>JACCID010000082.1:0-743557 GCA_018906775.1 Sycophila sp. Sp_5
CAACTACATACCTCGGGGGAGAAAATGATAAATAAAAAAATGTCTAATCAAAATAAGCCTTAGGCCCAACAACTACATACCTCGGGGGAGAAAATGATAAATAAAAAAATGTCTAATCAAAATGAGCCTTATTGCTCAGGCACGGGAGGTACAACTAATTAAGGTAACATCATGGGTGATCCAGCCAACTAAGGCAAGACCATCGGCGGCCCAGCCTACTAAGACAAGAACACTAGCGGCCCAGTCAGCTAAGGCAGGACTATCGGCGGCCCAGCTAACTAAATCAAGACAGTGGACTATTCGCCCCAAACTGAATTTTTTTACAGTGTCGTTGACAGGAACTTTTTACAACAACTGTTCAAATTGTTGCCCATTAACAGTTTGGCAATGTGCTAACCGATTGTTGTAAAAGGCTGCAACAACATTTCGCAAGATTTGCTGAGGTATCAAGTCTACTTCATCAGTGATTCTTTGGCGTAATTCATCCAGGTCACGTGGTTTTATAACATAAACTTTATCCTTCAAGTATCCCCAAAGGAAGTAATCGAGAAGCGTTAGGTCTGGGGACCGAGGTGGCCATTCAATTGTACCTCTCCGCCCAATCCATCTATCATGAAATGTTGCATCTAAATATCGGCGAACATGAATACCGTAGTGTGCAGGAGCACCATCCGGTTGGAAGTAAATTTCGTCCAGATTTCCACCCGTTAAATTCCGTATAGCAGGTATAATTTGGTCTCGAAGCATGTTTTCATACATTGCAGCATTTAAATTACCTTCAATAAAGAAAGGGCCAAGTACTCTTCCATTAAATATGCCAGCCCAAACATTTACTTTTTCAGGATGTTGCGTGTGGTCCGCTCTCATCCAATGTGGATTGATGTTACTCCAGTATCGACAATATGTCTGTTCACTGTTCCGCTTAACTCAAACGTGGCTTCATCAGAGAAAACAATGTTATTGAGGAGCAAAGGATCATCAGATATCATTTGCATCATTACATCACAAAACTCTACCCTTCTATCAAAATCATCTTCAGATAATTCCTGTACCAACTTTAATTTGAAAGGATGCCATTTGTTGAGTTTCAAAATTTTGTGCACAAATGCAGCTCCCATTTCATGCTGTTGTGCACAACGTCTGATGCTGCAATGGGGGTCCTCAATAAATGATTGTAATACGTCTAAGCTCTTTTCATCATTAGACGATGATTTGGATCTACCTGATTTAGGACGATCTTTAAAACGTCTCTTCAAAACGTCTAATTGTACGAATTACGGTACTTTTTGAAATAGGGTTGTTTTCTTCAACTCTGAATGTTTCATTGAATAAACGCTGTACCTGTTTGTAACCTCTCTCTTGATCACCCCACCCTCGCATCATCAACAAAGATATTCTTTCTCGTTCAGTAAGATGTGCCATTTTTCACTACGATTAAAAGTACAATTATTGAAAATTAATACAATTATCTGAATTTCGAAGTAAGAGAACTTCACTTAACTCTTGAAAACAGAAAAGTAAATAGAAGTAAACAATTGTTAATTAACAATTATAAATGAACTGATTCCTAAAAAGAATAGTGAGCAAAATCTTCTAAGGTACAAGTAACGATCCTGAAAATGCTATGAATCATGCGTAGAAACTCGTAACCCTTGCAAAAAATTATTGCAATAAAAACTGTTCATGTAAAACGGTTAGATTATTTTGCTTTTGAAATTAATAACCCCCAAGTGTCCTATGTAGATCATTTCGAGCCATGACGGGGATATTGTACATATCTCCAGACCTAAAATTTAATGCTCCTCCAGAATCCGGAATACAAAATGAGTCCCTTTTTAATAAGCTGAAGATAACTTTCAAATGACCTTAAAAATGAAGGCCAATTTTAAAGTGACCATAAAGTTCGTCCTAGAAAATCAAATTATGTACTTTAGTATTAAAGTACGAAATTTTTTTTTTCTTTTCGTCAAATACACCCAATGTTCTTAATAATCGGGATTTCTTGGCTTTCTGCTACTAAATAATCATTTAACCACTAAATGACCTCTGTAGGTCATTTTGAGCCATAACGTGGGTACATATCCAGATGTAAAATTTTGTGCTCTTTCAGAATCTGAAATAAAAAATAGGGGTCCCTATTTAAAAAACTGAAGATGACCTTTAAATGACCTTGAAAATGATAACCAATAACAAATCCAAGGTCATCATTTAGTTCAACCTTCAAAACTTAACAACTTTTGTATTTAACATTTTTTTCCAAAATGCTTACTTTATGTTATAAGTGGGGGGTCCGGAACATTTCGAACACCCTGTATATTATTTATATTATTATTTTACTATCTGTAGTGTAAGGTAAATCCCGTGGTGTGTAGGGCTATTGGCGATGGTTTCCACGGTTATGTTTACAAGTAACATATGATTATAAAGCTTTTTCTCATAGGTTACCTGTAAATATAATAAAAAAACCAACTCGCTAATAACAGTACCTCCTGGGTAGCGTGGAAAACTGTTAGCTTTTAAAAAAAAAAATTCTTTAATTTATTATTTATTTTAATTTAATTAATAAAGAGCTTACGTAGCAATAAAAATTACGTTTATAAAAAAAAAAAAAAAAAATTTGGAAGACTTGAACCTTATTCAAAAATTTAGAAGTCTATCGCCCTATCCACTCCGCTAATATCTTAATTGAAAATACAGATTAAGAAGTCACATATGTTTAGCTACCTACCCACTAATAATTATTGTTCAAATACATGCAATACTTACTTATAATTCTTTAAATATTGTCGAATTAGAATAATAAGTTAATAGAATTGTGGCATATATACGAAGATATGTAAAATCTAAATTTCCATATATATGCCTTATCTATAACATTTATTTCAAACTTATACAACAATATAAACTTTACAATTACAAGTAGCTACAGACATTGTAAAACATTATATACGTATATCTTATTAGAACGTATAGAAAAAAAATATATATCGGGCTCTCAGAATTTTGCAGACATAAAAATTTGTTCATCTCCTCGTAAACAAAATGCTATATTATAAAAGCATATGAGTCGGTCGGTAACGGCACGCTGCGTTTGTCGTGCTTCCCCTCCGCCTCTGCATACACATATTCCCTCACCATCGCACCCCACGAAAAGAAGCAAGCGAGATAGGGAAGGCTAAATGTGTATGGTTCCTATACGCATCCGTGAGGCGGCGCTAGTGCACGGCTGAATCGGACGAGCACGGGTTCGCTATACCTCACCAGCAATCTCTCCCTAATCTCTGCGGCGACCAGCTGACCGACGCCGCCATGAAGTCAATCACCAGCGATGCCAGCACTGCCCGAACCAGAGATTAGGGAGAGATTGCCAGTGCCGTGTTAAAAAAGCGTGGCGATTTCGACAACGGCGCTCCTGGCGGTGTGCGTATGAACCAGACGCATCTAGCTCGAGTTCCCCCACTCTGCTCACCACGGCTTGTATAGCTCCTTGCTTCTTGACTTGGGAAGGGGAATGCAAACGAAAAGCGCTGGAGGAGACTTTTAAACAGTCTGATTAGCCTACATTCTGTCTTTTTACTTTTTAATAATTGAAATTTATCATTTTTATAATTTTAAAAAAATAAAATGTATGTTGACGACAATAAAATATTTAACATCTTCTGTTATTTCTGTTCTTGTTATATTTATTATTATTATTATTATTATTATTATTGTCATCATTATAGATACTATTGTTATAATTGTTATGACTATTATTGTTATGTGAAAAAAAATCATTGTTTCTGTTGTTTTTTTATAATTATTACTATTATTATCATTAATAAATTCATGTTATTAATATTGTAATTATTGTTAAATGCAAATTAGATATATCAACATATATAATTTTGTAGCAAAAACTTACAAGTGACTTAATAGCGTAATGGTTAAGCTCCTTGGCTAGTAAGCCTAGGTACGGAGGTTCAATTCTCATCATTAATTTTTTTTTTTTTATTCTTATGGTATTATTTATTATTAAATAAAATAATTAATTATTGAATATTCGCTCATATTTTTTTTTTACGATCTATTATTTTAATTAATAGCGTCCCGTAATGCTGTCGTCCAGCGAGACGCGCGAAAAAAAAAAACACTATCAATGTTTACACTCGCATCTGCCGCCACTTTTCGTTAACAGCCGATGCGTTCGCACGTGAGACAATTTCCGTGGTTTGTAGGGCTATTGGCGATGGTTTCCACGGTTATATTTACAAGTAACATATGATTATAAAGCTTTTTCTCATAGGTTACCTGTAAATATAATAAAAAAAACCAACGCGCTAATGACAGTACCTCCTGGGTAGCGTGGAAAACTGTTAGCTTTTTAAAAAAATATTCTTTAATTTATTATTTATTTTAATTTAATTAATGAAGAGCTTACATAGCAATAAAAATTACGTTTATCCAAAAAAAAAAAAAAAAAAAAAAAATGTGGAAGATTTGAACCTGATTCAAAAATTTACGAGTCTATCGCCCTATCCACTCCACTAATATCTTAATTGAAAATACAGGTTAAGAAGTCACATATGTTTAGCTACCTACGCACTAATAATTTTTGGTCAAATACATGCAATACTTACTTATAATTCTTTAAATATTGTCGAATTAGATAACAGTTACATAGTAAGTTAATAGAATTGTGACATATATACAAAGATATGTAAAATCTAAATTTCCGTATATATGCCTTATCTATAACATTTATTTCAAACTTATACAGCAATATAAACATTACAATTGCAAGTAGCTACACATTTTGTTACTTTCGAATACAAATTAATTCAATATTAATTGAAACATTACATAATTGTTTAATTAATCATATAAAACATTATATACGTATATATTATTAGAACGTATAGAAAAAAAAATATATATCGGGCTCTCAGAATTTTGCAGACATAAAAATTTGTTCACATCCTCGTAAACAAAATGCTATATTATAAAAGCGTATGAGTCGGTCGGTAACGGCACTCCGCGTTTGTCGTGCTTCCCCTCCGCCGCTGCAGACGCATATTCCCTCACCATCGTACCCCACGAAAAGAAGCAAGCGAGGGAGGGAAGGCTAGATGCGTCTGGTTCTTATACGCACCATTAGGCGGCGCTAGTGCACGGCTGAATCGGACGAGCACGGGTTCGCTATACCTCACCAGCAATCTCTCCCTAATCTCTGCCCGAACCAATGTCCCCGCAAAAATTATCACCCTGTGTAGCAGGCGGGGTACGCGCAGGGTGATTACAAATTAAAATTAAAATTAAAGCTGGGGCGTGGGCGCGCGTAGCACGTAGGGTTGAAGCCCCCCTATTTGTATAATGTAGAGAGATTTATAATGTTTAAAGATATCTCATTTATCTAAAATTATAGCATTAGTTGAAACTTAATATTCACAAAGTTATCAATTCATTGTTAAATGGAACAAGTCAGTTATGATGAAAATGTTTCCGAACCAATTGTACAAATTTTTCTTTAAACAATTTAAAGCTTTAAAATTAAACACTGAAAAATACAACTTTCAGAGATTAATTGGTAAGTTATTGAGTAATAAAACTTAAGTTAATAATTAGTACTATATTATGTTTATCAACATTATATTATATTATTCAACATTATATCACATTTCAATGAAGCACTCTGTCCTTATGCAATAAAATTTAAATTTGCCATTATATGTATAATTGTTAAATTTGTAATTATTAAATAAATTATTATGTTAATTTTTAAATTAATTTTAATTCATTATCATGAATTTTTTTTATTGAGTTTGCTACTTTAATCTAAAACTATATTATCTATCAAACATTATGCATCAAACTATTAATATTAAAAAATAATTATTCAAATTCAGGTATTTTAAATTCATCATATTTTTGCTAGGATTTGTATTTAATTTAGAAGTATCTTCTTGAGCATCTTGTTAATATAAAATTAATATTACTTTATTATTTAATCCTTTATTATTTAAATAAAAAAGTAAAATATACTTTTGATTTGTCAAAAGCTTGATATTTACTACTATAATTGAGTTGAAACAATTTTTTTGTTATATTATTTTTTTAACTAAATCTATTGATTGATGAATTAATTAAATTTGCATAAAAAAAACCTGAAATAGACCCTTTCAGAGTCAAAATATTAGTAAAAATTCCAATCTATCGGTTCACCAGGATCATTCAATATTTTTGTTTGATTTCAACAACTGCAAATAGTGATTTATGTCTTCATTTCATTATATAAAATCTAATAGTTCTCTAAATAATAAAAATAATATATATTAAAAAAAATAAAATAAGCTTTAAAAAAACCAACCTTTGCTTGAAATTCTTTGAATACAAAGAGCCCATACTTGAGAATCGCTTAAAAACTTTTTTATATTTTCTTGATTACTTTTATCATCTAAGGCCGTATTAAAAGCTTGAGGTACTGTTTCTTCATCGGGATGAAGTACATGAACAGTTTTACGAAGATAATTAGCAAATGTACTATAATCGACAATTGTAGAGTTTTGAGACTCTGAAGCTGGATCAACTGTACTATCCAATGAATCACCCATGATAAATCTTATGATCTAACTGCAGTGTTAAAAAATAATTCAATCTTTAAACAATTCTAAAACTAGGTATCTTTATTGATTATATAGAATTTCCAGCTTTAAATTAATTAATTTCGTCGAGTTCTACATTTTTAAAACTTAGAAATGTCATCAAACATATTACGTTCCACTATTACTTAATTTTATTTATTATTCAAATAAATCGTGGTAATCCATAACTTGATCAAAGGTTAGATATTTGCGTGTTTTATTAGTTTTGTTTCTATAAATTCTATTCTGTTTTTCCAATGAATATTAGAAAAATTTGAATAAAATGTTACTTTAGTCGTACCTTACATTTATGGGGTACAAAGACTCGTACACGTAAAAAGGAAAATATAATAGAAGGAACGACGAGGAATTTGGAAAGTGACACGTCGTAGTCGAGTTGATGAAGACGGTTGCTAACCGTATTTTACTTGTTAGTGATGGTTTTAAAGTAGTACTGTAGACAGTAGGTAATGAAACTACCGTTGAGATATTAATAACATTGAAAGTATTTATCAATATTAAGCCACAGAAGACAATTCAATTAAATTTTTCTGGGCTTAGGGTATAGTAAAAAAAGTAATTAGTAATTTAATTTTTATAACCCGTCAGATTTCAATAAAATTTCGATTACATACACGTATGACCGTTACAGTTTAACTAGAATCATTTTTATTCAACTAAACATGGCCGTTGGTTGAAAATTGAATGTAAAATATTTAATATAAAATTAAATATTTATATTTTCATAAAAAAAGTATGTATTATATATTATAATTGCTAATAATTAAGTTGCAAAATGAAGTGCGCGAATACGCCGTGCTGTGACGGTAGAGTAGGGGGCGAGCTGCGTGCTTACTTCAAAAAATAATTACCGTTTTTTTTTTTTTTGCATCGAAGAATTTTTCATTTTCTCGACTTCTAGTGGATATACAATCATTCTTTTGTACTTTTTTGGGGTAATACGACAAAACGTCAACGAATATACAATATAATTTTACGTAATATTTATTAATTAGTGTTTTCAAGGAATAACAAACGGAACTGCTGGAAAATCTCGATTTCTTATTATAGAATATGTATAGATTTTATTACATTTTGCATTCAAAAAAACTAATTACTTAAATTATATTTATTTATCACTTACTTATCAAAGACATTATAATAATTAAAAAAGTAAACAATTAAAATCTTTTAAATATTTGGAAAATTTTTCATTCATAGACTTCTCAAGAAAAACAGAATATGAACAGTTACAATGTCAGGAACAAAAATAAGGAATAATTAGGTTATGCATATAATTGAACAGCATTGACAACCTATTTTATAATAACTTTCAGTAAACTATAGATTACAAACACTCTTCAATCATAAGCACAATCTAATTGTTCCTTATTCATATTCCTGTTCATTGTACTTGTTCATATTTCTTTTTTATAGTGTTAAATTTAATTATGGATTATGTAATTATGTAATTAACGTAGCCTTACGTTTATTACATAACATGCCTTAAGGAGGCCAACCTGGGTTAAATTGAAAAAAATACATTTTCCAGTATAATAGGTATAACAATTGTATTCATCACTTTTGATTGCACTTTAAAAATTATTTTACACTTTAAAAATTACATAAAAAGTTATTGTAGATCCTTTTTGTCCAAAATATTAAGCAATTACTAATATTTTGCACGAAAATGTCTACAATAACTTTTTATGTAATTTTTTTCAGAAAAGTGATCCGATACATCTGAAGTGCAGGTAATAAAGAGTATTTTAAACCTGGTCCGGTGACATATAAGTTACTTTATTGACAAAAAACCTATGGCAAGTGGACAAATAATTAAAAATTTTAAATGTTTTTGATGGAACAATACTAGAGGTAAAGAACACTGTTTAAATCTTAATAATGATGAATCTCAAAAGTGATGAATACAATTGTTATACCTATTAACTGGAAAGTGTATTTTTTTTCAATTTAACCCTCGCTGGCCCCTTTAAGAGGATGCCTAACTTAATTTTCGCGCTCTACTATACCGACGATTCTCTATGTTCTTTGCTAACCTCTAAGGCAAATTTGATTTTTCAAATAACTTTGAAACGGCTTGCTTAATGCGAGTTCTGTTTGCATCAAAATATTATTTATAATTCGTAGAATGTGCGTAAACTGGTTTTTTGGCTGATTTCAATTCCAATTGAAAAATAAGTCAGTATTTTCAGCAATAGGAAATGAAATCAGCCACAAAGAAGTCTACGCACATTCTACGAATTATAAATAATATTTTGATGCAAACAGAACTGCCATTAAGCAAGCCGTTTCAAAATTATTTGAAAAATCAAATTTACATTAGATGCTATAGCAGAGAATATAGAGAATTGTCGGTACAATAGAGCGCGGAAATTATGTTCGGCATCCCCTTAAGGCAGGTTTGCGGTGGATTTGCCCTATTTATTCAATAATTTTTATTTCATACAAAAAATAATCTTTATTATTGAAACTTTTTACATATTAAAGTACACATTCTGAAGATATAAAAAATTTTTTTTTTTTTTACACATTTTTCTTGGCAAAATGGCCGCCTCAAAATTGTTCTTTGTTTGACTGTTGATACGATATCTCACTAACGGGTTATCTGAAATCAAAAAACTAAAATGATTCTTAAAACTCATAGTTTTGGCTATCGCATGGACTAGGATATTTCTTTTTTAACGGAAAAAAACAAAATGGCGGACTTTTGAATTTTTTGGCTCTTTTTTGCAACATAAATTGTTTATAACTTTTTGAAAAAGTTATTGATGGTTATAGTCCCAGTTCATACGAAAAAGACATATGTCAGGAGTAAGCTGTTAAAATTTGAACTGAATCGGTGCAGTAGTTTTTTTTAAATCGTGTCGATAGTGTTGAAAAACCTTGTTTTGAGAAAAACGCGTTCAAAGTTTTTTTTTAATGATAATTTGAGAAAAAAAGGTTCTTATACTCAATCAGCGATGCCAGCTCCATATATAACTCCTTTAACTTCCTCGTAAGCATCATTTTGTCGTACTCTAGCGTTTCTGGGGACCACCCTGCTTTCTTTTGAAGCCTGAGAAGCAACACGTTCGGCTTTCCGCACGCGTGTTGTATTGACTTTCTCAGCGTATTTTTGAGCCTCACTGCCTATTGTTACGCCCATGAGACTCATTATTTTTAATACTATACTGAAGCCTTCATTAAAAGTGCATGCTGCTGTATAAGCTGCTATTTCAACGATTTTTTTCCCACAAATGTTCCCACAATTGTTCTGAGTGTTTGCGCCAGTGCACCTTTCTAATAAATCTTCACTAGTGAGGTCTTCATAAATTGGTTTAAGTACTGCTTGAGTATCGTTGTCAAAAGCGGGGGGTGCTTAAAAGTACTCAGTTTATTCTGTGCTGCTGCTAAACGATACTTACACCAAGAATCGAAACCTTTTTTTGATCATGAACCATCTCCGGAGACTGTGAGCCGATTTTCAATCTTGCCAGCTGCCGCGTTTGCTTTTTTTCTTCCCATCTACAGCTTTTCTAAAAGCTAATAATGCTACTGATTTGGCTGCTATGTGAATGTGATTAACAATATCATAATATCCATTTTCACTAAATCCTGTACATAAATCCATCAATCCATAAAAATGATTCAGACCCTAAATACCTATGCCAAGAAGCCTCATTACGAAAGCAAATCTTCTGTTTATTTCGTAACCAGAGCTAATTTTTGGACTCGATGGAATGCGAACGTCATTTTCACATTTACACGCCACATTAAAATGAAAGCCTAAACCTTTCTGATTCAATTTCAAAAAACGCACTTCACTTTTGCATGTTTTACAAATCACAATGTTCTGTAAGGCCAAGAATACACTATGAGGGACTATACAGTATAGCATAGTTGGATCGACTGCAACTTCAAAATCAGGATCACCATTATGAATTTTTTTTGCAGAAGTACTAGTTAAATTTAAATCAGCATCAGAGGTATGCCGATTCCCGTGAAACGAGCGCTTTCTTGATCGGCCTGGCTTATTTTCGGTCTCTCTGCTGCCCTTTCGATCAGACATAGTAAAAATACTACTTTTTCACAACGGTTCAATTTCACAAAGACGCGACGCACCGACGCTTTGGCTGAGTGGTGATGGAGATGCACCTCGGGCGTTCGGGAAAGTTAAGCAACTTTCGGCGTGGACACTACTTGGATGGGTGACCGCGCTGGAAGTTGCGAGGCTTCCTCGATCTCTTAGGTGTTTTTCTCCACACTCAACAAAGTGAGCGGCAGGTATGAGAATGACAAATTTGGTGCTCAGGCCTACGAAATGTGACTTGGGCCTCTAATTTGAGCATTCTCAATATACCGACTCACTGCGGAACGGGTTTTCCTAATTGGCATTTACTCTAGTTATAGGTTTGGCCACAGGTTTTCCCCGTTCCACAGGCATAACCCTGGGCGAATGCGGAGTGGGATTAGGGACGGAAGGAGGAGATCTGCCGGCAGAGAAGATCGAGGGAATAACGCTGGGCTACAGGGTGGGTGGGGTTAGAGCCGTGTCCTCCCATAACACCTAAGCGGGGGTTCAGAGCAGTGTCCTCCCCAGCTCGGTAGTAGGCAATAACAAAAAGAGTCGGCAGGTAGTGCTAGGCCCCAAGGGTTGTACGAGATTCTCACAACAACGCGACGCTTGGGATGACTGAGCGGGCACTGAATTAAGTAAATGGCCGCCGAAACTGCTATTTACGAAGGGGGATTGGAGCAGGACTAGGATTAAAGATGGAGAGGGGGGCAGCGGCAGCGCAACGCCGGCCACTGCAGGAGCAGCCGAGCGCGCGCGCTCAAACGCGGTAGGTGCTGCCTCTTTTCTGCATGTTCCCGGCCGTAGGAACTAATTTATGAGTTTTAAAATATTTCTAGATAGTATTATTATCGAATAATGAAATAAAAAAACAAAATGATTTTTCCAAAAAAATCCACCGCAAACCTGCCTTAAATCAGATACTTCAATTAGTTATATAGTCTATCTATATATATCAAGATATCGGTCACGTTTCTAATATCTACTCCTGTTCCTAGGTCCTAGCTAATGTTCATCTTATACTTGTCCTTATACCATTCTTATTCCATTTTCCTTTTTCCATGATATTGGCCGTCGTTACTGCCATTTCTTTTTACCGGGCGAGGCCATAGTTTTAACTGTGAACTGAGATTTTTTGTAACATTCTAATTCTAATTGTTCATATTAGTATTAATTTAGTGTTTAAGTTATTAGATTTTCCTAGTATAACATTTTTTTACTTTACTCCCAAAAAGTAATTTTAAATTATCAAAATGGTAAGTTATAATATTATATTTTAATTCTGAATTTGAATAATGATGCTAAATAATTTGCATACTATCATAACCTATTATAAATATTAAAACAAAAGTGGTGTTATATTAAAATATTTCTTTTTTACTACTATTAACTTTGGATTTTATGGAGAGCTGTATTTTTATCAGCAAATTAAAGAAATTAATAGAGAGGATTTCATCATAATTTGCAGACATGTAAAAAATGGCTAACAAAGCTGAAGATAATTTTTTGAGACTTAATTAGCTTAGGAAAGAGAATTAAATATAAATCGAAGCATAGTATATTATGTTTTTACATGTTTTTTTATTAAGAACAATTAGTTTGTTAGTAAATAAACAGCTACTTTTACACAAAAAATAAATAAAAGTAGTTCTTACCTTTTCGCAATAGTAGATACTAAACTAGGAAAAAATAAAAACGGCTTTGCAAAATCAGTAAAATTAATATTTCTTAACGTAAGAATAAAACTTTATTTCAAAAGTTAAAATTACTTTATAGAAAAGTAGAACCTCCTTTTTTTTTTAAATATAGAGTCTACTTTGAAAATGTAGGTTCTCCTTCTTATGATCGATTTATTCTTTATCAATAAAAATAAAAAGTTATTAAAATAAAGAAATATTCTTTTAGATAAAAATAATAAAATTATTTACTTTGTATTATTGTTTAATTTAAAGAATCTCACATTATGACTTATTTTCAGAAAAAGTAGAATCTCCATTTAGAAAAATAGAATCTTTTTTAAAAGAAAGTAGAATCTACTTTCCAGAAATATAGATGCTACATATTTTCCCAGCAATTTAAAGCAATTTAACTTTTCCCACTGTAAAGTAGATCTTACAAAAAAGGAAATTTTGTAGTTGTATACAACAGAATCTACTGTACATTTAGAAAGTTAAATTAACTTTGTTTTTCACAGTTAAATTTACTGTGTAAAAAGTAGGATTTATTGATTTTTTTGTGCATACGTGTTAGCATAGAGTTGTCATTTTGATGATATGCTAGTATGTTTATTTATTCTTGGGTCATATTTGTACTGTGTAGTACTCAAACTATTGAATATTATTTTCTATAGTTTAAAGCAGTCACTTGCATAGGAAATACAATTTGTTTAGTTATGATTATTTTTTTCAGACTATCGGGAAAAATAATAAAATGCTTCAGCATATTAACTACAGAGTTAGAATTATATTACAAGATTCTAGAACTTTTATTGGTACATTCAAGGCATTTGATAAACACATGAATCTTATACTTGGTGATTGTGAAGAATTTCGAAAAATTAAACCAAAAAATACGAAGCAACCTGAAAGAGAAGAAAAACGTGTTCTGGGATTTGTTTTGTTACGTGGAGAGAACATTGTTTCTTTAACGGTTGAAGGTCCACCTCCTCCTGAAGAAGGTCTACCTAGAGTTCCAATACCTGGTAATACTTCTGCTTCTGGAATAGGCCGTGCAGCTGGAAGAGGAGTACCAGCTAATATTTCTGGTATTCCGGCTGGATTACAAGGTCCAGTCAGGGGTATTGGAGGTCCATCTCAACAAATTATGACTCCTGGTATCAGAGGCCAAGTTTCCGCACCACCTCAGATGCATTCTGGAACACCATCTCGAATACCAGTTCCTGGAGGACCTCCTCCTGGAATGCTTGGGCCACCACCTGGAATGATGGGTAAAAATAACTTTTGAAATAATTTAATTGTACTTACTTTAATGAAACTGTAATTTATTAGTTATAAAACTGTACAGTTCTTTGTTGATATTACTGAAAAGAATCACATGGGACCTATGCAGAATTCATTTTTCTGTGAGTGTTGTGCAAGCTTTTTGTGGGCCAATACAAATATTTTACTTCTCATTTTAATGGCTATCATTTGGAATTACCTCATGTGAGAATCTTACAGGTTTTAAGAGTTCAGATCACCTACAGTTTTCCTATGGGTTATTAATAGAAAGAGTGGTTTTTAGATAACTGTTTAGATTAGAACCTTTCTTAATAATTAAATTTACTTCAATGATATTTTAATTTCACAAAAAAAACTCTGTGCTCTTGGTTATATAAAAAATAATTAATGACTGACACAGATTCTTTTACAGTATCAAGCAGCCCGAGCTGAAAAGTATACTGTTTTTATGAAATTAAAGCGCCGATTAAACAATGTACGAATGTAAAAATAAACAAATGATATTATGTACTATTTTTCATTTTGTATATTTCGCCAATTCTCGTACCAAAGGTTTGCTACTTAGTCGCAAAATTGCATTTTGTAAACTAATAATGTGAAATGCTATTTATTAATAAATAATAATTTGATTAATTATTAATTTGTTTAAATGTTTAGGTTTACCACCTGGAATCCCGCCAATTGGTCGAGCGGGGCCACCTATGGGACCTCCCAATATAAGAGGGCCGCCGCCAAGCATGATGAGAGGAGTTCCACCACGACCATATTAATGGTTAAAGATAAAAATGTTCAAATATCATCAGCATTTATCTATTTCTGTATCTAAATAAGTAAATTTGTATTAAATTCATTTTACAGTCTCAAAATTTAAATATTTTTTAATAATTTTCCAATAACTCCTGGCAAGAAGCTTTTTACGTAATAATATTTATCGAAAGTATGGTTTACTAGGTTTGGTGTCCAGTGGCACAAAATCGTCGATTCGCCGGTCAAAATACATTATGCTCATATTTCCTCATTTTTCGTTTGTGTTAATACAATCGGCATTGTCCTATTGTTGACGCACTTCTACATAACTATGTTATTTCAGTTTTTAAATACATCATCCTATATTTAACTATAAAAAAAAATTTAAATAGAGAAATTAAAAATTTTCGTTTTCTTTCTATTTTTCTTTTTTTTTTTTTTTTAATTTTACATAAACTAAAATCACTTTTTTTCTTTAAACATGCTAATGTTTTTTTATGATATTTAATATTCAATAAACGCATGCAATTATACAACAAAGGAATTCTGACCTATACACTTGTGTATTGAAAGTTAGCCACTTGCGAGAAAGAGATAAATTTTAAAATATACGATGTTCAATAAATATTTTATAGAGAGGGGCAAATTCTAAAAATTTTACTTTTTGGCAGTTTGCGATCTGATGAATAATTATCGAGTTATTGTCAATTAAATTGAAAATTACGATAATTGTTCAATCAACGGTTTAGCGAAGTGGTGGTACGAGCACTGATTGGACAGTTATCGTTACTATACACTAGAAAATATAGCGCACGTCGCGCGCTCTTTACGTTTTCTGTTACATTAATTTTTTTAAACAGATAATATCAATAATCGCCATAATCATTAGTATGATTATATTGAAATTATACTTAATTTAAAAGTTTTGTATATAGTCAAAACTGAAAAATTCGCGTTCACGCATACTATCTGTAACAATCAGGCAACTAATCACGTGCTCGTATTTTAGCGACCATCTTGGCGATCAATCAGAATTCATAACTTTTTTAAGAGAGGGTCGTTTGTGCCCAGAGTCGGACACTTGAATAATGCTTGCATTACAAGCTTGCGCTTTTTTTGGCGGATATGCGCAGTATAGATTATACATATATTGCTGAGAAAGGTAGAGCCAAATAAATACTTTAATTAAAAGTAACCGCATTAGAAGACACCCGACTCCTGAATCTGCGCTTTCATAAGCTTCCAATAGTTGGCTCTCTACCTTTCTCAGCAATACAATAATCTAGGGGAGAGATCGAGAGCCCGCGACAAGAGGAGAATCGAATTTTACGAGATCGTTTAATTCTGGTAGTAAATTGTCGTTTGTGTAAAATTAATAATGTGATTAAGCTAAAAAATTAAACCTAAGTGATATAATACACATTAATCAGTTATTTTAATAAGAGTCACATAACAGAATTTAAGTAAGAGAGTTCTAAGAAAATAAGCTACCGTTTGGTAGCTCTAAGAAACAAGATGGATGACGACGATGATGAACCGAATAATGACTCGCAGAATTTGAAGACTAATATACAAGAAAAGATGGAGACAGAAAGCGTTAGCAATAAAAGAAAAATTGAACAAGTAATACAATCAGGAAATGATAATGCAAAAGGTGACGGAACGACGAATGCAAATGAATCTAAAAAAAAAGAATTTAATAGAAATACTAAAAGAGGAAAAGGTGAAAACGCTATAAACGACAATTTACAAAGAGAACAAACCAGTGTTATAAAAAATAATGTAGATCCTACCCAAGAAAAGAAGCAAAACAGACAAGATATTTTTAAATATAGTAAAGAAAATAGAGGACCTTTTGGTGTCTGGGTTAAAAAAATTAAAATGGACAACGAAGAACTTAACCAGTATAAAGTAGATGCAATTCTATATAAAAAATATAAAGATATTATTAAGATAGTTCGAAAAAGCAGATCAAAAGTAGAAGTGGTTTGCAAAACAGCTAACGAGGCCAATAGGATTTTATGTGATACTAAGTTAAGTGATCATAATCTAGAAATATTTATTCCTGGATTTAGAAAGTATAGAAAAGGACTTATTAAATATATTCCGACTGATATTTCTGAAGAGGATATCTATAAAGATATATGTTCTAAAGTAAAAGTACATGAGATTATAAGACTGAAAAGAAGAAACAGGAATAGTGATGATAAAGATAATACATATAAGAAATATTAAAATTAAAAAAAAATATGGTGGAATGAGGAATGTTCAAAGGTAGTTAGACGTAGAAAAGCATTATTTAAGTCATTGAAATACAGATGCGATATGAAGTCTTTTATTGAATTTAAAAAAGTGAATGCCCAAACAATTAATGTTTTAAAAAATACTAAAAGGGAATCCTTCAAAAATTTTGTAGAATCAATTAATGCTAAAGATTCATTGTCTAACACGTGGAACAAAATAAAAGCTTTTAAAAATGGTTGTTTAAAAGCTCTTGATTCTATGGGTAATGGCAATTTCAAAAGAATGCAAAAAATTGTTTAGAGGATTTATGTACATCAAAGGATAAAAAATTTAAAGTATTTGATTTGGTAGATCCATTTAACTTTGAGGAGTTTGAATGTGCGTTGAACAGCTTCAAAGTAAAATCTTCGCCGGGTAAAGATAAAATAAATTATGCTATTCTCCAGAGTTTAACTGAATTTTACAAGAGAACCTTACTAGATATATTTAATGATTTGCTTATTGCAGGAAAATTTCCAGAACAATGGAAAGATTATTTAGTTATTTTCATTCCTAAACAAAATAGTTCAAAAGCACGTCCAATTACTCTTTCCTCATGTTTTCTTAAACTCTTGGAAAAAATGGTTAATTATAGAACGGTATGGTTTCTGGAGAATAGAGATTTATTACCAAATTGTCAATTTGGTTTTAGGAAGGGGAAATCATGTATTGATAATCTGAGTATACTTACCAATGAAATTCAACAATGTTTCTTTAAAAATAAACAACTAACTGCCTTGTTTCTTGATATTAAAGGCGCATATGATAACGTAATTCCAGATTTAATGCTTAAAGACTTAGTAGAATTAGAATTACCATTTCGGTATATACAATTTTATAAAAATTTAATTTATGAGCGGAATTTAATTCCTGTTAATATTAAGTGTAAAAATTCAGAATATAAAGCTGATAAAGGACTACCACAAGGTAGTGGATCTAGTCCGTTTCTTTTCAATGTCTACACTAGTTTTATAGAGAAACTAACCCTATTGAAAAATCTTACGTAAGATCTTACGTAAGTTCTTACGTAAGTTCTTACGTAAGATCTTACGTGAGATCTTATGCCAAAATCTGATCTGAAATTTTTTTTATTTATAAAGGACTAATAAATACCGCGCAAAATGAGGATAAACTTGTTATTAAAGAATTTTTTTTTTTTTAGCAAAATTTTTAAGTTCCGCATCTGAAAAAATTCTAAGTCCCATCGAAAAAAAATTCTTTAATAACAAGTTCATCCTTATTTTGCGCGGTATTTATTAGTCCTTTATAAATAAAAAAATTTCAGATCAGATTTTGGCATAAGATCTCACGTAAGATCTTACGTAAGAACTTACGTAAGAAGATTTTTCAATAGGGAAGGCAAACAATCCAATTTATAAGTAGAAAAGTAAAGATTTTAATGTTTGCAGATGATATTGTATTATATTGTACAAATCCAGATAAGAAGCAAGCTGTAAAAGATTTAGAGATTTGTGCTAATATTTTATTTAATGAACTAAAAGAGAAAAATCTTATTCTTGCTCCAGAGAAATGTTGTTTGATTGGTTTTATTAAGAACAGTAGAAACCAGGAAATGTTCAAAGTCAAGATAAATAATGTAGATGTATATTCTTCAAAATCAACTAGATTCTTGGGTATGATATTAGATAAAGAATTGACTTGAAAACCTCATATAGAAAATATAAAACAGAGATGCATTTTTCCATTAATGATAATCAAAAGTTTATGTGGTGTTTGGTGGGGAGCAGACCCTAATGTTTTGACTACTTTATACAAATCGTTAATAAGATCAAGGATAGAATACGGTGGTTTTTTGATTTTTCCGAAAAAAGAAAATCATTTTAAAATTCTACAAAAGATTGAAAATGCAGCTTTACGAATTGCTCTGGGTTACAGAAATTCCACTCCACTAACAGTTATAGCAGCTGAATCTAAAATTGAAACATTAAAATATAGATTTGAGTACTTAGGATGTAAATATATAATTAAAAATTTAGCAATAGAACCTAATATAGTTATAGATAGTATACAAAAAACAGAAGAATTAGCTAAACATCCCTTATATGAAAATAATTTTATTAAACCTACAATAGTCAAATGTTATGAACAAACTTTTTATAGAGAAGGAATTATTTTTAAATTTAATAAATATAATAAATTTTTAAATCCGTATAAATCAGTTTTTTTATTAATAAATTGCGATAGTTCAATTGGTTATGATATTAGAAAATCTAAAAATCCTAATGAAATGTTTAAAAATAAGTTCAATGACCCAGAGTGGATTGATATTTTTACGGATGGATCTAGAATAGAGAAAAACAAAGAAACCTTGGTGGGTTGTGCATTTTGGTCAGAAAATGAATTTTTTAGAGATAGTTATAAAATGCCTGATTTAGCCTCAATTTTCTCGGCTGAATGTTCCGCTTTTTTGTTTACTCTGAAGAGGATTATTGATTATAGTAGTAAACAGGAAAAAAAGAAATTTAGGATCTTTTCTGATTCTCAAAGCTTGGTTAAAGCATTAGAACAAATTGGTGGATTCAAGTATGAATCTCCAATATTGACACAAATTAGAAGCACCTTATTGCAGGCTGCCAATTGCAACGTTGAAATCAAGATTTATTGGATTCCAGCACATGTAGATATTTGTGGTAATGAATCAGCTGATGAAAAAGCCAAAGAGGCTGCGAGTAAAGGTTTGCAAGCAGGGATCGATATTCCTCACACGGATTTATTTGCTATATATAAATTGGAATGTGTTAAGAAAAATCGAAAGGAATTAATAGAAAATAGTAAAAAAGCCGGTTCATTTTATTTTGATAATTTTTATAATGATAGTAAATACACATGGTTTAAAAACTTTAAATTACCAAGAAAAGCTATTACAAACATAGATTAAGAAGCAACCATTCTTCGCTAAACAGTTCGTTGTATCGATTTAATATTGTTAATTCAGATCTCTGTAAATGTGGTGAGGAACAAGAAACGGCCGATCATGTGTTTTGGAGATGTGATTGTTATGAGAAAGAAAGAAAAGAGTTTTTTAATAAGTTATTCAGACTTAAGTTGATTGGTCCTCACTCCATATTCTCATTAATATTACAATTCCAGTTGAATATTTTGGCTCAAGAGAAAAAAGTATTGTTAATTGAAGCAATTAGTAAGTTTATAAATGATACTGATATCAAGATATGAAATCTCTAAGATAGGAAATTTTTATATATATATATAATTTTTATAATTGTATTTTAAGTAATTTGAAATTTATGGTCATGTAATTTAAGTAATCTATCTATATGTATAATATCTTTATTTAATGTAAACTACATATGTGTATTGTATTATGGCTGTATCATATTCTGGAGCCAATAAAAATTCATTTAACTAACAATAATTTAGGAATTTAGGAGCATTGACCGAAACAAACTGTATATATAGTAGAGCTATATAATTGGGTTATGTAGTTGAATTGCATGATAGTAGCCCAAATATTTCAATACTTTATTATGTAGTTCATTATGACTACGTAGTCCAAGTGTTATTTTCCTGAAAATTAAGAAGAATTAATTCGTAGTCTGTAATCAGGCTCATATTATATGAACTACTATGTAGATGATACCATGCAAACTGGGGGATTGAGTTAAAAAAGTTTCCATTTTCAAGTTTTTAAATTATAATGATAACGCCAGTTTTCAGACTACGAATTAATTTTTATTAAGAGGTTCGTCACTAGTCAAAACAATGACTATACAGACTATAATAATACGCATACATCGTCGTGCAACCAAAACTTCTGTATTTACAATTTTTTTTCCTTTCTGTGGGCTATTGAAGCCTTCGAAAGATTATTTAACTAAATCTTTATCAAGTTTCTATTTAAAATCTGTAATTTTTCGTCAAATTCTGAATTTTCGATTAATTACCGTAGAACCTTCTTAATTTTTATGAAAATCACACTTGGACTATACTCGGATTACGTAGTCAAATTACATAATCAACTACATAATAAAGTGTTTGAATTTGTTATATAGTTTTATATATATAGTTCTTTTCAATAGGCAAATGCATAAAATTGCAGTGATAAAGGTCATTACAAAGAAAACGATCAGGATCAGGAACAATTATAGAACAGTTAACATTAGAACAATAGAATAAAAATCATTGTTTCTATATCAATATACATGAGGAACACCTTATTTATTCCTAATGTTCTCGGTCTCGAGAAAGATCGTGCTATTTTCAATCTCAGAATGCAGTTAAAAATGCCATCTGACAGTCCAGTTCATGAAGATCCACCTCGTCTTATTCTTTAATCCTGACTGCGATCGTGTGTCAGGGCCTTATTGCTCTTTACATAGAAGAACCTTTAACCTTTATTATAAGAGAATTATAAGAGAAAATCACGTGGATGGATATGATTTAACACCGGGTGATTGTTACATTATTAAAGATCATTAAATATTAAAGATACATAAACACATTGTATGCAGATGTAAATATTAATTTCATTATATTATTGCCTTTTAAACATACCTGTATGAGCATATTAAAATTTTATTATATTTTTTTTTGCCAAAGCTTTATTGATCAGTGCTGTTGAGGAGTAAATTAGTTTGATAATTAAGAAAATTAAAATAAATTTCTGAAAAAAATGGCTCAAAGCAAGTTAAACGATTTTGCCAACCGATTCAGTAAAGGTCCCACTGGAGGTTTAAACATTGGGATGAAGTTATTGGCTGCGGCTGGTGTCACAGCTTATGGAGTATCACAAGCTATGTATACTGG
The DNA here is from genome assembly GCA_018906775.1 of Sycophila sp. Sp_5. NCBI lineage: Eukaryota > Metazoa > Arthropoda > Insecta > Hymenoptera > Eurytomidae > Sycophila > Sycophila sp. Sp_5. Next base: position 21,471 of record JACCID010000082.1, read on the forward strand.
TCAGTATTTTTTTGCATAAAAATCAAAACTTTACACAAACAGTATAGTTTTTAATATTTTTTTAGCTTTCAATTTCTATGTACACTTTTAATGCTTTTAACTTAAGGCCTTACAGCTAATTACATAATTAAAATCAATATCCACAATTACTACAAAGTAACGAAAGATGTTTTTAAAGAGAATCGCTATAATTTTGAAAGGGTCGTATTTTTTTTAAAACCTGCATAAATAGATTTTTATTAAATGGTCATAATTTTTAATGTTTTAAATGTTTTAAAATCAAATCAATTACACTTAAAAAGTATTTCAATTTTATTAGTAAGCTGGTCCAAGGTTTAATAATTATGTTTCAGTGAGGGCTCCAAGTATTTATAATTATATTCAGAATATATTCATTTACAGGATAGATTTTTGTAAAAATAAATGTATTAAATCTTTATAGAAAAATAAGACATAAATTTAAATTTCTTTTTTAAAGTAATCTTTTCTGCCCTCCAGCCCCGAAAGCTCAACTTCCCATCCGCTGCGTGAGAGGAGGTTGTAACTTTCGAGGATCGTCAAGCAGAAAAATAGTATATGTACCTAGCCCTGTATAATAAGAAAGCCTCAGATCACATCGATGGCTCCTCTTTATATAATGCTATTTCATACAATGCTAATTCAAAAGAATGTTTCATATCATTCTATTTCAAAAAGATCTTTCATACAATGCCATTTAAAAAAATGGTTTCATACAATGCCATTTCAAAAAACAGTTTCATATGAGCCCATTTCAAAATAAATTTCATATAATTCTATTTGAAAAAGAATTTCATATGATTCTATTTCAGAAAGTGATTTTATTGAATCATGATTCATGTTTATTGAATCATAGAAGCTGCTTCTATTTTCTAAAACCAACCAAAAAAAAACCACTGCCAATTCATTGGCACGTAACTCTTAACCTTAACTCAATAACTCTATTACATAATAACTTCAACTCTAAGTCAATAACACAATAACAATAAATAATACTACAACTAACTTTTGCAATATGACAATTAATAGGTTTTTTCTAATTGAGATACATTTATTTTGACACTCACTTTATGAAACATGATTCAATAAAATTACGTTTTGAAATAGCATCATATGAAATCACTTTCTGAAATAGAATCATATGAAATTCTTTTTCAAATAGCATTATATGAAATTTATTTTGAAATGGGATCATATAAAACTGTTTTTTGACATGGCATTGTATGAAATCATTTTTTGAAATGGCATTGTATGAAACCATTTTTTCCAATGGCATTGTATGAAACCATTTTTTCCAATGGCATTGTATGAAAGAACTTTTTGAAATAGTCTTCTAGGAAAGAACTTTTTGAAATAGAATGATATGAAACATTCTGTTGAATTAACATTGTATGAAATTGCTTTTGAAATAGAATTACATATGAATAGAAGCCATCAATAAGGTTGTCTTCCTCGGCTTAGCCTTGTTCAACAATTACATGTGATTTAAGACAATTTCTTATTATACAGGGCTAGGTACGTAATATACTATTTTATTTAAAACAAAAAAATATTCTAAAGATAATAATTTAAAATTGTTAAAGTAATTCTTAACTTAATGTTTATTTTTGTAAAATATGATTTTATAATAATTTTATTATTCTTTTAAACTATATACCTATGTATTTTCAAATACCCAAATTGTTTTTACTATTCTCAATAAATCAATAACATAAAAATTGTGAGGTAAATATCATTCTCCGGAAAAAAAAATTCAGCTGTGAAATTTAACTGGAAAAGGACTTTATTTAAATAATTTTGTTATTTAAAAGTATTGCATTTTTATATTTTATATTTATTGTCTTATTCATTAATATCTTTTTATAATTTTACAGTTATCAGTCTGTTAAAATAAATCTAGCTGGAATAAACTCCTAACTGGATTCCCATTATGTTTCTCAACTTTATTTTTTTGTTGGAAACACATTCGTGTAATCAATTTAAAATATTATAACCTAATTTCAGGGTAAATTTAGTTCTTATCTGTCTATAATAAAATGTTGTTATAAATAGAAAGTAAGTTTGCAATGTTTGCTATGTTTAGCGCAGAAATATTCTGTATTTTCATTTCTAAATTTTTATTCAATTGTGATTGTGTATTTTGAAGATGAATTTTGTACTTATATTTTTATCTGCACAACTTTGCTTCTGTTTCTATATATCTATCTGTAATTCTGTGATTCAAATTCTAATTTTTTATATTGAACTCTGACTATCTCTTTGATTTTTTATCCTTTTCTCTGATTCTATATTTTTAACTTAACTAGCTTTGCCTCTTTGACTTCTTACTTTCATTTATATTCAAATATGTTGCTTTATACCTAATTTTTTATAAATGGTTTTGATCAAGTAAATCCAAATCTTTAGAAAATTATTAAAGATTTAATAGACTTAAATAAAATGTCAACTAATAGGCTAGCTGCTAGAAATGCACGTAAACAAAACATGAATATGCTGTGAGTATGTAGGCAACATTTTACTATGAAAATATGTTTACATTTACTACAAGAGGCACTGTGCCTTATTACTAGTTTATGCAAAAAGTTGCCACCAGTTCTCGACTTACTTTTGATATGTTTAATGCATGATATTAAAATAATTATGAAAAATAGAAGTGTGAATACATGAATATCTTATTTTTTTTATGAAATATTTTTTAATAATTTCTTTATGATAAATTATATTATGACTAATGAATGATCTTTATCACTGAAGTATCCATATAACAAATTTCCACCTATGGTGGGTGGGTGGATTTCAGCTGGATTTGAATTAATCCAGTAGGTAGATCTCCAAAAATAGGCTAAAATGAATTCTTGATAATAGTTACATTTTGCGGTAATCTATCAAAATAGTGTTATCAATAACCAACAAGTTTTCAAATGCAATCGAAGTAGCAGCACAAACTTTAGCGATTTTTTCTCAAATTTTCTTCATCAGGTCATTAGAATGACTTTGTGCATAATTACCTACAAAATCATTGCGATCTGAAATTTGTAATTGCAAAATTAAACAAACAAAAAATGTACTATTTCTATTTCTAGTTGATGGAGGACATCGAGCTATTATTTTTTCACGACTTGGAGGAGTACAAAAAGATATTATGACTGAGGGATTGCATTTTCGAATTCCATGGTTTCATTATCCAATTATATATGACATTAGAAGTAGACCACGAAAAATTTCTTCACCTACCGGTTCAAAAGATTTACAAATGGTAAATATTTCATTGAGGGTATTATCACGCCCAGATGCTAGTACTTTGCCATCAATGTATCGTCAACTTGGACTTGATTACGATGAAAAAGTAAGTTTAAAAAATAAATGACTTTTTAAACACTTATAAAATTAAAAAGCTTTCATAATATCAAGCCATTATAACACTTTCTTAGGATAATGTCTACTATGCTTTTTGGTTTTAACATACTTTTTAACATTTCAAGAACGTATATTTTTATTTTACTTTGTAACAGTTAGGATTGCATACAGGGAATACGGTATACCTGTGGATGATTGTGATGATGCTCAAACGCTACAACAGATAGAGTGAAATTTTACTCTTATTTTAGAATGATGCTAGAGTTAATTCATTGATGGTGTTACATTTGAAATTTACTTCAGTAGACTGAAGCAATCACTTTATATGAAGAAAATGACTTAATTTCTAGCCTATCACTTTATTTTTGAGTTAAAAAATTACTTTACTTTATCTGAAATTGAGGCGATTAATCTCAATCTCAACTTCATGAAAAAATTTGACTTGTATAGAGTCAAATTTAACTCTATTTTACTCTAACTGATTTAATGTGTAGTACACACTATTTCACTACTCACTATGGTGAGGTATCATAGTGCAAAAGTCAAATAATATTCATATGTATCGCAAAAGAAATTTTGCACATTAGTCCCATGGGAACCAATTATACTCCATTCTAAAATTCCCAACTTTGTTGATTGATTTATCCACGACAAGGTGGTATAATAAGTTAAAAATTGAAAGTCACTCGAGTAGTGAACAATGTTCTGTTTAAGTCTTATTAATTTCTTAATAATAATAATTATATGCTGTTACATAAACATTTTTTTTATAAATCTTATTTTATATTTACGGATAATTGTTCCTTGCAACTAAATTAATAATAAAGTCATTATTTAATTTTTTTTTATTACTAGTTACAACACTAATTATAAAACATTTTTAATAGCGTTAAATTATTATTTAAAATAAAATGTGTATCGCGAAATAATTATTAATTTTAAAAATGATTACATTTTCAATTTTTCTATTTGAATAAATAATAATTACTCATATTTAAACAACAATACTGTAGAATAAGCAGCTGAGCATATGCGACTTCCTACCATATGATAAGAAATGTTACATTAGCTACGTCGATAACAAACTGGAGTTTTAACTTTTGGATCAGGTGAAAATTCCTTCTAGAGTTTTTTTAATTAATAAAATAGGTATATATTTTACATGGAAATATTAAAAATTTAATAATTTCTCAAATTAATAATTGGTCTTCCCTCATAGGTTTATTTTAATTTTAATAATAATAATAATAATTAAACGTTATTAAAAATATACTACATTTAATGTAATAACTAGTAAAAATAATTAAATCATCATTTTATATAAATCGAACAATTATTATCTGTAAAGGTAAAATAGGACTTATGAAAAAAATTGTTTACATATATAGTTATAAAATATATTTAATAGAATTAATTATTATTGTTTAAATTAAAAAGCAGAGCTATATGAAAAAATAAATATGTATATGAGAAATTATTAAAATTTTTATCTTTCCATATATAGGCAGAGGGCTGTGGACAGAAGGAAGGGAATAGCTGGGCTAGGGATCGTGGGGTTTTCTCTTTTGGAGATTCTTTCAATATATTTTATTCATAAATTATTATTTCTATAAATGTTCTTCTTCCTTACCTCCATTACAATTTTCACAAGTATAATTTTTAAGTCTACTGTTTTAGGTTCTTCCTAGCATTTGTAATGAAGTGTTGAAATCTGTTGTTGCCAAATTTAATGCTTCTCAGTTAATAACACAACGCCAACAAGTTTCAATGATGGTTAGAAAAGAATTAACAGAACGTGCTCGAGATTTTAATATTATTTTAGACGATGTATCCATTACTGAATTAAGCTTCGGTAAAGAATATACAGCTGCTGTTGAAGCAAAACAAGTTGCTCAACAAGAAGCTCAAAGAGCAGCGTTTGTTGTCGAACGAGCAAAGCAAGAACGACAACAAAAATCGTGCAAGCAGAAGGAGAAGCTGAAGCTGCAAGAATGATATCCTTTTCTTATAAATACTGAAAAGAATGAGGCGCACTTTGCATTTGGTATTTAATATTTCAAATTTCATGCACTGGATTCATGAAGCGGTCTGCGCGATTTTGAGATCGATGCATAGAACTTTTACAACGACCCTGCATTTCAATCGATTTAACTTCATCAATTTACTGGTAAAATCATTCGTAAAACAAAAGTTACAATCTGAAATGACCATGGTTTAATATTATGTATAGACATTCAATTGCTCACAAAATGAGCCTAAATTGAAGTTTCTAAACTTATTTCATGTAACGGTATGTTTATTTCTACAAAATGCCTCTAATTTACAGATTTTCTCAGTGCATCGATTTTCATTAAACTGGGTTTAAATTCTTATAATGTGTGTCATTCTGGTCTGAAGAGTTTTAAAATTTGAAATTATTTAAATAAATAGTTGAAATTTTTAAAAAATTACTTACATTCTTCATTTTTATTCAGACCAGAATCACAATTTATCAATAATTTGGCCACTTTTGAAACATTAAATTAATACCTAATAAACAAAAAAGAAGGTAAATCCGTGAAAATATGAAATGTATATCTTTTATATCGTTTATAGCTGCTGCCTTTTAATAGTACATTTTTATACGAGTGCGGAAGTGGATATTTTGCGTCGGGAGACGAGCCAAAGATTTACTTACGCACCAGTGTGAAACCGTATTTTTCTTCACGAGAGCCGCAAAACGGATGCAAACATGCGTATTTGAGGTTAGAATGGAGAAATAATATATTACGTAACAAGGGAGGTAAAATAGAAATGGTCCCAGATCGCAAGTAAATTGGCACCCGAGCCGAAGGCGAGGGTGACAAACGTGTGATCTGATTATTTTTCGGCCTAGTGGGAGGAAACCATAACCTTTCCTCCCGGCGCCCGATCGAAAAGGTTACGATTTCCACCTCGCTAGACCGAAAAATAGTATACGCAACATGGGAAGTAAAATAGAATGCCTCAGATCACACGTTTGTCACCCTCGCCTTCGGCTCGGGTGCCAATTTACGTGCGATCTGGGACCATTTCTATTTTACCTCCCTTGTTACGTAATATACTATAAGAATATCAATTTTGCATTTTAATACTGTATTTAAATACATATATACATTATTTACTTTACATTCAAAGTTTGCTGACTAATTTACATTTCCTATAAGCTGATAAATGAAAATATTTTTCTTTAATAAAAGTTTACTTAGGTATAGCTGTTTCTCAAAATCCAGGATATTTGAAATTGAGAAAAATACGAGCAGCGCAAACTATTTCTCGAACCGTAAGTATTTATTATTATAATCATTATTACTATTATCATTACCACCATCATTTGTATTATTGTTATTGTTGCAACGCAACTATAAAAAAATCAGTATGGGTGTTAATTCCCACAATAATCGGTAGAAGACGTTGGTCATCTTATAAAAAACTGCGTGTAATTCATTTCTCCACTTCTACTAATAGAGCCATCTTAGCTTCGAAATTGTTAATGATAAATGAAATAATCCATTCTATTGGTAGTAATGATAATAGTGATAATGATAAGGATAAAAATAATGATAACAACCAGTTATAATGATAATAATGTTAATTATGCGTTAATTTTCAGATCTCAAGTTCTCAAAACAGAGTTTATCTTAGTGGTAACAGTTTAATGTTAAACATTCAAGATCCCACATTTGATGATCTATCAGAAAAATTGAAAAGTAAAAAGTAAAAAAAGATCTAGCTATTGCTAATAAATCCTACTTAATAGATTTAGCACTTCTTTCAATATATTGTATATAAAAATCAAAAGTGGTTATTGTTTGTACGTCTTAAAACCTAAAATGAAACATGTAATAATAAATAATTCATCCACATTAAACCATGTACAAACTTGATTAAGTTTAAAAAATTCATAGAAATTTCAACATCTTCTAATTTAAGTTTTATAAAGATTTTATAATTTCTCCACTCACTTATACTATTCACACTTTTAAATAATTGAGAGGTTTCTAATAAAAAATTAACGCTACATCGTGCGCAAAGCACGATTTTCCACAAGCTGCGTAAAGTTTTGCTTTGCGTAGTGAAACTAAATCAAGGATTGACTTTGTTATTGCGGGTGTAGAACCTCACGGAAAATGTAAAAAGGTTTATGAATAGAGTTCCCAACTCCATTTAAGCCTCCGGCCTGGCTAATATGTGAGTCAGCAATGACTTTTATTACGTATCTGCACTTATCTAACCTTTGTAATGGTTAAATAGTTACAGCCTAGTAAAAATCAATCGATGGCATAAAGGCAGTTTTTAAATTCCTACAGTCTGTAGGGAAAAAAACATTTCCCAACCACGGAAGCGCACCATTAATCCCTTAACTGGCTATGTAACATATACATATGATACACAAAAAAAGTCATGTCAAAAATAACTGTGTTATACACTCCCGCTCACACGAAGTTGTCCACCCTAATCATCCAAGGAAAAATAAGAAAGGCGTATAAGAAATTGTGTAAAAGATGGGTTTAAATGTTTTTTTAGAGTTCTTTCAAATGTAAATGGTTTGATTTTAAAATATCTATTTTTTAACATATTTTATAGAGGTAAAAGAAAAAAAATTCCAAACATTTTTTGTCTATGTTTAACCGCGGACCAATTCTAGCGAAATTATCTTACGTTAACGTTATATTTTTTGAACGAAAGATTTTTTGATCCTCTTTCAAATGCCGTGTGGTTTTTTACACTATGACAAGTCGTTAAAAAGTTATAATCTATTTTTCTGATAAAAATAATTTTTTCCAATACGCTTTATCTCTGAAATATTACATTGTATTAAAAAATCAAAAAAATTAAACATATTTACACTATGATAGCTTATACATTAGTGTTACGATTTTCAATTTATTAAAATCTAGAATATTATTTTCTTCGTATAATTAAATTTGTACAACAAAGTAAATAAAATTAAAAACGATTGTGTATTGTCGATTATTTATTAAAATCTAAAATTATAAAAAAGTGAAAAAAAACGAAGAAAAAAAATTTCTGTCGCAAGCTATACAACTTTATGTACATATTCTTCACTTAAAAACGAACATTTTTTAATACGATGTAATATTACAGAGATATAGAGTATTGAAAAAAATTATTTTTATCAGAAAAATCGTTATAACTTTTTAACGACTTGTCACAGTGTAAAAAACCACACGGCATTTGAAAGAGGATCAAAAAATCTTTCATTTGCATTTTGTTTGAAAGGTATAACGTTAACCTAAGATAATTTCGCTGGAATTGACCCGGAGTTACCCTACTGCAAAAAATCACGTGATAATCAAGTGATTTGTCAGGTGATAAATCAGGTGATAAATCACGCCAAAACGTCATTTGACTATGGTAGAAAAAAAACTAAGTCCGAATTTCTAAAAATCGTCTAAGTCCTTGAAAAAAAATTTTTCGTAGGACCATGTTTTTAACGCGTTTTGGGCCATTTCCTGTCGATATAAATTGTCGAATTTCGCGAGTGTTTTGTGAGGTACCACATAAACTTACGTAAAATACATTAATGCCCACGCATTTTGCTCTTTTTGGTCAACAATGGCAAAAATAAAAAAAGAAGTTAAATTATGCTCGGTGAGCAACGATTTATGCATTTTAGTGGAATTCCTAAATGAAACCGAGCCATCTAATAACAAACCTTTAACCAACACTGAATATTTGAACCACCTAGTAAAAGGAAAATATTTGAATATTTCATCAGTCGTATAAGAGAAAATCGTCAATTGAATTTGCCATTCAACTGCGACTTTAGTACAGCTTGCAAACTGAAAATAAAATTATAAAATGCAAAACTTGATCAGCATCCAGCTAAAATGATAGCTGTAGGTGTTAAGTAATATACTGTGGATGTGTACACATGTATATATATGTGTATAAATATTTTTATTCTTGACAAGTAATTTTTTGTACAAAATACCAACTGAATACTTTCCTTGTTCATTTTTTTATACGAAGGGTCCATAGGCAACAAATTTTGAACATATAAGTATCTATAGACTATAGAAAGTCACTCAACAAGCTATAAAAGGGAATACAAGAACCAAAGAAAGAAATTAGATTGACCGTTGTAAATATTTTTATCATCTGGACCCTTCGTATAAAGAAATCAACAAGGATAATCTTAATTTTGTATTCCGTACAAAAATTAGCAAATGATAAAAATATTGACACTGGTCAATATACTTTATTTTTTTTTGAGTCTTGTATTCCCCTTTACATCTTAGCATGTGACTTTCTTTTCTCCAGATATTTACACTTTCAAAAATGTTCTCTAATGGGCCCATCGGCTAAAAAAATCAACAGGAAAGTCAGATAGTATTTTGTAAAAAAAAAAATCACTTGACAACCTATAAAAGGGAATACAAGACTCAAAAAAAAGAAATTATATTGACCAGTGTCAATTTTTTTAAGATTTACTAATTTTTTGTACGGAATACGAAATTAAGATTATTCTTGTAGATTTCTTTATACAAAGGGTCCAGGTGATAAAAATATTTACACCGGTCAATCCAATTTCTTTCTTTGTGTCTTGAATTCCTTTTTATAGCATATCGAGTAACTTTTTTTACAGAATACTAATTGAAGACTTTCTTGTTCGTTTCTTTATATGATGGGACAATAGGAGAAAATCATTGTACCTCTAAATATCTTGAGAAAAGAAAGTTAAGAGAAAATATTCTTCTGTGAGTAAATATCTTTATGCGCTTACAATTATTTGTCTTGTACACATTGTATTTTCCCTTCGAGTCTTACTTGTTCCCTATTATAACTTGTCAAGTGACTTTCTTTACTCTAGATACTTATATGCTCAAAATTATTCTCCCATGGACCCATCGTATATAGAAATGAACAAGGAAAGCTTACAGTTGGAATTTTGTACAAACAATTACTTGACAAGAGTAAATATATAAATAAATATATATACAGGGTGATTCATTTTAATTGCCCCAGGCAAATATCTCGAAAAGTACGGGAGATGGAAAAAAACGTTAAATGTAAAAGTTGTAGGGTTCAGAGGGGGAAATTGGTATTTAAAGTTTTTCTCAACCTTGCTTTTTTCAAGATATTGGCCTACGAATTGTGTAGACAGCTGATTTGACCTTGATGCGACTGCAGAGGTCAACTGGACCCCATGACATAACATCATGTTTGAATGTAAAATTTTCCGCTCTTTTAATTTCCGAGGTCAAAAGTTGGTAGTCCTATTTAAAGAAACTACATTGACTTTGAAATGACCTTGAAACTTGACCCCAAGGTCATGGTCAAGGTCACCATTGGATTTCCCCCTCTGAACCCTACAACTTTTACATTTAACGTCTTTTTCCATCTCCCGTACTTTTCGAGATATTTGCCTGGGGCAATTAAAATGAATCACCCTGTATATCCATAATATATTACTTACCATCTACATGTATCATTTTAGCTGGATGATGCTCGAATTTTGTATTTTATAATTTTGTTTTTTTTTTTTGGAAGCTGTACTAATGCTGCAGTTAAATGACCAATTTAAATTGATGATTTTCTCTTCTTCTATGACTGATGAAATATTCAAACCTTTTTCTTCTACTAGCCAGTTCAAATATCCAGTGTTAGTTAATTAAAGGTTTGTTATTCGACGGCTTGTTTTCATTTATGGATTCCACTAAAATGCACGAATTGTTGCTCACCGAGCATAATTTAGCTTCGTTGTTTATTTTTGCCATTGCTGACTAAAAAGGCAAAATGCAAGAAGACGTGGCACGATCAGATGACATTAATGTAGCTTACGTTAGCTTACCTGATGTCAACGCTTGCCAAATTCATGTGTGTTCGTACACAAGGCAAGAGATTCAAGAAGCGCAGTATCGCCTCAATTAGGATCTTCTTAACCTTATACAGCACCTAATTGTGCTACGTGCTCGCACATACATGAATTACGCGTGTGTTGGTACCACATAAATTCACATAAACTACATTAATGTCATCTAATCGTGATACGTGTTCTTGCATTTTGACTTTTCCGTCAGCAATAAAAAATATGAAAATAAGACGCATTATGCTCTGTGACTAACGATACGTGCATTATAGTGGAATCGATAAATGAAAAAGAGCCGTCTAATAACAAACCTTTAACCAACACTGGATATTTGAACTGGCTAGTAGAAGAAAAAGGTTTGAATATTTCATCAGTCATAGAGGAAGAGAAAATCATCAATTTGAATTGGCCATTCAACTGCAGCATTAGTACAGCTTCCAAAAAAAAAAAACAAAATTATAAAATACAAAATTCGAGCATCATCCAGCTAAAATGATACATGTAGATGGTAAGTAATATATTATGGATATATATATATTTATTTATATATTTACTCTTGTCAAGTAATTGTTTGTACAAAATTCCAACTGTAAGCTTTCCTTGTTCATTTCTATATACGATGGGTCCATGGGAGAATAATTTTGAGCATATAAGTATCTAGAGTAAAGAAAGTCACTTGACAAGTTATAATAGGGAACACGTAAGACTCGAAGGGAAAATACAATGTGTACAAGACAAATAATTGTAAGCGCATAAAGATATTTACTCACAGAAGAATATTTTCTCTTAACTTTCTTTTCTCAAGATATTTAGAGGTACAATGATTTTCTCCTATTGTCCCATCATATAAAGAAACGAACAATTAAGAAAGTCTTCAATTAGTATTCTGCAAAAAAAGTTACTCGATATGCTATAAAAGGGAATTCAAGACACAAAGAAAGAAATTGGATTGACCGGTGTAAATATTTTTATCACCTGGACCCTTTGTATAAAGAAATCTACGAGAATAATCTTAATTTCGTATTCCGTACAAAAAATTAGTAAATCTTAAAAAAATTGACACTGGTCAATATAATTTCTTTTTTTTTGAGTCTTGTATTCCCTTTTATAGCTTGTCAAGTGATTTTTTTTTACAAAATACTAACTGACTTTCCTGTTGATTTTTTTAGCCGATGGGCCCATTAGAGAACATTTTTGAAAGTATAAATATCTGGAGAAAAGAAAGTCACATGCTAAGATGTGAAGGGGAATACAAGACTCAAAAAAAATAAATTATATTGACCGGTGTCAATATTTTTATCATTTGCTAATTTTTGTACGGAATACAAAATTAAGATTATCCTTGTTGATTTCTTTATACGAAGGGTCCAGATGATAAAAATATTTACAGCTGTTGTATCGATAGGCTCTTCTCTAGGTAGTCGAGCCTCGTTGGAAAAGGGTTTGGAAATAAAAAACACGAATTTTTGGGCATAAGGAGAAGTCTCTTTATTGCCCGAGGGGAAAGCCGGAAGCCATAAAACCCCTCGTAAAAAGAATAAATAGTAGTAGATGAATCCGCCGACACGACAAGAGAGAACGAGACACGGCGAAAACCCGGAAAGAAAGGACTCAAGACGGCCGAATTAATGCATAAGCGCGCGAACAAAAGATTTTATAATTTTCACACGTCTGATCGGCAGGCGATCAAGCGAGCAACTGACGAGCGCGCCCGTGACCTCCCAAAAGCGGCCCTCCCTTCCACATGCCCTCTGACCGCGCGGCTCGCGAGACAAGACAACGTCGCGAGATAGGTGCGCCCGACACAGACGACTCGCCTCTCTTGTGTGCGCGAACGAACGTCGAAACATACTCCCCGGTTGGGAGCAAAGCGAACAAGTGTAATTATTATAAATGACAGGACTTCTGTTGAAGCCTCTGTACAGAGACGTAGTAGATAGCAAGGTCTATTGAGACCTGAATACATAAGTAATGAATAACAGGATCTGCTGTTGAGACCTGTGTACAAAGGTGGTGGTGTACAACGGATATAGGTTGAGATCTAAACATGTAAAAGGATCTCCGTTAAGACCTATGAACCTGAATGTTGTGAATAACAGGATCTGCTGGTGAGACCTGTGTACATGCATGTGACAACGAGCTCTCTTGCGAGAGGCACATATACATGAAAATGACTACAGGAACGATGGTAAGGGACACAGTCGAGTGACGTTGCGTTTGAAGCAACCACGTGGAGTCCTGATGGTTACGACTCGCACGATGTTGTCGTTCCCCGGGTGCTCTGCGATGACTACTCCCAGCTGCCATTGAGTGCATGGTAGATTAGCTTCCATCAGCAAGACGACGTCGTTGAGACGAATCTCTCCGTTGCCGTCGGCCCATTTTTGCCATTTCTGAAGCTCGTTCAAATATTCAAGATGCCAGCGGCGCCAAAAGTCCTGCCTGGCCTTGGATAAGAACCTCCAAGCTGAGAGTCTATTATCTGAAACAGAAGTGTGATCGGTTTCAGGAAGTGCAGTCAATGGTCTACCGACTAATAAATGAGCAGGGGTAAGTGCAGTCGGATCATTGGGATCCGCTGACAACGTGCATAGGGGGCGTGAATTTAAAATAGCCTCGATCTCAATGGTCAAGGTATTAAGGGCCTCAAAAGTTAATAATTGTCCACCCAAAACGCGCTTAAAATGGTGCTTAAACGACTTGACGGCGGCTTCCCACAGACCGCCGAAGTGAGGCGACAAGGGTGGATTGAAATGCCACGTGATGTTTTTGTGAGTAGCAAAATGAGATACGTCATCTCGAAATCGCTCGGACGAGAATAAAGCGTACATTTCCGGCAATTGATTGTTGGCACCGACGAAATTGGTTCCATTATCTGAATAGATGTGAGATGGAATGGCGCGGCGACCAATGAAACGTCGCAAGGCGCCGAGGAAACCTTCAGTCGTGAGATCACTGACGATCTCGATGTGAACTGCCTTGGTGGCCATACAAATGAATACACATCCGTAGGCCTTGACTTGAGAGCGATTTCGAAATTTCTTCTCTTTGATGAATAGAGGTCCGAAAAAATCTACGCCCGTGTGATCAAATATAGGCGACTGACTCACGCGATGTGATGGAAGGCTAGCCACCTGAGCGATTCCGAATGATCTTTCGTACCTGATTCTTGCCATCGAGAAGCCAGAAACGCTGACGAATGGTGCAGAGGGTGCTCTGAACACCTGCGTGATGCATCGATTGATGAGTTTCTCGAATTATAAGATCAGTGACATGGTGTCGAGAGGGCAGAAGAATGGGGCATTTCTGATCAAAGAAGGAATTTGAATTGAGCAGTCGACCACCTACACGAAGCAGACCGTGTGCGTCTAGAAATGGATTGAAAGGAGCCAAGCGATGCTTCTTAGAAAGACCAGATGTTTGAATAGCGCGAATGACGTCAGAATACTGATCCTGCTGAATGAGCGAAAGCACGCGGCGCTCCGCAGTAGCGCGCTCATGGGACGAGATATTTTTGTCCCGAGGGCTCTTTGATGGTTGAAAACGAAGGCAATATGCAATCGAATTTAGCAGGACAGTGTAAGAAGAAAAACGGTCAAACAAGTCGCATTTAACGGGCACAGTGAGCAAACAGGAAGCCTTGCGAAGCCCGGGCAATTCAGAAACAGTCGATAAAACGCTGATGGGTCATTCGGATTCAGGCCTTCGAAGCCAGACAGGGCCATTAAGCCAGGAGATGTTAATGAAATCGAGCGGAGATTGTCCTCGAGAAAGTCACTCCAGAAAGTCACTCGATCGATGTGTGCGAAATAATGGTCGATAGCTTGCTTGTATAGTCGAACAAGAAGTTGAGCGCCACACAGATCGAGTCGAGGAATGGTGGTCTCCTTAATAGGAGCAATACGCGTTTTTGAGCATACAAGACGGATTAAAGTACAACCCTGATAATCAGTGAAGCGCAAATACAGGCAGGCGCCATACCCTAGCTTGCTGGCGTCACAAAATCCATGAATTTCAACGTGAACCGGATTGGTGATCAAGATTCTACGAGGCAAACGAAACTCGTGTAGACGAGCAAACTGCTGAACGAAGGTAGTCCAACGGGAATGAAGTTCTTGGGGAACGGATTTGTCCCAGTCAATCTTGCATTTCCAACAGTCCTGGAGGATGATTTTAGCAGCCAAAACTATCGGTCCCAACAGTCCCAAAGGGTCAAATATTCGAGCGATTCTAGATAAAATAGCGCGTTTTGTCGTTTTTTCGTTTGTCTCGTCAGAATTTACGGCGCAGTCTAAATCGAGTATCTTCCAGTCCAAATTATCTAACGCGTGCGCGTGATTTGATGACTATTGTCTTATAGAAAAACCGCCGCGAGAGAGCAAGTCAATTACCTCGTCGCGTATTCTATGTACTTCGTCCAGTGTGTCAGCACCTGTCAGCAAATCATCGACGTATCAATCGCGTCTCAGAATTTGCGAGCCAAGTGGAAAGTCAGCATGTTTGTCCCGAGCAAGTTGAAGGATGGTGCGTATAGCCAAGTGGGAAGCCGATGCGACGCCAAAGATGACAGTGTTGAATTGAAAAACTCGAATTTGATTGCCTTCAAGTCAAAATATTCTCTGATAACGACAATCGTCTGGATATAAAAGCACCTGAGGATACATGCGAGCAATGTCAGCTGTCAAGACGTATACATGACGCCTGAATCGAACCAACTGAGCAAATAAAGAATCCTGCAATTGCGGACCCACCAGAAGGATTTGATTTAGAGAAACACCGTTACTGTAAGCGTGGATGCGAGAATCACTTAGATTAGGTTCAGAGTCACGAAAGGGTAAGCGTACGATGTAACGACCATTTTCAGACCGAACCATATGAGTTACGAAGTGTTGTTCGCAAGCATCGTCCACGAGTGGTTTATTGGTTGCGGGAGTTATGTCCTCGATGGACCAAAAAAGTTCTATTTGTTTGTTTAGTTCAGTTAAATTGCAGTTAACGGTAGCGCGATGTTCGGTGTTTAAGCTTCCGGCGACTACCCAACCCAGCTGGGTTTTTTGTAATATTAAATCCGATCCGTTTTTAGAGAGATTGATTTGACCGACTGATAACAACGAAAGAGTTGTTCCAGCACCGATTAAGACGACCACAGCGCGAGGTACGTGAAAGTTAGGATCAGCGAGTTTTACATTAGCCGGTATTCGAATTTGTTCGCGAGGAAAATGCTCGTCAGGGACGAGATCCGCGATTTTAGGCACGACTAAAAGATTTATTGTTTTAGAGAAATTGTTTAGTGTGGAATTAAACGTTAGTTGAACGCATCCTTTAGACACGGATCGAGATTCGTTTATCGCGCTGATGATTACGCTGCACTGTTTAACGTTTAATCGCAATTTTTTAACACACCTTTCGGAAATGAAATGAGCCGTTACAAAGGTATCAAGCAAAGCACGTACGTCCGAGACCGAACCATCCGGGGATTTAACTCGAATTATCGCGCTCATCATTAGGGACGGACGTAAAGCAGACGACGAGGTGTTGAATGTATTAACGGCTAGTCAATCCGTTTTTACCGACTCAGTCGGGTTTCCTTTTGAACCGGTGTTTTGTCGCGAGTTTACATTTTTCTTATCCGAATTGTCGAAATGCAGCAGGGTGTGATGCTTTTTGTTGCACGTTTTGCAAGTAGAAGACTTGCACTCCTCTTGCAGTTTTTATCGAATTAAATCACTGCCGTGGATTAAGTTTAAGGAATTCCGCGCAAGTGTTAATTCTGTGCGCCTGCTTGCAATGCAAACAAACAGAGCTGGTATTAGTAACGAGGGACCTAGCGCCCGAATTATATCGTTTGTTTTTAGAATTAAAAGAATTACGCTCCGACGCGCGTTTTAAATTGCGATTTGTATTAACGGAGGTACTTCCGACTAAGCGATCTACGCATCCACAGATGAATTTGCCAAAGTCCTTTAGAGAAGGGACGACGTTAGAAGACAATGTTTTATCCCACTCATTGTGAATCTCCGCTGGCAAGGCACACTCAAGGACAGCGACAATCATACCTTCGTCGGGTACGACACCCAGTTGTTTGAGGGTAGCAACGTGTTGACAAGACGAATCGCTTAAATTAGAAAGCGCCTCTGCGGATGCGGTTTGAATGGGGGTGGCTAGATCAAGAAGCGTATTGTAATGCGATTTAATAATAAGGCGTTTTTTTTCATAATGATCCGTGAGAGTGTCCCAAGCGAGCTTGTAACTCTCAGCGGTGGTGTCGAGGAGGGCCAGCTTTCGCTTAGCTGGGCCATCCAAAGAATTGCGCAGATAAATGAATTTATTCACGTCGTCGAGGTCGGTACAAGCGTCAATTAACGAACGAAATTTATTTTTAAAGGAGATCCAATCTTGATAATCGCCATTGAATTTAGGCAATTCAGATACCGGTAATATAACGGCTTTAGGTCTATCAGTGAAAGTCGAATTGCCGAATCCTGAAGGAGCAGTCGAAACGTTAGCTGAGACGCGATCACCGAGCAATACTCATCAGTCGCGACGTTTAATTCGTAAAAATTAGTTTGAACTTCGTCAAACTGACGCTCGTTTGCCTCCGCGTCTGAATCTGGAGCATCCTCAACCCCGAGTCGAGAATCTTCAAATTCATAAAAAAGCTTTGCTAAGTGATCAAAACGTAATTTAACGATTGCTGCAGACAAAGTTTTGCCTGCAATCGCTTGACGCAATTTTGTTATTTGCGCCTTGACGTACGTTCGCTGTCGCTTGACGTAGGAGACACTGGATTTATCCATGGCGATAGCGAATACAAGAAATTAAAAAGAGAAAAAAAATTCCAAAGTGGCCTCTGCGATCAAGCGTTGAAGGGAACGACCGTAAAATCTTGACGCGTACACTAGCAAACGCGAGAGAGAACGCACGATGGATGAAAAATGCACAAAGTCGCCAAGCGCAGATTAGCACGAACGCGCGAGAACGCAGGGTATGCGATCAGCTCGGCGCGCGAAGCGCAGGACGCACGAGGCAAGAAATGCAAGAATCACGGGGCGCGCGAGACGCAGGGTGCACGTAGCGTGGAGCGCGCGAGGCGCGAGACGCACGAGACGCAAACCGCGCACACGCACAGGCAAGAGAAAAAAAATTAAATAAATAAATAAATTCAAGCTTGAGTGTATATCGCGAGTGCAAGTGATAACGCACGGCGCGCGAAGTCGAAACGGGCGTATGCGCGGACGCAGTTTCCCTTCTGACGCGCGTACGGCCGCGAGTGCGAGAGAGAGCGGACGAGGCGCGACGCCGCGAGAGCGCGCGAGGCGCGAAGCACTGTAGGGACTGCGATCTTCCCTCTCACTCTATCTGCGGGAGTGGGGGAAGCGCTGGCCATGGGCTAAGAGGAGTGTAGCCGCCTTGGCGCGGCAGTCGTGGCTCGAGCCTCAGAGCCTGTGGACGTGCTCCCGCACACTAATAAATGCTTCATTATTTCACACAAAAGCGACTCATCATTTTCTCCTCTCCTCGCCTTTCCAGGAACCAGAGGAGACGTGGGCCCTGAATCCCCACATTGGTGACCCCGACGTGATCCGGCCTTGCAGTCCTGCGGCAATTCTTCAGAGCGCCGACCCCGACGTAATCCGGCCTTGCAGTCCTGCGGCAATTCTCCAGAGCGCCGACCCCGGCTCCGCTTCCTGTGGATCGACTCGCTTGAGCTTGTGCTCGCGGGTTTCTTCTCCAACGGCTTCAGCGGCGTTTTGCCGGCCGTAAACCAACTCCACGCCAGCTCCAGCCTTGGCGGCAGTTTTGCCTCGCCGGGTGACCATCTTGCTTCCGGCTCGACACGTGCAACAGGCAGTTTTTGTCTTCGAGGCGTGCTTGCGACGGCACACAGCTACGTGGGACAGCGTCACCGGTGCCTATCATCGTCTACGGCGCCTCTTTTCATCATCGCTGCAATTTTGCGTAATTAGCGTTATAAATTTTACTGCGTCTAAAGAATCGTGAAAGATCCCTTTCCGGGAATTCGTTTGAACCCGCAACGGCCGTGGTAAACAGCGCCAGTAGAGTCCCTTCTCCGAATTTTACCAATTCCGCGAACTAAGAGTTTTTCATAATTGTTGAACGA
The DNA here is from genome assembly GCA_018906775.1 of Sycophila sp. Sp_5. Taxonomy (NCBI): domain Eukaryota; kingdom Metazoa; phylum Arthropoda; class Insecta; order Hymenoptera; family Eurytomidae; genus Sycophila; species Sycophila sp. Sp_5. The sequence goes on from JACCID010000082.1 coordinate 40,823, forward strand.
ACGTTTTTGATAATTCTAATTATTTTATTTTTAGTAAATAGTACTTGTTTCTTTTTTCTCTCGGCTTGCTCGTCGGCTTTTTCGATTTCGCCGAATTATTTCCGTGAACAACAGTAGACTAATACTGCGACGCCTCCGTGTGCGTATTCGTTTAGGCGAATCCTGTGCGAGACATTTTTGTGAATTGTTGGCACCTGCGAGTGCGCTTTAACGTTTCTTTATACTTTTGTAAGTCTCGTCACAGTTAGTTAGTGCTCAACCAAACTTCTCTTCCCCACCATGGAGCAACAGAACGCCGTTAAAATTGAGGAGCTGCAAGGAAGGCTAGAACAGCTCCTTGCTGCCCAACCTCCCAATGCCACGGTTAATGCCTTGTATCGGCAACCAAAATCTCTGCCTTTTCCTCTGAAAATCCCGCGTCATGGTTCGCACAGGCAGAGATCACTCTCAGAAACGCAGGCATTACCGCCCCCGCGACCAAGGCTGATTTCATTGCTGAAAAACTCAGCATGGAAGCTTTCGAAGCCATAAAAGACATAGTCACCGCAGACCCTTGTCCAGCGGATATTTACGATCAGATTAAAAATCGCTTAATTCAGACGTATGGCGCCTCAGCGGAAACGCGCTTACGCCAGCTCATAAAAGGCCAGGTTTCAACCATCGGCAAACCCTCTCTCATCTTGAACCGGCTTCAAAGTCTTGGTACTGGCGCAAACACGGATATTATTCGCTCGGTCTTTCTAGATCAGTTGCCTGTGCAGTGCCAAGCCACCCTCGCCATCTCAGAGGTCACCGACCTGCATAAACTCGCTCAAATGGCTGATAAAATTGTAGAAGCAACGGACATGTACAAATCGCAGGTGTCCAGTGCTTCGGACCCGCAGATCTCTGCGACTTCCGCAGAGCAGGCCAACGCCTTCAATTTGGAGACTGTGCTTAAGCGCCTCGAGCGTAAAATAGACTCTCGAAAATAGAGTAAAAGGCATTGAAAAACAATCTCGGCGTGGCCGCTCTCTGTCTCGCGATCCTTCGGGCCTATGTCTAGCCCACCATAAATATCCAGACGACCCTCGTTCATGTAGAGATTGGTGTTCCAAATACGCTGATTGGTCTAAACAGAACCCACAAAAAAACTAGCTCAACCTTTTGCCTCTGAGACGGCCGCAGAGGGTGACATTACTTCGAAACGTCTCCACGTACGCGATCGCATATCTGGCAGAATGTTTTTAATAGATTCTGGCGCGGATATCTCGCTTATTCCGTCGAATCCAAAAGCCCATGGCAATCCGAGCACGTTTAAACTCTTTGCCGCGAACAATACTATTATCAAAACTTATGGTGAAGCTCCTCTCTCCCTCAACTTAGGCCTCAGACGTCCCATTCGCTGGAACTTTTGCGTAGCAGAGGTAGCTTACCCGATCATCGGCGCGGACCTTTGTCTCACTACGGCTTGTTAGTTGATCTTAAGAGAAATCGTCTCATCGACCCGCTTACTTCTGTCTACTTGTTAGCAGTTTTAAGAGAAACTGCAGTTGATTATTCTATTTCCACAGTCAACCCTGACGCGAAATGCGCAGATCTCCTTGCGGAATTCCCGGAGATCACGGGTGCTTCGAAACCCACGGTCTCCGACAATAATGGAATTTTCCACCACATTGTAACGTCAGGCCCTCCTGTTGCTGAACGTCCTCGTAGACTAGCTCCTGGCAAGCTGAAAGCAGCGAAAGCTGAATTTAATGCTTGGATGGAAGCGGGCATCTGTCGCCCCTCCAGTAGTCCCTGGGCGAGTCCATTACACATGGAACTGAAAAAGGATGGTTCCTGGAGACCGTGTGGAGATTACAGGAGCTTAAATGCCGCGACAGTGCCGGATAAATATCCAACTGCCCACATTCATGATTGCACAAATTACCTTCATGGCAAAAAGATATTCTCAGCTCTGGATCTTTATAAGGCGTTTAACCATATTCCAGTCGCCCCTGAGGACATCCCGAAGACGGCGATAATTACGCCATTCGGCCTTTTTGAATTTATGTTCATGACTTTTGGTCTTCGTAATGCTAGTCAAACCTTTCAGCGCTATATCAACAGCGCGTTAGGTGATCTAGACTTTGTATATATATACATAGACGACATTCTAATTGCTTCATCCTCGTTAGAAGAGCACCGTGCTCACCTCCGAATAGTCTTTGAAAGGCTCAAGAAGTTCCACCTTCGCCTTAACGTTGAGAAATGTACCTTCGAAGCGGAAGAGCTGGAATTTTTAGGCTACCTAGTGAATGGTGATGGCATCCGCCCCATTCCTAGCAGAGTTGAAGCCATAATAAATTTTCCAAAACCTCAGAACATAGTAGAACTTCGTAGGTTTATCGGTATAGTAAATTTTTACCGCCGTAATATGCCTCACGCTGCGAATTCGCAGGCTCCCCTGAATGCTCTCCTCACGGACTCGCGCAAGAATGACAAACGCCCGGTGGACTGGACACCTGAGGTAGAGGAGGCCTTCATCGCTATTAAGAATGAACTGGCCCAGGCAGCCCTGCTCGCTCACCCTCGCATTGATGCTGAGATTCGTTTAATCTCTGACGCCTCAGACACGGGCATGGGTGCGGCCCTAGAACAATTCTCGCCTACTAAAAACTGGGAACCGCTTGCGTTCTTCTCAAAGAAGTTTTCACCCACCCAACAGAGATACAGCGCGTATGATCGCGAGCTCACGGCCATGTATGAAGCTGTAAAGTATTTCTCGTTTCTCGTTGAAGGCAGGGACTTCAAGATCGTCACTGATCACAAACCGCTTATTTATGCCTTCATACAAAAATCAGAAAAAGCGTCACCTCGTCAGACGCGTCAACTGTCCTTGATTGCTCAATATACCACTCGTGTTGAGTACATCAAAGGAACAGACAATACGGTGGCCGATTCTCTGTCCAGAGTAGAGTCAATCAGACTTCCTGTTGAAATTGACCTCTCTGAGCTGGCCGAAAAACAAGAAGCGGATGACCAGCTCAAAATCATCAGGGAGTCCCCCAATTTTCCGTTATCGCTAAAACGTATTCAGTGGGGCCCTGCTCACACAACAATTTACTGCGAGATCACTGGTGAAGCCATTCGCCCCTACATTCCCGAGTCTCTTCGTGAAACGGTGTTCAACATGTTCCACAAACCTGCTCACCCTGGGCCCAAGGTCACTGACAGACTCATCAGACAGCGTTATGTATGGCCTAACATGCACCGTGACATTCCGAAAATGTGTAAGACTTGCTTAGACTGTCAGCAGTCAAAAATTTCGCGCCATGTAAAACTGATTCCAAATAAGTTCGTTGCGCCGGACGGCAGATTCGACCATGTACATATAGATATAGTTGGTACTCTTCCTAAAATTAATGGCTTTGAGTACATTCTCACCATGATTGATCGCTTCTCTCGTTGGGTCGAGGCGATACCACTTCCTGATGTCACCGCGCAGACGATCACTATGTCATTTTATGACTCCTGGATTTCACGTTATGGTGCTCCCAAGATCATCACCTCTGATCAGGGTTCACAATTTGAATCGCGCCTATTCACGGCCCTTTTATCCCTAATAGGCTGCGAGCGTATTCGCACCACGGCGTATCACCCTGCGGCAAATGGCCTAATCGAGCGTTGGCACCGTAGTTTTAAGTCAGCGATTATGTGTCATGTGGACAAGGATTGGACTCGTACCCTAAGCACAGTATTATTAGGCTTACGTTGTCATCTACGCCAGGATACGAACGCGTCTCCTGCGGAATTTTTGTTTGGTACGACCTTGCGTCTCCCAGGTGAGTTTTTCCTCCCTGAGGATTTTACTCCGGATCCAAATTTTTTCATTGAGGAATTTCGCGAATTCATGCGTCAAATTCGTCCAGTCCCTGTCACATACCACTACAAGAAACGCGCATTTTGTTTTAAAGATTTATACTCCTGTTCTCATGTGTTCATGCGTAACATGGCAAAAAAGTCATTAGAGAGGCCTTACTCCGGTCCTTACAAAGTAATTGAACGTAAGTCTGATCGCGTTTTCGACATAGATGTAAATGGTACGACACGCAGCGTATCAGTAGAATTACTTAAGCCTGCGTACACATTGTTTCACGACTTACCTGATGTACCTACCAGCGGTGACAATAAGGGCAATCAGCCCACCGCTATTGAGCGCCCAGTATTAAAAACGTACTCCAGAAAGAAGGTAACCTTCGCCCCTAATACCAAAGTTAGTTAAGCAGATCGCATAATTGCGACTGAGCGTATTGTTTATTCATATTATTAAATTATTGTATTTTTTTTTATGTCGTTAGCACTAGGGGGGGAGTATGTAGGGACTGCGATCTTCCCTCTCACTCTATCTGCGGGAGTGGGGGAAGCGCTGGCCATGGGCTAAGAGGAGTGTAGCCGCCTTGGCGCGGCAGTCGTGGCTCGAGCCTCAGAGCCTGTGGACGTGCTCCCGCACACTAATAAATGCTTCATTATTTCACACAAAAGCGACTCATCATTTTCTCCTCTCCTCGCCTTTCCAGGAACCAGAGGAGACGTGGGCCCTGAATCCCCACAGCACCGATACGCGCGACGCCGCGAGAGCGCGCGAGGCACGAAGCACCGATACGCGCGACGCGAGAGTGCGCGCGGCGCGAAGCACCGACACGCGCGTACAAGCTAGCGGGCACGTGCTGCACCGGCGCGCCGATTCCCGGAAAGCGCACGAAATCGACCCGGCGCGATTTGGCGGCAGCGTCGCATGTCAACAAACGAACGCGCACTTGACCGCACACACACAGAGATGACCTCTGCTTTGTCCCCGCACTGACAAAAAAAACACGCAAGTCTTGTAAAAAATTAGCTACTTAGCTTTTTGAAAAATCCCGACGACCTCGGCTGCTTGTAGGCTGGCTGGAAGGAGTGCATCCGGGTCGCGATTTGAAGAAGAGGCGATGTTCCAATGTCCGGAAATTTGAAAGCCACCTCACAGGAGGCACCAAAACATGTTGTATCGATAGGCTCTTCTCTAGGTAGTCGAGCCTCGTTGGAAAAGGGTTTGGAAATAAAAAACACGAATTTTTGGGCATAAGGAGAAGTCTCTTTATTGCCCGAGGGGAAAGCCGGAAGCCATAAAACCCCTCGTAAAAAGAATAAATAGTAGTGGATGAATCCGCCGACACGACAAGAGAGAACGAGACACGGCGAAAACCCGAAAAGAAAACGACTCAAGACGGCCGAATTAATGTATAAGCGCGCGAACAAAAGATTTTATAATTTTCATACGTCTGATCGGCAGGCGATCAAGCGAGCAACTGACGAGCGCGCCCGTGACCTCCCAAAAGCGGCCCTCCCTTCCACATGCCCTCTGACCGCGCGGCTCGCGAGACAAGACAACGTCGCGAGATAGGTGCACCCGACACCGACGACTCGCCTCTCTTGTGTGCGCGAACGAACGTCGAAACAACAACGGTCAATCCAATTTCTTTCTTTGGTTCTTGTATTCCATTTTATAGCTTGTTGAGTGACTTTCTATAGTCTATAGATACTTATATGTTCAAAATTTGTTACCTATGGACCCTTCGTATAAAAAAATGAACAAGGAAAGTATTCAGTTGGTATTTTGTACAAAAAATCACTTGTCAAGAATAAAAATATATATACACATATATATACATGTGTACACATCCACGGTATATTACTTAACACCTACAGCTATCATTTTAGCTGGATGCTGATCAAATTTTGCATTTTATAATTTTATTTTCATTTTGGAAGCTGTACTAAAGCCGCAGTTGAATGGCAAATTCAATTGACGATTTTCTCTTCTTTTACGACTGATGAAATATTCAAATATTTTCCTTTTACTAGCTAGTTCAAATATTCAGTGTTGGTTAAAGGTTTGTTATGTAATGAACATACCAATTAAAAAAAAAATTTTTTCTCTTTCTTTTTATTTCTACTTAGCAAAATTTTAATTTCACTTGCTCCCTCGCTATTTTTTTATACTTCTAGGTTAAAGTTAATTGTAAATCCCTACTCATAAGTTAACAAATAAAGATTATATCTTTTTAAAAAAAAAAGGTTTTAGAAAAAAAAACACTTAAGTTTCCCACCGAAAATCTTTCCCACACAAATCGCTGTTTTCCCGAAATCCAAGTGCAGGCCAGCCGTCGATAAGGCATCAGGAAGTCATAAACCCTTAAGTTTACGACTTGCAGGCCTCGCACAGCCCAACGGTCACTCTCGCTTTCACAGAGTATAGGAAAAATACAGGGAAGGATCTTGAATATTTTTCTGTTAAGAAATATTATTTCGCTCTTCTTTTAAAATTAAGCTAACTCACAAATAAAAGAAAAAAAAAGGAAACTTTCTACAAATTTTAAATAAATCAAGAAATCAACAGAATGAGCAAAACAAACTAAATAAACAGGCAATGATTAAAATAAAGAATTCTTTAAATACATTATTATTAAATAATAGTTCTTAATAAGAAAATGTTCATGATTTCAAAAATTAAGGAAAATGTGTTTAAAGGAAAAACATTATCAAAACTTATCAAAACTTTACAAAACCTGCAAATTATTTCATGCCATATAAAATACTTGCACCAATTCAATAATTAAAATAATTAAATTTAATCCTTTATTACCTTATGAATTTTCTCTATAAAATGGCAAATTTGCAAGCTTTGTAAAGGGAAAAAGATAGCGAATTAATTTAGAAAACACTTTAATCAAACAAATATAAGTTCACAGAATTACTTGAAATTTTGCAAACTTTTATAAAATTAAAAAAACAATTAGAAAAAAAAATGTTAAACGGGAAGACGACACAGCCAAACAAAAAGAAAAATTGCTGTAACAAACATAGGAAATACACAGGCTTTTCCCAAGCGAAGCCAAGCTTTTCCCCCTCTTGGGACCTACAAGGGAGGAAAAGCCCAGGATATAAAAAGGCGGGCCCTCACTGAGAAAAGCGTAGTCTGGTCCTCGTTCTGCTGGCAGCAGTTGCTCTGCACGTTTCAGCTTCCCTAGGGCTAGTGTTGAATAAGTGTGTGCTTGTGTTGCTGACCTTCTGCAGCCGTGCCGTCTTCCCGTTTCCAAGGAGTATAATTTCTACGTATAAAAGTTACGTAGAAAAATTACGTATTTTTGTTACCTTATTTTGTTACATAATTTTGGTATGTGATCTTATTTCTAATATGGATAAAATAATCATTTTTAGCTCATTCCCCCAGTTTGAGTGTTATCATAGATATGATAATCCCTATAACTGGCAGTATAGCAGGCTACAAACTAATTTCTTTTTTTTTAAATAACATAAAAATAAATGAAGATTAAAAAAGTACGTATCAAAAATACCACACAAATTCGTACGCTGTGTTACGAACATTTCATACATAAATTGTATACGTATTTTTGTTACGAATCAAAAATACGTAATAAAAATACATATTTCTTTTCAATAGGGTTTATATTTTTCCTTAAGGGGATGCCTTACTTAATTTCCGTGCTCTACTGTACCGACGATTCTCTATGTTTTTTGCTAATCTCTAAGACAAATTTGATTTTTCAAATAAATTTGAAACGGCTTTCTTAATGGCATTTCTGATTGCATCAAAACATTATTTATAATACGTAGAATGTGCGTAGACTTCTTTTTTGGATGATTTCATTTCCTATTGATGAAAATACTGACTTATTTTTCAATTGGAATTGAAATCAGCCGAAAAAGAAGTTTACGCACATTCTACGAATTGTAAATAATATTTTGATGCAAACAGAACTGCCATTAAGCAAGCCGTTTCAAAATTATTTAAAAAATCAAATTTGCCTTAGAGGTAAGCAAAGAACAGAGAGAATCGTCGGTATAGTAGAGCGCGGAAATTAAGTTAGTTAGGCATCCCCTTAAGGCGGTAGGACTGTGTTAAAATGGTTAAAAAATGGATTTTTTTTATTTGATTTTCCGATAGTAAATTTTCTTAGAAATTTTTTCCTGCAAACCGCTGATTTAAATTCGATTCCGTTTCAAAGTTAGAGCAAAAAGAGTGAACAAATCCTAAGGAGTTTTTTTGATAAAAATTGATTTTCTGGCTTTTAAGATTTTTTCAATGTGAGACTCATCTGCCACAGGATTCCAAGGGCAATTTTCAACGGATCATGCTAAAATTTTACATAGACCTTCTACAATAAAATACAATCCACTTAAGCGGAGCAGATTTTTAAAAAGGTATGTTTAACTAATTATTTAAAGGTATTATTAATAAAAATAGTTAATAAATTATAACTTACTACTCATAAAAGCCTTAAATTTGTACAGATTGTTACAAACTGCTAAATTTGCTCCGCTTAGGTTGATTGTATTTTATTAAAGACCAGTTTCTACTTAAAATAAGTGCCAAACTCAAAAAATTAGAATTTGTATCCTGCGGCAAGTGGATTAAGGCTACGAAATTTTAGATATCCAGTATTAAGGAAGTAATGGATATATCAGTTTTTTTGGATAAAAATTGTTGGTAAATATAGTATCTTTCTACATAAAAAAATATTAAGTAATCTATTGAAATAAAAATTAATATTATATATGTTTATCTTTTACAGGAAAAAACACAGGCCTACCCCCTTAAGGGAAGGTCGGAGTCCTGTTTTATCGACTGATATTTGCCCAGTTACGAACGCACGCGTAATTTTAAATTGCCATGCGTTACATGTCATACAATTATTTCTACTCCATGCATTGCTGGAGAATTAGGCTGCTGCTGGAAGCAAATCTATGATCATACAAAAATATACACAAAATCCGGAATACCTCTAAATAGCATCCATGACTTAATTGTAAAAGGTAATATACACTGAATGAAATTCAAATTAAAAGAATTATGTAAAATAATAATTTGGTAATATATTTTATATTTAAAAAAATGAATAATACAAAGTATAAATACAAAATATTATACAATACAAATACTTTTTTATATTTAAAATTTCAATGATTTTTTTTTATATAATTTTAGTATCTAAATAAAAAAATGTACATAATGATGATTTATCAAATTCGAGACCAATAAATTTGTGAAACATTAATTTGATAAAATGTTCTTTTCAATATTTCGGATTATTCAAAATATCTTCAGATTTTTTTCTAAATTTGGCTTCATAGTTACATAATTTTAAAGATAAATATTTCCTTTCACTTGGAAAATAAAAAAAATGCAGATCGCAGTCCACTCAACATTTTTCAGAAAATATTGATTGAGTAGGGAAGACCGGGGCTAGTTGGCTACAGAGGTACGTAGGCGCAGAGCTATTATCTTCATTTATTAGCTGTGTTTGACAATACCACTGATATTTAAACCTTCGAAGTAGCCATTTCAGAATCAAAACATCATTTGTCGAGAGCAGAAGTAAGATAGAACTTTAATGAACACTATTGTAAAATTAAAATTTTGTAGAAAACATTGTTTATTTATCCAAAACAATTATTAATTATTAATAAAAGTTATATAATGTTATAGAGCTTGCTTTTAGCTATCATTTTGTATTTTAAATTTTTTTCATAAGAATTTTTAATCCTGAAAAAATTATCTTTAAGGATCTTCTATAACCATGGGGCTAGTAGACGCATTTTTCCTGGGGCAAGTTGGCTTGTAATAATTGTTGCGCCAACTTGCCCCAAATGTTTTTCGTGATACTAATTAAAAATTATATTTACAGAAAAAATGGTCCGAAACTAGATACGAAAATCGGAAAAGGCGAAAATACCTCGTGACGTTATATTGCGGGCTATAAAACAAATGAAAAATGATAAAAGATCGATTAGAAAAATAGCAGTTGACTTTGGAATACCTTGTAGAAATTAGATAGTACTAATCAAGTGATTAAATGTTTTTATTGCTTATTTTGTGACGTCAAAATGTATATTTTTATAAACATATCAAATTTATTTTTATAAATTTGTAGTTATGTTGCAATTATGTACACAAAAAAAATGTGTTAATTTATCATTAAAACGTTTATATTGTTGATAATATATAAATCTGTTGATAAAAATTGGAATTTTTGTCTAAATTAATCATTAGCCAAGCTGCCCCACCTGAGTAACCAACTTGCCCCGTGTGCGGGGCATATTAACTCAAAATTGAGTAGTTAAAAAACTTACTCTAGTTTTTTTTAATCGCTCTACGCGTTTTAAAAAAATTGTAAAGTATTATCTGGTCCCTCTATTTTAAAATGGTACGACCCCGCGTAGAAATGATTCCTATGGAAAATATGTTGGCAATATATTGGTAGGTTCTAGTACCAATATATTGATAATACAATGGCCAATATGTTGGATTTATAGTGGCAAACGACCATATCCAATATATTACCAACATAGTACCAATATACATGTTTTAAATTGTACGTGTTAGCGATATATTGCTAATATATCAACAATATGATAAAAAAATAAGAAAAAAATTTCATAAAAGAAAAAATTTTTACTTATGTCTGGATTCGAACCCACGCACTTCTGCTTTCTAGGCTAACGTTTAGCCGACTGAGCTATTTGATTATTTTTCTTAAATAGTTAGATTCAGGTTAAAACATTAGAATTATTAGACCTAACCTTCCAAATTTCGTTATATTTGGAATTTAGTCATTTGACAAAAACAATTAAATAGCTCAGTTGTCTAAACGTTAGCCTAGCAAGCAGAAGTTCGTGGGTTCGAATCCAGATAAAAGTAAACATTTTTTCTTTATAAAATTTTCTTTTTTTTTAAATTTTCGATTATATTGTTAATATATTAGAGATATATCGCTAATAGAACGTATCATTTAAAACATATATATTTGTACTATGTTGGTAATATATTGGATATTGTCGTTTGCCACTATAAATCCAACATATTGGAGATTGTATTATTAATATATTGGTACTAGAACCTACCAATATATTGCCAACATATTTGCCATAGGTATCATTTCTACGTGGGACGTTTTCACGCATTCAATTTATAGCTTATAAAAAAAAATAAAATGTAAAAATTGCGCCAACTAGCCCAGGTCCCTACGTTTTTATCTCAATCTCAATTCCTTTAATTTTTTCGTGAGGACATTATGTACGGTTTCCCTTAAACTTCTTGAAAACAACATACCTTCGAACGAAGTGAGAATTTCTGAACAAAAAAGTCTTATACAATAATACTGTTAGATGCGTATTTATTGCACGATTTACAGTTAAATTTTAAAATATTCGAGCGTGCCTCCCTCTACATAAATATCGGGAGAGGTAAGCCGAGTCTATCGCGAAGGCGGGAAAAGGACACGCGAGTAGGATATTCAATTTTTGAAAAGATAAATGCGATCTGAAACATCCAAAAAGATTCTGGATTGTCGGAAAGATCAAAGAGAACACTTTAACTAATTTCAAAGACTAACAGAATTTGACAGAGAACCAGCCCTATAAATGAAGATGCACATATCAATGATGAATTATTAAATTTTTTTCAGTTTTTGCAAATCTGATTACAGAATTTAATCTTTTATTTATTGTCAAGTTTGTTTGTTCTACCTCCATTGATTCTAATATCATTTTACATCTTTTTCTCGGTGGTAAGCGAACGTTATCTTTTATATCGGAGGTTGATTGTACTATTTTAACAGAAACTTCTGAACTGAAGGTATTGTCGTGCATTTCTGAAATTAGGCTACAATCTTCTAGCTGATGGCTTTGTTCATTTATTATGTCAAGACTTTTTATATCTGTTTTAAGCTTTTGCTGCCTGCCACAGATCAATGAATAGTCTTTATCTTTTTCTTTAATATGTTCTGTACAGTTATTATGCGAAGGAATATCCGTTAAAAGGTATTGATTCGTTGATATTTTGTTATTTATTTGTATAATTGGACAAGCATCTCCTTCTGATATTGAGTTTTCCCTCTCTTTTGAACTAAATGAAGGTATATTTAATAATTCATCCGAATTGTTTACTTGGCAGTTGTAGGTGTCAGTGTCAACAATTTGATTCAAGAGCTTAGATGTTTTTTCGATGTTGGTCGTTTCACTGCTATTTTTAGGAATCGCATAAAATTTATCTACAGTTTGAGTTTTCGAATTATGAATCGAAGAATCTGAGTGAGTCCTAATATGAAATTCCATAGATTTTTTCGAATTAAAAGTTTCATTGCAAATTGTGCACTTGTAAAATTTTTCTCCATAATGAGCTACTTGGTGAAGTTTTAAAACATGATTGTATCCAAATGATTTATCACAAATTTCACATTTGTATGGTTTTTCGCCTGTGTGAGTGCGCGTATGTACTTTTAGTTGTTTTGAACACGTAAATCCTTTACCGCAAGATTTACAGATATATGGTTTTTCACCAGTATGTGTTCGCATATGTATAACTAATTGACCACTTTGAATAAATGTTTTACTACAAATTGAACATTTATGGGGTCTTTCGCCTGTATGAATTCTCATATGACGGTGAAGTTTGCCACTATGTTCGAAAGCGCTTTCACAAACATTACACTTATATGGCCGTTCTTTTGTATGAATTCGACGGTGAACACTAAGATTTTCTTTTACCGAAAAAGATTTATTGCAATATTCACATTGATAAGGTTTCTCTCCAGTATGTGTTCGAAAATGACGTGTTAATCGAGCTGGTACAGTAAAAGATTTTCCACAAATATTACACGAATAGGGATTATCATTATCGTTCCCGTGTGACCTTATGTGATTTTGATAATAATTTTTTTGGTGGAAAACCTTTCGGCAGTTTCCACACTGATACGATTTAGATTTTTTTGTGCTAACAATAGAGTCGTTAGAAGTGTTATAATCACTTAAATCTAGTCTGAGATTATAATTTTTTGACGTTCTTCTTGACCTTTGAATTTCCAAATCCTCTGTATTATTACCATTACTTTCTTGATTGACCACGGAGTCAATGTGAAATCCCACCATAATGATGTTGTTTTTGATCGTTCTGTAAAAAAAAATTGATTAACTTTATATTATTAAAACTTTCTATATTTACAAACATTCTTTAAATTTAACATTCAAAAATCTCATGTTACTTATTATACACAATGGAGAACATACATTTCCGGTCATTCTCATATCGAGTAGAGGGACAAATTTCAAGACATTTTTGCCTTTTGGCATTTTGCGATCAAATAGATAATTATCGAACTATTGTAAATTGAAAATTTCCATAATTGTCCAATCATCATTCAGCCGGTCGAGTAGGCTCCGCCCACTGGCGCTCGGGTGAGCGCTGATTGGACAATCATCGTAAGTTTCAATTGACAATAGCTCGTTAATAATGCATCGGATCACAAAGTGCCCAAAGGCAAACAAGTCTTAGAATTTTTCCCTCTACTTGGTGCGTCAATGGGAAATATTTTTCTCCATCGTGTATATTCCCTTCTTCTAAACTAATTCTAAATTCGCAATATCTCAGTACACGCTAAAACGGTTGGAGTCAAATTTCACTCTTAGTTTATAATGAAACACTTGTTCAGTTAAATTTGACTTGACATGAATAGATTAAATTTAAAATCACTCTAAGGTAGCGTAGCAGGTTAAGTCTCTACTTTATGCTCTACTTATGTATACTTATTTTACCTTCCTTGTCGCGTAATATATACTATTCTCACCTATTCTATTTTTTTTTTATTTCTTCACAAATTCGGGACTTTATCTATGCTGAGGCTTTTTCTCTTATATAACTGAATAATAAAAAAATGAAGTATTTTTTACAGAAAAATTGTCTGTTGCTGAACGAGTAGATCTAAAACTCTGATTTATTTATATACTAGTAAAATTTAACGCGCTTCGCGCGCTTAATGTTATCTTTACGCTGTTTTTCTAAGCAGTTCTAAATAATACATTGTGATTTTTCACTTCAAATAATATCGTAGCGATATTTAATTTTTCAACAAAATTTAGTTAATAAAAACTACAGTTAAATATATTTAATGCAATACGTATTTCATTAAATTGTTTAATGGAAAACTCAGATCTTTAAAAATTCAACTTTGGCGTCAAATGAAAATGCGTTCCTAAACTTTTCGACCAATTACATTCATGAACTACTTAAATGTTTCAAAACAAAAGCCATTACTTTTTAAGATACGAACAAAATTGAGCGCGCTTAAATTTCTTTCTTTACTGTTTATTCCAGGTTCATTTTGAGGTCAGAAAATTAGAATTTCATCGCCATTCCGGAATATACGTACGAACCAATCAAATTCATGTTTTCGAGGCTTTACAACATCTGGTCATCACTTTTTTAAGAGAAGATTCTTTATAACTATTAATATAGCATACATGTTTTGCAAATTTTTTCACAAATAATTTCTGAATTTTGTAGTCAAAGTATATTGCAAAAGACTAGGTAACAATTAATTAATAATACAAGTAACAGTGGTTCTTCGCATTTTCTGGAGTACTGATTTTGAATCTGACGTCAGATTTATACAAAATTTAAAATAGCGGATTGAAGATGACGGATGAAATTTAAAAAAAATACAAATTTGATAATCGAAGGTTTTTGAGAAGGCTAATTTTGAATCTGATGTCAGATTCTCTCTAAAAACCATCGCGTATTAGTTTCTGTGAAAATTTTTGAATTTTTCAGATTCAAAATCAGTGACCCCGAAAGCCCCCGTGTACAAATATTGGGGAAAGTCAGTGAATTTTTCGAAATTTCGTCCGCCATTTGAAATTTTATAATCAGCAACCCTAAAAAACTTTCCCTGTTACTATTCCCTTTAGTATTTGTTTGATCAAAATATATGCCCCGCAAAGGGTTAAACTATTTAAATGTCAAAATGAACCGAGGAACGGAAGTCTTTTGGTATAACCAGTCTAACGAATACCCAAATTTTCACAAGATCGGCCTTAAATTCTTCTAATTAACTTTAGTTCAGAGAATTTTATATTTTAATAATATTTTTCTTTTAATATTCTCTTAAAAAAGTGATGACCGGATGTTGTAAAGCCTCGAAAACATGAATTTGATTGGTTCGAACGTACACGGAGAGAAAAATCTTAATAAAAATTACTATTTTCTCATACGAAAGAAGTGACAGTCTTGAATAATGAAGAATTTTGATATTGATATAGTAAATTTAGTTATTAAAATGCTAAAATTTACTATTAATATTATAAAATTTAATAAATTTTGTTACAAAAATTGCTATTTTTTATAGTAAAAGTTGTAATAATAAATTGTACTAGAAATAGTATTAAATTTTACGAACAAAAAGTAGTAAATTTTACTATGAATATTGACAACGTTTGATAACTTCTGTTACAAAAATTACTATTTTCTATAGTAAAGCCTGTGGTCGGAAGCGTATGCGCATGCGTCTGAGCTCGCGGCGGTCGTGCCTGAGCTCGCGTCGGGTGCGCCTGGATCACGCATATGTAAAAATTGGATGTAATTTAATAATAAAAGAAATAATAAAAATGCAAAATTGAAATAAAGTCTACTTTTTACTTTTTCAATCGATTTTATTGCTTATCAGCTTTTAATATTTCGCCACAAGTTCTAAGATTCAAATAAAATACTTAAAATGCTATACCTAGGTGGCGCGGAGAAAAAATCGTCACCCGCAAGTGGTTGGAAGCCATATTGGTTAGTATATAAGAAAAATAAGTTTCTGTCATAGTACATTACGTGCGAAAACGTAGAAGTAGATTTATGTATGTTAGGTTAGGTCTAATAATAGGTCATGCGTATATTTGTAATTGAAGCGAATGCATTAAATTTAAGCAATACTGTTTAGCGATAGAAAAGTGTTTGAGTGTTAAGTTAATTCGAAAAAGTAATATATACAAGAGTCTCCAAGTCAAGATGAGAATAATTTCAGTGACAAAAAAAAATATTTTGCAAAATTTGCAAATTCTACGTTCTAAAAATTGCTTTCTTAAATATTAAAAATTACTACTTTTAATACTAAAAATTAGTACTTTCAATACTAAAAATTATTACTTTGAATATTAAAAATTACATTAGATACATTCCAAAAAATGTTATGCCATAATTTCAATATTTCTTATTAAAAATTCTAAAAATTATTACGTATTTAGCAAAAATTACTATTTTTTTTAGCAGTTATTGCTATTTATAAAAATTACTATGTTTCATAATAATTTTTAATACAGTGCAAGACTGTCATTCTTTTCCTATATAAAATAGCAATTTTTACTATGAATTTTCACAATTTTTACTAGGTTTTTTCTCTCCGTGTATATTCCGGAATGGCGATGAAATTCTAATTTTCTGACCTCAAAAATGAACCTGGAATAAACAGTAAAGAAAGAAATTTAAGCGCGCTCAATTTTGTTCGTATCTTAAAAAAGTAATGGCTTTTGTTTTGAAACATTTAAGTAGTTCATGAATGTAATTGGTCGAAAAGTTTAGGAACGCATTTTCATTTGACGCCAAAGTTGAATTTTTAAAGATCTGAGTTTTCCATTAAACAATTTAATGAAATACGTATTGCATTAAATATATTTAACTGTAGTTTTTATTAACTAAATTTTGTTGAAAAATTAAATATCACTACGATATTATTTTAACTAAAAAATAAGAATGTATTATTTAGAAGAACTGATTATAGAAAAAAAGGTTTAATGATTTGATAGTCGTAACCCCCGAAGTACCATAAAAATAATAATAAATTCTGCAAAATGTTGAAAACTTTTATTAATATTATCCAAAGTTTATTGAGTAAGTTCTTTCAGCAGAAGAGAGAAGATATCTGTATATTCATCTATATAAGTAGATTGTGTAGGCGCACACAGACGTATACAATAATAAAAATCTCAAAATTTTGTAAGATTTAAAAAAAAAATTAAAAAGCCTTATTTTTCCATTACTTAGATATCACACTTGTTAAAATTCTATTAATTATATTATATTATATTTGCATTAATTAAATAATGTATTTAACAAGAAAAATATTTTATTCGTGGAAAATCAAGATTTTCAAGTAGAATGAAATTTTAATATATATACATATTTGCAAAAAGATTTGTTGCGTTTAATAAAATTTAAAAAGGCAGCTGCAATTTTATTATAATCAAACATTGAATCTTTTACAATATTTTACTAACAAAAAGATTCTAAACCGTACATTTGTATTTAAACCTGACCTATCCCAAGCGAAGATTTCTTGTACTTACGCTTTGACAATCTTTGATCGTGAAGCAGCGTGGAAAAATAAGAATTACTTTCTAATAATTGTATTCATATATTACAATTTTAAAAATTATTTTTTATAACGACAAATATTTTTTCCATGCGTTAAATGCATTTGCAAAATATATTATGTTTCAAAACGTACTATAATAACTACACCAGTATAATATTACATTTTATCAGTATTAAATGTTAACTTCTGAAAAATTAGTTTGCCAATGTATTTTTATATTTTTTGCGAATTTTGTTGCGTTAAGTCAAGCAGCACTACCTATGCGGATAATACATTTAGTAAAATGCAGCACGCGTACATTTTTTTTCAAGAAACCTTCATCGACTGCCTCCACGTGTGCGCAAAAGTTTCTTCACGGTGATCAATGACCTTATAATAAAATCATTTTAATTAAAAGATGCAACATCGTTAACGCAATTTTTCTAAACAAAAAATTTAGTGTTTAATTATTAAATACTATAACAACCTTTAAATTACCTGCAGTATTAACTTTCAGCCACCTATATGTTTTGTTTTTTTTCTTATTTCCTTTCAACTGTATACACATACGTTTACTTTGTTTGTTATTTTTAAGGTATTATATTAACGATGTTAGTAAAGATAAATATAAATATTTATTATCTATTCATATCTAACGAAAAATTTAACTAATTCGAATGTTTTCGATGCAACAGACATTATGTCTAATGCACTATCCGCTGTCAAACTAAAATCTTTCACTATTTATATTGAGTTTTAATCTTTATTTTTCAATACTGCGGCTACATGGTGCTGGAAATGGTGTTATCAACAGTAAAACCAATTTTTTAACTTGTCATCTTCGAAGCACGCAATTTAATACATTTACGAATTAAATTAGTATTTACATAGTTTAAAATATAAAATCATTGATCATAAACAAGGCAACTAAGCGAAGAGAAGAATAAACCGCATGCATTTTGGTCACAACACTACGTACAATAGCATCCCCTCCACTTACATATATAAAAGGCGATAACCTGCAGGATGAAGCGCCAGAACTTTTACCTTTGCACGTGGAGGCTGCAAATGCGGTTTCTCTATAAGCTTCCGTTTTAGTTATATATCGATCGATCTTTGCTTCGAATGTTGGCCAAAGTATGCGCCCGAACATTTTAACGTATTTATGACAAATTTGTACAAAGTACTAAGGGAGTTGACATTTTCGTTATCATTTCTTTGCAAAATATTGTTGTGCGCACGTTCTACCGAAAAAACGCTTCGATCCTCGTGCGATGTTAAAAATTACTACTTTACCGCGCATGTGTCAAAATGTACTATTTTCGAAGTATAATGTTCCACCTGGTGCCCGTTTCGAATAGTGCAGTATTAAGGGGATGTCTAACTTAATTTCCGTGCTCTACTATACCGACGATTCTCTATGTTCTTTGCTAATCTCCAAGGCAAATTTGATTTTTTAAATAATTTTGAAACGGCTTTCTTAATGGCAGTTCTGTTTGCATCAAAATAATTATAATTCGTAGAATGTGCGTAGACTTCCTTTTTGGCTGATTTCAATTTCTATTGATGAAAGTACCGACTTATTTTTCAGTAGGAATTGGAATTAGCCAAAGAAGAAGTCTACACACATTCTACGAATTATATAAAATGTTTTGATGCAATCAAAAATCCCATTAAGAAAGCCGTTTTAAAATTATTTGAAAAATTAAATTGGCCTTAGAGGTTAGCAAAGAACATAGAGAATCGTCGGTATAGTAGAGCGCGAAAATTAAGTTAGGTATCCCCTTCCCAGCAAACACAACGTGCCATTTACCGACCGAGTCCTATGCTTAAAACATAGGAGTCGACACGCGTGTCCGCATCGTGCCGTCACATGCCGTCCTTTTGTTTGTTGCCCAACAAACAAAAGGACGGCATGTGACGGCACAATGCGGACACGCGTGTCGACTCCTATGTTTTAAGCATAGGACTCGGTCGGTAAATGGCACGTTGTGTTTGTTGGGTTCCCAACAAACAAAATGATGGCATGTGACGGCACGATGCGGACACGCGTGCCGACTCCTATGTTTAAAGCATAGGACTTGGTCGGTAAACGGCACGTTGTGTTTGTTGGGTTGGGTTAGAGGTTAGCAAAGAATGTAGAAAATCGTCGGTATAGTAGAGCGCGAAAATTAAGTTAGGCATCCCCTTAGAGGTTAGCAAAGAATGTAGAAAATCGTCGGTATAGTAGAGCGCGAAAATTAAGTTAGGCATCCCCTTAGAGGTTAGCAAAGAATGTAGAAAATCGACGGTATAGTAGAGCGCGGAAATTAAGATAGGCATTCCCTTAAGTGGATGCCAAAAAAGAAAGTCTACGCACATTCCATGAGTTATAAATAATGTTTTGATGCAATCAGAAATGCCAATAAGAAAGCCGTTTTAAAATTATTTGAAAATCAAATTTGCTTTAGAAGTTAGCAAAGAATACAGAGAATCGTTGGTATAGTAGAGCGCGGAAATTAAGATAGGCATCCCCTTAAGGTGCAAGTGCGTTAAAGTAGTAGTAGCGTTAATGTGCGGTAAATATGGAAAGACACACGAGACGAAAATCTCTTTCCACGATCATGTACCTTTTATAGCACAATGTACGGAAAACACTGATTTATTGCACGCAAATTTTTGCTTGTACACTGGATTACTGGTACTAAAATAAGGTTTTACGCACTGAATACTATAAAATTTATAATTTCAGTATCCCTATTTAAGCCGAAAAATACTAGACATTACATGGGAGGCAAAAAAGAATAACTGGTCGCCAGGATGACTGAATTTCCTGCAGGATAAAATTTTCGTCGCAGAAGATCCCAGAAGATATTTTTCATCCTAGCGGGACGAAACCGTACACTGAGAAAAAAATCTAGTTGAAACATAAGAATATTCTGTTGATTCAACAGACTCAGCGCCATGAACGATGAACAGTGGCATATACTGTTGTTTTGAAGGCGCAACCGGTGTTTTAAAAGCGCGACTATCGATTCAACATTCATTCTAATGAAACATAAGATTTTTGTTAAAATGAAAGTATAATTCTTGAAATCACAAGAATTTGAGTAAGTTAATTTGAAAGTTATTTTATTGTTGAATGAATTGTTTAATACATCAAATGACAGACAATAACTTTTCAATTAACAGAATTTCTGAGTGAGAGAGATGAGCTCGTCGATCACTTGGCCAAATCGCGCTTCCCTCCCTTTTTCCAATCACGTGGGCCTCTCGTGTCTTCGCTGTCGCGTAGTGTGCTGTTTTACTTGGAGTATGCGCCTAAGTCTACGGTAGGTCTTTATAACCACGTTTCGACGCACGCCGATGAGGCTACCGAGCTGGTATTCCTAATACCGGCTTCTCGGCTTTGTTTTCTTCGGAGCCGCAAAGTGATAATTCGTCTATAAACCGCTAGAAGGCGACTGTTTTTTTTCTGTACCCGCAAGCGACCAGCATTCATGATGGTTAGTATATAAGAAGAAAATAATTCAAACGTACATATGTAACTATGCGTGCGACTACATATAACTGCGATGCGTAATTTAGATTTGTAAGCGTCCTTGCGAGAAAGTATGTGTGTGATACCGACATATAATATTAATGTGAAAAAACATCGAATGTGTTCCCGCTTAAATGTGCAGTTGTTTAAGAAACCTTCATAAATTACATTCAGTTTCCAGCAAATAAGTTGCAGTTAGAATACAGCGACAGAAATAAAAGGCGTTAAGGTTCTGAGAATAAAAAAAAGTTTTAATTTCTTTTTATCAAAATTCGGAAATTCGGTTGAATTATATGTATAGAATGGTTAATTTAAGTGAATCAATATTCTAAACTACAATTACAAGTACTTTGAATCAACGGTATGGGGCGTTGAATCAACAGTATAAGGTTTTAATTTAACAGAACGAAGCTGTTCAACTCAAAATCAAAATTTGTCAAATTGACAGAGTATACTGTTGCTCGCATTTATACACTGATAGAAAAGATCCTTTAATTCTAAGTCAGTGTCTTTATTATAAAGCCGTGCGCATTTAATATAGTTTAAAGGCATAGGTATTACATGTAAAGAAACGGTGCATTAACTATTAAGCCGTGAAAATGGTCGATAGTTAATGCGTCATTTCTTAATAATAAAGCCATGTTCATTTGAGGTAAATAAATGTAATTTAATATTCAAACTTTTTATATTATTACAAAATATGTACATATATAATAATTTTATACTATACAACATCTCTAACACTAATAACATATTTCCCTTCAGACGTAGTATGTAATTTTATTGGGCGATAGAAAGTTTTTAAATTAATATTAATTTGTTGAAGGTTATGATGTTTAGGTATTATTATCTGATAAGCCTTTATATGATTGTCTAATCCTAATGTTTTTAAAATTTTTACTACAAAATAGAAATTAGTTTTAGATGATCTAACAATTTTAGAAATCATACCAAAAATTGGATCATTGTATTGATCATTATTTACATGAATGATATTGTTCAATTTATAATTAATGTTATTTAATTTAATAGAACTAAGTTCTTCGTTATTATAATTTTCATATGGTTTTTTACAAGTCATTATCTCGATTGTATTTTTGAAACCCTTGCCACTAAAAAATCTATACGATAAGTTTAGTTGTAATTTTTGAGCAAGCGAATAAGAAATATTAATTTTACAACGAATTGTTTTAGCATACGTTTTTGATTTTTTGTGGAAAGCTTCGTATTTATTACATGCCAAGTAAATTAATGGTCCCATGATTTTGATGCAAGTCGGATAATGAGTGATTAAATGAAATTTTGGTTTTAGAGGCTCTTGAAAAATGTCTACATACATATTATTATGATTTTTTATTAATTGTTTTAAGTAAATAATTTCATCATCGGAAATTTCAGATGCTGAAATTAAATCAATAATGATTTGTTTAATCTTGATTCCTTTTTTGATTTTAGAGGTACGTAGTAGGTTTTAGAGCATTCGTTAGGAAATAATTCTAATATTTTTTCCGCCAGTACAGAAAAATCTTGATTTATCCAGCGCCTATAAAACAAAAAATTCAATATTAAATAAAAATTTCATAAAATCATAAAATAAAATGTAACTATTAAAATTACCTGTTTTCAATACTCAGCATATGTAAAACAATGATGTCGCACAGGTATCCTTGGCTCATTGAGTCTAACTCATTCTTCACACTGTATATTTTTAATAAAGATGAGCCTATTGGGTGCTGTCGAATAATGTCTTCTAAATTTAATTGTCTAATGTAGCTGTCTTGACATATATATTCAGGTGTATCCTTTTCTATCACCTGTATGTCTTCTATAACTGAAACTTCCTCTTGCTGATTTGCGTCGTCAGAACTTTCAATAATTTCAATTTTATTTAAATGTTCAGCTTGCAGAGGATTTTCTGTTATCAACTCTGGAGATATCAACTCAAACTGAATGTTTTTATTTTGCTCCACCTAAATGAAAAGATATATTATAGTTAAATAATAATAAATATTAAACACAAATATCCTGAATGACATGCTCATACATAGTCTTGGATTCTTCTTTTAAGCTCTAACCTTGTACCCACTACAGGTATGACTTCTTTAGCCTCATTCGGGTTAGCAAGCAAATCGTTCACACATTCTACGCTCTGGATCTTATGAACTATCAAAGGAAAATAATATGAAAGGATGTGAAAGAACAAGAAAGGTGCGGAAAATCAGAAAAAAGGAGACAAACATAACCTCCAATCATGCGTGGCAATCAAGCAGCCGGTAATGAGAAAAATTATGTAAATTATGACAGAACTTACCTTTGAAAGTCTCCACAAGATATTCCAATCCCCAAGATTTTAAAATAGAATCCATTGTTCATCCAATTAACGACGAAAGTGGACGACCGATGCACGTATTTATGATGAAGACAGTTGCCCGCGCGTAACTCCTTTAGCGTATGCCTAACCTCCTTTACGCGTTAAGTAGTATACTCAAAATATATATTGAGTACACTGCAGAGAGAGACGGTCGTATAACTAACCATCGATTTTTTAATAATTTTAATTCTTATACACTATCTGAAAATATATATTTGCATAAATATATGGAAATATATATTTATTATATGACGCACTTTATAAAGTATTATTAATAAATCCGCGATTACTTTATAATTAAGTCACGGAATTTTCTTCGTTAAAGATGATTGGGCATTAACTATTAAGAAATATTTCTTTAATACTAATGCATATTGCTTTGTTTCAAATACCATGAAAAAATTATTGTTTAAAGCCGCGAAGACTTTGGGTCAAAGGATCTTTTCTATCAGTGTAGGCACGAGTCTTTTGATCCAACTGAATTTTTTTCTCAGTGTAACATTTCCTCTTGCCTTCGGCTCGGGTGCCAATTTACGTGCGCTCTGGAACCATTTTTATTTTATCTGGTTACGTAATATGCTATTTCTCGAAAACTTCAGATTCCACATTATTTAATCCTTTCAGGGGGGACAATTGAACGGGGAATCATACCGAACCGTATCTCAATTTCAAGTAAAAATTGAAAAATTCAAGATGGTGCGGCATATCGCAGATTTGAAGCAAACAAATTGGAAATTTTTAAATAAAAAAAATCAACTGTATTTTGCATAGAATTTGAAATAAAAAAGTTCTCCTGACATTTTATTGCAAATTACATAGTTTTTGCGAAAAAAATATTGAAGTTTTCAACATTTTTCAAACTTTTTCTAGTAGCTTTGTTCAGAAGTAATTGTTACATTTTTCTGTTTTCTGCTTCACTGACTACAAAACTGAAGTCGAAATTGAAAAATTCAATATGGCGGCGACAAAGTGGTGGACCTGAAGAAACAAAATTCGAAATTTTATTTATATTTTATTTATGTTATATTTTATTAGATAAAAAACGGCAATAATTGATTTATTACACTTTTTATTGGCCATAGCTTTTGGTACCATATGCAGAATTTGAAAACATGTTTTAGAAGCTTCTTTATATCTTAAAGACTTGAAGGATGAATGTAACAAAAGAGAATTTTTGGATATTGTTTATTTAACAATTTCAAAATGTATAATTGTTAATGAGTACAGGAAAAGTTATTTTATATTAACACACACATCGTTAATGAGTACAGGAAAAGTTATTTTATATTAACAGCAAGTAATAAACCTGAAATATAACGAACAATCAAAGAAATCAAATTTTAAGAATATTTACCTTTCATCATTTTGCGATATGATAGATAATTATCGAGTTATTACGTATTGAAAATTACAATAATTGTGGAATCAATGGTTCAGTCAAGGTTCAATGGGCGGATCTTACCAGAGTGAACACAACTGCACGGTTGCTGATGGGAATAGAGAATTCGTTGGAGTTACTATTTGGCTGATTATCAACATTTTCATTTGAAAATAACTCGATAATTATCGATTATATCACAAAATGCCAAAAGGTAAAAATTGTTCAAATTTATCCCTCTATCCGGTGATAATGTATAGTGTATAGATGCATAAAAGTGTACTATTAATATGTTTTATCCCGAAGGGAGCCCCAAAATATATAACGATTATACAATCCCATGGCTCCTATTCATATAATGCTATTTAAAAAAGGAATTTCATACAATGCTAATTCAAAAGAATGTTTCATATCATTCTATTTCAAAAAGTTCTTTTATAGAAGACTATTTCAAAAAGTTCTTTCATGCAATACCATTTGAAAAAATAGTTTCATACAATACCATTTCAAAAAATAGTTTCATATGATCCCATTTCAAAATAAATTTCATATAATGCTATTTGAAAAAGAATTTCATATGATTCTATTTCAAAAAGTGATTTCATATAATTCTATTTCAAAATACAATTTCATATGATGCTATTTCAAAATGTAATTTTATTGAATGATGTTTCATAAAGTGAGTGTCAAAATAATTGTATCTCAATTAGAAAAAACCTATTGATTGTCATATTGCAAAAGTTAATTGTAGTATTATTTATTGTGTTATTGACTTAGAGTTAAGGTTATTGTAATAGAGTTATTGAGTTAACTTCTGTAACGTTTTTTTGTCAGAGTTCAATTTATTAGTCTAAAACAGGAACAAACTTTTCACATGTAAATCATATTTCTCATCCTTTAAACTTTTACTACTTTGCGCACGATTGTTTATCCTCATTTTAGACTAACAAATAGAACTCTGACAGAAAAACGTTATAGAAGTTTTTGTCGTGTTTTTGTCCGTAGAATCTATAACCGCATTTAGTTTTGCAAAATTACGACATTTTGAGTTATTTGTTTAAATAATTTGTTATAAACAATTGTAATCGACAAAAGAAAAAATACGGGTATTCTGTTTTTTTGGTTATGCAAAGGATGGCATAGTTCATTTCTCGATATCTCTGTCAGGTTTTGCCTGGTTTTTAATGGGTTTTTAATACATTCAGTTTACACAAAAAAACATCAAATCAAATATAAAATATAATTAATGATAATGAGAGGAATCCGTGTGATTTTCGTTACATATAATATTATTTTTTGGTAACGTTTTCATATCATTTTTAATGTAGATACTTTGGTGGTATTTATTTATTTTCCAGAAAATGAGGGTAGAGAAAGGTAAAATATCTTCATATATTATATGTATAAATATAAAATGTAGTCGAGTCTCATTGCTTGTCCCCATTCACTTCCTACAGCAGGTCTCCCCTTACTGATTATCCTCTTATTGATTAATTATTTTTTTCTTATTTTTAGGAAGTAGCATGAGATCTAAGGAAAAATTTAACGATGATCAAGTACAAATTACTCCATTTTTACTATTGCCATCATCTTATCCAAAAAAAGAATTTATATTAGCTCAAAGTGTTCAAACATTGCTCAATGAACTCATGCACAAAGTAGCATATAATTATGAATTTTTGGAGAACACTTTAAAAAGGTATTTTCATATATAGTATAACAATAACGATATTGTAATAATTTGTCACATAACATTTAATTTCTAATTTAATAAATAATAAATTTCAGTAATCAAGACCGAATATTATACTACACTCAAGTTGGTCACGTTTTACGCACCAAGCCGTCCAACGCCAATGAAGGCGGAATCGTATCTGGTGCTGGGACTCTGGATAGTCCTTACCTTGTTGATTAAATTTTCAAGATAAATTGATATTAAGAATAAAATTGTTATATTTTATTTTTATTGCGACGCTCAATCGATTAAAAGATATTTTATAAAGCGAATATTTACAAGGTTTTTTTAGTATTTGACAGAAATTTTATACAATTTATTAAACATTAAATAATTGTAGAAACTTCAATAATGTAAAACGTTACATATTATTTGAAGTAAATTTAAATTAAATCAAACACCACCATCGTTGTTTTTCGAATTTTATTATTTTTTTCGTACATATGTGCACGCATTTTTTTACTTCATATGCTCATATACTATAGTCAGTAGTTTAAACAATTTTAAAGTATTTTTATTACTTTCTTACGAAAGTATAAGTGAAGGCAAGTCTGAGCTTTCGAACGACGAGCGCTCGAGGAGCACTGCGGCTTCTATAGCGTTTGTCTCTATATAAGTTGATTTTTATAAAACACGTGAAAGTATTGAAATCAATCGATAATATAGAGTCAAGTCTAATACCTGACAAGCTCTTATTACTAAAGCTAAAAACCCTAAATTTGGGAGCTTACTTTCATTGGCAATTACAATATATTAAACTAGTGAAAGTATTGAAATCAATCGACAATATAGAGTCAAGTCTAATGTTTGTCAAGCTTTTATTACTAAAGCTAAAAACCCTAAATTTGGGAGCTTACTTTCATGGGCAATTACGACATATTAAACTAGTGAAAGTATTGAAATCAATCGATAATATAGAGTCAAGTCTTATTTTTGTCAAGCCTTTATTACTAAATCCATCAACACAAAATTTGGGAGGTTACTTTCATTTCATTGGGAATAAAAAAACCACAGTCTTCATTCACTTAATATTAATTATTTGGTACTAACTAATATTAATTATTAGTTATTTGGCAGTGCTGCTATCTCTGGTCATTGTACGACTAGGTACGAATCCAAACCATTTGGAAAAAATTGGTAAGATTAAAAAAAAATATAGTAATAAAGTTTAAAACGTACACTTACCAATTTGATGTTTTAAAACTTTTAGAGTTATTTATTAGTTATTTTTATTGTACATTTCTTCGATGCTACAGTATCTTTATCAATTTTATTACTTGTCAGTTTGGTTTTATTTTTGCTTTGCTTTTTCTTTTTCGAGTTACTTGCATTATGTAGAATGAATTGCATGATTGTTTTTTATAAAAGTTAAAAAATGTATATTGATAGTAAATTTCTATTATGAAAATATATGAATTACTAAAAGTATTGACGCGTAAGATATTCAATTGGATTTCTTCAACGAAAACATAAGATTAAAAAAAAAATTGACCATATATTTTTTAATGACATATTTATTTTTAAAACAATTTTTTTGTATTTTTTTAAACTTATACCTTGACGTAAAAGCAAAATAGATTATCATTACTTTCAGTGCATTCTACGGCGAAGTGTTGAACCGACACTAATACGCAGTGGAGAAATCGTACAAGTGTGTGAAAGTAATTTTTAACCTCGTATAACATTAGTTCAAGCCAAAAGGTTACACGAGGCTAACATCGCTTCTTTGCTCATGTATCAAACCGTATTTTGCGATACAACGAGTGCCAGGTCCGATTTTACGCCGCTGCTTTTAAATGAACATGCCAAAGTTGTATTTTTGAGCACGAGTGCGTGAAGCACAGTTGGGCAATTTTACACTTTATAAATCAGCACTTTACGCCCTCGTTGCATAAAATATTGTTCGATACTAGTGCGTCAGAAGTGATTTCTGGACTCGTGTGAATAATCACCCTCGCTTCGCTCGGGCGATATCCTCCCACTCGTCCGAGAATCACTCCTGACGCACTAGTATCGAAAACTACTATTCTGGTCATACACACACCGGATACAGGGACAAATTCTAAGACTATTTGCATTTGACGATCTGATAGATAATTATTGAGATATTATAAATTGAAAGTTACCATGATTATCTGATCCGCATAGGCTCCATCCACCGGCGTTCGCTTGAGCGCTAATTGTACAATCATTCTAATTTTGAATTTATATTAGATCGATATTTATCCATCATATCGCAAAAAGGCAAACAAATCTTAGTATTTGTCCCTTTACCCGGTGTATGAATGACTGGAAAAATTATTTCTTCACCGTATTTAAATGCAATTGTTTGAAGTGTTGTTTAGAAGATTTCACGAAATTATTAAATCAATTCATGAGTTTTTTTGTAATAAACTACCAAATATCAAAAAATTACAGATTCCATGGATTTCTCTATATATCCTTGTACGATATCATCAACGAATGCTCACTTTTAGCATTTCTCAACAGATCCGTTTGTAGAAAATGTACTGATATGTTAACGCTCTAGTAGGACTCTGCCGAGGAATATGGCAAGGATTTTACCAGGATCAACAGATATTGTCGATAGCCTAACAATGAAGGTCAGAAAAAAGAATTTTCGAACGAATTGCCAATATATGGACGTTACATACTGTGTTTCGTACTTTCTAAGATACATTGATTACGATTACACAGGAAAACCGCAGAGAAAAATAAGGTTGAAGGGGGGGGGGGGTAGAGAAAGGGAGCTATAGACTGAAATCTTAGTAGATACAATTTTACAACTATAATATATAAGAATATAAGATATTAAATAAAGCATATTATACATATAAAAGAAATACAGTAACATAAAAAGATAAAAATG
The DNA here is from genome assembly GCA_018906775.1 of Sycophila sp. Sp_5. Classification (NCBI taxonomy): domain Eukaryota; kingdom Metazoa; phylum Arthropoda; class Insecta; order Hymenoptera; family Eurytomidae; genus Sycophila; species Sycophila sp. Sp_5. The sequence continues at coordinate 69,891 of JACCID010000082.1, forward strand.
AGTATTACTTTTTAGCCTAATTTTTATTAAAAAGACACTAGTTTTTAAATGTTATTAGGAAACAAATTAAATATATATTTTTATTATATTTCATTGTTTCATTTTGTTCGCAATTTTGTTGTAATCTTATTTTTAATGTTCATAGCTGTTTATCAATTCGCATTACGATCGTACACATTAATTAATTATTTATTTATTTATATAATGACATCATCGAATGTCCAACGAAGTTTTTATTCATCGCAGAAACAATAATGCACTTTTCTTTATTAAACAAAAATGTATATTCTTAATTACCACCAGCCCAATAACTTGTGCTGTAACCAGGTTTAACTTGCGATTTATTCTGAGAATTATTACTTGCTCTCTGTCCCGAATTATTTCCACTGTCTTGATGTAAAGGCTGATGCAATTGATGAGGCACCGTAGGAATAAATAAATGTGCTGCTCCGTAACCACTGATAACATTAGCACTTTGGTTATTTGTTAAACCAAACGGTGGAGGGGTAGCAGAATGAAAAGTTTGTTTTTCGTAAGACTGTAAAAAAAATATTAATTAAAAACTTAATTAAACAATATATGTATTAAAATATAATATATTTGTGCAGTAAATATGCAACAATTTATTATATGGCAATACGATACGTATGTGCACATTTGGTACGTAAGAAAAACCACTGCTAACTGAATAAGTAGAATGATATCTCCGAGGATGGAAGGTATAAATAATATTAAGTAGTTTCATTTGAAAATTTTTAAGGAAATTTAATGAATTTTCAAAATATGGCACTAGGTTTTGTATTTAAAAGTACACTGAGAAAAATTGTTTGTAAAATTTATTAGAATTATAGTAAAAATTACTATAAGTTATTGCAATGCGGCGACATAGTGGAGCTTGATAAATTTTATCGTTTTTTTTTTTAATAATTTGCAAAAATTTAACAATTTTTAAAATAAATTATTATAAAAATTATAACTCCCATAATAAAAATTACTATGTAATATAGCAAATATGCCTAATTATAGAATTTAAAAGAATTTATATTAAATTTTATCCCATACGTGACTATTTTTCCTATTAAATATATAAGTATTTACTATCGGATAGCAATTTTTGCTGCATGATATTGTAAATTTACGCTAAGTTCTACGAAAATGTGGATGCGGCGCCACCGTAGCTCGTCAAAAGCTGGACATCCCCGCGATATGGCAACGCCGCTTTAACATCAGCCGAGTGACAAAACTCGCTCTGTGTTACTCGGCCACATTTTTACTTTTTCGGGGAATGCATCGATTTTAGTTAATCATTAACTTATTAACGAAAAGTAACTATACGTTTATCAATATTTTAAAAGTTAAAAGTTAAATGAATATTTGAATGATTGAGTGATGTATGCTATTGTATTGTATTCTCAGTGTAATAATTCATATACTTATTTCAAATATGCCGCCAAGTTATATCCAAAAAGTACAAGTATACATGTAGGTGGCGATCACTGATTTTTCTAACTCGCAAGCGGACAGGCATCTCTCCGGTTAGTATATAAGAGCAAATGCTCTGAAACTCCGTAAGCGAAATAATATGTACATGCGAGCGTGATCATAAATCGAGCGAATTATTATAATACAGCGTTTGTAATTAGGTTAGTTATGCGAGAAATGTGAGCGAAAGAAAAATATCTTTAAGACGTCGGTAAATTGTGATTCAAAAGTGACGGACAAATAAAAGAAGGTCTTCAGAAGAAAGAAGTTAAATTATTTTTTCTACAATAAATGCAATATTGAAAATTTATAAAATCTTGTTGTAAAAATTATAACACGAAGTTGTAAAATTTACAATATCGGATTGTAAAATTTACAAGCATTGTATTGTAAAATTTGTAGCATTCAAATTTTACAATATAATATAGTAATTTTTATTAAAACTGAGTATGTCGCCGAGTTACAATATTTTATAGCAATTTTTACTATATTTTTAATAAATTTTATAAAAAAATTTTCTCAGTGTACTTATTTGACTTCAGAAACACCAAATAAGTAGTTTTTAAAAATGCCTGTACGTACATACTGTATTCACACTCAGCAACTAAATTAACGAAACAATTTCGACTAAAAAGCGGCACAACTTCAAAAATTGATATCTTAGGTAAAAATGTTGTAAACGGGTCAATTTTGTTTAAATTAAAAGTTTAAGTCTTTATTTGAGATGACAGAACTCGGCTTTCGATTTGACGTAACTGCTATTTATCTGATCTGTAATTCAAAACCATTTTTTAAATCTCAAAAAATGCTAATTTTGATTACTGCGTCTTAACCCTTTTTCTCCCAAATAATACTAATTTTTATCAAATTTTTCACCTTATATCACTTAATGAAAAAATCATGCAAAAAATTTATAATGCATCATTTTTTACAGCTTTTGACCTCCTCTTTTGAATGGCATTGAGGAAATTTTCTTAAATCGTAGGCCGGAAAAGTTATAGGGCGTTTTTTCGAAAAAATAACAAATTGTTCACTTTTTTTTCGAAAAAAATTTTATTTTGAAAAGTAAAAAAAAATTTCAAGACTTTTCTATCGCTGTAAACGGTGTTATAGATGTCCAATCTATAAAATCTCGTTGGTTTTATTTCGAAATTCAAAATAGCGGACACAAAATGGTGTCCGAAAGGAAAAATTTTTATCAGCTTTGCGAATTTTTTTCTCAAAGAGTATTTAGTTTAGTGAAAAATTCTCAAGAATAAAAATGTCTTAAAATTGGTTAATGAATATCTTATAATTATTTCAGCATGATTTTACAACATTTTTGAAAACTTTTTTTTTTTGCCTCTTTAGAAAAACTAAAAATTATGAAAATATATTCAATAGTATTCATTTATTAATTTTAAAATATTTTGGTTCTCGAAATAGTATATTACGTAACAAGGGAGGTAAAATAGGAATGGTCCCAGATCGCACGTAAATTGGCACCCGAGCCGAAGGCGAGGGTGACAAACGTGTGATCTGAGGCATTCTTTTTTATTTCCCATGTTGCGTATACTATTTTTCGGCCTAGCGAGGCGGAAATCGTAACCTTTTTGATCGGGCGCCGGGAGCAAAGGTTATGGTTTCCCCCCGCTAGGCTGAAAAATATTTTTCTTACTACCCTGGCCGAAAAATTGCCGTTCCTCCCTAACCCCCTAATGTAAACCGAAACGCGAAAATTCGTTCGCTTTTGCGCGCCATCTATTCGTGCGGGAGGAAGCTTCCAGCTCGAATTTAAATGCCAGTATTGCCAATACACTCTGTAAAAGTAACCTCAAAAACGTGGACACGTGCTCGCTTTTAGATTTTCAATCTTGTACAAAAAAAAAAATGATACTGTAATGTTATTGTTAAAAAATTAATAATCTGGGTGTAATGAATTAATGTTAGTTAATTTTTGAAAAAAGGTGTTTGTTTTAGCTCAGGGCTTTTAAACATCCGCTAACCAACAACCCTCGCTTCGCTCGGGTTGTAAATGTTAGCGGATGTTAAATCCCCTCGCTCATTATTAATTACTTAACTTATCAGACAGAGACGTTATACACACATTATAGGAGGGAGGAAAATTTTATCTGTATACCACAGCGAATTAGGCCCCTCGGCTTCGCCTCGGGGCCCAATCACTGCGCCGGGCTGAATGATCGTCGTTCGTCTCTTGTAAAGTAATGTACTATGAGTCATACAAAACATTAAAGCTGGTTAATGGAAGTTCCTTGTTGTCCAACTGTCCTTGATTTTGGAAAATACCCATTTGAGTTAAAAAAAACTTAACAGATTTAAATTTTTAATTTTTTACTTAATTGTATTTAAGAATGTGACTATAAAATAATAAATTATATATTTTAATCACTGCGCCGGGCAGACTGATTGTCGTTCGTCCCTTGTAAAGTAATGTACTATTGCAAAAGTAGTTTAGATAACCATAACGCTCGGTAAATTGTGAAATATTTGATTTCGTGAACATATTGTAATATTTTTCTTATCCAGTTTAGATAGATTTTTTTACATTACAACTGATTTCAAATTTGATTTCGGATTTATATAAATAATAACTAAACGATAATCGAAAATAAAAAAATGTGAATTATTCTTTTGAAAACTTCAAAGAAAACTGAGCAAAAGATTGTAGTACGATTCAAAGAGCTCAAGAAGTATTACATTATCATAATTATTTTTAGTATAGAAAATTTCTATGAATAAATATGTACCGAAAACACAAATATCATAATAAAATATTGTAATAGCGTTCAACACCCAAATAAAACTCTACAAAAAATTCTGTAATGTAATAAAATCTAACTAAACTGGATAAGAAAAAAATAACAATACCATCACGAAATCAAATATTTAACAATTTACCGTGCGTTATGGTTATCAAAACTACTTTTGCAAAATATTTTTTAAGAACCAAAATACGTTAAAATTAATAGATAAATACTATTGAATATTTTCATAATTTTGCTGAGGCTTTTTTATTATACAGGGTTAGGTACGTATACTATTTTTCTGCTCGACGATCTCCGAAAGTTACAACTACCTCTCGCGCAGCAGCCTATTTCGCCTCAGTTGACAATTACATGTGATCGGAGACAATTTCTTATTATACAGGGCTAGGAAGTTCTACACTGAGAAAAAAATCTAGTTGAAACATAAGAATATTCTGTTGATTCAACAGACTCAGCGCCATGAACGATGAACAGTGGCATATACTGTTGTTTTGAAGGCGCAACCGGTGTTTTGAAAGCGCGACTATCGATTCAACATTCATTCTAATGAAACATAAGATTTTTGTTAAAATGAAAGTATAATTCTTGAAATCACAAGAATTTGAGTAAGTTAATTTGAAAGTTATTTTATTGTTGAATGAATTGTTTAATACATCAAATGACAGACAATAACTTTTCAATTAACAGAATTTCTGAGTGAGAGAGATGAGCTCGTCGATCACTTGGCCAAATCGCGCTTCCCTCCCTTTTTCCAATCACGTGGGCCTCTCGTGTCTTCGCTGTCGCGTAGTGTGCTGTTTTACTTGGAGTATGCGCCTAAGTCTACGGTAGGTCTTTATAACCACGTTTCGACGCACGCCGATGAGGCTACCCAGCTGGTATTCCTAATACCGGCTTCTCGGCTTTGTTTTCTTCGGAGCCGCAAAGTGATAATTCGTCTATAAACCGCTAGAAGGCGACTGTTTTTTTTCTGTACCCGCAAGCGACCAGCATTCATGATGGTTAGTATATAAGAAGAAAATAATTCAAACGTACATATGTAACTATGCGTGCGACTACATATAACTGCGATGCGTAATTTAGATTTGTAAGCGTCCTTGCGAGAAAGTATGTGTGTGATACCGACATATAATATTAATGTGAAAAAACATCGAATGTGTTCCCGCTTAAATGTGCAGTTGTTTAAGAAACCTTCATAAATTACATTCAGTTTCCAGCAAATAAGTTGCAGTTAGAATACAGCGACAGAAATAAAAGGCGTTAAGGTTCTGAGAATAAAAAAAAGTTTTAATTTCTTTTTATCAAAATTCGGAAATTCGGTTGAATTATATGTATAGAATGGTTAATTTAAGTGAAATAATATTCTAAACTACAATTACAAGTACTTTGAATCAACGGTATGGGGCGTTGAATCAACAGCATAAGGTTTTGATTTAACAGAACGAAGCTGTTCAACTCAAAATCAAAATTTGTCAAATTGACAGAGTATACTGTTGCTCGCATTTATAGGCACGAGTCTTTTGATCCAACTGAATTTTTTTCTCAGTGTATAAAACTTTTTTTGTAAATTTGATCATCGTGGAGTAAAAAATTTCATTTCACAAAATAAAATAATATTTTATTTTTCTTAGTTTCTTGATAATTGTTTCTTCAAAAAATTTATAGAAAAAAATGCTTAGAATTAGTCAAAGAACCTATGTGAATTTTTTTCAGAATTTTTATAATGATTTTGGCATTTTGCAAAAAATGGACTCACCAAAAAATTAATAAATCATTCAAAAAATTTTGAAAAAAATCACACATGATCTTTGATTAATTCTCAGTACATTCTTTCTAAAAAACTTTTTTATAAAGTTAATAATTATTGGGGGAAAAAATTGTGAAGCTTTTTATTCATATATAAAAACAGCGGTTTCGGTGGTCGCTATTTTGAATTTCAATTAACTTACTATCCTAACTTCTAGTATAAGACTGTATTGCACCCAATCCAGAGTTTTACACAGTTAAAAATTTTGTGTTTTTGTTGTTCAATAAAAAACTACACAAAAATTGTGTTTAATGTACACTTCTTTTTGTGTTCCCGTTAATACAAGGAATTTGTTTAAATTACACTATTTTTACAATATGTAAAGTTATGAACTACACAAAATTTTAGTACTTTCATGTAAGGACACAAAATTAATGTATAAAATACAATTTATGAACGCAATATACTACGTAATTTTGCATTCAATAAGTACAATCTTTTAAAATCTAATTTTAAAATCTTACAAAGCATAAATAGTGAGTTAGATGTTTCAGTGTAAAACGATTGGTTATATTATACAAAATGCGGAAGATTATCTAATAATAAAATTGTCAGAACTCCCAAATAATTTAAAAACATATGATGTTTTTATTAGTAGCAGCAATACTTTGGTAATAGTAACTGCGTATTTTTTAATAGAATAAATTTTTCATGTATATACATATTTTTTTTTCAAAATAAAAATAAATAAGTACCGAGAAAAAATAATTTGTCATTTTCATTATATACATTCCCCTTCACATGTTTTAAAGACAAAAATTTTAATCCTCATCAAACTCCGTATAGTTTTTGAACCGATTATCGCATCTCAGAAATCTCAACGGTTTTTGAAAGCTTATGCTTTCAGCTTGAAAATGCGGTATCGTACAAATTTATACAATCATTTTTAACGGAGTTATTATCATACTAGTAAAAAGTTGATCGATTTCTTCTGTTCCAATTATCTCAAAAGATAGTAAAGATAGAAACAAATTCTAAAAAAGAAAAAGATGTCTTTTGAAGTAAAAAAACATAAATTTAAAGTGAAATAAGGTTTCTGAAAAAAAAAATTTTTTTCGGTATTCATGGATTCCAAAAAATCAAAATTTATTATTCTGGAGAACGAATATTTGAATTACATTGAATAATCTGTCACGGCTCGTCCTTTTCCTTTGCCTACGTCCGATTTCCCCGTGAACTGCGACCGGGAGCTAGCCGGCGCAGACGATTTTCGTAATCCATTTCAGCACGCGCTCGAGCTCAGCTGAGCTCGAGAAAGCCGGAAGTTCGAATTCTCCCGGCGTTTGTAGCGGCCGGCATCGCACGTGTGCAGCGCGCTGCTGCACACAGCCGCACCGAGGGACGTCGGGGAGGACAAGGGGCGGCCCCGTTACAAATCATAATAGAAACTATTTATTAATAAGCAACAATAGAGCAAAAATATATAAAATTATTTTTGTAAATAATTAAACAAAAATATCAAGAATAGCACTTGTATATAATTTTACATATTTTTGCTGTAAATGTATTTTTCTTTGAAATGTAAATGTATTTTTCTAAAGATTTTGCTTCACAGAAAATAATGTCGTCGGAATTTTGAAGCTGCGATCATTTTTCGCAATAATATAAAACTTTCTTTCTCCCCAGATTTTTGCCGAAGGGTGGCAAAAGCATGTGAAGGGGAGTGTACGTTTGAATATTTTACACATTTTGTCATTCATACCAGAAAGCATAGTAAGTTAACAAAATATTTGTGTACTTTCTGGCGATATAGTACACAATTTAGTGTATTCATTGTGTTAAAATAAATTTTTACTAATTATTTGTGTAGTTTACTGGAGCTGTCAAAATTAAACACAATTTTTGTGTAATTTAATGATTTATACACAAAAATTATGTTATCGTTACCACCGTTCGAATCTAAACACAAAAATTATGTTCTCTTTGCGTCTATGCTGTTTTTTATATTTAGACAACAGTATTTTCAAAATAAAAGTAAAATATCGTCAATCTGAGGATGAATTCGAAAAGCGCAGGAAAAAATAGAAAAATAAAACATGTAGTTTCATTATGGTTGAATAAATTTTACGTAAGAAGTATAGCGGTTGAAAAATAACGAAAGTTTAGGCAAGTTAGGGCGTAAACGGGTTAACCTGCAATTCTTCTCTATTCATTTAAAATAAAATTGATTTGCGAAGATCTTTGTTGACGATTCGCAGCGTTTTAAAAATTGTTTAAAAAAAAATGCGCTTATCGAGAAAAATTTTGATCCATCCTACGATGAATAGATGATGTAGAATGACTTGTCTTCGTAGACCCATATCTCAGGTTGTTATTGCCATATGCACGTGCAATCGAATATTATTTCTTAGTTAATTCTGATCGAATAAAGGTTAGTCATTAAGTATAATAACTTACAATGCCCCTTGATGAGACAATCGGTCCTGCACTTGCCGAGTCGCTGTTGAGCTCAGGAGAGCGCACCCGCATCGACATTATTGTTGCCGTCGATGTGCATGAAGGTGAGACAGAATTAGTTGATGTAATCGAGGATATGCTCGACGTGTTTGAGCACTGCAAAAACGAAGAAAAGGCTCTCCGGCAGTGAGATGCGAAAACCAAGGTAGGAGGTTGTAGGAAGGAAACAACGAAAGGTTGCGTATCTCCGCAGTGCAGAATCAAGCTGCAAGAACAGGTATAAGGGGCAGGGATGCAGCTACCTGAGGGATAGATCAACCCCAAGACCCCTAAAGAAAGTGTATCCGGGTACCTCGAGGCAATAAGTGTCTACTTATGACCAAATGACTGGTAGCTATATGAAATTTGCAGTTGTTACCGAGGAATTCCTGGAGGTAACGCTCTTCATAGCACAAGGGTCTTTGATCGAGGCCAGACTAACCTGTCGATTTTGCAGTTTGATTTCTCTTGCCTTTTTATAGAAATTAAAATTAATATGATTAAATTGTCTGTCATGAGTATGGCCCGTATAGAGGTCATCACGTCCTCTAAAGGCTAACAGAAGAATTAGTAAAGGTTGAGGAAGAGGTATCCCCTTCTCCCTTGATTATTGGTGGCTGAGGGATGTGCAGATTTTACACTGCGAATTCTAAGCTCTCAGCGCTAAGAAGTGGCTAAAAAGAATAACTCCTATATCGTCGCCTTGGGAGGGCGCTAAGGTGTAAAACGCACTGCACTTAAAAAATTGGAAAAGATGGCCATAAACTACTGGGGCTGTAACACAGACGACTCAATGACGATCTTGCTCGACAAAGTGAAAGTGCGCCCGATAGTATTTTTGAATTCAGCAAATGGAATTTTTTAAATTAAAATAAGAACATTAAAAATGATTCTACTTATTAGTGAATAAGATACGTACATCTGAAAAAATAATGATAACTTATTATTGCACGTATCGCTTTCTTATCTATTGAGGATTCTACAAAAGCCGTTAAATTGATCTACTAAAATGACATATATACTTTTTCAGTGAATTAAATGCGGTAAAAATTTACCAAAATACAACCCATCAGACTTTTGTAAAATCACAAAAATCATATTTTAACTTATTTTAAAATTAATAAACTGATGTTCACGTGAATTTTTATGTCATTGGAAAAAAATGCATTTTATCCATTTTTATGCAATTATGTGTACTTCTTTAACCATACAATTGAGTAAAAATATTTGTTATACCAAAAATAAACTTAATTTGAAAATAATAAGAACGTAAATTTTTGCAAACATTTCATCGTGACCAAAAAACGGTAAAATATAAGCCGTTTTTGTTCTATAACTCGGCTTCTATTGCGTTTCGCGGACTGAAATTGTACGTAGTTTCATACTCTCTAAATTCCAATCAGTGAAAATTCACATATTTAATGTGAATATTCACTTATTCACAATGTTATAAGTCGTTCACGTATAAAATGTGAATAGTCACGTAATGAATAAGTGTATATACACTAATTTAAATAAGTGAATGTACACTTATTTAATATGTCAATATTCACTAATTTAAATAAGTGAATATACACTTATTTAATATGTCAATATTCACTAATTGAAATAAGTGAATATACACTTATTTAATATGTGTATTTTAACTTATTGAATAAGTAAATATACCCTGGGGTTAAAAAGATGAAATTTCAGATACAATAAGTAAAAGATGAAATGATGTTTACAAAATATCTATTTTAAAAATACTAATACATGGAACAAATATGAATATTACTGTAAATATTAATTATTCGCTGTCAGTGTTGCTGGAACCCTCCTGAAATAAAACACAAAAATTAATTAATTTATTATTAAGCACACGTATTTAATTCTCAGTAATAAATAAAACTGTCTAGAACTTACGGATAAATTTTCTACAAATTGCAAACATGCATCAAAAAATGGTAGTTTCTCCTTTAGCTCCTGGACATTTAATTTTACGAATTCCCTTTCTTCCATCTGAAATCTGAATCTGAAAAAGAAAATTTTGAGGTTAATTATCAATTTACAGTAGCGAGTATTGATTGTAATTTAGCACTTGCCAATTTAAATATATACAAATAAAAATATGATATTTACCGCTTGATTTGAATCTTCAATTTCAGTGCACCTTCGTCCAGATTAATTTTTTATTAAAAATTATCAACAGCGTCGGCCACGAGGTCAAAAATTAGTGCACTTCGACGACGAGTAATACAAGACACGACCGAGTATCACGTGGGAATAGCGTCGATTCAAAGTGCGCATGCGCCATCAGCGCCGGCGAATTCAAATTTTCGCTTATTCAATGTGTGAAAATTTATTACTCACTTATTTAAAATGTGAAAAGTAATTTTTCACTTATCAATAAGTGAAATTAACATATTCACAAGTGAAAAATATTTTCACGTGGCAAATATGTTAAATTTTCACTGATTGGAATTTAGAGAGTATATTGGGGAGTGCTTTAACTTATCTAAACGTTGAAAAAATCGACAGAAAAAATATCGTGTTGGCATATTCTGCACCAACGTTTTTAAAACAGTATTGGAATATATACAATGTGTTCAAAAAATATTTTCGGAAAGTTATGCCACTTGAATAGAGGGGCACTTTTCAAGTTTATTTATCTGTTATCATTTTGCGATATGATGGATAATTATCGAGTTATTACGTATTGAAAATTACAATAATTGTCTAATCAGTGGCTCAGTCAAGGTTTAGTGGGCAGAGCTTGTCAGAGTGAACACAACTGTTGCTGTTTGCTGATTATCAACATTTTCATTTGATAATAACTTGATAATTCTTGATTATACCACAAAATATAAAAAGGTAAAAATTGTTCAAATTTAACCCTCTATTGGGTGTTATAAATTTCTAGATAGTTTCATGCTTTGCTCGTAACATACACTGAGAAAAATTGTTTGTAAAATTTATTAGAATTATAGTAAAAATTACTATAAATTATTGCAATGAGGCGACATAGTGGAGCTTGATAAATTTTATCGTTTTTTTTTTTTTTTATAATTTGCAAAAATTTAACAATTTTTAAATTAAATTATTATAAAAATTATAACTCCCATAATAAAAATTACTATGTAATATAGCAAATATGCCTAATTATAGAATTTAAAAGAATTTATATTAAATTTTATCCCATACGTGACTATTTTTCCTATTAAATATATAAGTATTTACTATCGGATAGCAATTTTTGCTGCATGATATTGTAAATTTACGCTAAGTTCTACGAAAATGTGGATGCGGCGCCACCGCAGCTCGTCAAAAGCTGGACATCCCCGCGATATGGCAACGCCGCTTTAACATTAGCCGAGTGACAAAACTCGCTCTGTGTTACTCGGCCACGTTTTTACTGTTTCGGGGAATGCATCGATTTTAGTTAATCATTAACTTATTAACGAAAAGTAAGTATACGTTTATCAATATTTTAAACGTTAAAAGTTAAATGAATATTTGAATGATTGAGTGATGTATGCTATTGTACTGTATTCTCAGTGTAATAATTCATATGCTTATTTCAAATATGCCGCCTAGTTGTATCCAAAAAGTACAAGTATACATGTAGGTGGCGATCACTGATTTTTCTAACTCGCAAGCGGACAGGCATCTCTCCGGTTAGTATATAAGAGCAAATGCTCTGAAACTCCGTAAGCGAAATAATATGTACATGCATGCGTGATCATAAACGAGCAAATTATTATAATACAGCGTTTGTAATTAGGTTAGTTATGCAAGAATGTGAGCAAAATAAAAATATCTTTAAGACGTCGGTAAATTGTGATTCAAAAGTGACGGACAAATAAGAAGGTCTTCAGAAGAAAGAAATTAAATTATTTTTTCTACAATAAATGCAATATTGAAAATTTATGAAATCTTGTTGTAAAAACTATAACACGAAGTTGTAAAATTTACAATATCGGATTGTAAAATTTACAAGCATTGTATTGTAAAATTTGTAGCATTCAAATTTTACAATATAATATAGTAATTTTTATTAAAACTGAGTATGTCGCCGCGTTACAATATTTTATAGCATTTTTTACTATATTTTTAATAAATTTTATAAAAAAAATTTCTCTGTAATTAAAGAGACATTATCTGTTTATATTAGCATATTGTCTGAAGTACTTACATTAACTTTGTTAAGTGTTGCATGATTTTTTGTATACATAGTGGAATTAATATCAGAAGAATTGCCGGTTGCATTATTATTGCTATTGGCTGAATTGTTTTTACTTGATTGGCTGCTACTGTAACCACTAGTGTTACTTTTATAATCATTAGAAGGCCCTGAATTAGCTAATGTTTCGTAATTTGTTCCACTCCCGTACGCTGAGCTGTAGCTTCCGGGTTTCGTATTGTAAGCAGCATTCGTAGTTCCAGCATTACCAGCAGTTGCGATTTGCTAAAAAAAATTAATTTTCTTCGTAAATAAATTTAGTAATCGTTTAACGGGATACCAATATGTTTAAAGGGAAAAGTATAAGGAAATGTAAAATAATATAGAACAATTCGTAAAAAATTGTGCATGGCAATAAAGGGACAAAATACTTACAATATTTCTGTATACTAAATATTACATGTTTCAACATAACGGAACTAAACCATACCCTTTCCTCCCAATGCCTGAACGAAAAGGATAAGATTTTGGCCTCGCTAGATCGAAAAATAGTATACGCGATATGGGAGGTAAAAAAAAAATGCCTCGGGTGCCAACTTACGTGCGATCTGGGATCATTCTAAATTTATTAGATTTATTAGGCTTAAAAATTTTAATTTTCAACCTGAACCTATAACGCAGTAATTTACTATAAGGCAGTCTATCCTTCTGGGGACTTCTTTCCGTGTATGTACGTTTGTTTCTTTACCTATCTGCTTTCTAGTCTAATTGATTGTTTGTTTGTTTAACGGGTAACACTACTGTAGCGGGCAAAAAAGATCATTTTTGGGATTTTTTTTTCCAAGGAAGGAAGGTGGATAGAGAAATGAGTATAAAATATTTTATTGTGTTTATATTGAACTATATTAAAAAAAAGTGTGGAAAAATACAAAATGGAGGCTTAACAGTCTTCCTTCCGAACGTTCTTTAATTTGAGGCGCTAGGACCATAAAGTTGTCCTTCCAAATTCAAATATTCCTCCTGCTCTTCTTGTCTTGAAACTTTTAAGCTCGACCGTGCCTCTTTTGCTGCTTCAGACAGTGACAGTTCAGCGAGTTTTATTCATTTTTCGTTAACTTCAATGTAAAAGTTCAGTTCTCGTCTAGACATCTAGGTGTTAAGAAGTGTTTACTAGTGCTCCATGTATCGCTAATATTAATAGTGTATACAGCAATTTGCAAATAATACTAGGGCCCAGCCCTTCTTCACGCGTGTAAATCGCGTCGAAAAAATTGCTCACGCTCAAGAGAGCAACAGCCAACCAAGCCAAAATGTTCCGACCATCTTTGTGCCTAACGACAAATTAAATTACGCTAGTGCTACCCAACAATGCCCAACCCCAAAAAGAGAGCAAGGCCTAGTTCTCGACTGTGTCGAAGATTTAAATTTAACGGACTGCGTGTGTGCCATAGGAGATATAGTCAAACCAACTAATGTAACCTTCGCCTCCAGAATTTCAAACAATCGAGTATGCATCTATTTGGCCAATAAGGAGCTCGTCAACGATTTAACCGATAAGTACCAAAACATAACTATAAAGGAGCATTCAGTTACCATACGTCCACTAGTATCTAAATGAATCGTATGATATTTTCAAATGTATCGCCCGATATACCTAATTATGTCTTCGAAGATATTCTCGAGAAATTGAACGTTCAACGAGGATCTAGCGTAACGCACGTAACGCCTCCATTTCAAATAAAGAATACTCGCACGTAGTTAGTTTTAGACGACAAGTCTATTTAAAACCAGAAGAAATAAATAAAATACCCGAGACCTTTAAAATAAATTACAACGAAATAAACTATATCATATTCTTCAGATTTACATGTAAAGATCTCTTAGATGCTTTACATGTAAACTAGCAGGACACGTAGCAAAAAATTGCCCAAATAACAAAGAAAGTCCAATTACAGGCACACAGACAGAAATTCAATCAATATCGACCAAAACAAATAATGTAAATATCGAAGAATCAATCACCGGTCAACCATACACACAGTCAAGTAGTGTATTTGTTGAATCGGATCGAAGCATCGACGACACACTAAACTCTCCCGCTAAACATAACACTACAGATAATAACAAGAGAACCCACTCACAAATTAATAACTCCACAGATTCTATCAAAAAACCAAATCTTAAACAAACAAATGCAAAGAATAATCTCAACAACGCTAAACCAACACCAGTCCAAAAACAAACAAACGAAAACGACCAAATTGATGAAATGGACAAAAAATTAAACAGCCTATTTAAATCAAGGTAATACCTTATTAAATTATATACAACTCGAAAGCCTGTTAGAAAAACTTACCAATAACAAACAGCCTATGAATACCATCCTCAACTTTACAAATGGCATACCGGCACTAGCCGGCAAATGTTCGAGACAGCGGAGTCAAACGAAGATGCACAACATTATTGGAGCACTTGAATAAACACTTAAATCCAACTAACCCAACTCCAGAAAGCTCCGATTCAGAACTATAACCAACATTACAATGCACAAAATAATTCAATGGAATATAAATAGTCTAAAGAGAAAACTCGAAATATTAAAAAATTAATAGCTGAAAATAATGCAGATATAGTCTGCCTTCAAGAAATAAATTTAAAACCAGATGAGAATGTTAAATCAAGAGGCGCGGTAGCGCCTCGAGGCAAGTCTGAGTTTTCGAACGACGAGCGCTCGAGGTCGCACCGCTACCTCTATATACGTTGATATTGACCTTTTTCCCTACACATCATTTTTGTTTTTAGATTTATACATGTTTTATTTGGTCATATATGTTATATGACGCTTTTTATTGTAATATCTATCCCTAATCTTTGATGCACAAAAAGTTTTATGTAAAAAGATACATTATTTAATTTAATATTCATATGTCGTTTTTGGTGGCCTCATTTTCGTTTCAAAAAAAATTCAAGACATCTAGGTTTTTTTCCCGCCACTAGCTAGTTATTTTTTTTCATTTACCATTACTAGTATATCTATATATACGGCTTCAAAGCGCTATTTCGCATCTTATTTTGTACGACAGCGAAGCGCTACTGCGCATCTTGTTTTGATTTTGATTTTGACATGCCAAGTCAAGTCAAGAGGTTTAGTTTAAATAAATAAATGTGAAGAAATTTAGTTTAGAAGAAATGCAGCAACACAACAAGTCTCGGATTTTTTTTAGAAAAGTAAATATTGTATTATTATAACAGTTGCTTTTTTACAGGTGGTAAATTATTCACAAAATAAGTTTTTATACTGGATAACCTTAAAATGTTTTGATGGTTATTTTTTTAAATACAGAAAATAAAAATAAACCAAAATGCCTTCAACTTGCAGTGACAACACAGATACTGACAGTTAGTAAACTTTGAATAAAGCAAGTAGGGTTCAATATAATTAACAAATTCTTAATATATATTTTATAGTGCACAAAAAATTGGAATAAAAATCTAACAATCAGCGTATTCTGTGATAATTGTTTTTAAATAACGTAAATTATTTGTGCTTCTATTTACCACAAATATTTACTATGAATTCATCCGTAATGCAGACATGTGTGGATATAAATTTATCGGATTCCGAGTTCAAAGCCTTAATTTCCAAGGCAAAGGATTGGGTTATTATGCATGGTACTTTATTTATTTTGAAATAAATTGTGCAAATGTCAAACAGTTTAATTATTTTTTTCTTATCTTTAGGAAGTAGCATGAGATCTAAGGAAAAATTTAACGACGATCAAGTACAAATTACTCCATTTTTACTATTGCCATCATCATATCCAAAAAAAGAATTTATATTAGCTCAAAGTGTTCAAACATTGCTCAATGAACTCATGCACAAAGTAGCATATGATTATGAATTTTTGGAGAACACTTTAAAAAGGTATTTTCATATATAGTATAATACTATAGTACCTGTCCAGAAGAATTATTGATATATCATTATTAATTTTAAATAAATATTTTAGAACTATTGAAGTAGATGAATTTACTAGCAAACTTTACTTTCAAAATTGTACAGTCAGAAGGTTTTACACAGGTAGGAATGAATAAAAAAAGCTTGTACGTCATTTTATAATTGTTTTAATTAAAATTTGTATTTTAGAGTATTAGACTTGGTTTAATAAGATCAGATTATATGTTGCACAGCAATGAAGGAAATAAAATTAAGCAAGTGGAAATAAACATGATAGCTTCTAGTTTTGGGGGGCTTGCTGTTGTAACAAAGGCATACTACAAGTATGAATAAATAATTTACAATAGTTTCTAAATTTATTGAATGATTAATATTTTAATTTTCTTCAGATTCATTTTAAAAGAATTAGGACACAAAGATAAAATAGTTAACGTAAGTTTATTTACAATAACAAATTCAATGCAGCACTGTTAATTCAAATATTTATTTTTAGATTCCAGAAAATAATGCTGCTTTACAATTTTCAAAGGGTATAATTGAGGCATGGAATATATACCATCAAAAAAAGTGAGTTATTAATGTATAAAATGTATTAACAAAAAAGCCTTACTTTTATTCAGATTTTAGTGCTGTGATATTAATTATTGTGGAAGATATTACTTACAATATTTGTGATCAAAGAGCATTGGAATTTGGAATTGCTGAATTAGATTCTGATATTAAAGTTATTAGAAGAACTTTAACAGAATTATCTACTATGGCAAAATTAGGATCAAATAAAGAATTACTGGTGTGAGGGTTGAATAAATAATGCGAGATAAATTTATGAATTTTTTTTGTTGAAACATTGAATTAAAATTTTTTTTAGAGAAGATAAAGAAGTGGCTGTAGTATACTTCCGATCAGGTTATCAATTAGAGGCTTATCCTTCAGAAAAGGAGTGGGATGTAAGATTATTATTGGAGCGATCTCAAGCTATTAAGTGTCCTTCGATACAATATCACTTAGCAGGAACCAAAAAGGTATTTTCTTTTTAAAAATTACTATTTGTAATCGGCTCACAAATGTGATATTTACAATTGCTATTTAATAGGTGCAGCAAGAATTAGCAGTAACAGGAGTTTTAGAGAGGTTTATTAAAGATCCACAAAAAGTTGCCAAAATTAAAGAAATCTTTATGGGTCTTTACTCTCTTGATTTAGTAAGAATTAAGATTTAATTTTATTATTTTAAAATTTTAAACTTTTCGAGAAATTTCAATTTTAATTTTTTCTTTTTAGAATGAAAATGGTAACAAAGTTGTAAGTATGGCAATTGAAGATCCAGGCAAGTATGTTCTAAAACCTCAACGTGAGGGTGGTGGAAATAATGTTTATGACGATGAAATAAAGAAGAAATTGGAAAACATGAAAGATTCAACTGAGAGAACGGCTTGGATACTTATGGAGCGCATCTTCCCACCACTTCAGAAAAATATTATAATCCGCGCTGGCAACGGGAATTTAACTCAAAGAGAATTTGTTTCTGAATTAGGGATTTACGGAGTTGTTATTGGGTAAGACAAATTATAAAATATGCAAATTTTTGCTTTATTTCTGTTTAATTGTTTTAGCGTTTATTATTTATTACAATAACGATATTGTAATAATTTGTCATATAACATTTAATTTCTAATTTAATAAATAATAAATTTTAGTAATCAAGACCGAATATTATACAACACTCAAGTTGGTCACGTTTTACGCACCAAGCCGTCCAACGCCAATGAAGGCGGAATCGTATCTGGTGCTGGGACTCTGGATAGTCCTTACCTTGTTGATTAAATTTCCAAGATAAATTGATATTAAGAATAAAATTGTTATATTTTATTTTTATTGCGACGCTCAATCGATTAAAAGATATTTTATAAAGCGAATATTTACAAGGTTTTTTTAGTATTTGACAGAAATTTTATACAATTTATTAAACATTAAATAATTGTAGAAACTTCAATAATGTAAAACGTTACATATTATTTGAAGTAAATTTAAATTAAATCAAACACCACCATCGTTGTTTTTCGAATTTTATTATTTTTTTCGTACATATGTGCACGCATTTTTTTACTTCATATGCTCATATACTATAGTCAGTAGTTTAAACAATTTTAAAGTATTTTTATTACTTTCTTACGAAAGTATAAGTGAAGGCAAGTCTGAGCTTTCGAACGACGAGCGCTCGAGGAGCACTGCGGCCTCTATAGCGTTTGTCTCTATATAAGTTGATTTTTATAAAACACGTGAAAGTATTGAAATCAATCGATAATATAGAGTCAAGTCTAATACCTGACAAGCTCTTATTACTAAAGCTAAAAACCCTAAATTTGGGAGCTTACTTTCATTGGCAATTACAATATATTAAACTAGTGAAAGTATTGAAATCAATCGACAATATATAGAGTCAAGTCTAATGTTTGTCAAGCTTTTATTACTAAAGCTAAAAACCCTAAATTTGGGAGCTTACTTTCATGGGCAATTACGACATATTAAACTAGTGAAAGTATTGAAATCAATCGATAATATAGAGTCAAGTCTAATGTTTGTCAAGCTCTTATTACTAAATCTATCAACACAAAATTTGGGAGGTTACTTTCATTTCATTGGGAATAAAAAAACCACAGCCTTCATTCACTTAATATTATATCAAAGAATATAATAAACCAGTGACTTGCGGGGTTCGGTAAAAAGGGAGGTAAAATGGAATATTAAATTAAAGCAATCGAAGGAAATAACCATACACCAATAACAGCACTGAAGGAAGAAGATATACTTATCAATCAAATATATTAGCAAAAACTTTCGCAAGTAACTCGAACGGCAACAATCATAATCAAGAAATTATAGATTTAAACACAAAACAGAAGAAAATGAACTAAATTACAAAAATACTGAAGATAATAGCATCCCAATAAACAAAAACTTTACAATAGAAGAATTAACAAGAATTAGCATTAAAAACAGTAAAAATACAAGCCCTGGACCAGATGGAATACCAAACAAACTTCTAAAACAATTACCTGAGAAAGGCATGAGTACACTTTTAGATATTTTCAATATAATTTGGACGAAAAGAATCTTTCCAAGTATCAGAACAGATGCAATTATAATTCCAATACTCAAGCCAGGCAAATATAAATATGACAAGGAAAGCTATCGTCCAATCTCTCTCACGTGTTGTCTGTGTAAGATCTTCGAAAAAATGCTGAACAAAAGACTAGTAAAGTATCTAGAAGAAAACAACATTTTAAATAAGTGTCAAAGCGGATTCCGATCCAAGTGTTCAACTTTAGACTGCCTAGTAACATTAGAATCTAATATCTCCGACGCCCTTCTTGAAAATCAACACCTTATTGCAATATGCTTAGACATGGAAAAGGCCTACGACTTAATCTGGCGCAGAAGAATACTAGAAATTCTACTCAATATTAACGTCAAAGGAAACGCACTATATTTTATAAAAAATTTCCTTAGCAATAGAAAAGCAAGAGTAAGAATAAATCAAAGCTACTCAGAATTAGTAGTCATTCTAAATGGAGTTCCTCAAGTCTTATGCATAAGTGTAACGCTATTCTTATTAGCTATATTTGACATCCAAAACTATATCCCAGCCCCAGTTAAAAAAACCATCTTTGCAGATGACGTCACATTATTTATCACGGGAAAAAATATCATTACTAGTCAACAAATTCTGCAACAAGCACTTGTCTCAATAATTAACTACACAAATAAAGCAGGTTTCAAAATATCAAAAAGCAAGTCACAGGTCATAATTTTTAGTAAAAAAAAAAAAAAAAAAAAAACAAAGAAGAGAAAATAAACTTAAAAATCGCAGATGTAAAATTAACGGTAGTAACTGAAATTAAAATATTAGGTCTCACCTTCGACAGGAAATTAAGATGGAAACCTCACATTAAAATAAAATCAATCATCAAAAGAATGAACATTTTAAAAGGATTATCAGCAAAAAACTGGGGCTCTTCTCAAAAAATAATAGTAAATACGTACCAAGCTATCATCCAATCAAAGTTGGACTACGGATTTGCAGCCTACGGATCTGCTAAAAAAAGCACGTTGAAAATAATGGATGCAGTCCTAAACTCAAGCATGAGAATTGCCACAGGTGCATTCCGTACAAGCCCCGCGATAAGTATACTAAGCGAGAGTAATATGTTGCCACTCACACTCAGAAGGGAGATACTCACTCTAAACTACGCACTAAGACTATTGAACAACCCAAAAAATCAAGCATACACGTTACTAGATAAAGATACAAATAGAAACTTGACCATCAAACCTCGCATCTCACTCCTCTTTTACTACAGAGTAAAATCATACCTCAAAAAATACAATCTTGAAACAGACATATCATTCTCGGAAACTCCAACGTACGAAGAAATAAGTTAAATAAAAAACATAATCAATAAAAATATAAAAATCCAATGGAATACCTCATGGACTGATCCAAGTAATAAATGTATATTAAAAAATATTACATTAGAAGTCACCGATTCCAATCCAGCATTAAATATGCACCGCAGCGACCAAGTGATTATCACAAGACTTCGCATTGGCCACTCCAAAATAACACACCAACACCTGATCAATAAAGAAAACGAAGCACTATGCCAAAATTGTCATACCAAACTAAAAATAGTACTACACATACTAGTTGACTGCCCCTTACATCAAAACCAAAGAATGAAACATAAATTAGGAAATTCTCTACAAGTACAACTCAACAATACAACTAATTGCAAGAATTTAATTAAATTCTTAGACGACATACATTTCAGAAAACACATATTACAAATCAAATTGTAAAAACTACCAACCATTGTAAAACTGTACGACTCTTGTAATTAATATGAAACCACTTATATGATGTAAATAAATGACTAGTCGCTAATACCAATAAGGGGATGCAACTTAAAATAATAAATTAAAAAAATAATAAAAAAAAAAAAAAATGTAAAAGTTGTAGGCTTGGCTACCAATATTTACCAATATCTACCTCCATGACTTCCATAATTCTCAATATACGCTTCATTCTATCGTAAAAATTGCATACTGCCACATCCGTTGCAATATCGAGTATTTTTTTACTACTGGAGGACGATTTTAGAGCCAAGTGCCGTACAGTTGCATTAAAGCTTTCGTTACTATTCTGGGTATACCCTCCTAAGCATCGGTTTGAATTAGCATATTTGAGACCATTCGAAGATTTGAAACGTAAAAACATCTAAATGACAGCATCTAACACCATTTTCTCAGATGAATCTTTATGATTTGTTTGATATTCATTTCGTACACAGTTGTAACTTTTTTAGCCTTTTAGTGCTAGTAAGCCTTACAATATATAGACTTTATGCATACATAAACAATTTTTCCAGTAAGCCATCCGATCAATGATCCTACTCAGTAAAGTGATGAAAATCCACGTTTTCTCCACGAACCTTCGCCTGAAACTGTTATTTCTGTACATGGACCATTCATTTCATGCTTTTCTTTTTCCTGTTGTGCAGCTTTCTTCATACTAGCTTCTCGAACTATCGACCACTTTGTCATAGAAAGACTGGAAAATAGGCACAAAACATCATAGATACATTTAGTCCTACTCCTATTAGATGCATTGCTAACACCATCCGACGATTGATTTCGTATGCAATTCTAATAAATGTGCAGCTTTGGATAACGATTTCAGGACTCACTGAACAAATTAAAACAATCTTGAAACTCAAGCCTCGTGGACTTCTCTTATGGAAAGTAATATCTGAATTGCACGCTTCAAATGTATTCATAGAGCATCTTTTCGAGGGTACTACTTCATCGCCGTCTTTTTTAATAGGTTTTTGAACCTTTTTTGTATCAGACACTTTCTTGTCACTCATTTTTATATCAAAATTCAAATTTAAATGAAAAACAGTTCAAGTATGGAGAACGACTTGAGAACTATACAACGCAAACAGTGTAACTTTCTGTATTAAAACAGACGGCATATTAAGGTGTTTCGCTTCGAAAATCACGTGACTTACCCAAGAATACAAGAGACATAGTAAAAATTACTATATTCCGTACGAATAATGGGACATACTCGACCTATGACGATTTTTACTACAAAACATACTTAAATTGCTATGTACATAGCAAAAATTGCTATTTATATAGTAGAAATTGCTATGTACATAGGGACTTAACACTTCGTGTATCATGTCATCCTACAAGTTGACGAATAATAAATCGCTAGCAGGTAATCGATCAACCGTTTCGGTACAGCTGGAAACACTCGGTAAATATTTCGAAATTTCAAAGAAAACATTTTTTTCCTGGATGGGAGTTTTTGTTTTCCATTTTTAAAGGTTCAGAGCATATTTTAAGCTAATAAAAAAATTGATTTTTCAGAATTTCTACAGTCGTGTTACCGTTTAATCATTTTACAAATCAATCCATTATGCGAACCAAAAATTTAAGACATAGTCTTAAAAGGGCCATACAGCTAAAATTAAGAAAATTAGAAGTGGCATAATCTGGAGGTTGAACCGATGCATACATTTTAATGGGGTTTGGCTTAAATTGTTGGTATTTAATATAACTTTGGCGAGAATGTTGTACGAATTGCAATTTTTTTTTCATATAATTGTATTAGTACAAAACTTCTTCAAACATATGAATTTTTTAATTTTTTGCAGTTTTTAAACTAACGCATAATAAAAATCTTTAATTCATACAGCTCTTCACACCAGAGCCACGCTAGATACCATTAATATATATACACCAAATCTTCTCTTAAAAAAGTGATGACCTGATTTTGTGAAGCCTCAAAAACGTGAACTTGATTGGTTCGTACATATATGGCGGAATGACGCTGAAATTCAAAATTTTTAACCTCAGAAATGAGCCCGGAATAAACAGTAAAGAAAGGAACATGAGCTCACTAAAGTTTGTATCTTAAAAAAGTAATAGTTTGTTTTGAAGCATTTAACCCTTTCAGTCACAGACGCCCATATATGGGCGTCTTAATTTTTTTCCTTCTTTTTTTCAAAATTTTCAAAATTGATGCAAGATTTTGAAATTTGTTGCCTTTTTATGTACTACTGCACCAAGACTATTGAGTCATGAAGATATTTTGTATATATATGATTGTTTATATATATTATAAATAAACAATTGTCAAAAAACATGGGAAAAAATTTGGCGCGTGTGATACTCCGGCAGTGCAGGGGGCGCTCCGAATAGGGTCAGCGTGCAGTACTCTGGTGATCGGAGTAACAGCTATTCCGATCGGAGTATCCCAAGCACCAAGTCAGAGCATCAAGCGCGCCACCTAGTGGGTATAACAGCTGCCCTTCGAAACGGAATAGGGCGTATATAACTTCTCGTGATCGCGCGCTCGGTATATCATATCAACATCGTCTTTGCAAATAGTTATAATATATGATGTATATAATTTTTTGTGCCATAAGGATGGAAACATTTTTTAATGATAATGCAGCAGCTACTTCATTGAAAGAGGCATTCGTCGCATGGTTTTTATCATGGATGTATATTAAATAAATTTTAACCGCTCTATAACGCGCGCACTCTTATACAGCGTAAACTATTCCAAGCCGATCGCTCCATCAGTCGAAGTATCCACTACTCCGGCCAGTCGGAGCATCGGGAACGCGTGCGATATGAGTAGCAGAAGTTCGTTTTCGGAACAGTATGTGCGCCAAGCCGGTGGCGCTTCCGACGCTATAGTGCCAGTACAAGAGGCGCGCCAAATTTTTTTCAGTGTAGGATCGCCTCTAGGTTTGCGCAAGCCAGTATGGCGGATCCAATATGGCGGCCATAATAAAAAGTAATGGTTTGTTAAAAAAAAAAAGCTGATATTCCATTTTTTAGACTATGGTTTTGTATTCAACGTTGAAAAATACATCAAAAACGTATATTTGGAATACTTTGTAGGGGACAACTAAATTTTGTGGCTATAAGGGTGGTTTTCACAACATTACAAGCGTTGATTTTTGAATTTTTGTTATTTAGCCCTCGGATTCAGTTTCAGCGTCAATAAGTACGCCGGAAACCTATATTTACACCTTTGGACCAATTGACCTGAATTTTGTTACTGAAAGGGTTAAGGGGGCCAGCCTGGGTTAAATAGAAAAAATACACTTTCCAGTATAATAGGTATGACAATTGTATTCATCACTTTTGATTACTCCGGAGGCGCCGTGTCGGAAAAATAAGAAGCTTTTAGGCAAAATATATAAAATCGTCTGTTCAGTAGGCAGATTCTATAACATATTTCGAACATATTTGCAGACTGTGATGTGACGCTATGTGGACAGAAAACTGCTCTAAATTATACTTTTAATTTATAGATTGAATTAATTTTAAGTTATTTTAATTAATGAGCTTAGCAACAAAACGTCGTAGCCCAAAATCCAATGACATTCGATAGAGCAGACAAAACCTTAGAAAAATGTTTCTATAAATGTTAACTCTTTTATGTCACTAAAAACTGACAGCTAATTAGGTATCTAAAGGATGTTACTTTTTTGGATAGAAATTGTTATCCACTATACACGTGTACTGGTATGTGGATCATAAAAAGTTAACATTAACCTTCTGTGTGGTCATAAAAATTTAACATTTAGTTAACTTTTATACCACACTTATTATTAATATTGACTGTATTATTAATATTGACACTTATTATTAATATTGACTTTATTATTAATATTGACACTTATCAATAATGCAATTTGTTATCATTGTGAAGAAATTCGTTACACAATGAATACTATAGAGATGGATAAGTACAAGAATGTTTGCGTGACGAGTATCTTACACCGAGATAAAAATTTAGTTGGAACAATGACCGCGAGGACAATAACTAGCAGCAACTATCTTTTTTTGTTATTTTAACATATTAGAGGCAGTTAATTAAACAGACTGCAATATTGTTGAAACAACAGATATAAGAAGTTCATTCAATGAACTAAAGGTAGTTAACTGAATAGACTAAAATGTTGCTAAAACAACAAATACGATGTAAATTTAATGACCTGTAGGCTATTGATGGATCGACTAAAAAGATATTGAAATAACACAATTAGATTTTTTAATTCAATCATATATGTTATCGCTTTAACTAACTGCATATACAGGGTGTCAATTAAGTCCCGGGACGGCTGAATATTTTCAGAGGTAAAGTAATTCTGATAAAGGTTAAGGTCATTTCTTAAGTAACTTTCAACGAGGAATCTAATGGTGACATTCACTTTGACCTTGGACTTGACCTTGAAGGTTATTTCAAGGTCAACTGTTTTTTTTTAAATAGGAACCCCCATTTTTAAGACTGGTAATCGATAGAGCGGGAAATTTTACATTCACTCCAGCAAGGTTCTTAGATACCTCTGAATATTTTTGCAAGCGGTAAAGCTATTCCTCGTGTAACTTTCAACGAGGAACTCAATGGTGACCTTATACTTGACCTTGGACGTGACCTTCAAGGTTATTTCAAGGACATCTATTGTTTTTAATGGAAATCTTCATTTTTTACACTGGCAATCGATAGAGTGGAAAATTTCATTTCGAAAATAGTATTTGACGTGATCTTTAGAAGGTCAAATCAAGGTCAATTTTGGATAAACTGTCAAAACATTGTCGTATTCAAACTTTAGAGGATTTATGAAAGACTAAATGTTTGAAAAAGTTGTGAAACCAACAACATTGACCACCTTGACTTTGAGATCAGCTTTGCACATTATTTGGAGGTTCAAGCACTTTTTAAATTAATAACCTTACTATCGCCCTTATTCTTACTTTTAGCGTTACCCAGAAACAATGACGTGGACGTAGTAACTTCTGTTTCCTTTGGGGTGCTTGATTAACGTGAGTCCCCTTGCCTCTCGCGATTGGTTAGCGTGAGTTGAGGGTTCATGGGTTCGGTGTTTCAGGCTTTGACATTTATGTGTCCAACTTCAATCCGGTAGATTTAAAACCCATTAATTAACAAATCCATAAATTGCAAACTCATGAACCCTGAACTCATAATCTTTGAACCCTAAATCAATAAATTTAACACCCATATGGATAATAAACCCAAATACCTACAAATATAAATTCTAAAATTATCTCACAAACCGACAAACCTCCTATTCTTTTTAAACAAGTTCTTTGTATTTTTAGCTCATTTTATAAATTGCGAATAAATTTCTGTGACTTTTTTTCTAAGAAGTTTTTTTATTTAATTCTGATTTTTTTTTAAATTTCTTTCTAAACTTTTAAATATTTCTTTTGTAACTGATAGTCCTTATTTTATTATTTATTAAAAAATTCCTGTCACTGTTCATTTTCTTAACCTTTTCATGAGTTCAAAATAAATTTAAGTTAAACAAAAATTTTTTTATGTAATAAACATTTTCCTTCATTGTAAACATTTCTTTTTGAACAATTCGTTTTTCTTTGCAATTGATAAGTTTTTAGCTTAGTTTTTGCGGACGAGTCGCTACCACTATTCTTCTTTTTCCTCTGAATAAACAAATTAAAACTAAATTGAAATACATAAATATTCTGACTCGTGTATTATTCATATCTAAATAAAAGTCAATGGCGTATGCTAAACTTTCGACGCGAGAAAGGATAAGTTTATTGATGATGCGTGGTTGGGGAGATCGAGACCGATCTTACCTCGAAGTTCGTACGTTGTTTAATAACCATTTTCGTAATGAAGACGGACAAACACCTATCCCAAAATTTACAGTCGAAAGGGTTGTACGGCGATTCGCAGAATTTGGGACTGTCAATGATCTTCAGAGAACTGGTCGCCCACAATCTGTAGCAACTGAGGATAAGCAGATTGAAATTGCTGAAGCATTTATTGAAAATCCACATCTTAGTTTACGTAGAGCTGGGCATGAGCATGACGTTTCTCATGAAACTGTACGAAAAATTCTGAAAAGCATCAGTTTTCATCCTTATAAAGTCCATTTGGTACAGGAGCTTAATGACGATGATCCTGATCGCCGGATCGAGTTTTGCAAAGCGATGATGAACAGAATAGACGCAGATCCTCAATTTTTATACAATATAGTTTTTTCGGATGAGGCTACTTTCACTTTAAAGGGTGAAGTTAACAGACACAATTGTAGATATTGGTCAGACACAAATCCTGCATGGATGTTGGACAATCACACACAATATCCACACAAGTTGAATGTTTGGGCTGGCATCTTAAACAATACTCTTGTAGGCCCCTTTTTTATCGAGGGTAATCTTACTGCCGCTTCATACGAACAGCTACTTAGGAATCAAATTATACCACGAATTAGAGAGATAGCAGTTGATGATTACGATGAAACGTGGTTTTAGCAGGATGGAGCAGCCCCTCATTTTGGTAGAGATGTTCGAGCATATTTGGATGCTCAGTTTCCTCATAGATGGATTGGAAGAAGGGGTGAAATCGAGTGGCCTGCTAGATCTCCGGATCTGACACCACTCGATTACTTTCTCTGGGGTTACCTTAAGAGTAAAGTTTATGCCACTAAACCGGACAATTTAGATGAACTGCGCAATCGAATTATGCAAGAGGCTGCTAGAATCGATAGAGGGATGATTCGTGATGCTGTAACTCATTTTTACAATCGCCTAGCTTTTTATCAAGAAGTTGAAGGTTTTCAGTTTGAGCACCGTCGTTAAACTTTGAATCATTAAGTAAAACGCAAAAGACTTTAGCACACCAATCGTGAGAGGCAAGGGGACTCACGTTAATCAAGCACCCCAATCGTGAGAGGCAAGGGGACTCACGTTAATCAAGCACCCCAATCGTGAGAGGCAAGAGGACTCACGTTAATCAAGCACCCCAAAGGAAACAGAAGTTACTACGTCCACGTCGTTGTTTCTGGGTAACGCTAAAAGTAAGAATAAGGGCGATAGTAAGGTTATTAATTTAAAAAGTGCTTGAACTTTCAAATAATGTGCAAAGCTGATCTCAAAGTCAAGGTGGTCGATGTTGTTGGTTTCAAAACTTTTTCAAACATTTAGTCTTTCATAAATCCTCTAAAGTTTGAATACGACAATATTTTGACAGTTTATCCAAAATTGACCTTGATTTGACCTTCTAAAGATCACGTCAAATACTATTTTCGAAATGAAATTTCCCACTCTATCGATTGCCAGTGTAAAAAATGAAGATTTCCATTAAAAACAATAGGTGTCCTTGAAATAACCTTGAAGGTCACGTCCAAGGTCAAGTATAAGGTCACCATTGAGTTCCTCGTTGAAAGTTACACGAGGAATAGCTTTACCGCTTGCAAAAATATTCAGAGGTATCTAAGAACCTTGCTGGAGTGTTAATAACCTTGGAGTAACCCTCAAGTTCAAACACTAGCTCTGACTTAATTACGTATCTGAATGTAAAATTTCCCGCTCTATCGATTACCAGTTTTAAAAATGGGGTTCCTATTTAAAAAAAAAACAGTTGGCCTTGAAATAACCTTCAAGGTCAAGTCCAAGGTCAAAGTGAATGTCACCATTAGATTCCTCGTTGAAAGTTACTTAAGAAATGACCTTGACCTTTATCAGAATTACTTTACCTCTGAAAATATTCAGCCGTCCCGGGACTTAATTGACACCCTGTATAAAAATAAATAAAAAAAGAATCTCGATTTCATATTTTTGGTTATTTGTAATATCGTTATCGTAGAATGGCCTGGAAACTTTTGAAGAATCTGAAATACACTGAAGTTTTGTGAAAGTAGAGGATTACATTTTTATGTTGTCAGATACCTTATAATTAAATCTTTCGTAAGCCATACACCTAAAGCTAATATCGCACGCATGTTTTATTAAATAATACATATCATTAAACGCATCGCTCGCATACAATGTTAGAAAACTTACGACTTAATTGCCCTCATATACTAACTGAGACGTTTCTCAGACGCTTGCGAGAATAGCCGAACTCTATAATATAAAGTTTCAGCGAAATATTGAATTTTCATCAACATTCAAGACGCCATTTTGTAATTTTCCGTGGAAAATATTCTAATTCTGACAGCAGATTCGTAAAGAGCGGAAAATTTCACAATAGGAAACTGACTTTGGGTATACATGTTCGTTTATTTCACCGTTTTCCTCGGTAAAAAACAAATCGACTATAAAATGTCCGGTTGGGAAGAAATGGGTTAATGTATGACATATCATGGTCATACATTATTTGCCGGTCAAAAGATCGCATTACGCGCGCATAAATATATTATTGCAATGTGTTTGTCGCTGCGACAAGTGCGTTTTATTAATTGTTATAGATTAATATTTAAGAAGAAAGTGTCATATAAATATAACTCTGACACTGCGGCGGAGTTGCATGTTGGAGATTTGAAAGCAAGGTGTTATTGCTGGATATCACTTACAAGTTAAGTTATTATTTATCAATTGTAACACTAAACCTAACCTATAATTATTTTTTTTACAATTATTAATTTATGTTTATGTCAAATTAAATATTAAAAAATGCTGAGGCGTAAAAAATTCAGTGACTTAGGAAACCGCCAAAAAAAGCGTCGTTTGCAGTACTTAAAAAATAAGGATATGGTTTATTTATTAGAAACAAATGTAGCAAAAGAAAGTGATAATTGACCTTTAAATAATCCTATAATTGACCAATTTTATCAAGATTTATCAGTCGAGACTTTATTGTTGAAGTTATATTTAATCTTTGCTTAAAGTAAGTTCATGGTACGGGCCTAGCAGTACGGGCAGTGATTTTATATCGTTCTTTTTGTGTGTGTGCCTGGAGGGATCTTGCTGTGAGCCAACCACGCCGAGGATAAGGGAGGAGGTTTTTGGGAAGTTGCGGCGGTACTCTGGGTCGTGCCAAGGAGTAATTGTCTTATATTGTATTTGTTCGGTGCCCTCACGACTCTAACCGATGGAGCAGCCAAGCTGAGTTTTCAACCAGGTTTTAATAAAGTATTTTTATTCTGTTACTTTCTTACTATATTCATCATTAATATTTTTGTGAGCGGATAGAGTGGGAAATCGGCAACCTAACCTACGAGATTGCGCCCGCGGAACGTCCGGTTGTACCGAATCAAAGGGAAACGGGATCAGGATCATCGAAACAGCTGATTAGCATAGGAGCGCAACCAAGCTACAATGTTCCACCGTTTTCTTTGCAGGAGTACCGATGAGAACAGGTGCGGAAATAAACGCGAGTGACAGTTGCGGGCCGAGACGCGTTCCAAGAATAGGAGAAAGTGCGGCGAGTTTTGCAGATTCTCAAATGGATCAAAATTGGGGACTGCGTTTCTTTTATCGAAGGAGTATAATTCGCGAATGGGTACCGATAAAAACGCCGAGGAATGTTTATGCAAGGTAGAGAAGACAAGATACGGGACGGGTATCACGGACGAGGATTTATTAGGAGCACTGTCGGACTCGCTCGAAGGATCCGCAGTAATGTGGGCCATGTTAGAGCGATATCGATGGTCGTGCAAATGAGGATTCAATACGAATCGTTACATCGGACCCAGGGGGAAAAAGAGCCGGTAATAAATTTTATGAATAATTATTGTCACGTGTTGAAAAATTTGTATCAGCGACCTAGTTTCGAGACTTTCTGTCACTAGTGTATAATAATTTTGTTACGCCACTACAAGTGGCATATAGAAGAAATTCGAAGCGATCCGCGCGGTGGAAAAGTTGTATCGTCCACCTCCACCTCCCGAACTGTACGCTTTGCCCGATTGGGGAGGCGGAAGAAATTGCGGCGGTAGCTGAGGGACGCGACTCGGGGAAGCGAACTGCGCGCGAACATTTGGACCGAGATAGTTCCGGGCCAGGGGGAAAGAACCCCAAGAAAGAGGGATCTGGGGGGAAAACCGCAATGTTTTCTCTGCCGGGGTTTTAGGCATTTTAAAAGAGAATGTCCATCGGGTAAACGCTCCAATATCCCGGATAAAAAGAGTACGGCTACGAGTACGGTACCGCCGGCGACCAGCACCAGCGGGTCATAGGAAAACTAGATTCGCGGGTGCAGGGGGAGGTGTTTGAGCTTGCGAGGTACGTACCAGGACCTCCAGGTGATAGAGAAGTTGAAGGAGAACGAGAAAAGACGACGGCTACCAATACGGTGCACGGTGAAGATGACGGTTGGGGACGAGAAATGGAGGAGTTTCGTGAACGCTGGGAAGCGATGGAACGGGAAATTCGTGATCTCGGGCGTCGGAAGGTGGTGGGGCGTCGTTGTGGATATCACTATACAATCTCACGAAGAAAAGCAGTCGCTGGTCCTGGGGAGAAGCCGAGCGGGAGGCGTTCGAGGCATTCAAGAGAGCGTTGACCTCGGCTCCAGTGCTGGCGTATCCGGATTTTTCAATGCCGTTTTATTTACAAACGGACGCGAGTTCGTTTGGTTTAGGAGCGGTACTTACCCAAGAGCAAGGAGGATAGGAGCGTGTAATCGCGTATGCGAGCCGAACTTTAAACGCTGCAGAGCGTAACTATACAGTTACCGAAAAAGAGTATTTGACGGTAGTGTGGGATACCATTTTAAGGGCATTACAGACCATAGTAGTTTGAAATAGATATACCGTCAGCATAATCCGGACGGTCGTGTCCTAGATGGGCTATGGACCTTGCCTCTTACGGTTTTGAAATTAAACACTGAAAGAGAGCGATGCACCATATGCCGGACGCGTTGTTGCGTATGTTTGAGACTGAGGAGGAGGCGTTGAGTGCTATTGCGGAAACGGAGGACTCGTGCTATGCAAAGAGGGCACAGGCGGTACAGACGCACCCAAAATTATTTAAAAACTGTGTCAAGATACAGTATCGTACGTGTGTAGCTGCGAAACGTTTCAGCATCTTCCGTTGCTCGCATTTACAGGCATGTATCTTTTGATCCAACTAATTTTTTTTCTCAGTGTAACTTTTCATAACAGTGTCGACTCCGCGAGGATTCTGTTTCTTCTTCATGCGCTGTAGTTAATTAGTGCCACGTGGCAAGAGCTACTGGTTTGTATTTATAATATCGTACAACAAATGTATGTATAAAATTAGTATATTATTATTTTTAAAAACAAAATTTAATTTCACTAATTTATTAGTAGTTTTAACTATTTTCAATAGTGCATATATTTACTATTTCAATTAATACATTTACTTACTATTTCAAATAGTAGATTTCCACTCACTCGTAGTGGAGCAATTTTCACTTTTGAAATTAGTGCATAGTCACTATTAATTTGTGGTTTTTCACTAATTCAACTTTAGAGAATAGGAGGTCACATTCTAGTTATTTTTATCATTTTGCATAATTTTGGTTAATTATTAAGTTATTGTTAATTAAAAACTAAGATAATTATTGAATCAACGCTCGAACTGGTGCTGGTAAGCGGGGCGCGTGGAGAGAGCCGTACGGGGATTATCGTCAGGTCGAACGTAGATTGGATAATTATCTTAATTATGAATTAACAATAACTCGGTAATTATCCAAAATTGAGCAAAATGCATAAAGACCAAAAATACTTAGAATTTGACCCCCTACATGACTGTACCATTTTCCCGAGTGTTCTTCTTTTTAATACAGTGTATATAAAATACGATAAATTTATAAATTATTTTATACGTGTATCTGCACCCTTTTATCTGATTTTCATGAGGTCTTTTAAATAGCGTAGTCACATGATTTTCAAGCGCCCTTCAATCAGCACCGATAATTTTTTATTTATACAAAATATGTTTTAAGCGAATCCAAAAACTCTTATGGTCCTTTCTTTTTAATTAAATTTTGAAACAATTAAATATTGTTATACATTGTTTGGAACTTATTTTCGCAACATTAGTTCCGCTGTCTCTTAGCTCATTCTATGATGTTACTACATTGTATTCTAGTTTTAATTGCGCATGACAAAAATAAGATTAAATTTTGAAACCGAAATTAAGATTAAGAACGGGTGTTAAAATTTACTTACAGGATAAATTGCAGGAGTTCCATACTGAAAACTACCAGCGGGCATAATACCACCCCCATAAAAGTAAGCGTAACCTGGTGGAATTGGATTTATAAGAGGCTGTTGGTGTTGCGATGCTGTCTAAACAGTAAAATAATAATGAAAATTATAACCATTGCACTAACATATAAAAAATATTTAATTTATTTTTGGGATTAAGTAATGCATTTATTTTATAATATATTTATCAATTGAATAAAAAATAAACAATAATAGAAAAGAAATGATCATTTTTATGTTAAAAGTGGACAGTATTATCATTAATTTGCAATATCGTAAATTACATTTGGATGGTCTCATCGTAGAGATGAAAAATATTTCAACTTGTTGTTATTCTTGCATAACTGTAGAAATTTACATTTGGTTATTCGAACTATTTTTTTAAAAGAAAATGTAAGAAAATTAACCCGGATAAATTTAAAAAATGAGTTTTTTTACTACCAAAAATTTCAAAATCATTCATGAATGGAAATCATTTCAAAATTTTCCCATTTTGTCTCAGGCCTCTAAATCCATTTGTTGGTCTAAAATCCTACAGCGATAAAAATTCATGTTCAAGTTAACGGCTAGAATGATCGAAATATAATTTCCGAGGTTGCACATTAAAGGTAATACTATTTCCTTTCTATTACTAATACTAAGCATATTCATGATTTTATTTTTTAGATTATAGGAGTGTTTTGTCCACTAAAATGGATTTTTCTGGATACTATTTTTTCGGAAATCTGTTTAAAATAGGATGATCAATAATTAAAATAATAAGAACCCGAACTGTGTCTACGCTACTTGTCACATAGAAAGAAGCTCTGGCAGTAGAGAAAGAAACAGAGAGACATGGGCATCGTTCGTCTAGTGCAAGTCTGTGATGCGACACGGCCGCAAAATGACTCAGCTACGGAGTCTGCGCGACACCAGGAGTCGCCGAAGAGCAGATTCATAGTTTGAGGATTTCCGCCAACTCGCGACTGCGATACGAATCGCTGTTTCCAACTTTTCTGTCATTTATTAGTGAAATAATGCACAAATTAAATTCCACTCAAAAAATTCATTGAAGAAGAGGGCTCAACTAAGATAATTGTAATACGGAGTCAAAAATTACAAAATTAATAAATTTTTTAATTTGGCATAAAACGATGTTGAGTTGAACGATCGCAGCGCCATTGCTTATTTGCTAGTAAGGTAACGACGATTTTTGACTCCGTATTACAATTTTCTTAGTTGAGCCCTCTTCTTTAATGAATTTTTTGAGTGGAATTTAATTTGTGCATTATTTCACTAATAGATGATAGAGAAAAGTTGGAAACAGCGATTCGTATCGCGGTCGGTAATGTAGGATGGTACTATCTCCCCTTAACCAGGAATCCGCGTGAACGTTAGTCTTCCTTCTCTATCTCTCTCAAGCGTCGACCGATTAGGTAAATGAATCGCGGTGTAAACGATCAACAACGAACAAAATACAATAAAGCAAAGGGCAGCATAATGCGACAACTGACGATACAAAGATTAATTCTCGTTTATTTATATTCCTTAGCAAATTGATTGAAAGTTTCAATTTTACTTATTAAATAATGGTAAAGTAATGTATATTTAAAATAAATTTTTAATGTTACTTACTTGCTGGGAGATAGTGGATGATACAGGTGATGCATTACTATCTGTTCTGGCAAATCTAGCATCACTAATACTGGTATATTGACCTTGAACGGTTTGCACACCTTGTACTCCTTGTACACTTTGAACGCCAGATAGCGTATCATTTCTACTATTTCCAAGACTTGTAACAGGAGCTGTCGTTTGGTATCCTAACGCAGCATCGTAGTATCCGCTTGTAGGCTAAAAGTTAATATTTCAAATTGAAATTGTACAATCATAAAATAGCATTATTTAAATCTGGACTGCATAATTTTTAATTAATTTTAAATGGGTAATAATTATACAGGATGTCCAAAAAGTCCCGGAACACCTTAAGGGGGCATGCATGGGTTAAATTGAAAAAAATACACTTTCCAGTATAATAGGTATAACAATTGTATTCATCACTTTTGATTGCTGGAACATTTTACACTTTATCTACTCGCCCAATTTAAGCTATTTATTCATCATTAAGATCCAAACAGTGTTCTTTACCTCTAGTACTGTTCCATCAAAAACATTTAAAATTTTTATTTATTTGTCCACTTGCCATAGCTTTTTTCTCAATAAAGTAACTTACATGTCACCGGACCAGGTTCAAAATACTCTTCATTACCTACACTTCAGATGCATCAGATCACTTTTCTGAAAAAAAAAAATTACATTAAAAGTTATTGTAGACACTTTTTGTCCAAAATATTAGGCAATTACTAATATTTTGCACGAAAATGTCTTTATTGAGAAAAAAGCTATGGCAAGTAGACAAATAAATAAAAATTTTAAATGTTTTTGATGGAACAGTATTAGAGGTAAAGAACACTGTTTGGAACTTAATAATAAATAAATAGCATAATTTAGAGCAGTTTTCTGTCCACATAGCGTCACATCACAGTCTACAAATATGTTCGAAATATGTTATAGAATCTGCCTAATGAACAGACGATTTTATTTTGCCTAAAAGCTTCTTATTTTTCCGACAGGGCACCTCCAGAGTAATCAAAAGTGATGCATACAATTGTTATACCTATTATACTGAAAAGTGTATTTTTTCAAATTAACTCAGGCTGGCCTCCTTAAGGAGGCAAAATATTATTTTTAAGCCTAATATTTTGCACTTAAATGTCTACAATAATTTTTTTGTTATTGTTTTCAGAAAAGTAATCCGTCACTTCTGAGGTGCAAGTTATGAAAAGTAATTTAAGCCTGGTCTGGTGTCATATAAGACATCGTACTAGAAAAAAAACTATGGTGAGTGGACAAATAAATAAATCTTTAAGATATTTTTCATGGAACAATAGTAGAGATAAAGAACACTTTTTGGGCACTAATAGTGAATAAATACCTTCAATTATATGAGTACTTAAAGTGTAAAAAGTTCCAGGACTCAAAAGTGATGCATAAAATCTTCATAGCTATTTACTGAAAAGTGTATTTTTTTAATTTAACCCAGGCTGGCCCCCTTAATAATATACCAGGTAAACTGATTTTGGACAAGGTCAAGGTCAATCTAGAGGTAACTTTTATCAAGGAATTTAATAGTGACCTTAGATTTGACCTTAGGTTTGGCTTTCAAGGTTATTGCAAGGTCAACTTTGTTTTTTTAAGGGGCGGGGGGGGGGGGGGAGTACGGTATAAGCACTTTGAAAAATTCGTTTTTACGGAAATTTTATATTTCAAAGTATAGGTCCTTAGCAATATTTTCCCAAAATTTCAAGTCATTTGAAGTAAATGTCATTAGGCTAATGAACTGCGCGCCCAGACCCTTCAACGATAGCAGCTGAGAGCGGCAGGTAGTTACCGGAGTAGCTGCTCCTTTCTTGTTCAAATTTTGAGGCGTAACCTTAAGTTCTAACGGTTTTGAAGGTCTGTAAACACAGTTGTGTCATAGACATTCAGTAGCTCAGACGTATATTTCGTGATTTCATCAGTTATTCTCATAATTTTAAAGTTATATTTTCAAGAAAAAATTTCGAGAGAGGAGCGAAAGAAGCATAATAGAAGTATAAACAGGCCCCAAAAAAGATCAATTCCAAGGACAACAAAGAGAATGTAAATACTACAAGTGCATCGGCCAAAAACATTAAATTTAACCACGAAATCAACGTTCCAGAAGATGCCGAAAAGCATTATCGCATCGTAGATTTTTTGCTAATATTTACAACGATTTCTACTCTTGTGTGAGAACTGTACAAAGCCATTATATATTCCATCAAGTGAAAAAATTTGCCGCATTTATGAAATTAATTATAGATTTACTTTTATTATGCGTTTATTAGGCTTAGACTTAGCAGGATGTAACAAGTTTTGCGGTTTTATGGATTTTTCAAGCAGTTTTTTAAGTAAAATTGTGTATAATTCATACATAAAAAAATGAATGCGCAAATACAAACAGTAGCAAATAAATTTTACTCCTCGGCTGCAGCAGAAGAAAAAAAGAAACATGCGATGAAAGTGGAGTGCAAAATACTAGAGATCTGACTGTTTCCGGCGATGGCACCTGGCAAAAGCGAGGTAGCTGTACTCTCGTTGAAATTGATGAAAGCAATTTTGCCTTACTAGCCTTCCTTCAAGGAATGGAAATCAGCGTCGGCCCAAGTGCTTATGAATTGGTCAAAACAGCTGATGAAACGAGAATCGACAAAGCTGGAGAAAAAGCTGTACTCCAGAGAAAAGAGGCTAGAATGATGAAAAGAATGGAGCAAAAGGAAGCCTTGGACATTGCGAGTGCCGCAGGAACCTTGCTCTATGGTGCTGGCATCGACAATTCAGTGTAAGTGTCAAAAATAATTTTTTTTTTAACAATTTTCGATGTTTAAAACTTTAAACGCGTTTTTATTGAAACGACATTTTTGACATCGGTGCTCGCGATATCTCAAAAACTTATTTTGAACGTTATTTTTAACTGGAACTTAAACAAATATTAAATTTATTTTACATACGAAATATTTCTATTAATTTAAAATACCATTAATAAGTAAATAAACAGTACAGCTTAAAAATAAATTACTATTTTAACTTTTTTTTAAATAATTTTTCTCCGTTCTAAGTTTGCGCTCTTCACTGTGATAACAGGATCGGATAGTTTTTACACTTGATCGTATTAAAATTGATTCTTGAAATCTTGATCACTGTGACCGGCGTGTGGGTAAGGTTTAATTTGTTAGATTAGATTCTGTTAGGGGAGTAATGAATCTTTTCAATGCAACTTTTAGAGGTGCTGGAACTTCAATATCATTTTCAATGGTTTGTTAGAAAATTGATATAAAAGGTGTCATATTATGGAATGGCCAAGTACAAAGTTTTAATCATCTCTTGTTCCAGTATGTATACTCAATTTCTGGCTCTCTATAGGTTAAATTACAGATAATGTGCTTATCAATATTAATTATCATATGTGAGGGGCAAGGGGACTCACGCTAATCAAGTACCCCAAAGGGAACAGATTTTACTACGTCCACGTCATTTTTCCTGGGTAATGCTAAAAGTAAATAAGAAGATTCAAAGTAAAATATCCTTGAAAGGCATCGTCAAGGTCGTGCAGAGCGTCACCGTTGTATGCACCTTGATAAAGGTATAGCTTCTGTGGTACAAACATTAGAACTTCCTATGCCAAGAGGTTTCTAGACCATGTTCGAGGTTAAATGACCTTGTGTGACCATCAAGATCATCCTTAACCCATGACTTGAGCACAAGTTTGGACGTAAAATTTTCTGCTCTTTCGATTCTGTTCTGTCAAAAATAGGGGTTCCCATTTAAAATAATAAAGTTGACCTCGAGATAACCTTGAAAGCCAAATCCAAGGTCATTATTAAATTCCTTGATAAAAGTTTCTTTTAGATTGACCTGGACCTTGACAAAATCAGTTTACTTGGAAAATTATTAAGGTGTTCCCGGACTTTTTGGATACCATGTATATAGAATACACAAATTACTATTTTTTTTATTTCGGTTTAAAACGTGGAAGTTCCCATAAAAAAATGAAAATGACTTTCAAAATGAAGTTCGAAGGCAAATCCAAAATATTCGTTAGATTCCCCATTGAAAATTACATAGCATATGAAGTTTGTCATTTTTCTTTAGCAAATAATTTTCTAGATTTTAGGCGTTTCAATACTTTTTCAGCACCTCATATAATATATTAGCCAAGTTTTAAACATTTAACTTTCGCATAAAATAATATTCATAAATCAGTATGTTAATATGTTCAAATGGAACAGACAAAAGATTAACCTGTTAATGTCCAACGCGAACTCAGCATGTTTGGCTCTAAAATTGTTATTTTAATTTTTGCTTCTCATTTAAATAAAAACAACGAAAGATAATTTTTTTAATTTGTGTAAATAACTTATAGACAATTAATTAACTCAATTAACAACAATTAACTCTAAATAAAAAATTAATGATATCAATTAGTTATTGCTCGGAGATATCTATAAAGGAATACATCTTAGTTTTAGTTTATGTTAATTGTTCATAAATTGTTTAAATAAATTTTTCTTCATCCTACAGCCGAAAGTGCATACTTCCTGGACTAATTTCAGACTGGGAATAGCTACTTTTATGATCGGTTCAAGCAACGCGTGCCTCTAATTCGTTAATGTTTTTCTGTGGCTTGCTTCACTGTCAAAATAAACAAATTACTTCCAGCATAACCTTCGCACAACATAGTGCCCGTACAAGAAAAGGATATACCTAGTAGTCGGCAAAGATTTACCTATTTTGAAATTGAAATGTCTGATAGCGAAGATTCCACGGACGAGGAAGATATCGTGCAAAATCTTCATGAAGAAGCAAAATTAATTGTTTAAACAACATTACCTTCAAACCTTATCAAAACATGGATTTGTAAATTTTACGTTTAACAACTGTGTATTTAATTTTGTACCTTATGAATATGAAGTTAAAAAATAAAAATAAATTCCTTGTAAAACTAACATAAAAAAGGTATGCGTAAGATCTATATTCCTCTTGAGAATTTCTATTAAGAATTTTGCTACACTCAAAAAAATAGATTCATAATATTAGTAGACCAATCTACTTAAACATTATCTACTTAGTTTTAAAATTAATTTAATAAATTAGAGAATACGTCTGCTTCAATATAATTTTCAATAAGTTTAATAGAAAAATAGAATCTGCTGTATTTTATTACAAAAACTATAATTGTTAGTATTTTTCTATTTGGTAGAGACTTCTTCCGTGTATTTAATTTTTCGATTTTTACGATACTAAATGTGAACTAATAATCAATGCACCAATTTAGAATTTATCTTCGAATCCATTTATCCCAAGACGTCAATCTACTTATTTGAAAATGAATAGTTTTACACGTTAGCAAATTAATCGTAAACGATGGTCCGCTTATCCACCGCATATATACGTTTAACTCTATCATAAGTAGATTTTCCAGTGCTACTTAGTGGATTCTTCAACTACTTAGATTAAATTTTTGTGAGTGAACTTTTGTATTTGCTTTTGATACTCGCCCCGACCAGCAAAACCTCGGCTGCGCCTCGGTTCTCCAAATGTCGGGTGTAAGCTCATACATGCAAAAGCACATACATGGAACTTGTCACTGTGAAGTCTAACTTGATTACTTATTTTAATACTTTCGGCCTAGGATGAAGAAAAATAGTATACGTAACATGGGATCATGTTTTTTTTATTTCCCTTGTTACGTAATATATTACAAAGCAATATTAGTTGTTTTTTCTTCTTTTAATGGGGTGCAAAGAGACGATTAGCCACTTTAAAGCCAACGCTGCTGAGTTCACATTGAGCATGATGCGGTAAATGAAAAGACATTTATTTATATAAACTGCAAAATAATCACTTTAAAATTTAAAATATCTAAAAAAACATTAGAAAAGGCTGCACAATTCAATATGCTCTCTTATGTTCGAAGAAACTTTCGAACCTCAATAAAATAGATTATAAATATAACCATCTAATAATTATTGAACGCGTGTTGATGTAGTCAGAAAGTAAAAATGTACCATGTGAGGCATTCTCTGTTGCATTAGTTGTAAATCTTCATAACTGTACATATGTGGCTGTTGAAACGTTGCATATGGAAGGCTTTGACCCATAATATATTGATGCCCCAATATTGGTGCAATGTTCCCCGTTGTTCCAGTGCCTGAGGTGCTAACGGAACTGTTACTACTGCTACTTGGTAAACCACTTATAGTGCTTTTTGGCACTGCTGTAATAATTACACATTCCATTTATTTATTGTAGATAAAATTGTACAACATGCAGATAACATGCATTCTTTATAACTAACAATTAGGATTATATACAGAAGATATAGTATATTACGTGACAAAAGAGGTAAAATAGAAATGGTCCCAGATTACACGTAAATTGGCACCCGAGCTGAATGCGAGGTGTGATCTGAGGCATTCTGTTTTACTTCTCATGTTGCGTATACTATTTTTCGGCCTAGAGAGGCGGAAATCGTAACCTTTTCGATCGGGCGCCGGGAGGAAAGGTTATGGTTTCCTCCCGCTAGGCCGAAAAATGTTTTATAACCTCAAGGCGGTCGGTACGATTTTTATCAAAACAAGTATACTTTTGATCTATATTGTTATAAAAGCCCAACCTAAAGTCTAGTGGATATATGGAGATCAAGATTCGGCACCATGTAGTGCCAACTCGGCCGCCTAGAGGTTAAATAGCCTAGGTCGAAAATTTTCGATTTTTTTTTAGTTTTTTTTATGCTATTGTGAAACAGTCAAATATATTCTCAGTATGAGGTTTAATAAGTTTAACTTTTTGTTGAATTTATAATTTATAGAATACTTTATTGATAGCAACTGCGCAC
The DNA here is from genome assembly GCA_018906775.1 of Sycophila sp. Sp_5. Lineage (NCBI taxonomy): Eukaryota > Metazoa > Arthropoda > Insecta > Hymenoptera > Eurytomidae > Sycophila > Sycophila sp. Sp_5. The sequence continues at coordinate 111,997 of JACCID010000082.1, forward strand.
ACTGTAGGTGAGGGTAAACTCAAAAGTAAATAACGATACACAATGCACTGCGCTACCACAGTATTACCAAGGGTAATCTCGAGATTTTTTGCCCGTTTATCTTTAAATATAATTATTGAAATTTGGAATGCATCGATACGAACAATTTCAATTATTTTAGAATTTAGATATGCACATAGTAATAATGTCGACAAAAAAAATTAAAATCAAAATTAAAAAAGAAATTGTTTTTAACTGTAATATCTAAATCTTTAAAAATTTGAAACTAAAATGTTTTTTAATTTTGCTGTATTAGACCCTGTTAAATTTTTAGAATCGATTTTAAATCCTTTGAGAAGGGCCTTTTGCCTACCTTAATGCAGGATAAGTTTTAAAACTATACATCATCTGTACAAGAACATTAACTTACCATTAGATATTGTTGTTTTATTCTGTGTTACATTCGCTGAATTAGACGTCATTCCCAAGGTAGCGACATTAGTTACCAATGAATTACTACTTGTAGTTGTACTACTCTCAAATTGCAACTCCTTATTTGTACTTAGTTTGTGGTCTTGAGATCCAGTTTGATTTTGGCAACCATAGGTAGTATAAGCATTTGAATAAACCTAGGAAAAACATCATCATATGAATAAAAAAGAAATTAGCTAAATTATTGAAATTTAATGAAAAATAAATTAATAATCGTTACGTTTAGTATTCAAGAATATTATTCAGGAAAAATGAATACTTTATGCTGGTATTGCAATATTAAACATTTCGAGGTACTACGCGAGTATTAGTTCACTACGAATTTGAAACACTATCGAAGAAAACGATCCTAATTGAGTATCAGGATGAGTCGATCAACTACAGGCTGTACAGTCCACACGAGGAGAGTCACAGACTCCAGATACGTGAATATTCAATGAAGGTCCAGCCATTGGAGTTATGGAGATACTCGTCGCTAATATAGAATCCTTCTCTTTCCAAGATGAAAATGCTCCTAACTTGTAACAATCAAAAAGGATAGCTAGAGAAGTTCAGGAAAAAGCTAAGGTCAAGGTTGCATCAAAGAATTTAAGGGGATGCCTATCTTAATTTCCGCGCTTTACTATACCGACGATTTTCTATATTCTTTGCTAACCTCTAAGACAAATTTGATTTTTCAAATAATTTTGAAACGGTTTTCTTAATGGCATTTCTGATTGCATCAAAACATTATTTATAACTCGTAGAATATGCGTAGACTTCTTTTTTGGCTGATTTCAATTCCAATTGAAAAATAAGTCAATATTTTCAGCAATAAGAATTGAAATCAGCCAAAAAGAAGTCTACGCACATTCTACGAGTTATAAATAATGTTTTGATGCAATCAGAAATGCCATTAAGAAAGCATTTTCAAAATTATTTGAAAAATTAAATTTGCCTTAGAGGTTAGCAAAGAATATAGAGAATTATCGGTATAGTAGAGCACGGAAATAAAGATAGGCATCCCCTTAAAACAGAATCTAGGATGGGCGATTTCTCCACCATGACTCCGAGTACCAAGGACAGAAGGCTAGTCATAAAGATAATCAAGTCTTAACTAATTTTTGTGAAATTGTAATACTGAAAACGATTACGATTTAGGTACCCGCGACCTGCAGAGTATTTATAAAAACAGACCCGGTTGTTCATAGAACAAACGGAACTAGGAGGCTGATGCCTCAGATGCTGGGAATAAAAACCATTAAGTTCAAGCGAGTGTTTAAAAGACTGAAGTGATTGTAGATGTTTACATTGCCGACGGTGTTTTTACTTTTCTAATCGATTCGTATGCATAATCATAGAAGATATTCAATTATACTCCAAATCAAGTGCAGAATTGCGGTTAACTCTTGAATGATAATATACTCAGAAAAATTATAAATACAGTTTGACCAATTAACCCATTAACGTCCAAAATGTCAAAATTTCTTTCACGTTTTCAGAGTGATTATTTCCTATGTAATTGGCGTTGAAAAAATTCTTGAACCACATATTCTGATGTAAAATTTCATGCTCTTTCAGAATCCGTTTCGAGAATCATGATAAAACTCACAGGAAAAGAGATATGCTCGATTGAAACATTAAAAACACCTAAATTTTCGAAAAAAAAATTTTCAGGATTTTTTTCGAAGTGTTACGGTGAAGATATCACCTTGCGACCGTGATCAAAGGTGATCATGGGAGTTGAAGTTTAAGAGGGAATTTTTTTGTTGACCTTGAACCATCGCTTCTTTACAAAATGGCGGGAAAAACGAATTTTTTTTTTTTTTTTCAATCTTCATCAATTTTTTTCTCAAAATCTATGGTCTTTAGAAAAAAATTCATAAAAACAAAAATGCCTTAGAATCGCTCGAGGAACATTCTCAATTTTTTCAGAATTTTTTGAGACAAATTTTGATTTTCCGGGAAACTTGGGAAATGGAATTTTCAAAAATGTCTCCAAAAATTTAAAAAAAATTAAGAGTAAAAAAATTTTCCGAAAATTTGCACAGAAATCGTTTTTTACCAATAGGTTTTTAGAACATAGCGGCCGAAACAAATTTTTATTTTTTCAAATTTATCAATTTTTTTCTCGAAATCTATGGACTTTAGAAAAAAATTCATAAGAACAAAAATGTCTCAGAATCACTCGAGAAACATCCTAAAATTTTTTTAGAATTTTTGGAGACATTTTTGAAAATTCCATTTCCCAAGTTTCCCGGAAAATCAAAATTTGTCTCAAAAAATTCTGAAAAAAATTGAGAATGTTCCTCGAGCGATTCTAAGGCATTTTTGTTTTTATGAATTTTTTTCTAAAGACCATAGATTTTGAGAAAAAAATTGATGAAGATTGAAAAAAAAAAAAAATTCATTTTTTCCGCCATTTTGTAAAGAAGCGATGGTTCAAGGTCAACAAAAAAATTCCCTGTTAAACTTCAACTCCCATGATCACCTTTGATCACGGTCGCAAGGTGATATCTTCACCGTAACACTTCAAAAAAAAATCCTAAAAATTTTTTTTTCGAAAATTTAGGTGTTTTTTATGTTTCAATCGAGCATATCTCTTTTCCTGTGAGTTTTATCATGATTCTCGAAACGGATTCTGAAAGAGCATGAAATTTTACATCAGAATATGTGGTTCAAGAATTTTTTCAACGCCAATTACATAGGAAATAATCACTCTGAAAACGTGAAAGAAATTTTGACATTTTGGACGTTAATGGGTTAATACTTTTTTTCATTATTTTGCAGTATAACTGCAATATCTTACATGATTATTTAGAGAAATCATTAAAAAAAATCAGCAGAATTTGTCTGTTTATAGAGGGACTTTTTTAAATATTTTAAAAACTACTAGTTACCGATTGGACTGCAGTTGAATACACATTAGATCCTTGACTGATAGAAGATGAAAATGTTGTATTGGACGGTTGATAACTTTGTGCAGTTGATTGAAAAGTCGATGAATTTGGATATCCTGTATTAATATATGACGAATTATTACTAGAAGAATTGTTAGATTGCGATTGATACTGCGTAATCGGGGTTGTAAATCCGGAAGTTGTTTGAAATCCCTGCAATTAAATTGCAAACATTAGTAAAATATATTGCTAAATGTCGTTTGGGGAATATGATAAATTGAAAATAAAATACTAAAAAATTAAGTTTATGGTTGGAGTTTAGCAATCTTCAATAAATAAAAGGGCAAGTCTTATATTAAAAAATACTCTAAATAAAATGTTTAAGCTTCTCCCATATAATTCGACCAGGGGACTCGGTTTCACCTTTTAACACGTTTTTATAACGCTGATGAAAACGCTTGTTAAAACGCATAAGTACACTACGATATATAGATCTGCTTAATATATTAAATAGAACTTACTTGATTGGCAGTAGATGTTTGATTATATATGCTAGATGCGTTGGAGGTTGCAGGTGATGTTTGGCTAAACGTTGTAACATTAGGCTGCGTATATGCAGAATTATAAGCTGTTTGAGTCGGTGTAATAGTAGGAAAATTATTATTACAACTTGTAGAACTTGTGAATACAGTTTGATTTGGTTGTGTATTGCAAGAATAAGTACTGTAATTACTCGCTGTAACAGTTGTATATGATGCCTTAGGTGATGGATATGTTGCATTGAAAGTAGTAGAATTACTAAGAGCTGATTGACTGCTAAGGTCTTGTTTTTGTGAATCAACCGATTGCACGGCTGAATTTCGATTCGTAAAACCACCTTGCGTATTAATCGAATGTTCATTATGTATAGACTGACTTTCACTGTTAAGCTAGAAATACAAAACAAATTTTATCCGACATTTCATCAGACCAAGATATATTTTTAATATAATTTTTTAAAACCATATTAAAATTTTCATAGTAGATTTATTATTGAGTAACCCAAAGACTACCGACCATCAACTCGAGTCCTTTATATTATAATTTCAACGATCAAAGATAAGTAACGTGAGGTAGTGATGGTAAATAACAAAACTAAATTAACAGTTTTCTGATAAAACTAGTTTTGAAAATTACACATTGTTACATTTATACACGGTACATTCGTGTAGAGGATCGAATTCTCGGCACTTTTAACCATATTTCATTTTTTGATATTTTGGATAACTATAGACTTATTGATAATTAAAAATTATTATAATCATCCAATCGACTATCGTGCTGGCGACATAGGCTCTTTCCGCTCGAGTAAGCCCCGCCCACCGTCCTCAATAGTTATCCATCAGATCGCAAAACGTCAAAATGCAAAAATCTTACAATTGGTCCCTCCATTATCAGAAATTATCAGAATTAATCTCTATATGCTCTTGTTTATCCATAAAAACCTTTAACTCACGTTTTATAAGTTTCTCACTATAGTTTATAAGCTTAGTTAAAAATGTATTAATCATATTAGTAAAATATGTATTTTTTAAATTAAAACCTCAAGTACAATTTTTTATTTCTATTTAATAAATATGCAAGGGTTCGAGTATACCGGTGTAATTTTTCATGTGAAACCGACGAATTTTTCTTCAAAATATTCATAAAGGTGTATTACTATAGTAACTGTTTAACCTTAAAAAATGAAAATATCTAACTAAAAATGCTAGTCAATAAAAAATATCTATTTTCAAGATGTTTCAATTTTGTAAAGATTAAACATGCTTTGCCTATATTAAGGTAACTCTATAGTTTTTTAATATTTCTCAAATCTTGTAAATAATTGAAGGATATATTCACGAATATACAGGGTGTCAATTAAGTCCCGGGACGGCTGAATATTTTCAGAGGTAAAGTAATTCTGATAAAGGTCAAGGTCATTTCTTAAGTAACTTTCAACGAGGAATCTAATGGTGACATTCACTTTGACCTTGGACTTGACCTTGAAGGTTATTTCAAGGTCAACTGTTTTTTTTTAAATAGGAACCCCCATTTTTAAGACTGGTAATCGATAGAGCGGGAAATTTTACATTCAGATACGTAATTAAGTCAGAGCTAGTGTTTGAACTTGAGGGTTACTCCAAGGTTATTTACACTCCAGCAAGGTTCTTAGATACCTCTGAATATTTTTGCAAGCGGTAAAGCTATTCCTCGTGTAACTTTCAACGAGGAACTCAATGGTGACCTTATACTTGACCTTGGACGTGACCTTCAAGGTTATTTCAAGGACACCTATTGTTTTTAATGGAAATCTTCATTTTTTACACTGGCAATCGATAGAGTGGGAAATTTCATTTCGAAAATAGTATTTGACGTGATTTTTAGAAGGTCAAATCAAGGTCAATTTTGGATAAACTGTCAAAATATTGTCGTATTCAAACTTTAGAGGATTTGTGAAAGACTAAATGTTTGAAAAAGTTTTGAAACCAACAACATCGACCACCTTGACTTTGAGATCAGCTTTGCACATTATTTGAAAGTTCAAGCACTTTTTAAATTAATAACCTTACTATCGCCCTTATTCTTACTTTTAGCGTTACCCAGAAACAACGACTCAACGGCTGATCTCAAAGTCAAGGTGGTCAATGTTGTTGGTTTCACAACTTTTTCAAACATTTAGTCTTTCATAAATCCTCTAAAGTTTGAATACGACAATGTTTTGACAGTTTATCCAAAATTGACCTTGATTTAACCTTCTAAAGATCACGTCAAATACTATTTTCGAAATGAAATTTCCCACTCTATCGATTGCCAGTGTAAAAAATGAAGATTTCCATTAAAAACAATAGGTGTCCTTGAAATAACCTTGAAGGTCACGTCCAAGGTCAAGTATAAGGTCACCATTGAGTTCCTCGTTGAAAGTTACACGAGGAATAGCTTTACCGCTTGCAAAAATATTCAGAGGTATCTAAGAACCTTGCTGGAGTGTAAATAACCTTGGAGTAACCCTCAAGTTCAAACACTAGCTCTGACTTAATTACGTATCTGAATGTAAAATTTCCCGCTCTATCGATTACCAGTCTTAAAAATGGGGGTTCCTATTTAAAAAAAAACAGTTGACCTTGAAATAACCTTCAAGGTCAAGTCCAAGGTCAAAGTGAATGTCACCATTAGATTCCTCGTTGAAAGTTACTTAAGAAATGACCTTGACCTTTATCAGAATTACTTTACCTCTGAAAATATTCAGCCGTCCCGGGACTTAATTGACACCCTGTATACGGAATATAATGAAATAAAATTGGAGGTCAGTTATCGTGGAAAAATAATAAATAATAATATTGAAAGTTGAGGTACTTAACAGTATCTCTTATGAGAATATTACTCATACAGACAGGAAATGAAAGAAATTTTTATTCTTAACGATCCCTGACAAAATAGCAAAACTGTGTTTTAATAAATAAATTTCCTAGCTTTCGAAAAATATTAAAATTATTGTGCATTACCGTGTAAAATAAAAAGATATTAATTATTAAGTCAGCAAAATCTTGTTTCGATAGTTAGTTTTTGAAGTCAGTAGAAATTTGGCAACGTCGCAACTTGGTCATGCAATTGGCGCAAATATCGCACTGTTTGAATTACACCGGCAACAACCATGAATACACGTTGTGGTTATTAAAATTATATAAAAATCTTTTTTGCGAAATTATTTTTTTTTTATAATCGAATAAAAATAATAAAATTGGACTTAATTATTAACTAGTTAACAATATGAAAAGTAAATAATAAATAGCAAAACGTAACATAACGACCTCTGTCGGGTATGCTAAGAATGAGGTGAGAGAAAAGGAGAGAGACATTACACTGTTGCCACGTATTAATAACAGCATCGAATCGCAGTCAAATTGAAAAACTTAAATTTTTTTTAATAACGCTTTATAAGAACAAATTAGTACTAAATAATATGTCAGATTATGCTAAAAATTTAAAAAATATTTTTTCTCCATCCCTCGGGCGAAAGTACGAGGTTTCGCCTTTTGGTTACGCTAGAAGAAGGAGCATTTTTAGCCACTGCATGTGCGTCATTTGTTTTAAATTCGAAAGCTCTGTCAGGAAGACTTTGAAAGTCTAACCCCTTAAAGTTCGGTTCAATTCTAATAGCTAATAGACATTCATCAAAGAAAGTTTATGTAGATAATTAACGTCCTTTAAATAATTTATATACCACAAATGTGCAGGTTGTGTTTGTAGTCGTATGATTTTCGATTTATCCCGCTTATAACGCAAATAAAATTCAATCCCCTTGCTAGCTTTTTTAATTATCAAAAAGAATGCTAATCAACCGTACACTTAAATTAGAACATTATATTGAACGTTATTGAAAATGTAGAAATAAATACGAATACAGTAAATTGGTTAAAAAAATTTGCATTAAATATGAAAATTCTACACTTAAAGGCAATATTGTTAACAATTTTTGTTGTGAAATTATAAAAAATGATTGTAAGGAAGTTGACATAAAATTTGTGTTTTAAAAACAAACAATTACATTTTTATTAATTATTTAATTTACAAATATTACGTTTATTTTGCTTGTTTATGTATTTAACTTGTATGTATAATACTCGCTACGCTCGTGCTGCAAATGTTGGGCGGGCATCAAACATATATAAACGCGCGATAGGTACAATAAAAAAATATAAGCAGAATATTCTAAACGAACCCGTGGCGAAAGTAAAAAGATGGCTGCGCAGAACAACTGCCAGTTGAGGTCAGTTTAAAGGTTAGAAATTGATTATTTTACTATTTTCTAATCAATAATATAACCGTACTTTCGCCCGGGGATAGAGAAAAATACTATTTCTTACACGGGAGAGAAGTGGAACTCATGCACGGACGTGTATGACGGCCTCGGCTTCGCCTCGGCCGTCCTACCACGTCCGTGCGGAAGTTCCATTTCTCCCCCTTGTAAGAAAATCTACTATTTTAATACGTTTTGTATGCCAATAAATAATTTTAAAGAAAAGTTATTTTTGTACCTATACTGACTAGAGAGTACCGATAGAGCTACCTTAACTCTCACAGCAGATTTCTGTTATTATAGTAAATGAAAACTGCGTGCATATTTCACAAGGGGAAACCGAAGCATTTTTTAGCTATTCTGAAGAAGGTTCTACCAGTAATGAATCTAAAATTGTGAATTTGATGAAAAATTACGGGCGCATAACTAGAAAGTTGATGAAGCTACAGTTAACTTTGGAAAGCTTTAATGGCTTTGAAAGGAGAAAAAAATACTTATATTTTCTTAAATTCAGCGTTCCGTTTCATGAAGCGTGACCTTTATATCACGAAGTTAACCTCTTCGTTGGCATTGATGCGTCACATTTTTCCGTGCCTAGCGTTGCACTGACGCGTTTATGCGTCAACTATTTTTTCAGCCTAGCAGGACGAAACCATAACCTTTCTTCCCGGCGCCCGATCGAAAAGGTTACGATTTCGTCCTCGCTAGTCCGAAAAATAGTATACGCAACATGGGAAGTAAAAAAGAATGCCTCAGACCACACGTTTGTCACCCTCGCCTTCGGCTCGGGAGCCAATTTACGTGCGATCTGGGACCATTTCTATTTTACCTCCCTTGTTACGTAATATATTATTTTCTATATAACCCGCTCCAAATTAAAATTCGAGCTACACCCAAGGGTATTTGGGTACGCTGAATCCGAATCTGTTGTCAAAATTGAAAAATTCATAATGGCGTTGCCAATATGGCGGACGAAAATGTATTTTTTTTTTTCGATTTCAATAAAAATTGATACTCCGAGATTTTTGAGGTCGCTGATATGAATTTAAAACAAATTTAAAACGGCGAATGCGAAATGGCGGACCAAAATATGAGTTTTTACCCAATTTGCATGAAAATAGATACCTCGCGGTTTCTGAGGTTGCTGATTTCGTATTTAATCTGAGAATTGTGAAATTCAAAATAGTGGTACACAAAATGGCGGATCGAAATACAAATTTTCACTCAACTTCTTTTCAATAAAGAAAGATATTTTGGGTTTTCTAAACCCGCTCATTAAATAATTCATATATGAAAATAAATTCAAATTTAACCTTTTACTATTTTTTGTCCGCCAATTTGTATTCGCCATTTTGTATTTGACAATTTTGAGATTAAATTCGTAATCATCGACCACAAAAATCCCAAAGTACCAATTTTTATTGAAATCGAGAAAAATTTCACATTTTCGTCCGCCATATTGATGACGCCATTTTGAATTTCTTGATTTTGACAACAAATTCGGATTCAGCGTAACGAAAACCACCAAGTGTGAATTTTCAGAGAAAATTTTTTTTTGCCATTTTGGTCACTTTTTGTGGATTTCCCCGTGCCAACGAACGAGTTAAAAAAGGAAAATTAAGAATTTATAATAAAAATACAGATTTGTAAATAGAGGTTTGATAAAGCAACAGTTAAATTTGTGGAAGACTTCACTAACTCGCAAAAGGACAACAATAGCGTACATAATCTGCAGTCATTGTTTCGACTAGTGACATATCGGTAGTACTTCCTTGACTTTGCACAAAAACAAATTTTAAACGGCAGTAACTCCAAAACTGGTGATTACATATTTGATTGTACAATATTTCCAAAATGGCATTGTCAAAAGGTATCGATAGTATCAGAATTCTCTAGTTAGTGCTTTGTTACAACCGAGAAACATAGTGTAGTTGGCGACAAATCGCCAAGGAGGGAATCAACCTCACATCGACTTCACAGTCGCGGCATGCGCGCACGCTAACACACACAGGCACACAAAACCACACCCACATACACATACGGCGGTACGACCAGACAATCGCCATACGACCGTGTCGCACCACATTCCCAACTTGGACGTCACACACGCCAATCGTAGGTATTTCTAAACTACCACAACTAACGGAGCTTTACAAACACTATTATAATATTCTTAACCTGCCACTCGATGGATGGTTTGTATAACCAAGATTGATAGTTTTTTCGCTTAACTAATTTTTTTTTCCATTATATAACGGGAATTTTTTACTCCCAATCGTGTTACAAAAGAAAAAATTCTTTTATATAAGCATATAAAATTAATAAAATAAGAGGAGTAATTGTATTGCAATATAACTTACCACTTGAGTTGTACTATACTTTTGACTAGGAGAAGTTTGGACGCTTTCAACATTCAGTGAACTGACTGAATTAACGCTTTTCGTTGCTGCAGATGATTCGGCACTAGACATGCTTGCACTGCTTTCCGATGAATTAAATTTATCTTGAGTTGTTGTGTCAGTTATATTGGCATCAGTACCAAATTCAAGAGCTCCAAATTGAACGTCTAAAAAACTAATACTATTATTTAAAGCATCTCCAGGCATTTCTACTGCAGTTGAGGGTATTTTTGAAGGTGGTGGAACTCGTGGTTTCTGTTTTGGTTGCCTCTGATACTGAAAGTAAATATGTTAATAAACAATTAATCGGTAACACTACTTATAATATAATTATGAATTTTTAACTTCAATTTGTAAACTATTTCTGTTGAAATTAAATGAAGCTCTATAAACTTTTAGCCTATATGTTAACTGTTGATCTTAGGAAAAGTATCAGAAAAACGTAACATCGTAACCCAAGTGTAAGTCCATTTTTATAATTTACTCAGAGAAAAAAAGTTAGTCGGATCAAAAGATTTGTTTCCACTAAAGCGAGCAATAGAGTATTCTGCCAATTTGACAAACTTTGATTTTTAATTTAACAGCCACGTTCTGTTAAATTAAAATCTTATGCTGTTGATTCAACACCTCGTACTGTTGATTCAGTGTAATTGTAATTGTAGATCAGAATATTATTTCACTTAAATTAACCATTCTATACATATAATTCAAACGAATTTCCGAATCTCGATATAAAGAAATTAAAACTTATTTTTATTCTCGGAATTTTACTGCCTTTTATTTCTGCCGCTGTATCCGACTGCAACCTATTTACTGGAAACAGAATGAAATTAATGAAGGCTTCTTAACTCTTTGCGGTACAACGAGATATATATCTATTTGACTTGAATGAAAACAATTTTTTTATTATATTAGACTATAAAAATAGTTTTTATGGGAATTTTTGCATTTTCACGTCACTGTAGGGTTGAAGTATACAGGGTGCCCAAAAAGTCCGGGAACACCCTAATAATTTTCCAGGTAAACTGATTTTGTCAAGGTCCAGGTCAATCTAAAGAAAACTTTTATCAAGGAATTTAATAATGAACTTGGATTTGACCATGATTTGGCTTTCAAGGTTATCTCGAGGTCAACTTTATTATTTTAAATGGGAACCTCTATTTTTGACATCAGAAATCGAAAGAGCAAAAAATTTTAGTCCAAATTTGTGCTCAAGTCATGGGTCAAGGATGATCTTGATGGTCACACAAGGTCTGGAAACCTCTTCGCATAGGAAAATCTCAATTTTTGTACCACAGACCTTGACGATACCCTTCAAAGACATTTTACTTTAAATTTTTTTATTTACTCTAAGCATTACCCAGGAACAACTTGTGTCGATTATATTACACTTTGGGGTACCTAACAAATTAAACCTTACCCAAACGCCAGTGGTCAAGATTTCTAGAATTTTAATACGATCAAGTGTAAAAACTATACGAGCCTGCTATCGCAGTGAAGAGCACAAACTTAGAACGGAGAAAAAATGTTTTAAAAACAATTAAAATAGTAATTTATTTTGAAGCTCTACTGCTTATTTACTTATTAATGGTATTTGAACTTAATAGAAATATTTCGTATGTAAAATAAACTGTAAATTGAATACCTGTTTAAGTTCCGGTTCAAAATTACGTTCAAAATTATAAAGCTTTTATCTTTTCAATTTATTTCTTCATTGCCAAGAAGTAAATGGTGTTCAGTTGGTGCATTTAACCTAAAGAACCGGGAATTCTGGGAGCACATCAGCTTTATTGTTATAAAATTGGTATAAAAAGTGTCTTATATCATAAGTTTGAGAATTTCCTATGCCAAGAGGTTTCCAGACCTTGTTTGAGGTTAAATGACCTTGTGTGACCATCAAGATCATCCTTGACCCACGACTTGAGTACAAATTTGGACTAAAATTTTCTGCTCTTTCGATTTTCGTTGTCAAAAATAGGTGTTCCCATTTAAAAAAACAAAGTTGACCTTGGTATAAAATTGAAAGCCAAATCTAAGGTCAAATCCAAGGTCACTACTAAATTCCTTGACAAAAGTTACCTCTAGATTGACCTTGATCTTGTCTAAAATCAGTTTACCCGGAAAATTATTAAGGTTTTCCGGGACTTTTTGGACACCCTGTATACAAGGATGCAATTTAAGTGGATTTTTTAAGAATTTTTAATAACAAATTGAATATTATTAAAAAATGTTTTTTTTTTTTGGAAAAAATGCATTATAGACAGCGCATACGGTGCAAAGTACTGAGGTTATTTTAACAATCAACGACCTCTAAAATCTCTGTACACTAAATTTGATCGAAATACACTTGAACTAAAAATGCATGCTGCAAAAGATAATTACGCACATTCAAGCGGAACACATTCGATGTTTTTTACATTAGTATTATATGTCGGTATCACAAACTCTCGCAAGGAGGCTTAGAAATCTACATTATGCACCATAGTTATATACGGTGTATCTGAAACATTTGACGATATTATTCCGTTGAAATCATCGTGACGAGCTGTACAAAGAAAAAATAATAGATAAAATTACTTTTCATCAGATAAATAGTTATTAACTATTTAAGGTGATCATCTTTACCTGGAAGAATGTGCGATGTTGCCATGTCTCGTCGCTGTAAGTATCAATAATTACATATAAACATAAACAATTTATGGACCGTACGGTCAGCGCTCAGTCACTATAAAAACTACAGATGGCGCTTTTGCGTCATAATCGGGATGATGACTGCACATTAATAGTAGCATGTTGCTTTGGTTGAAAATGATTTTCCACGAAGCCATGCATATTTTCCGGCCCCGCTAATCTGATCGATTTGTGGCCCCCTTAAGAAAATGACATTTTTCAGACATAGACCCAGAAAAGATTTTCGACCAAAGCAACGTGGTTTTAGGTCTGGGGGCCTCGTGTCATAATTTGAGAAAAAATGTCATTCTACTATTATAAGCATATAAGTAGCATAGTTAAAAAGACAAAATACATACTTTTTGTTTTTTATAAAATGGCAAAGATTATGCACACCAAAATACTATTAATGTTATACTATGCATTTTTCAATAGCATAATAAATTATGGAATAATAGCTTGGGGAGGTGTATACAAAAATAGTCTATGGGCATTACAAAGCTTGCAGAACAGAATTTTAAAAATCATATTTAGAAATAAATTCGTGATAGAAGGTAGACCTATGAATATAGAACAATTATTTATTTACGAATAAGAGTATCCAAATTCCAAAAATTAAAAGGACAGTTAGTAACAAAAACAGTTTAATTATAGCTACAAGAACATTTAATACCTTACCTAATGAATTTAAAAATTTAAATAGAAGCAAAGTCTCGACCAAAAATAAATTGAAACGCTGGGTAGTAAGTAACTATTAATGGTTTTTGTTCTAAGTTTGTATAGAGTTAAAACTTAAATAAATTTTATCTTGTTATTGCGTTTAAATTATATTGGGGACAACACTGTTTTCTTGACAATAAAATTAGTTTGTAAGTCTTAGTTATTAAGTATATGAGTAAGTTAGTATGTAAGCCTTGTACCAGACCTACACTCAGGTAATCTTTGCCGATAGTAGGATACGTTTTTTGTATTTTTCTGGTTTAAATAAATAAATAAATAAATAAATATTAATGTGCAATCATCACTATGATTATGACGCAAAGGCGTCATCTGTAGTTTTTATAGCGTCTGAGCGCTGACCGTACGGCCGATAAATTGTGTATGTTTATATCTAAATATTAATATTTATAGCAACGAGACATGGCAACATCGCACATTCTTCTAGCTAAAGGTGATTTAGGTTTGGTCACCTTAAATAGTTAAAAACTATTTGCGCGATGAAATATAATGTTTTTATTACTTTTCTCTTGTACAGCTTGTCACGACAATTCCAACGGTATAATATTGTCAAAAGTTTCAGATACACCGTCTATATGTATAATCGCATGCATAGTTACATATGTACGATTTTTTCTTATATACTAACCAGCACGGATGCTGGTCGCTTGCGGGTAACGAAAATGAGTCGTCATCTAGCGGTTTATAGACAAATTATCCTCTCTTAAAAAATAATTAAAGCAGTAAGAATCTAGTATAGGAAATAAGATAATATTGCAACTCAAACTCACATACAGTGGATATGTGATATGTATAAAATTTTAAGCTTAATATAATAATTAACTAGCAGTTTGTCCTTCCTCGCTAACGCTCAGTCGATTGATTCGACATCTTTATGCAAAATATATTTAAGGAATGGTAAAGAATGCATTTGAAAAAAATATTTATATTTGATCAAATTCTAGAAATCCCATGTCTAATAAAGCATGCGTCATGTTAAATTCTAATGCCATTGTAAAATGTATTAAAAATACCGGCTAGGTAGTTTCATCAGCGAGCGTCAAAACGTCGTTATAAAGAGCCACCGTAGATATAGATGTATACTCCAAGCTAAAATTAGGTACACTACTCGACAGCGAAGACAAGAGAGGCCCACGTAATTGAAAAAAGTGAGGGAAGCACGATTTGTTCAAGTGACGATGCTGCGATTTTCTGTGATGGTACATTACCGACAGAACAATAACGATCATGGAGGAGCTCATCTCTCTCACTCAGAAATTGTGTTGATTTAATTGTTATTTTCTGTAATTTGATGTATTAAATAGTTCGTTCAACAATAAAATAGCTTTCAAATTAACTTATTCAAATTTTTGTAATTCCGAAAATTATTCTTTTATTTTGACAAAAATCTTGTGTTTCATTAGAATGAATGTTAAAATGTCAGGCGCGCATTCAAAGCAACGGTCATGGAGCTGAGTCTGTTGAATCAACAGAACCTCCTATGTTTCAACTAGATTTTTTTCTCAGTGTAGATAATCCGCTAGTAATCTAAGATTACTTTATAGCAGTCTTAATCAAACATTCCAATAGATTCAAAAATATTTATTGTATTGCTAACGAAGAAAACGCTAATAACGGTTCATAATAAAAGAAGAATTTGATCAAATTACTATCAAGTTAATAGACATTTATAAAATTATGCGCCTTAAAAACTTACGTCATTTATTACTAAGGTTGAAGTTTGTAGACTTTTGATTAAAGGGATCTCGTTAGTTTTACTTTCTTCCGAAGAAGTTAAACCTTCCGTATTTAATGTACTTGGTGTAAAAACTTTTGTATCTGCCAATGATCCAGTATATTCTTCATTATCCCAATCTTCAGAGACATCAACAGTACTCCATGAATCTAAAAAAATATTTTTTCAAACTAAAACTACTTTTAAGTATGAGAGCCGAAAATCCTACAATTTTGAAGCAATTCGCCTCACAGTTCCAGGTTTAATTAAAGATGACAATCCATCATTCATCAACATTCGACAAAAAATATATGAGATGAAAGGAATTTTCAATTTTAATCTTTGATTGTCCACAACTTCGAAATAAATTAATACTTAGGTTTATTCCATAAATCATAAAATAAACTATAATATTGTAAAGCAAACCAAAGTTAGTACACTACGTATAATATAGTGTTATTAAATTATAAAATTCTATTCTATATTAAATTTAGTTTGTTAGTTAACCCATTTCATGCCAAATGGCATAAATTTTTTTACTGTTTTTAATCCTTTGCCACTTAATAACTTAATCAACAAAAAATTTCTAAGAAGCATATTTTATTTATTAATTTATTCTTTTTTTTGCTGTTTCCGAATTCGGCGACGGAATTGTTTTATCTGACGCCATTTTTTAAATATTGCGTTCAAATGCACAAAAAACATGAAATTTCAAGTCTTTTTTTCGAAAAAATCGTAAATTTAAACAAAAGGCCACTTTCTATGGGGGGCAAATACTTTATAATCGGTGGAATAATCGATTTCTCTAAAAGATAAGACCGATAAAGTAAGAAAATTCAATATGTCAATCTCCACGTTGGTAAAAGTTGCGCAACGTATCAATAAGGTACGGCAGACAGGCGATATCGAATTCAATTGAAACAATTTGTCCACCATATTGCATCCAACATCTTGAATTTTGTAAATCCGGCATCAGTTTCATGATCAGTGACCTTAAAAATCCCTATATACCAAATTTGGTCTAAATCGATTAAAATTTCAAAAATTTGTCCGCCATATTGGATCTGCTATCTTGAATTTTACAAATCCAACTTCAGATTCATGATCAGCGACCCCGAAAAACCCCATATACCGAATTTGGTCCAAATCGGTTGAATCCGTAAAAAGCGTCATTTTTTGCGTAGTTATGGCCGCCATATTGAATTTTCTTACTTTATCGGTCTTATCTTTTAGAAAAATCGATTATTCCACCGATTATAAAGTATTTGCCCCCCATAGAAAGTGGCCTCTTGTTCAAATTTACGATTTTTTCGAAAAAAGACTTGAAATTTCACATTTCTTCTGCTTTTGAACGGAACGAGGAAAAAAATGCAATAAAATATGCTTCTTAGAAATTTTTTGTTGATCAACTTACTAAGTGGCAAACGATTAGAAACAGTAAAAAAATTATGTCATTTGACATGAAAGGGGTTAAGAAATTAAAGTAGAAAACTAACCCATTTTTAACTCTTTGCCACTGCTAAATTGATCTTCATTTCCAGTCCATGTATCGATAGGTCGAGTAAAATTATGCGAATTACTACTTGAAGATGATTCTCCTCTATTGGCAAACGTACGAGGTCCTAAGCTGCGGCCTGCTCCTCGTCCACCACGTCCTGATCTTGCAGATATGCCACGCCCTCTTCTAAGATTACTATGACTCGCTTCATTTTTAACATCTTCAATATTTTTCTCATTTTCCTTATTTTCTTTCCGCCTCCCTGAAACAGAAGACGTTATCAAAGTTGTTATAAGATCAGCCGGTCGCCAGTTACTTGAATATGCAACAGGCGGATGACAAGACGAAGACAATTAGACCTTTTCCTTCTAAAGAGAGGAAAAGACTGTGGAGAATGAATCGAGCATTAAATGTATAAATTCTATATACGATAATAAAAAAAACTTTCGGAAGTTATATTACCGAATAGAGGAATAAAAGTTACAATTTTTTTTACCTTTTGGCATTTTGTAGAATAATAGATAACTGTCAAGTTATTATCAATTGAACATATGGATAATTATCCAATCAGCAGCTGTGCAGCAGTGTTCAGTATGGTTGGTCCCCCTCCCCCACTGGACCGCGACTGAGCGACAGATTGGACAATTATTGTAATTTTTAATACGCATTAACTCGATAGTTATCCATCCTATCGCAAAATGAAAAAAAAATCTTAAAATTATCTCCTCTATCCAATGACAAGTTGTAAAACAACATTTAAGCCCCCCTCATCCTTCTCCTATTATCTCTTTTGACCCCTCCCCCCCCCCCGCCGCATGCAACAATTTAAGATAAAAATTATCTATAAACATGAATTTTTATTTATAATGACGAAAAGTGGGAAATAGTGTTGGACCGTTAATAAGGGAATACTGCAGAACATTTTGTATCATAATAACCTATCGCCATGTTTTTTTTATTAAATTATAAGCAAGATGTAAGCATACTTACACCCACGATTATTGTGACTAATTCGCCCTCGGCTTCTCAATAATCCATCATTATGTGAAAATCGCTTATCTTCCCAGTCTATATTAATATCTGAAGCAATTTCAGAGTTTTGTCTTGGACCTCCCACTGGCCGAGCTTTTTTTTTTTTAACTTCCCATTCAGGACTTACGCCTTCAAGAAGATCATTTGCAGCACGGTTTAAATCTCCATCACTGTCATGTAAGGCCATAATAACTTCATCCTCACTACGACGTGTTAATTCCATAACCTGTTTAACTCGTTCTTGCCATACTACGTCCTCTTTGCTATTGATTCGATTGTCACTGTTATGAGCCTGTTTCATTTGATCCGATTTTTGCTGTAAAATAATTAAGAGAATTTACTAATTATGAATTTGCGACTTTTTTAAAACGCGTCAGATGACCTTAATAAAGTGAAACAGAAAAAGAGAATTATCAAAAAACAGAATAATCAGTTGGCGCTAATGTCGCTGTGGACGCAACGTATTGTTGTGTAAGATCACATAGTGTAGTGCCGTGCCGAGCTTTTTCCGTGTACATAATTGTAAACATTCATTCAAAAAAAATTTGGTATAAAAGATTCATAATGATTATCTGATTTAAAACAATGGACGTGTCTTTTGCAATTCCTTTTAATGGAAACTAGTAGTAATATCAAAATGAATTTTTTTAAATAAACTGCATCAGTCGTGCGCTACGCGCGCGGAAATACGGGTTAGCTATATACATAGTGTCACAACAAAAAATTAAATAACAAAATATTATCTACAGCTCGACTAATAACATTACGGAAAAAACTGACTACAATGAAACCTCTGTGGATTATTTATAGAGGAATTTGAAGGGGTTATACACCTAAATAGTCTATTACGTTTCTATTCCTGTATAATAAGCAACGTCGCAGATCACATGTAATTGACATTTGATCTGAGACTTTTTTCTTGTACAATGTATATTAATTTTTTGCTCGACGGTGTTGGAAAATGGCAACTTCCTTTCGCGCAGCGCCGAGTGTCGGAGAGGAAGAAAGTTTTGCTATTTTGCATATGATTTAAATAATAATTACCTGTAACTTTTCATTCTTTAATGATTCTGAAATTTTATTGTAATTTGTTTTGCCATGAACTGATTTATTTTTTGCGGTAGTTTTACTAGCGGGTGACGATGCATTGCAGGAACTCATTTCTAAAATAATGTTTTCTATATACAATGTCTATATACAATCTGAAACAAAAAACAAATGTTTTGCATGAACTTAAATCGAGTAGTTTTGAAAATAATTTTTTTAAATTTCGCTTATAAATATTATGTAAGTCTCTTAAGAATAATTTTATTGCATAAATCAGTATCAACAATGCACTAAGACGTTCAATCCTTCAAATTTGAATATAGGGTATACTGTTCGCGATTTTGCATTTTGAATCGCGCGCGTTCCTATGGTTATCGACAGAGCTCATGCGCGCGTCGCTGCTCTGCCGCGCCGACAGGCATTGGATTCAGGTACGTGCTTGCTCCGGCGATTTGCGCGCCTAAGGTAGCGTTGCTATGGTATCTCTCTCTCTTCCTGCTCGCCTCTCGACCAGCTCGGACGCTTCGACAACCGTTCGTCAAGACGCTTTTTTAAGTACAGTAAAAATTAACATATATTTTAGGAAAATTTACAATACATCATAGTAATTTTTACTATACCAGTATAGCAATTTTTACTACGCCAGTATAATAATTTTTCTTGTATCTGGTTAGGAAGAAGAGAACTAGAGAATTCTCTTGTATCTATTTTATTTATTTCTTCTCATCTTTCAAACTCCAAACCTATGAAGATTTTAACATTTTAACATTTTTCACTTATTGTGTATTATACTTTTTGATTGATAATTCGCTTGCTTACACCTATATTTTTGCCTGCCTACACCTACACTAACGGATTTTATCGACGAGAATTACATATACCCTCATTTTACGCGACACAATAACGCAATCGCAAGTTCACAGTGTGAAGACTATTCAAATCGTCCTTATACACTAACTGAGCATATGTCTGTGCACTTGCGAGTTGTACAGCGGGGGTAGGCGCCATCTAGTCCTGTCTTATACAGTTAAATAGCGCTAACTTTAAAAACATAACCTTGCAGCATCACAATCAAAAGAAAGCATGGTCGCGACCATTGTAAACTCGCCGCGGATCGGAGGTGCAGGTCACGTGACATACCGCGACATCTGTATTTTCGCTGCAGTGTTACTTAATTTTTGCTATTCTGTATTGTAAAACTTCTTAGAACATATAGGAATATTTCAAAGTCTTACATTTTGCTATACTGTATAGCAAAATTTTAATATAAATTATAGAAAAAATTACAATAAGATCATTTATAATTTCCCAGAACGTATATCAATTTTTACATCTATAATTTTTACTATGCACACTAAAAAGAAAAGTTAATTGGATCAAAAGATTCATGTCCACAAATGCGAGCAACAGAATATTTTGCCAATTTGACAGATTTCGATTTTGAATTGAACAGCCACGTTCTGTTGAATTAAAATCTTATGCCGTTGATTCAACACCTCATACCGTTGATTCAGAGTCTTGTAATTTCAATTCAACCAAATTTCCGAATCTCGATAAAAAGAAATTAAATCTTTTTTATTCTCGGAACTTTAACGCCGTTCATTTCTACCGCTGAAATCAACTGCAACCTATTTGCTGGAAACTGATGAAATTAATGCAGGCTACTTTTAAATTACGCACATTTAAGCGGAATGCATTCGATGTTTTTTTACATTGGTATTATACAGGGTGTTCGAAATGTTCCGGACCCCCCACTTATAACATAAAGTAAGCATTTTGGAAAAAAATGTTAAATACAAAAGTTGTTAAGTTTTGAAGGTTGAACTAAATGATGACCTTGGATTTGTTATTGGTTATCATTTTCAAGGTCATTTAAAGGTCATCTTCAGTTTTTTAAATAGGGACCCCTATTTTTTATTTCAGATTCTGAAAGAGCACAAAATTTTACATCTGGATATGTATCCACGTTATGGCTCAAAATGGCCTACAGAGGTCATTTAGTGGTTAAATGATTATTTAGTAGCAGAAAGCCAAGAAATCCCGATTATTAAGAACTTTGGGTGTATTTGACGAAAAGAAAAAAAAAATTTCGTACTTTAATACTAAAGTACATAATTTGATTTTCTAGGACAAACTTTATGGTCACTTTAAAATTGGCCTTCATTTTTAAGGTCATTTGAAAGTTATCTTCAGCTTATTAAAAAGGGACTCATTTTGTATTCCGGATTCTGGAGGAGCATTAAATTTTAGGTCTGGAGATGTGTACAATATCCACGTCATGGCTCGAAATGATCTACATAGGACACTTGGGGGTTATTAATTTCAAAAGCAAAATAATCTAACCGTTTTACATGAACAGTTTTTATTGCAATAATTTTTTGCAAGGGTTACGAGTTTCTACGCATGATTCATAGCATTTTCAGGTTCGTTACTTGTACCTTAGAAGATTTTGCTCACTATTCTTTTTAGGAATCAGTTCATTTATAATTGATAATTAACAATTGTTTACTCCTATTTACTTTTCTGTTTTCAAGAGTTAAGTGAAGTTCTCTTACTTCGAAATTCAGATAATTGTATTAATTTTCAATAATTGTACTTTTAATCGTAGTGAAAAATGGCACATCTTACTGAACGAGATAGAATATCTTTGTTGATGATGCGAGGGTGGGGTGATCAAGAGAGAGGTTACAAACAGGTACAGCGTTTATTCAATGAAACATTCAGAGTTGAAGAAAACAACCCTATTTCAAAAAGTACCGTAATTCGTACAATTAGACGTTTTGAAGAGACAGGTGGTATTAAAGATCGTCCTAAATCAGGTAGATCCAAATCATCGTCTAATGATGAAAAGAGCTTAGACGTATTACAATCATTTATTGAGGACCCCCCATTGCAGCATCAGACGTTGTGCACAACAGCATGAAATGGGAGCTGCATCTGTGCACAAAATTTTGAAACTCAACAAATGGCATCCTATCAAATTAAAGTTGGTACAGGAATTATCTGAAGATGATTTTTTATAGAAGGGTAGAGTTTTGTGATGTAATGATGCAAATGATATCTGATGATCCTTTGCTCCTCAATAACATTGTTTTCTCTGATGAAGCCACGTTTGAGTTAAGCGGAACAGTGAACAGACATAATTGTCGATACTGGAGTAACATCAATCCACATTGGATGAGAGCGGACCACACGCAACATCCTGAAAAAGTAAATGTTTGGGCTGGCATATTTAATGGAAGAGTACTTGGCCCTTTCTTTATTGAAGGTAATTTAAATGCTGCAATGTATGAAAACATGCTTCGAGACCAAATTATACCTGCTATACGGAATTTAACGGGTGGAAATCTGGACGAAATTTACTTCCAACAGGATGGTGCTCCTGCACACTACGGTATTCATGTTCGCCGATATTTAGATGCAACATTTCATGATAGATGGATTGGGCGGAGAGGTACAATTGAATGGCCACCTCGGTCCCCAGACCTAACGCCTCTTGATTACTTCCTTTGGGGATACTTGAAGGATAAAGTTTATGTTATAAAACCACGTGACTTGGATGAATTACGCCAAAGAATCACTGATGAAATAGACTTGATACCTCAGCAAATCTTGCGAAATGTTGTTGCAGCCTTTTACAATCGGTTAGCACATTGCCAAACTGTTAATGGGCAACAATTTGAACAGTTGTTGTAAAAAGTTCCTGTCAACGACATTTTAAAAAAATTCAGTTTGGGCGAATAGTCCACTGTCTTGATTTAGTTAGCTGGGCCGCCGATAGTCCTGCCTTAGCTGACTGGGCCGCTAGTGTTCTTGTCTTAGTAGGCTGGGCCGCCGATGGTCTTGCCTTAGTTGGCTGGATCGCCCATGATGTTACCTTAATTAGTTGTACCTCCCGTGCCTGAGCAATAAGGCTCATTTTGATTAGACATTTTTTTATTTATCATTTTTTCCCCCGAGGGATGTAGTTGTTGGGCCTAAGGCTTATTTTGATTAGACATTTTTTTATTTATCATTTTCCCCCCCGAGGTATGTAGTTGTTGGGCCTAAGGCTTATTTTGATTAGACATTTTTTTATTTATCATTTTCTCGCCCGAGTTATGTGGTTGTCTGGCCTAAGGCTTATTTTACGCCAGTGTCAATTACACCTTCTACAATCCTAATGCAGAATTTAGCGCTGGTGCAAAATGGAGAATTACAACTAGGAGGCTTAATTTGGAAAACTAAAGTTAACCTTCAAATGACCTTGAAAATCAAGGGCAATGTCAATTTAACGCAACCATAAAGTTTGTCTTGCAAAATCAAATTACTTTAGTATTGGTCAGATACGCTCAAAGTTCTTAATAATCGGGATTTCTTGGCTTTCTGCTACTAAATAATCATTTAACCACTAAATGACCTCTGTAGGTCATTTTGAGCCATAACGTGGGTACATATCCAGATGTAAAATTT
Source organism: Sycophila sp. Sp_5 (assembly GCA_018906775.1). Taxonomy (NCBI): domain Eukaryota; kingdom Metazoa; phylum Arthropoda; class Insecta; order Hymenoptera; family Eurytomidae; genus Sycophila; species Sycophila sp. Sp_5. Next base: position 135,716 of record JACCID010000082.1, read on the forward strand.
TGTGCTCTTTCAGAATCTGAAATAAAAAATAGAGGTCCTTATTTAAAAAACTGAAGATGACCTTTAAATGACCTTGAAAATGATAACCAATAACAAATCCAAGGTCATCATTTAGTTCAACCTTCAAAACTTAACAACTTTTGTATTTAACATTTTTTTCCAAAATGCTTACTTTATGTTATAAGTGGGGGGTCCGGAACATTTCGAACACCCTGTATATGTCGGTATCACACAATGTCGGCAAGGGCGTTTGCACAAATCTCCATTACGCACCACAGTTATATATATAGTTGCTATATTATCTTATTTCCTATACTAAATTCTTATGTGTTAATTGTTTTTTTAAGATAATTCGTCTATACACCGCCAGATAGCGACTGCATTTCTGTACCCATATAAATATATATACAGGGTGTCAATTAAGTCCCGGGACGGCTAAATATTTTCAGAGTTAAAGTAATTCTGATAAAGGTCAAGGTCATTTCTTAAGTAACTTTCAACGAGGAATCTAATGGTGACATTCACTTTGACCTTGGAATTGACCTTGAAGGTTATTTCAAGGTCAACTGTTTTTTTTTAAATAGGAACCCCCATTTTTAAGACTGGTAATCGATAGAGCGGGAAATTTTACATTCAGATACGTAATTAAGTCAGAGCTAGTGTTTGAACTTGAGGGTTACTCCAAGGTTATTTATACTCCAGCAAGGTTCTTAGATACCTCTGAATATTTTTGCAAGCGGTAAAGCTATTCCTCGTGTAACTTTCAACGAGGAACTCAATGGTGACCTTATACTTGACCTTGGACGTGACCTTCAAGGTTATTTCAAGAACACCTATTGTTTTTAATGGAAATCTTCATTTTTTACACTGGCAATCGATAGAGTGGGAAATTTCATTTCGAAAATAGTATTTGACGTGATCTTTAGAAGGTCAAATCAAGGTCAATTTTAGATAAACTGTCAAAACATTGTCGTATTCAAACTTTAGAGGATTTATGAAAGACTAAATGTTTGAAAAAGTTGTGAAACCAACAACATTGACCACCTTGACTTTGAGATCAGCTTTGCACATTATTTGGAGGTTCAAGCACTTTTTAAATTGATAACCTTACTATCGCCCTTATTCTTACTTTTAGCGTTACCCAGAAACAATGACGTGGACGTAGTAAGTTCTGTTTCCTTTGGGGTGCTTGATTAACGTGAGTCCCCTTGCCTCTCGCGATTGGTTAGCGTGAGTTGAGGGTTCATGGGTTCGGTGTTTCAGGCTTTGACATTTATGTGTCCAACTTCAATCCGGTAGATTTAAAACCCATTAATTAACAAATCCATAAATTGCAAACTCATGAACCCTGAACTCAAAATCTTTGAACCCTAAACCAATAAATTTAACACCCATATGGATAATAAACCCAAATACCTACAAATATAAATTCTAAAATTATCCCACAAACCGACAAACCTCCTATTCTTTTTAAACAAGTTCTTTGTATTTTTAGCTCATTTTATAAATTGCGAATAAATTTCTGTGATTTTTTTCTAAGAAGTTTTTATATTTAATTCTGATTTTTTTTTAAATTTCTTTCTAAACTTTTAAATATTTCTTTTGTAAGAAGTTGAAGGTTTTCAGTTTGAGCACCGCCGTTAAACTTTGAATCATTAAGTAAAACGCAAAAGACTTTAGCACACCAATCGTGAGAGGCAAGGGGACTCACGTTAATCAAGCACCTCCATCGTGAGAGGCAAGGGGACTAACGTTAATCAAGCACCCCAATCGTGAGAGGCAAGGGGACTCACGTTAATCAAGCACCCCAAAGGAAAAAGAACTTACTACGTCCACGTCGTTGTTTCTGGGTAACGCTAAAAGTAACAATAAGGGCGATAGTAAAGTTATTAATTTAAAAAGTGCTTGAACTTTCAAATAATGTGCAAAGCTGATCTCAAAGTCAAGGTCGTCGATGTTGTTGGTTTCAAAACTTTTTCAAACATTTAGTCTTTCATAAATCCTCTAAAGTTTGAATACGACAATATTTTGACAGTTTATCCAAAATTGACCTTAATTTGACCTTCTAAAGATCACGTCAAATACTATTTTCGAAATGAAATTTCCCACTCTATCGATTGCCAGTGTAAAAAATGGAGATTTTCATTAAAAACAATAGGTGTCCTTGAAATAACCTTGAAGGTCACGTCCAAGGTCAAGTATAAGGTCACCATTGAGTTCCTCGTTGAAAGTTACACGAGGAATAGCTTTACCGCTTGCAAAAATATTCAGGTATCTAAGAACCTTGCTGAGTGTAATACCTTGAGTAACCCTCAAGTTCAAACACTAGCTATGACTTAATTACGTATCTGAATGTAAAATTTCCCGCTCTATCGATTACCAGTCTTAAAAATGGGGGTTCCTATTTAAAAAAAAACAGTTGACCTTGAAATAACCTTCAAGGTCAAGTCCAAGGTCAAAGTGAATGTCACCATTAGATTCCTCGTTGAAAGTTACTTAAGAAATGACCTTGACCTTTATCAGAATTACTTTAACTCTGAAAATATTCAGCCGTCCCGGGACTTAATTGACACCCTGTATATATCCCTATATTATATAGTTATAAGGTCAAAACACAGGATTAACCCTCTCCCCCTCCTCCTTCCTCTTCTGTCCTCCTCATTATTGAAACCCTCGTCAGCCCCTCCTCAATTTTTATGAAAATGTAATTTTAGCTCCAAAAAATGTGGATAAAAATTTACAATAAATTTCTTAATCGTATAGCGATACAGTTTACGGTATATTGAATCATTGACATAGCAAATAAAGATAATACTGACAATAAAATCAATTATATCGTTAAAGCAAATGGCTAAATGAAGTTTCGTATCGTATACAGGTAAAGAAAAGGAGAAAAATTATTTTCTAGAAATCGACTCAAAAATAAATAAATTCAATGATATCAGTAAAGCAAAAGGGTAGATTAATAGGGAAAAAAGTCACCATTGAAAAATGACTCAAAAAGTAAACAGATTTAATTGTATCGCTAAAGCAAAGGTGTATAAACAAAGAGAGGAAAAATAAAAAATAGGAGGTTTGAATAACATAATAAAAATTATAAAGAAATTTCAAATGCTGCAAAAAAATGTTTAGTTGATTTATCTGATTATAATGAAATATTTGGAGCAAAAGAAATTCTTGCATCAAGAGATTTTCGACATTTGTTACCAATTGTTCCATCTGGGAATCGAGTTACTAGGAGTTACTGAGAATGATAAAAAATAGGTATACTGTGACAAAATTTTAAATGTATGTCATTAAAGCAAAATAAAAAAATTTCGGAAAATGATATCGAATTTAAATTTTGGCTGTTAAATGTAGGCAACGGCAATTTCTTACCATAATATGATCGAGAAAATAAAGTAACAAAAATCCCAACAAAAAAATTATATCAAACGAAAATATTATAGATGAAATTTTTGGATACTTAAAGATATGTAAAATTGACATTTTTATGAAAGTGTAATTTTAGCTTCAAAATCGTATACCGGTAAAGTCTACGAAATATTTAATCATTGACATAGCAGAAAACGGTAATAATGAACATTTAGTAAATATAATTTCAACAGAATTTTTAAACTGGTTAACTCTGAATGGATTACTTCAAAGTAAATTAAAATTAAAAAATGACGCACTTATCGTGTTGCTGAAAATTTTAAAATAAAATAATGATTATAAAATATTATTTTCTGGAATTTGACTAAAAAAATAAATATATTCAATTATATCGCTAAAGCAATTGGGTAAATGAAGTTTCGTATCGTATACAGGTAAAGAAAGGTGAAAATGCAAAAATTATTTTCTAGAATTCGTCTGTATCGCAAAATAAAAAATGGGCGTGAACGATTGGAGCGAGTAGGGGGGTACCCCCTGGTATATATATATATATATATATATATATATAGGTAATCGCACACATAGTTACATATGTACCTTTGGATTTTTTCTTCTTATATACTAACTAGCATGAATGCTGATCACTTGCGGGTACAGAAAAGTAGTCGCCATCTGGCAATTTATAGACGAATTATCCTCTCTTAAAAAATAATTAAAGCAGTAAGAATCTAGTATAGGAAATAAGATAATATTGCAACTCAAACTCACATACAGTGGATATGTGATATGTATAAAATTTTAAGCTTAATATAATAATTAACTAGCAGTTTGTCCTTCCTCGCTAACGCTCAGTCGATTGATTCGACATCTTTATGCAAAATATATTTAAGGAATGGCAAAGAATGCATTTGAAAAAAAATATTTATATTTGATCAAATTCTAGAAATCCCATGTCTAATAAAGCATCCGTCATGTCAAATTCTAAAGCCATTGTAAAATGTATTAAAAATACCGGCTAGGTAGTTTCATCATCGTGCATCGAAACGTTGTTATAAAGAGCCACCGTAGACATAGATGCATACTCCAAGCAAAAATTAGGTACACTACGCGACAGCGAAGACACGAGAGGCCCACGTAATTGAAAAAAGGGAGGGAAGCACGATTTGTTCAAGTGACGATGCTGCGATTTTCTGTTATGGTACATTACCGACAGAACAATAACGATCATGGAGGAGCTCATCTCTCTCACTCAGAAATTGTGTTGATTTAATTGTTATTTTTTGTAATTTGATGTATTAAATAGTTCATTCAACAATAAAATAGCTTTCATATTAACTTATTCAAATTTTTGTAATTCCGAGAATTATACTTGCATGTTGACAAAATCTTGTGTTTCATTAGAATAAATGTTGAATTGACAGACACTCTTTCAAAGCAACGGTCGTGCCTTTAAAACAACAGAATATACCACTTTTCACCGTTCATGGAGCTGAGTTTGTTGAATGAACAGAATTTCCTCTGTCCCAACTAGATTTTTTTCTCAGTGCAATGTAGTAATTTTTACAGCATTATTTTAGTACTCGTTAATATCGACTGTCTTAAAACTTTCAAAAAATGTAGCAATTGTCCTTATAATTAGAGTCCTCTCCTACTATAGAGTATAGCAATTTTTCTTCGAACTTTTCTCTCCGTGCAGAATCATGTAGGATTTTGTAAAAGAACTCCAAATTAAATGTAAAATTGCGTTCAGCTCATATAATAGTGAAAAATTAAAAGAAAAAGCAAATTAATTATCATTTGGATAAACAAATTTTTTATTATTTTACGAAGAAATAAGCTGAGCGTATTTTTATATTTGAATTGGAGTTCATCAAATTGTTGAGAAAAACAAAGGACGCTGTCGATAAAACAGGACTCTGACCTCCCCTTAAAACAAAATATTAAAAATGAAAGTTAAGGGGAGGTCGTACCATCCTACATTACCGACCGCGATACGAATCGCTGTTTCCAAATTTTCTCTGTCATTTATTAGTGAAATAATGCACAAATTAAATTCCACTCAAAAAATTCATTGAAGAAGAGGGCTCAACTAAGATAATTGTAATAAGGAGTCAAAAATCGTCGCTACCTTACTAGCAAATAAGCAATGGCGCTGCGATCGTTCAACTCAACATCGTTTTATGCCAAATTAAAAAATTTATTAATTTTATAATTTCTGACTACGTATTACAATTATCTTAGTTGAGCCCTCTTCTTCAATGAATTTTTTGAGTGGAATTTAATTTGTGCGTAATTTCACTAATAAATGACAGAGAAAAGTTGGAAACAGCGATTCGTATCACGGTCGGTAATGTAGGATGGTACGACCTCCCCTTAAAGGATTGTTCCTTGCAATGACGTCGATCATTAAAGATATTTTAAGATTAAAGCGGACTTCTCGTTCTACAAGCACAACCCGAGAATAATTAGTTCAGGGAAATTTACAAAAATTATTCGCAATTAAGGAATTGTAATAAATGTTATTATTTAAACAATGCTTAGAAATCAAGAAGTCAGTTATTTCTCAAACCATAATTATACACTAATCATATACGAATAAAAAGGCACTCTTATGGAGCTTAAAAATACCAGAAAATGAACTTTCTCGCGTTACAATCGGATAATATGTTAACTCGCAAATATTGAAAGCGGCTGCAAATTATTAATCATTAATTAAAAAACAATATTTATTTGTTCGTTACCAATTAAATTGTAACTATTTGAATATTATTGAAAAATCAAAATATAGTGCTATTTAAAACGCTTGCAGCATGATGCCTTTTCTCTTATTTCGAAGCATTGCAATGCCACACCGCTCTGCCAAATTCTGGAAATTGAGAGAGATAGAGAAGGGGTGAGACTGTCCCTGTAGCCTTAAAAAGGCGTTGAGCAACAGTGTCAACCTGAATTTGTTGAAAAACTAATTTCTTATATTACAGGAATTATCCGAAGTTGTTCAATTGGAGAAGTTTTTTTATAAGTCAAAAAAATATGGATCGCACAATTGTGATGTTGAAACAAAAAATTGCATATTAATTATGAGTTGCGCTATGAAATCTTCATAAATGGTAATACACACTCCAACGTCTTCTGATAATTTGTTGTGAATTTCGGTCTCCCAGAAAGAGGACAATATTGTATACTTCCTGTTTCCTCTTACCGATGGATGAATTGCGCCATTCTGTTATTTTTTAAACAAATTTTGAATTAAAAAACAAATAAAATAAGTTAAGGTCTTCCACGTATACACGCATGCACACACATATACACGCAGAAAAAAATTTAGTTGAATCAATGGCCGCGAGGACAATAATTCAGAATAACTGCCCTTGTTCCATTAACTGAATAGAAAATCTATTGGATTAATTCATTTTTTATTAAATTAAACGAATCCATCATTAGACTAATAATATTTCCGTCAAATTATTGTAACACGTTTTTATTAAAATAACTTCAATATTTATTACTAAAACAATAGTACAGAGGTTAATTCAATGAATATTATCATTAAGTGAATATTACATAATATATTAAAGTAAATAAAAAAAATCTATTCACTTAATAAATAAGTTTCTTTCAATGAACAATAATTCTTTTAAAAGAAACTATCGCTTAATTGTAACAATGAATTGTTGTATTAAATCAACAAATATTGTTCTTTTATTTTTGCAAATCAACAAAATATTAACAATCGATGTGATAATGAATTAGTTCATTTTGTATTGATAATAATTATATAAAACTAGGGAAGTAAATGGTAACGTATCTGTAAAATTGATATAATGTCTATATAAGCTAAAATATACTACATGCTATAAGGAGAGGAAAGGGGGAGCGGTAGGCGAAAGAGCCGACGACGTTGGTGACCGGCGCACGACTTTTGTTTACATTCCGAACGTTCTCGAATTTCGTGTTACCGATAAATGATAAACTTATATTTCATTTTTAAATATCGTTTCAAAATTGACCGCTAGAGTTCGGCTTTTCTCGCAAGCGGCTGAGAAACGTCCCGGTTAGTATATAAGGACAAGTCGTAAGGATTCTAACATTGTATGCAAGCGATGCGTTTAATGATAGGTATTATTTAATAAAACATGCGTGCGATATTAGCTTTAGGTGTATGGCTTACGAAAGATTTAATTATAAGGTATCTGATAAAATAAAAATGTAATCCTCTACTTCCACAAAACTTCAGTGTATTTTAGATTCTTCAAAAGTTTCCAGGCCATTCTGCGATAACGATATTACAAATAAACAAAAATATGAAATCGAGATTCTTTTTTTATTTATTTTCATCAATAGTCTCTAGGTCATTATTAACATCGTATTTCTGTTAGTCTATTCAGTTAACTACCGTTAGTTCATTGAATGAACTTCTTATATTTGTTGTTTTAACAAAAAAAGACACACAGTTGAAAATCCGTTCAATTCTAAACACTATTTTTGTGTTTAGAATTGAACGGACACAAAGAGACCACAATTTTTGTGTTTAGATTCGAGCGGTGGTAACGATAACATAATTTTTGTGTATAAATCATTAAATTACACAAAAATTTTGTTTAATTTTGACTGCTCCAGTAAACTACACAAATAATTAGTAAAAATTTATTTTAACACAATAAATACACTAAATTGTGTACTATATCGCCAGAAAGTACACAAATATTTTGTTAACTTACTATGCTTTCTTGTATGAATTACAAAATGTGTAAAATATTCAAACGTACACTCCCCTTCACATGCTTTTGCCACGCTTCGGCAAAAATCTGGTAAGAAAGAAAGTTTTATATTATTGCGAAAAATGATCGCAGCTTCAAAATTCCGACATTCTTTTCTGTAAAGCAAAAGCTTTAGAAAAATACATTTACATATGAAAAAAAATTTTAATTTCCTCCTTTTATTAACATTTAAAAACTAATAAAAAATTCAAAAATTTTAACCTTATAAAACTCCGTATAGTTTTTGAACCGATTATCGCATCTCAAAAATCTCAACGGTTTTTGAAAGCTTATGTTTTCAGCTTGAAAACGCGGTGTCGTACAAATTTATACAATAATTTTTAACGGAGTTATTATCATACTAGTAAAAAATTGATCGTTTTCTTCTGTTCCAATTATCTCAAAAGATAGTAAAGATAGAAACAAATTCTAAAAAAGAAAAGATGTCTTTTGAAGTAAAAAACATAAATTTAAAGTGAAATAAGGTTTCTGAAAAAAAATATTTGAATTACATTGAATAATCATAATAGAAACTATTTATTAATAAGCAACAATAGAGTAAAAATATGTAAAATTATATAAAAATGCTATTCTTGATATTTTTGTTTAATTATTTACAAAAATAATTTTACACATTTTTGCTCTATTGTTGCTTATTAATAAATAGTTTCTATTATGATTATTCAATGTAATTCTAATATTCGTTCCCCAGAATAATAAATTTTGATTTTTTGGAATCCATGAATACTGAAAAAATTTTTTTTTTCAGAAACCTTATTTCACTTTAAATTTATGTTTTTTACTTCAAAAGACATCTTTTTCTTTTTTAGAATTTGTTTCTATCTTTACTATCTTTTGAGATAATTGGAACAGAAGAAAACGATCAATTTTTTACTAGTATGATAATAACTCCGTTAAAAATTATTGTATAAATTTCTACGACACCGCGTTTTCAAGCTGAAAACATAAGCTTTCAAAAACCGTTGAGATTTTTGAGATGCGATAATCGGTTCAAAAACTATACGGAGTTTTATAAGGTTAAAATTTTTGACTTTTTTATTAGCTTTTAAATGTTAATAAAAGGAGGAAATTAAAATTTTTTTTCATGTGTAAATGTATTTTTCTAAAGCTTTTGCTTCACAGAAAAGAATGTCGTCGGAATTTTGAAGCTGCGATCATTTTTCGCAATAATATAAAACTTTCTTTCTTCCCAGATTTTTGCCGAAGCGTGGCAAAAGCATGTAAAGGGGAGTGTATATTCTGAAAATGACAAATTATTTTTTCTCAGTACTTATTTATTTTTATTTTGAAAAAAAATATGTATATACATGAGAAATTTATTCTATTAAAAAATACTCAGTTACTATTACCAAAGTATCGCTGCTACTAATAAAAACATCATATGTTTTTAAATTATTTGGGAGTTCTGATAATTTTATAATTACATAATCTTCCGTATTTTGTATAATATAACCAATCGTTTTACACTGAAACATCTAACTCACTATTTACGCTATGTAAGTTTTTAAAATTAGATTTTAAAATATTGTACTTATTGAAAGTACTAAAATTTTCTGTAGTTCTTAACTTTACATAAAAATAGTGTAATTTAAACACATTCCTTGTGTTAACGGTAACACAAGAAAAAGTGTACATTAAACATAATTTTTCTATAGTTTTTTATTGAAAAACACAAAACATAAAATTTTTAACTGTGCAGCTGTTGCTATTTATTGTCCTCGCGGTCATTGTTCCAACTAAATTTTTTTCTCGGTGTATACAATCATTTTCTGAAAACGCGTTTTTCGAGCAATTTACCAAGCTTACTTGCAATTGAGCATTACAAAACTTGGTTTCAGTAGGAACACTAAAATACGACTACGCAGTAATTGAAAATGAGATAAGGGCGAGCAAGTGGCTAAGCTACGGAGATATTGAAAAAGATTAAAAATACTGTCTCTTCCAATATTTGCAGTCACAGTTTACAAGTGTGCTAAAAAGGAATGTTTTAAACGAGTATATCACAGGAGGCTCAACATATGTAGAGGAGCGAGTTTATAGCACAGCACATGTAGTCTAAGTGTAAAAATAACAGGCTCTTGGCTCGATCCTTGCGGAGGTATGAAGTAAAGTATTTGTTATAAACGCAATTTTGTCGGAGAACAATTCATTCTCTTGAAATCTAGAATAGGTCTTTTGGACCGAGACCTATTAGAGTCCCGGAAAACATCTTTACTGGTGTGTTTTTTTTTTGACTGAACTGAACTAGTCTGATTTTACTATTAATAGAACTTGGTTCTTTAAAAAAAATTAAATTTTTGGGTCATCGTCACGAAATGATCCTAATTATTTCGACATTCAAGATCAAATCAATGGTAAGCTGCATTCATCCATTAATAAAAAAAAATGTAATATATTTGTAAAAAATATAAAATGATGTCAGTTTTGCGCAGTTAATATTGAGTCTGAATTGCCATTGTTCTTTATGTTTGGTTATGATAAAAATGATTAAAATTTTTAAAATGAATTTTATAATTTTTAGAGAGTGGCATCTGTTCGACTACAACTGATGGAGATAATCTGGAAGCAATCTGATCGTTAAACCAATTATTTAGCTATTACTTCACTTCCATGGAATTTTAAGCTGGAATAAAAATTTATTAAAAACAAATAACAATACTAAAAGAAGACAAACAAACATGAAATACAAGGAAAAATTATCGTGCAGAAATAAAGCTTAAAATGCAAGAAATAAATTTTAAATACAGAATTGCTATTAGTCCCGTAAAAAACATAGAATTGCATACTGGGGCGTTAAAAAAATAAATTGTTTATAGAAACTTATGAAGGATTAACATATCATTGAAATAATGTAACAAGTACGACTGAATGTCAAATTGGTAAAAGCATAATATTACCTGCTCAGTTTTTAGGACCGCCTAGCTATACGATGCAAATTAGCAGGATGCAATGGCAATCACTTTCGGAAAGCCTATTTTTTTAATAAGTATTACTTGCAATCCTAATTGATGTGAAGTGAAGGATAAGTTACTTCCAAATAAATAGGCTTCTGAACATCTCGATATTATTGATCGCGTGTTTCATCTAAAAAAGGAAGATATAATATTTTAGCAATGCAAGCAATTTTCTTAAAAAAGGTAATGCTTACGTGCCTGATGATAATTATATATTTTAAATAAAGATATCTAACCCTTTTTTGTTTTGAATTCAGAATTCGGGACAAATATAACTTTAAATTCATCAATTCGTTTTTCTTTTAATTACTTTATTATTTATTTAATAATAGCTATTAGACATTTAAATAAAATAAAACTAGTTAAATAAAATAAAATCATGGTAATGCATACTAAAAACCTATGTTATGTAAATATTTCAATCTATTTTAATCATTAGTTTCTCAGAAATTTTTTTGTAAAATATTAACGAGCTTTTTATATTTCACGAAGTAACTTGAAAATTTCAAGAAAGGTCGTTAAGATCGTCAAGAAAAGATAAATTTTTTGGACAACTTATGAATCCGTATTAGTAAAAAGTAGTAAACTGTATATATGTTCATATTTCCCTAAGCAAAATGAATAGAAACAAAATTATTGTTAATAAATTAAATAAAAGAAGTCTAAAATGATGTTTAAGGTAACTAAGTGTTAACCTATTGGTAGCAGTTTCTCATTATGTAAAGGAATTATTTAGAAACTGTTCAAACATAAGTGAACGTATTTTAAATGTGTAGATCATATGAGGGAAGAATATTCCACTCCTCTCCTTTGCTACATAATGTACTATAACACTTTTTCTGATAAAGTATATTGAAATAAAATTCCATAGACTTTACTATTTTTCTTTCAACATCTTATAAGTGAGATTTTACAAGAGAAACTTTTTATTTTCTTTATCAATCTTTTTAATTGTCTCTCTCACTCTCCCTCCTTCCCTCTCTCCCTCTCCCTCCCTCACTCCCTCTCTCCCTCTCTTTGATAAGATGGGTTTGTTGATAAATTAAAAAAATGGTTTATCCATTTAGTTCAGAATTTTAGGCGTCCATTTCTAATTTTTTACCTCTATTTTTGCATACGTAGACTTGGCACAAAAAGTATAATGTCAAATTCTGTAAATCTGTCATTGATTAGGTAGCTCAACTTTTTCTCAAACTCGATCCTACAGTTCTGTAAATCGGTCAACAAGTAGAATGCATTCTATTTTTATAATTTTCAATCCTAACCCTAATTCTGTAAATTTATTGTTGATTTGGATGTTTTACCTCCAATTTTCTCCTTTAGTTCTACATTTCCTTCCCTATTTTACTGCACATTTTGACGGACATAAGTGAGGGGTACGTGAAAGTTTATCTTTAATTATCTTGAATTCTATTTTCAAGGTCATATGAAGGTCAAAGTAATTTATTTTAAATGGAACTCCTACTTTTGACACCGGATTCGGAAAGAGCGGAAAATTTGACGTCCAAAATGATATTTCAGAGTAAATGTATTAAGTATACTTTTATAAGCAATATTCAACCCCAACATAAGAATGACCTTAATAATATGGATCTTTCAAAACTTGTCCTTACATGTAGCATTACTCAGTAGCAACAACGTTGACGTAGTGAATTCTATTTCCTTTGAGGTGCTTGATAAGCGAGATCCCCCTTGCCTCTCATGATGAAGTGCTTGATTAATGTGAATACCCTTGCCTTTCATAAATGATTGTTACATATTTCCCTCAATATTTTTAAGTAAAATGCACAGGTATTAAAACAAATATTAAAGCCATGTGAAAGGGGAGGGGGTGAAAATTTCTAGCTTGTCGGCATCTGTATAACCAAATTTTGCAAAACCTTCTGGATACAATTGCGTGAAATTGAAACTGAATAATACTTAGCCATAAAGGTATGTAATCCTAGAGCGTTTTTATCCGAAATTTGACCAGCTCTTTTGAAGGCGGTAAGGCAGGAATTTACAGCTAAGTTTTGCATGGCCTTAAAATTAAAATTGAAACAAGCTTCTAAAGGTCATAAAAAATGATAATATATGACTTTGAACTTAAAGATTCCCGCTTTTTCCGAATTGGGTATCAAAAATAGGAGTTCTATTTAAAAAAAAAAATTTGACCGCCATATGACCTTGAAAATGAAATTCAAGGTCAAAACTGATTGGACCAAAAAATATCCCCCTTTGTTCTGAACATCTTTTGTATAAACAATTTTTTTACACAAGACCCAGTATATATTATTTTTATGTATTTTTTATTTTATATTGATATATACTATAACTATAACTCCTAGGTATCGTGTACTATCTACTCTCAGTGCCATGACTATCTACCGAATCAATTATTATAAATCAAATTTGATAGTAAGGATAGGGTATCCTGCCTTGTTTAACATTGCGGATATTAACGGACGCTTACTCAGCATATCTATACGGTAGGGTTTAAGTCCTCCCCACGCGGGTCATTCCGCGTTTTTATTCAGCGATGGGTTAACCATTTTTGTTTTTCCCTTTTTTTCCCTACTTAACGCTTCCCATTTCCCCAGGTCCAGCTATACACCGGTCGTTTTGCAGTTGATTTGGGGTACAAGTGCAAAATCTTACACAATCCTGTACATTAGTCAATCAGAAAAAAAGATTGAAATTGAAGATATCGATCGGTAATACAGGAATCTTCTATTACTCAGATCTTCCATTAAGCCCAGTACCTTGTAGCCTACCGGTTCCTTTACACCCGTTCTCTTTTAACTACACTTCACATGCCCAGTGTAGCGATTGGCGAATGAGGAAAACCTGTAGCAAAACGGCCATAGAGGGATAATAAATATTAGTTACAAACACCTACTCTGCAGTGGACAAGGTACCGAGACTGGTCAAATTATATGTTCAGCTCACCAAAGTTTTGGGTTTCACACCGAAAGTTCCTTAATATTCGTATTTATTCGTAAAATTTTGCAGATATACTCTAAATTAAATGTAGAGATGCGCTCAGCTCATATCCTAGCAAACAATTAAAAAAATTAATAAATTACAGTTGAATGAATAATTTTTTTGTATTATTTTACGAAGAAATGAGCTGAGCACAATTTTATATTTGATTTGGAATACATCTGTAAAATCTTACATGATTCTGTACAGTAATCAATGAGAAAAATAATGAACGCAGTCAAAAATACCGAACACTAAAAAAGAACTACGACTTCCCCTTAAGAATTGTGTAAAAAAATAATATTCAAAGTATTCGCATAAAGTTATTGTTTTCATGAATTTGGAATTTTATAAAATGGTTGATTGTTACCTAACGGAGGGCAAGTATCTCTTGGTTTTTCGATATTTCGATATTTAATTAATTTTCTGACCCCTTTAACTTCCCAGACCGCCCCAGGTTCATCTCCGCCACTTCGTCAAAGTGTCGGTTTCAGATACTTTTATACGATATAATCTTATACATGTTTATACACTTTGATATATTTTCACTCAAGTCAATCTATAATATTTAATAATTTAAACAATTGAGGGTGTGTGGACCTATAGATATTTTTTTATTTTTATCAAAAAAATCAGAAGCATAATGTTAAATAAATTGTGTTACTAATATTATTTAAGTATTACGAATTATTTATAAAATGAGCCTAGGAGGAAGTCTTTAAGGTCATTTTATGCTCTGCTATGCCTATTTTAAAAAGAAGCCTTTGGCATAAGCTATAGGTCCCATTGTTGCATGAATTTTAAAGGGCCAGGGCTTAAGTTGTTCATAATTTATGCCATTCTGGACTGAAGATTTGTAGGATTTAAAATTATTTGATTAAGTAGTTGACAAATTTTGAAAACTGTTTAAATTTCTTCATTTTTATGAAATTTCTTAAATTTATTTACTAGTCCTACAATTTTTTTGCCCAGAATCACGTAAATTATCAACAATTTAAGCCCTATTCCATTAAAATATATGCACCAATGGGAACTGAAGGTTATGCCAAAATGTCTATTTTATGTTTTCCATAAGACAGCCTTATAGTTAATTTTACTATATAGTACTTACAAGTCAGAACACTTTAATTAATCTGCTTCAAAATTTCTTTTTTAATATTTAGCAAGATTGACCGTACTTACAACTAACAACTTATTGCATTTAATAATATAGTCGATTTAAATGATTAGGTTTCTTTCAAATAAATTGAAAACTTAAATTCTTAGTATGAGATTTAATAAGTTTAACTCTTTTTTTGTTGAATCTATAATGTGTGAAACATTTTGCAAATAACTACAGTATGCATTGAAAATGAGGTTATAGAGGAATTCAAAAATGAATAGTAATATATAGAGTATAGAGTACTGTGCCAGCACCAATGATACAATTAAATTATTAGCAACTAGGAATTATTTTGTTCGCTTATTATTACTGATATTTATTGAAAAGTATTATTACAAATAATTTCAACATCAAAATATATAAATTATTTTTTCTTTTTTTACATTTTGAGATATAACTTTTTAAATTTTTAATATATTTGCCTCAATTTTTTGTAAGTTAAAAATGATGCATACAATAAAAAAATTGATTTTTTTTTTTAATTTTTAGGTCTAAACCCCCCTTAATAAATTTTATGTATTTGTAAACATAAAATTTAATTTTTTGAATAGATATTTTTTTATTTCAGTATAAAAGTTTTTAAAATCCTTATTATAACTAATTCTTGATAATTGCTGATAAAATTATTAATAATTTACTGGTTTCCTATTATAAAAAAATTATACAATTGCCACATGAATTTTTTGTAGTAATGATAATTACACTTGCTAGAAGCTTGTGCTTCAAATTAACTATATATAACAGTAATAATTTGAAAGAAAAATTATTGCAACCAACAGAAATTGATGAAATAACATTTCCGTATCAACAAAAAATACATGTTATGGGTCTACTTTGTACTATCTTTAATAGTATAATAACTACAAATGACAGTTCTAGATGGAAAAAAAATATAATTTCTAGTCTGCAGACCTTTACAGATTCCACCGAACGGAATAGTAAAAATAATGTACAAAAATTAATTTGTTACTCTTTGTATAACCTTTGAACCTAGAGCACTTATTCATTTATGTAATACTTTATTATCATTATGTGACCTCATAAATGAATATTTATAATAGGTACCCTATTAAAAAATTCTCACATGAGATCTAACCTGAGAAATTTTATCAAAAGTTAAAACAGGCAAAAATGAAAGTAAAAAATTTCAAAACACCTGTTTTTATAACAGAAAAAGGTATATTTAAAATTAAAAAATATAAATTTCTAAGGAATTGAAGCAACACAAGATCTCAGTTGAGATTTTTCAATATTACAAAAATCATTTAATTGACTAAAGTAAGTATAAGGATACATAATAAAAATAAATACATAACAGCGATTAAGTGATTTATTTCTTTAAAAACTGAACTGAAAAATATAATAAGCTCTCTATTTTAACATTTTAATGTTTTATGCAATTTTATAAAGAAATTAGTTAAAATACTATATATGTATTTACCTATATAAATTTAATTTGTATTATCTGGTTTTTAATAAAAAAATCTGCATGAACAAAACATAATAGATACTGTAATTAAGTATAATTAGAATGTTTCAAATACAATAAAATAAGAAAATTCTATTCAAACAAACTATGTGATCTTATTTGTTAGTAGCAATATTTCTTTTTATTAAAAGTGGCCTTTTTTACTTTACATTGTGGCTACTTCGTATACAAGAAAATTTAAAATATTATAAAACTTTGAAAATCGATAGAAAAAGTTTAAGGACATTCTTTCATTGACATAAGATATTTTCAGATATTTCCAGATTTACGAAAGAAATATTATGATTAGAATTTTTTAGGTTATCTTTTGTATGAAATTTATAGAGCCTAGATAAAAAACTTGAAAAATATGCTTTTAGCTATCACTTTTCTGTTTTAAATTCAATATTTGAAGCAGTAGATTATACTTACGTTATAAACAAAATAAAAATTTTCAATAAAAGCTGGGTAAAGACTGAAAAATGATTAAAATTTAATAGAATTATCGAGTGACTTATATGAATTGAAATATTGAGTCTTGTGTAAAAAAATTGTTTCTCACTTAGTAGAAGAAGCAGAATACAGAGAATAATTCAACATTTGAAAAGTTTATTACTGCAAAAGTGTCTGATAAATTGCGAACAATCAACTGGAAAATATATCGTCCCAATTGATATAAGGAATAAATATTGCAGTAAATTGAAAGAGCAAACTTGTTTTAATGAAATAGAAATGAAAATGTTTGGGAAAAAATAGAAGGTTAATAGAAGTGAAAATACAAAAAAGAAAACTCACAATATTTTTGTTGATACTTTCAGCGCCCAAAATGGACGCATGCACTACGAATTTACTCAAAATAAAGTTTTAATAATTAGCTAATGTGTCAAAAAAAGATGTAAAATAACAAATTTACTTGTATGTATGTATGTATTAGATACATGAGATTAAGTGCGCTCTTAAAACGCAATCTGATCACGTGACCTTATTCCACACTCTGATACTCGTTACTGCTTACAAAGAATGGGCAAGTTATTCCTGGTGCCGTCATCCGCCGCTTCAGAGCCTGATCCTCTTCACTGAAAAACCATAGGAATAGGAACGGTTAAAACATTCTTTTTGTAAAATAAGAGGAATAAGTGAGGAACAAGCGAAGTATTTCTCGTAGGTCTAACCTAATTTAGTTCTGTCACTCTAAATTAATACACGTTTCAATTAATAAACAAAACCTAAGTGCTCCGATGTAGAGAATAAACTGTGACGCATGTGACGACTGTAACAAGTGTCACATTGTGGTCCATTTCGAGCGAACTTCATATTTCCATTTCTTATTTAAGGACGCGCGACTTGATTACGCGGGCCATTCAAATATACCGAATAAGCATGACAGAATAATTATAAAACAAATGTAATTTAAGAAGGGACAAAATACTATTGAAAATAACTTATATTACTACTTATAATTGAATTACGTAATTAAGAGGACAAAACACCCCTAAAAACATTTATGAGGAAGCAAAGTGCCAATCAATTGGCAGCAGTTTTTACATTTATAAACTTTTACTCAGCTGAGTTTCAAGATGCTAGCTAAGAAAATTTTTCTGTAACTTAAAATATTTAAATATTGTCATGTAAAACGTTTCGAAACGAGTGTGTTCTGATTATTATGGGGTAGTAAGACCAAAGTTTTTTTCTTCCTTGAGGTATCGGGTGTACGTCACATCCACGCCTACTGTAACTTGAAAATTGACACAGCGTCGACTCATTTTTTCGTGATATTTCTTAAGAGTTTGTCAGGTGAAGTCGGATGACAGCAAGCACAATTACAAATATCCATATGGATATGTGATAACACAATAATTAGTGCGGTATATTGCACAGCAGTATTCTTACTTTAACCTATTTAGCGTATATACGTAATTTTGATATGTAACAAAACTATACCTATCCAAAGTACGTAACAAAGAGTTCGAATTAGAATAGTATTTTTTATAAGTAATTTTTGATCTTCATTTGTTTACATGCAATTTAAAAAAAAACAATTATTTGATGTAAAAACGTGTTAACGTAATTGAGGTACGTGATTTTATTTTGAAAATGAATAAAATAATCATTCTTGAGCTTATTCCCCCCATTTTAGGAGTTATCATATAGACATAATAGTCACTATAATTGATAAAAATTCAGAATACAACCTATTTTTTTTAAACTGCATAAAAATAAATCAGTATCAATAAAAAAATTAAAAATAAAAAATACAAAAATATTTTTTAGAATTCTGTAAAAATATCGCATTATATTGCGGTTGTCTGCGTGGTGCTGCTTCCCGGGGGAATAATTCCAGCGTCTTTACATGTGCTCAGTATGAAAGTAATTATTTAAATTGTGCGACTTTTTGTTTTGGCAATTCACTCGGGCGAAAAACGTTGCGACTTACATAATCATCTTTCGCACCATTGTCATAATACTATTGTTAACTACAGAGTAGTTACCGTGAGGTCCCTCAGCGGCGTCCGATGTGCGATCAGGACCAGGAAAAAGCCGGCATTTTCAAGCCTAATGCGGAGCGAGTAGTTACAGCGAGTTGCGAGTGAAATTGTGTAAAGGGGAAGGGTTACTATTAAATATTAAGTTCCATGAACAGTGTGTTTTTATTAAATACTCTCCTGTCGGGAAAGCTAAACGAGCCACAGTTCGTTCCTATAATATTTCAGATGTGGGATCATGAGCCTTCAGTAACTTTGATTATAATAATAACTAACAGTGACTAGGACTTGGTTAGAGGTCATGTATGCGTGCGGAAGCGTGTGTGGCAGCTCGGAGAGATTTAGGTAACTTTTTGCGTTTTAACATGGTAAGATTTTGTAATTTTAGTTTTAAGTGATAGGTTTAGGGATAAAGAAGCTCAGGAAATAAAGACAGGTAGTTTAAAGGAGTATTAGAGGAGTAGGAAAGGAGAAAAGTAGGCGAGTGTGCGTTTAGGTTAGGGTTGCGCAGGAGAACAATGGAAGAGGCAGCGGAGAAGAAGAAATCAAGCTTGGCCGGGAAGGAGGCGACGGGAGGCAACAGCGAAACGTCGAGGACGACCAGGACAGGAGGACGGTACGAGAGACAGCCAAAGATCACGGAGAAGATGAAGAGGAACGTGAGATTTGAAAGCGGGAACAAGGAAAAGTACGGTGAGTGGAAAAAGGCGGAAGAATTTAAGGCAGGAGTTATCGAAGAATTAAAAAAGATTAGGGCAGAGAAAGTAGAGTTAGGGAAATTAAAAGTAGAGGTTGAGGGAAAATTAAAAGAATTCGAGGAAATGATAGTTAGTCTAGA
The DNA here is from genome assembly GCA_018906775.1 of Sycophila sp. Sp_5. Classification (NCBI taxonomy): domain Eukaryota; kingdom Metazoa; phylum Arthropoda; class Insecta; order Hymenoptera; family Eurytomidae; genus Sycophila; species Sycophila sp. Sp_5. Next base: position 155,735 of record JACCID010000082.1, read on the forward strand.
AGAGAGGTTAGATGGTGTAATCGAGCGGGAAAGGGAAAGGGCAGCGAGGTCGGTAAGGTCGGACGATGACAGCGCGGCGGAGGGGTTAGGAGAGTCACCGAGAGAAGGCATGGGATCGCAGTGGAGCATTAGGAGCGGATGGAGTAAAGTGAGTGCAGTCAGTGGGGTTAGTATGTCTGAGAGAGAAATAAAAATAATAGAAAGGGTGGTAAATGAGGAGATAGGATGGACAGGGAAAATAATGTTATCATTAGGGGATGTAATTTTAAGGGAGAGGACTTAAAAAAAGAGATTATGGAGTTTTTTAGTAAAAATATAGAATTTCACGGGAATGTAGAGGCGGCAGGAAGAGTGGAGGAGTAATAGTTGCGAGGTTAGGAAGAGAAGAGAAAATCGAGGTCATGAAAAGAAAAATGAAACTGGCGGGTACTAAGATTTTTATAGAAAACGATCTTTCTTTCGAGGAGAGAAAAAAGCAGGAGGATATAAATAGATGGGCAAGGGAGAGAAGAGAACAAGGGATACAGGTTAAGGTAGGGAAAGATAGGATATGTTATAAGGATTGGTGGTACAAATGGGAGGAAAAGGAAAAAATAGAGAAAGCAATATCAGAGGAGGTTAGAACAAAAGGGAAGGATAGGGAGGAAAACAAGGAGGAAAATGAGGGGAGTAGGAAGAATTTCGGCTAACCCAGAAATGGAGAGAAAAAAAGGTAGGTAAATCGAAAGGGGGAGGGAAAATCGAAAAAGGGAAAGAAAGTTAATATTTTGGAACATAGCAGGTTTTAGAGATAAGGATAGAGAAGTATGGGACTATATTGAGACAGGGAAAATTGTCAGTTTGTCGGAAACGTGGATAGAAGAAGGAAAGGAAAAATTTTATATAATGACACAGTTATGTCACAGTTATTTGAATGGAGTTTTATACCAGCCAAGAGAGTTAGTAAGAAGGTAGGGCGAGTGGTGGTTTCCTGATAGGAGTTAAGAAAGATTGGGTTAAAGGAGGTTTATTTAAAGTGAAAAGGATTGATGAGAGGGTGATCGAAACTGAACTAAACGTAAGAGAAGGGAGATTGAATATATGGTCGGTATACAATAAGGATGCGAAAGAGGAATTATGGAAGGTATGGGAGGAACAACAATTCAACGAGGAAGGTAACATGATAATAGGAGGAAATTTTAATATAAGGAAAGGGGAAGAGGGGAGTACAGTGGATGAGATAGTGGGTAAAAAGAAACCTAGGGGGAGAGTAAGTAAGGACAAAACAATCGGAAACGGAGGTAGGAGAATGTTAGATTATATAAACGAAAAAGGTTGGACGATTGCAAATGGAAATTTTAAACGAAATAATAAACGAAGGAGTTAAAGAAAGGGTGGGAGAATTCAAGGTAGAGGAAAGAATAGAATCAGATCATGCGCCGGTGTGTATAGTACTAAAATAAGGGAAGGGATATGAGGAAGAGAGGAAAAAACAGGAACACAAGGAGATAAAGAAGAAAATTTTCACTTGGACAGAAGAGGATATAAAAAGTTTTAAAAATTTGACAGAGGATACGCTTGAAGAGAGTGAGGGGGAACAAACAATAGAGGAAGTTTGGAAGGAGATAAAAGAGAGGATAGGGAGGGCAGCAACCAAAAGGGACATCACAAGAAAGATATGGAAGTTGGGACAGAGAAGATGGTGGGATAGAGAATGTTCGGTTAAAAAGAGAAAAGTAAAAATAGGATTAAGGAAATGAAGAAAAGGTTATGGGACAAAAGCAGAATATTTAAAAGAAAGAACAACATGGAGGGAACTTTGTAGAGAAAAGGAAAGGAGATGGAGAGAAACGGAATTAGAAAAAATAAAGGAGCTGAAGAACGACAATGAAATTTGGGCCTATTTAAAAAAGATAGGAAGAGGTAAGGAGAAAGTTGAAAATCAGATAACAGAAGATAGGTGGAAGGAGCATTTCAGAGAACTGTTAGGAGGATCAGACGTTAGAAGTATAGGGGAAAAGAGGGAAAAGGAGAAAATTGGAGGGGACCTAGAGGAAGTACAAATTTCAGAGTGGGAAATTAGATTAGCATGGAAAATGTTAAAAAAGAAGAAAGCTGCCGGCATGGGTGGAATCCCAAACGAGGCATGGATGTATAGTGGAGAGGGATTAAAAAAGGCTTTAAGAGGGTTAATAAAAAAAGTATGGGAAGGTGAAGATATACCAGAGGAGTGGAAAACAGGTATTGTAGTGCCGTTACTCAAGAAAGGAGACAAAAATGTGGCTGGAAACTATAGAGGGATTACACTGCTATCAACAGCGTATAAATTGTATACTGAGGTGCTGAGAAAGAGGTTAGTAAAAGAAGTTGAAGATAAAGGGATTCTGCCAGAAGGACAAGCGGGTTTTAGAAAAGGCAGGTCAACAATCGATAATATATTTATACTAGTTCACCTGGTGCAGAAAGCAAAGAAGAACAAGGAGAGTTTATATGCGATATTTGAATATTTGAAAGCAGCGTTCAATAAGGTAGATAGAAGTTTACTATGGAAAACAATGGAAAGGGTAGGAATCAGCAGTTATCTGATAGAAAGGATTAAAGGGTTATATGAAGAGACGAAGGTGAGTGTAAGAGTAAATGACGTTTTAACAGAGGAATTCTGGACAGATTTAGGATTGAGGCAAGGATGTTTGCTTAGTCCCATCCTATTCTGCATATATATCAGTGAACTGGAAAAAGAATTGAAGGAAAGCAACATAGGTGGCATAAAAATCAGAGGATATGGTCACTAGCCTACGCAGACAATATTGTATTATTGGCAAAAAACAGAGAAGCAATTCTATACATGATGGACATAATGAGGAAATTTCTGAAAATAAGAAAGTTGATACTGAGTTGGGAGAAAACGAAAGTAGTAGTATTTAATAAAAGCAGAAAACAGTAGGAAAGGAATATGGAGATGGGCAGAAAATGTAGTAGAGGAGGTAGAAAAGTTCAAATATTTAGGTTTTGTGTTCAATAGGAAAGGGAATTACGAGGATCAGGTTAAGGATTTAGCTAAGAAGGAAAATGTAGCGGTAAGGAGGGTGTGGGGACTAGGGGAACGTAAATTTGGGAGGGACTTTCAAAGAAGAAAAATGTTATTCAATTGCTTAGTAAAAGTGTGATGGCTTATGCAGCGGAAATTTTGGGGTGGGAGGAAAGAAAGGAAATAGAAAAAATTCAGCTAGATTATATGAGGTGGGTATTAAAATTAGATTTTTGAACACCCTGTATAGTTTATAAGGAAACGGATTGTAGGAAAATGAAGCTAGATTGGGTTTTAAGGGCAGTGAATTATGAGTTGAAGATAAGGGGGATGCAGGAGGAGAGTCTAGTTAAACAATGTTGGATTGAAAAAATAGAGGGAGAGTTAAAATCAGAGGATAGTAAAATAAGGGAGAGTTTTTTCAACAGTTTAGGCTGGAGTTCGAGGGAGATTGAATTAAAGGTAGGGAAAGGGGAAGACATAGCAAGTCAGGTTAGATTGAGCAGTTTAGACATAGAGAAGCAAATTTTAGTGGGGAAGATTAACGAATCGAAGTATAATAGTACATATAAAAAGTTGATGGAGGAAGGGCTACCGGAGTATTTAAAAGGGTGGAAAAAGAAAGAACAAATTGAAACGTTAGCTAGATTTAGGTGCGGAAATTTCGAGGAAAGAAACAAATATTGGTTGAAAGAAGGAGAAAGGAAATGTAAACTGTGTAAAATAGATATAGGTTCGTGGTACCATGTAGCGTTAGATTGTAAAGCGATAGATAGAGAAATAGTCGGGAGTGTAACAAAAGAAAATATTAATTTTGTAAAAATAGCAAAAGGTAGAGAGGACAGCGAAAATTTAAAGATTGTAAGGCGTATCGAAGGTTTGAGAAAAAAAGTATAGTAGATATTAGTATGTTTGCGAGATAGGTAGATGTAAAAATTTTTTTGACATGTAACTGAGCTGCCACAAGTGTGTACAAGTGTGTTCAAGCGTGAAGAATGTATAAAAGGGTATGGAGGAATGAGTGTGGTGCAGGGTGTGTAATAGGCATGTGATTAAAAGTTGTAAAGTTAGATATATAGGATGTAGGTCAAAAGAGAACAAGAAACTGTAAAATAATAAAAATTTACTGTGATATAGATGTAAACATGTAATCAGTTAGATATTAAGTAAGACTTTGAGAGAACAAGGAGACTGTGAAGGGCTTATTAAGGGAGGGAGGGAGTGAGAATGTGAAGTATTGATGTGGATGAAGGGGATAGGACGAAGCGACGAAGCGACTCAGCGGTGGAGGAGACGAACGAAGATGAAGAAGAAACTATGTATACATAAGTAATCAACTGAAAAGTATGTAAGTATGGAGTAAGAAGAAAAGCTAATTGGAGAAATAGTTTCTGATGAGCGAAACAGTCAAGTTACGCATTGAGGTGTCACGTGCTGACAGGATAAGTAATTGAATCATATAAAGAAAGAGAAAGAAAGAGAAAGAGAAGATGAAGAAAAGAAAGGATGGAGGTGATGTCAAGGAATGGCGGATGCAGATCGAAGGTTGGGGGTCTGAAACGACGTACAAGGAAAGAAGTCCAAATCTAATAAGGATGGAAAAATAAAAGAAAAGAAAATGCAGAGAAATGGTACAAATATAAGGTCAAAGGCTTTAGTTTTGTACACGTAAGCATGAAAGGAGAGATAAATAGTTCCAAGACGGAGGCCACACAGGAGTCGCAAGTCAAGATGAATGAATGTGATGAATGAATGGAAGGGCAGGGGAATATGGTACTTATTAAGAGAAAAGGGATTTATAGAATAAAGAATTAGTGATGTTTAGTGATGTTGCTGTGAATTGAGAAGAAAAGCTGAAGTGAGAGGTAGAAGGATGTAAAGACATAGTATAAAGCGTTAGAGAGTATGGATGAATGAAAGGTTAACGAAAAAAATTGTAAACCATGTCCATTTCTGGGCCTTATGGCTGAAGTTAAATAAATATAAATAAACTAACAGTGACTAGTAATTACGAAAATTATACAACAGTAATTAAATAGTAGAAGTATAGTATATCGACACCAAATTCCTTGCTCGCCCGACGCGTGTCCTTGTGAAAAGATGGTGGTGCCTCGACGCGATGCAGGGCTTGAGTCGATCACAACAAGCGCTATTAACGAGTTCGACCGCTTCCAGAGCCAAGTGAACCAGGTTGGATGGACTCTGCAAAGCGAACAGACAACAGTGATATCTGCGAATGGAGAATGGGATCGCGGAGTCGAACATGAATCAAAAACTCCGAGCATACAATCAACGGCAAACAACAGCGCCAATCTCCTACCACCGACCTCCAATTACATCAGCGACATGAGCATTCACTCATCCGGAGCCCTAAATACGGCGAATCGTATTCTCTTTGCTGGAGGGAGTCGTGATGATCTTGCTAGAGGAGAAATATTGGCGTAACCCACAGGAAGGCGCTATGATGGAAAATTTAATACAGCGACTGAATATAAACAATGGTACTTTTATGTCCGATCTTTCCAACGCGATTGGAGTTTTTTCGGGAAATGTGCATGGTGTATAACACATTGTTTTACTCCACAGATGGCGAGAGCATAGAGTAGTGGACTGGTACAACACTCGCAGAGGAACACTGATGGATTGGCGCACTTTTATTAACGCTTTTGCTTTATTAACGCTAAATCTTTGAGCATTTGTGCACGTAGGCAGCTCGGATTGTACCATCAAGGTCAGCGTATTACTAACGTACTAATTACCTATGAATCACAAACCTGCCCGATTCAAAAGTTTTGGACCGGATTCTTACAGTTTATTACCCAGAATTCGTTACGGAGATACTTCAAGTTGATTAGGCGTCGGTAGCAGGGATCCAGGCAAGTATGATAGTAGAGCGCACCTTTACCGATTCTGATGATGTAATCTACACTAAAAGCCATAACACCCTCACCTTCTCAAAGCGAATTGTGAATCGACCGCTGTAAGAGAAGTATCCCAATTGCAGGTAAAATCGAGAACTGTATTTCCACCGTTATCCGTAAAAAATGTAATAGATATGATGGCCGATCACGTTCCACTTTCATTGCCAGTGCGGAAATCAAATCCATAATTCTACGTATTAGAAGAAGGTTGCATTCTGGAAAGAGGGCAGATGACAGCAGTGCCGGTGCTACCAGAACGGGTTACGTAATTCAGTTACGTAATTCTTTTTAGTAGAGGAAACAGTGGCATTCAATGTTTTTCCATTGGGCTTACAAATGCAATGGGAATAATGAAAAAGTATCGTTGCTTAAAGTCGGAATTTTGTTCTACTTGGACAATATTTTTATCGGGAATAAAATGTGGAAAAAGATTCGTGAGGAACTGTGTTTGGCATTAGAGAATTTACGTTTAGCCGGATTAATTTTGAAGTTAAGCAAATACCAATTTTTAAGAAAACACGGTAACCTACTTGGGATTCGAAATTTCAAATATTGTTATCGAGCCGGGAGAGCAGAAGGTTCTGGCGATAAAATAATTTCCTTTGCCGAAGAATGTTTACAAAATCCGACGATTTAAAGAATTAAGCAAGTTTTTCCATCGATTTGTGCCCAAGAACACAAAAATTGCCGCATATTTTTATAAATTGTTACGCGCGAATGAAAAATTTGTATGGTCTTACGAAGCGGAAGATTCTTTTACGAAATTAAAGGAAGTGTTACTTTGTAAACCGGTTCTACAACCATTTTGATCAAAACGTGTGACCAAACTCCACCGACGCGAGCAGAAAAGGCTTCAGAGGGCTTCTATTGCAATGATACAATGCTGGTGTCCTCAACCTTATTTATGCAGTTAGTTGGAGGACTAACGATGTTAATTACAATACTGGATTTAAAGGATTCAATTTAAGGAAACAAAACACTTTTAAAGAAAATTTTTAAAACTTTTATTTTTAATTTCTTTCTGGCTTCAGAAGGTGCAGCAAACCAATAGAGAGGGTAAGCTTGAGAAAAAATAAAAGAATCTGATTCCTGCGCGATGCTGCGCCTTATATAGCGGCGCGACTTTTGCCCCTACCCGGGCTCCGTCGTGCCTTGCGCCGAAAATCTCGCCGCTACTGATAAGCCGCCCGTGCGGCCCTTATACATGCAGTTTTTTCTGCGTGTGCTCTTGCTTTCTTTTTCTCTCTCTCTCTACACCTCTCGAATTTCAGCCAGGCGGCCAGCCGGGAAACCTCTCGGAATTCCCGGGCACGCAATATATTATTTTAGGTGGCCTTTAAAAAGGCCGATTCTCCTCAGAACTCAATTCTTTATAATCGCCACTTCACCTGAGTCCTTTAGGGCTCTTGCCTGGTGAAGCAGCGGAGCCTTCGCATCCCGGAGCTGGCCAGACCCCTTCGGCGAAGACTTTCGTGCGTCCCCGAGCAAATGCCCGGTCTGCAGGGCTGGTAGGCCATGGATCTATTCCATGCTCTACAAGAGGCAATCGAGAGCGATATTATTTCTCAAAGTCCATTATTCGACGCGACTTTCTTTATTAATTTTAATTTATTGTTACTCTCTCCATAGGTTCCTACACCATCTTCATACTGCCTTACGATACCTTCGCATTTGCCCAGGATAACTCCTGTGAAATAGGGAAAACCACAAGGGCCAAAAAACCTATTTCGAAGATATTTATATATGATTATTTATTACAATCATATACTTAATTTTAAATATATTTTTATAATCGTACAGGCTTAACTTAAATTTAACTTAACTTAAACTTATTTTATTCTTAGGAACAATTACAAATTCTAGTTATCTAGAAAGGCTCGCAGACATAATATTTTATAATTGTTATATTATATTTAACTATTACTTCCTTGAAGCAATCGTAAATCACACTTCTTATTTCCTAAACGTATGACTAACCTTTACGACGCGGTTTAAAATTACTAGCTAGAAAATTTAGTTGTTTATAATCTTTCAATCTTTTCACCGAACTGTTTTTCTTGGACCAGATTTTACTAAATAATTTTATCTTATTAGTACATCTTGTTCTGTGTGTAACAAGCGAGGTTGAGAGCGTATTATCCCAGCAAGTTACAACTACTTGCAGTAGTTTGGTGCGTCACGCGTTTAAGAGTTATATTGATTAATATAAAATTTTCTGTTGTAACGGATTGTCAAGCATTAGTGTATCTAAACGCAAACCGAATAAAGAATGCCCATGAAGTTAGATGGTCCTGAATGGCTCGGTTCGGTTTCGATAACAACCAAAATTTAAGAGCGGGGATCTAGTTTATTTTAAGATAAATGCAACTCCTATAGGAGACTCGATGAAACTGCAGCCTAAGAGTCGAAGTCCGTTGATAGTAGTGGAAATACTTCCCAGCAATACTTACAAAATTGCCGTTTTACAAAACTATAACGGAAGAAGATATGCCACTAACGCCCATGCGACGCACTTCCAGTTGTGGTTACCGCATAGTGACAGAAAGAAGTGTGAAGGTAGCTCTTCTGAGGAGGAGATTGATCCAGTAAAAGAGATCAATCCGTGATTTAGATTCATGCAAAATAGGTTAAGTCACGTGATCTAAGATTTCATCCTGAATCTCATTGTCAAGGTCTTTTTAATAACAACTTATAATTTTTAAACAAAAACTTATATTCTTCATTAGTAATCGCAAGAGAAGGAAATTTACGTTCAAGTTTACCAATTCTCTAAAAAGTCAACGTAATTATAATGAAATTTAAGAGGTATAATGTTTGTAATTGAAAAAAACTCTGCAGATACGGATTAAAAATATTTTTTTAATATAAAAACACTTCAAATAATAAAATACAATCAATTCAATAAACATTGTTTGTTTTTATTTCAAGTAACGATGATAAGCGTGGAAAAGGATTTTGCTTGGAAATAACTAATTTTTTATGTTGGTGAGAAATGTATCCTTTTATTTTTCCGTCGTAAATTAAATTACCTACAAGACATTCTGTCTCATCCATGTCTACATCTTTTTGTCCAAACATTTTCAAAGCACATAAAAGACTTTCAATGTCAATTTGATGAGTATTTAATACCAAGTACACTTTCTTAAACAAATTTCGATAAGCAATTAGTTTTAACTTCTCAACAATTAAATATATTCCAGCATTGATTAAAAATTCTTCTTGTTTACTCATAACTGTTTCTAACATATATAAATTTCCTTGTTTTACAGCTTCAATCATATCCCAGAATTCCATTAAATTATATTTTTTTAGAAGAGGTCGTTTTGGCATAAAACCAAGGAGCATTTTTACGGGAATTAAATAAGTCAATATCAACCTTTTGTTTGTCTTTGATTTTTTATGGCAGTGCTGGAAGGCATATGACAAATATTCGTCAGCTGAAAAAGAAATAGAAATTGTGAATTAATTGTAAAGCAATTTATTAAATGTACACTAAAAAAGTAAACTAGTATTGCTTTGCATTGCCGAGTTAATGTGATCACGCCGACTTAAGTAACCTTAACTTAAGAATTAATTCATCAATCATTGGTACGCGATTTTTATTTTACGAAGTTCCTTAGGCTCTCCAACACTTTCTGTCCGTGTTTCAAGTTATTGCGACTACTACCGACAAACGTATACAACTGAATCTGTTACCCGAATGGTTACATAACCTTAGCTTATGTTTTAAGAATATTTAGCTTACTTTTTATTCAGTACTTTCATCTCTTTTACTGTTTTCTTCTAGAGAAAACTTTGTAACACCAGGGTACGTATTTATACGCAGAACCCAAAAAAGGAATTTATAATGAAGAACGCGTAAAGTACGTTGAATTTCGTTAATATTTTTTACTAAAAACCCTGTTGAAAATATCCATAGCTTTAAAATCCAGGTTGATCTTGACCAATCCAGTTAGATTTTGCAAACGGATTTCATGGAAATCCCGGCGAATTTCACAACTGGATTTTTGGCTGTACGGGTGAGTTTTCAAGCTGGGTTTCTTGGTAATCTGATCAGATATTCTAGGTAAATTTGTCGGGAATCCTAGTAAAATTTCCAGGTGAATTTTTCAATAACTAAAGTGAATTTCTCGTTCTGCTGCAAAAACAATAGCTGTTTCCGCAAATGATTTCGCATCTACATAGTTTAGCGAGTACGTATATTTAGTTCAGTAAATAACATTAATTTAGCATTTGATTTAGAGGCTGATTTTGTAGCTACAAAGTCAGCTACAGGAACAGTTATTTTTTGTTAGCAAAGGCAAGAAATCTATCTCGATTTTTGAGAAATCCAACTTAAAGATCCACCTGAATTGCAGCGAAATTTAACTTCAAGATTCACTTAAACTGTCGGTGAATCCGTCTGATAATTCCATTTGATTTTCCAAGATATCTACCTGGAGATCCACCTGGAATTCCACTTGGATATTTCCAACAGAGTAGCACTGATCAAAAATAAAACATAATACAAGTTCATAACTTACCAGCTTTATAATCGCTATCAAACATTGCTTTCCGACCAACAAAAAATTTATAGGTTATTTGTTGGGCAAGAGAAAAATGATCTTTATAAGTAGAAGATTCTATCGCTCTAATAAGTGGTTTACATAAAGGTAACTTATTAATTCTGAAGTATACTTTTAACAGTTGATTAACAACTGATAACATACCCCATCTTTTCGTATCGTCTTCTGAACTGCGATTATCTGCAGCGCATATTCTGAAGCAACTCATTAAACACTCCGCACATTTTTCTAAGTTTTCTCCAGGTTTTAAATTTTTATTAGTTTTTGATCTTTCCGATTTCATAGCAAGCAATCTAAGTTCTAAACACATCATATTCATAACAGGAAGCATCCAATTTTCTTCTTTTTGTGATTGTAAAATTTTTATTAATGAATGAACTGAAGCGCTCTGGCAATAATACGTAGCTGTTATATCATTCCCATGAAATGTAGATAATGTTCTAAAACATTAAAAAATGTAAACAAACACTATAAAATATATAACATTATTAGAATTCTATACAAAATATTCATATACTTAAGAAAAAATCTAGCGTCTTAATTTATATAAATTTAATTTTTAAGGGAGGATCTTTTTCTCTCTATAGCTCGCCAACGAACCGGAAGTATAATATAAAATAATATAAAATAATAGTACAAGTAAAATCCAGCGCGCTTCGTGCGCTTTGTATTATCCGTAGGCTGTTTTTCTAACATAGAAGATGATACATTCTCATTTTTTAGTTTAGAAAAATATCATAACGGTATTTAATTTTTCAAAAATTTCTTTAATAAAAACTACAGTTAAAATTTATTTAATACAATGCTTATTCTATTTAACTATTTAACCGTGTTACGTCCTGAGCAGTTGGGACACTAAATTAATTAAGCCAAAAAACGTTCAACGCCCTCTTTGGATGGTCAAGAAGCAAGAAAGCAACGGTCAGATCAGCATTTCTGATCCATCGCGTTCCCCCCCCCCCCTCCCTCTCTCTCATGGTGCGGATTGAGTGCCGGCCGACGCTAATTCAGCATCGGCCGCTTACGCCGGATATTCCTTATCGTGTACATTTCAGCAAAGCAAAGTCAAGTCGCTCTTGACTTGCGCAGCGCTTATGTTATTCCTGCGCTCTCCCAGGATATCTAAAACTGCAGCACAGTCGGCTTGGCCTGGGAAGGAGTTGGGAACCGACGAAAGTCGACTCGCTACCCAACTTCGCCATGCGCAACGGATTCTAATATCCTTCTTGCAATTACGAGAAGGAGAAAAAATCTATTCTAAAGGCGAACAAAACTAAAGGCATAAGGTTCTTTAAGAAAATTCGAAAATTGAGGGTGAGCGGTGTTGCTTGGAACATTATAAACCGAAAACATGATTCTTCAAGAATTGCTACCGTCAACTCGCATTTACGTCGGGCTTCGCAGCTTGTTGTTATTTGGAATACTCTGCGCTGACCTCGCCGCGTAAGATAAAGAGAGTGCAGGGACAAGAAATCTCCAAAATGTGCCTAAGCGCGGTGCAGGCGCGTGTTGGACCCGATTAGTATCGCTTCGCTCAGCACTTATGCGGGTGCGCGGTCGCAATCTCTATCGCTCCGCTTCGTCGCTCGACGATGCTCGCCAAAACCTTTAAAATTTTGTTTATGTTAATTTTTATATTCTTAACTCATTAACGACCAAAACCGTCAATTTTACATCATGATTTCGATGCGAAATTTCATGCATGTAATCGAGTCATAAATGGGTCTCATACATGATATCTTATGTATTTTTGTCTGCAGAATCCGAATATGTGGTCAAAATTGAAAAATTTTGCCTTTAAAAAAAATATGGCCGTTTTTTTGCAAAAATATTGTAAAAAATCTGTCATTCTAAAAGTTTACGATTTTTTTTCAGACATAAAACGCGACGATATATGAAGTTGCGTTCAACCATTGGTGCACAAAATTGCTGAAGTTTAATGGGCAATTTTTATAAGTACGATTTCTTTTTCAAAATGGCAGCTACAGGGCCAAAACCACATAAACGTCACCGTAAATCTTTACCATTTTTTTTCTCGAAAACTATTGACTTTAGTAAAAATTTTCAAAAAGTTAAAATGCCTTAGAATTGATGAAAGAATACTAGGAATTTTTTCCAAAGTGATTTGAGAAAAATTTTTTAAACTTCGATTTTTCCGATTTTTGAAAAAAAATATTTTTTTCCAAAAATTCTGAAAAAATTTTCTAGTATTCTTTGATCGATTCTAAGACATTTTTATTCTTTATAAATTTTTATAAAAATTCATGGTTTTCGAAAAAAAAAACAGATTTTAAGCATTCACTTTTAGCGCTAGTAAGAACTGAAATTTTACAAATTGCTTACATGAGATCTGTATATAATGTGTATAAATAAACTTTCCACATAATTTTTACATAAACTTTTCGAATAAATTATTTTTAAATAATTAAATACTTTTTTAAGTATATCGTTGTAAAGTTGTTAGCCTTTGTAAAATTTGACTTACAGTTTCATCTCTGCTGTTTTAGAAATAAATTCTCATACTAAGTTTTTATGTGTAGAAATTAAGTTGAATCATTATTATCTATTATTTATTATATTTAAACCTTTAAATGTCACGAAAACGAACTAAACGGGCTGTTCCTTCCGATTTTGAAGAAGACTCTTCAGAGGACGAAAACGTTTTGATACCAAATGCAGATAATTCTGGATCTTCAGATAATTCTGATTCTGATACTTACTGTGACGTAAATTTACCGTCGATCACTTATAAAAAAGTTTCAAAAAATTATCAAGCAAATCAAGCTAAGCTTGAAAATGATCACGAATATGTTTGGAAAGATGGTGAAAGGAAATATTCTAATGAAATTTCAGACGAAATTTTATTGTCTAAATCTGTGATAGATGAAATACAAAAAAGTAAGCCAGTAAAACTTTTTGATACTTTTTTTTCAATTGAAATGAAACAATACATTATAGATGCATGTAAGGAAAATGGCTTAGAGTTATTAATGGCTGATTTGAATACGTTTATTGGGATCATTATAGTAACTTCGTTCAATAAAAGAAAGTCTCAAAGGGATTATTGGTCGACTGATCCTTTTTATCTTGCGATATAATTTCTTCGGCAATGTTACGAAATAAGTTTGAACTTATTAAGTCTAAATTGAAGTACTCAAAAACCAAAGATAATGTTCCGAGTGACAAAGGGTGGCGTGTTCGTGAATTGATGAATTTGTTTCAAAAAAATATCCTGAAGTTTTGCTTTTGGCAAACTGCACTGTCAGTAGATAAAATGATGGCTAAATCCTATGCTAAAACGTCGTTGAAACAGTTCATACGTGGAAAACCTACGCGATTTGGACTTAAGTTTTGGCGTCTTTGCACTTCAGATGGATATTTATTAAATTTTGACTTATATTGTGGAAAAAATTCCTCTGTAGGAGATAAATTAGCTTCATGCGCATTAGGTTCTTGTGTCGTATTACATTTATTAAAACCTTTTTTTGAAATGACAGCTCCTGGGAAAATTTCTCAGTATCACATTTATTTTGACAATTATTTTACAAATTTAGATCTTATTGTACACTTAAAGAGACTAACATTGAGGTCTACTGGCACTGTTCGAGAGAATCGTGTAAAGGAGAAAAATGCTATTGACAAAAAGGCTCTGCGTGGAACATATGCAGTGAAGCATGAACAAAACAGTGGTATCAATTACATTACCGTAATGGATTCCAAATTAGTGTCTATATTATCTACAACTGCAGGAGTAACGCCATTAAAGCCACTGAAAAGGTATAGTTCAATTCAAAAAGCAAGAATTGAGACACCAATTCCGCAAGCATTTCACCTTTATAACCAGTTCATGGGTGGTGTCGATGTACATGATGCGCACTGTAACAATTTATTGCCAAGCATTCGATCAAAAAAATGGACCTGGGTAGTTTTTATAAGACTAATCCAGGCTGCTATTACAAATTCTGTTGAAATATTCAATGCTGCTGGAAATAATCAACAAAAAGTTGGAACCAAAGAATTTGCAATGTCAATAGCAAAAAGCTACATTTGCGACACTAGTCAAAAACAAAAAAATCATTCAACGAGACGAGAAAAACAACAAAAAAAATGTTCTAATCGTCCAATAAGAACATATAATTTCTGCGATGATTGCGAATTGTTTTTTTGCAGTCTATGTATGAAAACATATCACGAAAACATCTGATTAAGTGAGAGGCAAGGGGACTCACTAAAAAAAAGCACTCCGATTAGTGAGAGGCAAGGGGACTCACTGTAAAAAAGCACCCCGATTAGTGAGAGGAGATATACAGGGTGATTCATTTTAATTGCCCCAGGCAAATATCTCGGAAAGTACGGGAGATGGAAAAAAACGTTAAATGTAAAAGTTGTAGGGTTCAGAGGGGGAAATTGGTATTTAAAGTTTTTCTCAACCTTGCTTTTTTCAAGATATTGGCCTACGAATTGTGTAGACAGCTTGATTTGACCTTGACGCGACTGCAGAGGTCAACTGGACCCCATAACATAACATCATGTTTGAATGTAAAATTTTCCGCTCTTTTAATTTCCGAGGTCAAAAGTTGGTGTTCCTATTTAAAAAAACTACTTTGACTTTGAAATGACCTTAAAACTTGACCCCACGGTCATGGTCAAGGTCACCATTGGATTTCCCCCTCTGAACCCTACAACTTTTACATTTAACGTTTTTTTCCATCTCCCGTACTTTTCGAGATATTTGCCTGGGGCAATTATAATGAATCACCCTGTATTTTTACTACGTCCACGTCGTTATCTCTGGGTAGTGCTAAAAGTGAATGATTAAAATCTGTTTTTTCTCGAAATCCATGAATTTTTATAAAAATTTATAGAGACTAATTCGCCAAAGAGAGTGTTAAGTTTCTAGGCTATTACGTCAACGCAGAAGGTTTTCGGCCCCCAGCAGCTCGCATCGAAGGCACTGTATTGGCACTGTAAATTATTTGGCTCGTGCATTCCGCACACAGCCCAGCTTCAGGCATCTAACACCAACTATCTAAAAAGAAAGTACCAAAATCGTTTTGTTACAAGAAGTAATCGATGCGTTTAAACGCACCACGGACAGCCTGGTTACAGCCACGCGCACCAGCATATTTCGCCTTCAGCGACTCTGATGTTGACTACTGACGTATCATCCGCAGCGCTAGAAGCAAAGCACGAGCAGTTTACCGACGGTACGTGGAAATCTCTTGGGTTTTTCTCCCGTAAATTATCGCAGACAGAGGCAAACTATAGTCTGTACGACCGAGAATTGCACGCAGTTTTCGCCTCTTTTAAGCACTTCGAACACGTTCTGAAAGAAAGGGAATATGTTATCAGGACCAACTACAAGTCCCTCGTGTTCACACTGGCACAGCGACCAGAGAAGGCGTCTCCAAGGCAGCGAAACCAACTGGACTATATCAATCAGTTATATGCGACCCTCAAGCACATCTACAGAAAGGAGAATATAGTAGCCGATGCGCTCTCTCGCGTCGCAACCATCGGAATGCCATCAGTACTGGACTCTAAAGCCAGATATTTTATGAAACACGTTTTGATTTCTTTTTTTTTTACATTCGCTCGGAAATATCGAGTGTCCAAAAATGTCCGAGTCGGCACTAATGGTTTAAGCTCCAACCACTTGTGATCGACTTACCTGCCTAAGGAACTCCGTCGCCAAGCGTTTCAGGTCGTCCATAGTCTCTCTCATCCTAGTGGTCAAGTCATCTCAAAGCTTCTAAAAGAGAAATTTGTTTGGACAGAATGTAGTAATTACTGGCTGCAATGGATGCGCGAGTGCCTACCCTGCCAGAGGTCTAAGATTACCGTCATACGAGAACGCTACTCACCAGCACCGATGTACCAGATCAACGCTTTAATCATATTCATATGGGCCTTGTAGTCATGCCACCAGTCAACGTGTTTAAGTACGGCCTGACAATCATTGAGCGATTTTCCAGGTGGCCGCAAGCGGTTTATCTGAGGGACATGCAGGCCGAGACCGTCGCCTCCGCTTTGCAAATTGGGTCAGTATGTTCGGCACACCTCTCACCATCTTGACGGACCAGGGTAAGCAGTTCGAGTCAGCGCTCTTCACGTCCCTGTCCAAGTTCATATGTGCAGAGAAGCTGAGGACCACACCCTACCATCCACAATCCAATGGCCTTGTATATTGATGGCACCGGACATCACTCACGTCGCAGTACTTATGGATACAGACTCTTCCAATGGTGTTATTCGGTCGCAGAAGCTCTTATAAGGAGGATCTCCGTACTTCGCCAGCCGAACAGCTTTTTGGAACCGCTCTATAGATTCCCGGAGAATTTTTCTCCTCGAAAGAACTTCCTGCAGACCTTGCTAGCTTTTCACAAAGTCTACGATCTCATTTTCATCTCCTTAAGCCGACTCCTACGTCCCACCACATAAAATCTAAGATTTTTGTTTACAGAAAACTAGGTACATGCACGCACGTATTCAAGCGGGTAACCTCTGTAAAGTCCCCGTTGATACCTCCCTACACTGGTCCCCATCTGGTTTTGGAGCGGCTGAATGACAAACGTTTCATCATCGATGTCAACGGCGAACCAAAGACTGTAAATACAGAGCAGCACAACCCCGGGTTCAACGCACTCGAGCAACCAAACGGGACATTTGCACCTTCTCAGCCTCGCAGGGTGACTTTTGACACAACATCACCGCAGTAGCCGAGTCCTGCTTCTTATTCAAATTCATCGTCTCCTCATCATATCTGGGATACTGCGTTACACGACGAGTCGAAACAGCGCCATGCTAGAAAACATGCGATTGTAACGCGGGAGTTTTTCTAGTCCTAACGCACTCGCGATCAGATCGGTACAACTCTGGTGGTGTGCAACTTGTACCTTAGCATTTCAAATATATTAGTATTACGAAAACAAACAACATCTTGCTCACTGATCCTGACTTGTGTCATCCCGCGTAAGGAAATACTCAGTCGTAGACTCTAAGGACAACGACACCTTCACATTCCATCCCTTCAGGTCATCACTTTATTAAGAGAGCTTAATATGACCCTATTGAAAATAAATGTACATGGCGTACAAATGTTTTCGGATAGTTATGTCGCAAGACAGAAGGAAAATTTTAATATTATTTACTTTTTATAATTTTGTGATACGACAGATAACACAGGCCCACAAAAAAAAGGTGTCTGTGCAATTGGCCAGACCTATATATTCTTATGTATTTTTCGACGCTGAATCCAAATTTGCAACAAAAATTTAGGGTCCAGCTACATTTTTATGGGGTTTCGCTCGAAAAAACCTCATTTTTTACGGTTTTTCATGTTTTTTTTTTAAATTAAAAAATGTTACGTCGTAAAAAGAAATTAAGCGTCGTAAAGAAATTAAAAAATGACTTAAAATTCGTAATCGGCGACCTCCAGAATCCCTAGTAAAGTATTATCAATGTTTATAAATCGGTTTAAAATCGCAAAACTTGATTTTAATGTAATTTAATCAAATTTGAAGCAAATTTTCACTTTTCGCGATTTTCTGCCTTTTCATTGCCGTATGGGGGGTTGAAATTTCTATAAAAAAAAAAAAATCAAAACATGGTTTTTGATGTATTTTTTCCCGTAGAATTCGATTCTGAATTAAAAAAAATAAAATATTTATTTTTTTTGTTTTGTTACGTCGTAAAAAGAAATTAAGCGTAGAATAATAACAAGTAGAGGAATGAGGGCAAAAGTGTAGAATAATAGAAAGACAATAATGAATAAAAATAGTAAACGCGATTCTGTTTACGACATACCAAAATCCGTAAAGAGGTAGAAAATGTAAAAAGCATACAAAAGGCAATAAATGAGATGAGGAAGGTTACCCAACAATACGTCGATACATTAAGATATTTAGAGACAATTCGTAAACGGAAACTAATCAATATTCAGAGCAAGAAATCAAACGTACTGCACGAATCTATTTTTCTCTCCAAATAAGGCCTCAGAAGTGGATCTCGGAGGCATTTTATTACACCGAAATGTCAAGTTTCAGCCCATAAAAATAATTTATATCCGAATCCTAATTAATATTCAAGACGTAGAAAAGAAAAACAGTGTACACCGACACTGCGCCTAGGAGAATAAGCCCTAAGAGCCAGTCACACACTAGCGCAAAATCACAAGATTAGTCACATCCGGATAATCGTGAATTAAGTAGCCGAATTTTTCCAAGAATTGAGCAAAGAGTGCACTCCACCGGAAATCAATGGAGGGGAATAAAAGAGTATAAATACCCGAATCTAAGGGCAAACACCGTTCAGTCGTAGTGAGTCTATTCAACACGTAATTATCGTCCACGCCAGTCTGATCCACGAGGCTATCAGTTCGCACAGGGACGAGCCTCTCCGAGCATCGACAAGAGTACGAGATACAGCCCGCCGCGGACTTGAGAGAGAGAGAGAGAGAGAGAGAGAGAGAGAGAGAGAGAGAGATGAAGCGAGCGAGCTCGACACCTTCGGCTCGGAGTAACGAGGGACAGCGGGACCCGCCGCTACCTGCCGTGACCAGCCGACCCGACCCACCGTATACCAGAAGTTACGCATCTCTTTAAATTACGAGGTACATGAATTAATTTTAAAAAGAATTAGCTTTAGAACATTGCGTCTTGCGTTTGAAAATTTTATAACCATTGTAGTTCCACTCAAGGTTTTTAATCATTAAATTCTTATTTTTTGAATAATTGTGTGAATCATGTTTATTTATTTTTCCGAATAATATTGACCTATATATACCTTATGCTGGACGTAACAGTTATTAAGGTCTATAAGTTAAAAACTGGTGCATTGGCCGGGAATATAAAGAATATGAGTCACAACAAATAAATAAATTCAATTTGAAGAACTTTAAAAATGAGTAAGGATGTCGGAGCAACCGAATGAAAACGTAAATAAACAGAGAGATATAATCCTTTCGAGCAGATCTTTATTACATCAATTTCGAGAGAAAGAGGCAGAATTAACAGCAATTATAAATAATAAGAAACCTGAAGATAAAGACTTAGCAATAAATAAAATACGTGAATTAACTGAATTAACTAAAGAAATAAATTTATCTTTCGCGATACAAGGGATTGGAAAACTCGGGAAATGGACCCACTCTTACCGGTGCGCAGAGGGAGACCCCAGCGGCCACGCGCCCACCCGTCGAGAAGGTTGGCACCTCACAAGAGTCGAGAAAATAAATTCAACCGCAAACAGTTGTTCTCCCATAATAGAATTAAATATCGAAGCGTTTAATTAATCTTTAAACTTTATGTTAGACACAGGAGCGTCTGTGAATATCATTAGGCAGAGCGAAGTGTCGCCATATACACCTATCGACAGAGCCAAAGTATTAATATTAAAAGGAATAACTAAACAATCTATAAATACTTTAGGTAAAATTAGAGTTGATTTTCAAAATAAATAAATAGATTTTCATGTTGTAAATGATGATTTTCCGATATACGAATCAGGGATATTGGACACGGATTTCTTTAAAGAAAACAATGCACAAATAAATTATAAAGAAAATTATTTGGATTTAAATGGACTTATTATTTCTTTGACGAAATTATGTCAGAATAATGAAGAAATGTTAATTAATTATTTTATGGATTTTGAGAGAAAATATCGTTGGAAAGAAAATTATGAAAAATATGTATCTTATGAAAAAGAGTTATCAAGAAATAAAGAAGAGATTATTAATGAAAATAATGATGTTATTGAGGCAATTAGTCAAATTTATGAAGAAAAAGAAATTTGCAATAATTACATCAACGAAGAAAATGAAGAGATATATGAGGAAAAAGAAATTTGTAATGAAAATAATTATGTGAAACATAAAAAAGCTAATAAAACTAACGAAAAAAAAGATACAATTACGAAAACTAGGTGTCAAGGGAAAGACACGCTTGTTGGTAATGTGCAGGTAAAAGAAGAAAGGTGCGAGGGAAAAGGGACTTATATATTCCAGGGACAGTTTAAAGAAGAGGAAAATGAAAGAATTAAAAAATTAACGTGCAGTAACGACGAGCAAAAACAGTATGCGGTGGCTAAAAGGACTCAAGAGTTTAATGAGGATTGTCATGAAGAAATATTGAAGAAAGATAATGCGTTTAAAAGTAATAATAATGATGATGAAAATAATGAGAGAAAAATAGGGCCGTGCGGTACGTTTGATTTCTTGCTCTGAATATTGATTAGTTTCCGTTTACGAATTGTCTCTAAATATCTTAATATATCGACGTATTGTTGTGTAACCTTGCTCATCTCATTTATTGCCTTTTGTATTCTTTTTACATTTTCTACCTCTTTACGGATTTTGGTATGTCGTAAACAGAATCGTGTTTCCTATTTTTTTTCATTATTGTCTTTCTATTATTCTACACTTTTGCCCTCATTCCTCTACTTGTTATTATTCTACGCTTAATTTCTTTTTACGACGTAACAAAACAAAAAAAATAAATATTTTATTTTTTTTAATTCAGAATCGAATTCTACGGGAAAAAATACATCAAAAACCATGTTTTGATTTTTTTTTTTATAGAAATTTCAACCCCCCATACGGCAATGAAAAGGCAGAAAATCGCGAAAAGTGAAAATTTGCTTCAAATTTGATTAAATTACATTAAAATCAAGTTTTGCGATTTTAAACCGATTTATAAACATTGAAAATACTTTACTAGGGATTTTGGAGGTCGCCGATTACGAATTTTAAGTCATTTTTTAATTTCTTTACGACGCTTAATTTCTTTTTACGACGTAACATTTTTTAATTTAAAAAAAAACATGAAAAATTGTCTCTAAATATCTAATATATCGACGTATTGTTGGGTAACCTTCCTCATCTCATTTATTGCCTTTTGTATGCTTTTTACATTTTCTACCTCTTTACGGATTTTGGTATGTCGTAAGAAGAATCGTGTTTACTATTTTTATTCATTATTGTCTTTCTATTATTCTACACTTTTGCCCTCATTCCTCTAATTATTATTATTCTACGCTTAATTTCTTTTTACGACGTAACAAAACAAAAAAAAAAGAAATATTTTATTTTTTTTAATTCAGAATCGAATTCTACGGGAAAAAATACAGTAAAAACCATGTTTTGATTTTTTTTTTAAAGAAATTTCAACCCCCCATACGGCAATGAAAAGGCAGAAAAATCGCGAAAAGTGAAAATTTGCTTCAAATTTGATTAAAATGACATTAAAATCAAGTTTTACGATTTTAAACCGATTTATAAACATTGAAAATACTTTACTAGGGATTTTGGAGGTCGCCGATTACGAATTTTAAGTCATTTTTTTTTTTTCAAAAAACAACTCCTAGTCGGCGTAAGTGGACAGTAATCGTGATAAATTGATATTTTTTTCAAAATATCCAGGTTTTGGATACTGTTCTGGAGGTTTTCCACTACATGAATCACAAAACTAGAATTTTTTTCGACTATTGATCATAAAGTAAGATAGAACTTATGTAAAGCGATATTCATTAACTCCGTTATGATATTTTTAGCTTCTTTTAAGAATTGCCTTAGAGTTTTAATGGGTTCATCAACTGAGTTTGTAGAATTTCCGTTAATACTTCGCAACTTCGATAGTGAGATGTTGGATACTAGATATTGGTGATACCTATTTTTATTTGTCTTCCAAAAAAATATTTTAAATAAAGTTTTAAAGTGTTTCACCCTTACGCACATGTTTCTCGTCAAATGCCCGGCGTAAAGGATATCTGACACGCTTTTGACTTATTTTTGAAGACGTTTCTCTCTTCATTCAGCAGTAATCTGCCAACATACTTATACCCCATTGTCCTTGAAATCTGCGTTCAAATTCCTTCAAGTCTTGATGAAACCTTTTTCCTTGCTCTTCACTAATGTCCTCGATGTTCTCAGGAAATTGATCAATATGTGAATCAAGGAATTGAAGCTCCAAGTTCATTAGGCAGCCCAGTTTTTCAAAGTTGCGTACCATTTTTTTACAACAGTTTTGTAATTTACGTCTTTAGTGTGTGACACGGCAGTTTGCACGCTTCGCAAACGTAGGTCTCGACCGCGCTTTTCACACAAAATCCTAATTCAACTCACTCGACTCACGCTCTCACTCCCTCCCGCGTGCCCGGAACGACCGGTCTCATTAAGGGGGCCCTGCCGGACCGCGTCCTTGAGACGGAACGCACGCGCGGATTACCGACTCTGCTTTCGCGGCGGTGCCCCGTTGGGCACCCCGAACACCACTACCCGCTCGCGACTAAACTCACACTCGTCCTCTCCGCTCACACGCATGCACTCAAGCTACCACTCGCACAACTACTCTCTTCTTATCTCGCACCACTAACACCAACCGCTCAACCTGACGTCCGGCGTCCTAGGCGAAGTCGTCCCCTCGGCGGCGGCTCTCAGGTGGACGGTCAGGTAGGCTCCGCTCTCTCTCTCTCTGCTTCGCTGCAACCCTCGCTCGATGGCTGCGTCCCGACGTCCTCTCCTCCGGTCGTCGTCTCCGCAGTATCCTCCTCTCTTACCAGCTTCGCTCGCTTCTCTCCTGCTGCACTCCCGCCGCACTCCGCGAATATCCGCTCCTGACACACCCGCTCGCTGTCAAGGCTCGACGGATACTGGCCTCCGCCGCGCGCGCGGCGTTGCTCGGACCCTCGCGCGGCCCTATCGGTCCGGCGGGGACCAATCACGGCCGCTAGCGCGCGTCTGGCCAACCCTCGCACTCCACTCTCGCGACGAGGAGAAGTCCGCCGAGGGCTCGCAGGCCCGCGTTCGGCGATCGGACCTCTCCTCTCGTTCTATCTCTCTCGCACACACCCGCGACTTGTCGCAAGTGTTACCCAAAAATTTTGTTGATACATCTTTAAAACTAGACCATGCTGCTTTCTTATCATCTTTTATAGTTCTTCCAAAGTTTTCATCTCTAAGTAGAGTATGAATTTTCAGGTCCATCAAAAATACCTGCGCTTACTTTAGCATCTGTTTTTGTGGTGAAACACATGGCTCAAATATTCGTAGCATTCCCCCATCTTGCTCTAATGCCTTGACAAATTGTTTCATTAAACCAAGTTTTATGTGAAGAGTTGGTATCAAAATTATAGACAAATTCACAAGTGGCTCTTTTACAATATTTGGTTTTCCAGGTTCAAATAGCTCTCTTAGTGGCCAAATTTTCTTTTTGTAGTGGTTTTCCCTATCTCTACTATCAAACAGACACAAATAACAAGGATATTTTGTAAATCCAGATTGTTGTCCTAGTATCATAGACAAAATTTTTAAGTCCCCATACATTTGCCATTTATGTTCCTCGTATTTTATTTTTGACAAAACCAATTCAATGTTTGAATACGCTTCTTTAAGCACAGTTGAATGCGCTATTGGTATAGGAGCGTACTTATTTGTGTTATGAAGAAGGACTGCTTTAAGGCTCCGCTTTGACAAATCAATGAACAGGCGCCAATCCTCAGGTTTGTATATACCTGGTTTTAATTCGTCAATAAGTCCTTTTACGTCAATGCAGTAAACTAGCCCTGAATCTTCTTTAAAATGTTTTCAAAAGGTTTTCTCACGGTCACGATATTCACTTACTTTAGTTCCCTTTGTGATGAGCAAGGAAAAAGGTTTCATCAAGACTTGAAGGAATTTGAACGCAGATTTTAAGGACGATGGGGTATAAGTATGTTGGCAGATTACTGCTGAATGAAGAGAGAAACGTCTTCAAAAATAAGTCAAAAGCGTGTCGGATATCCTTTACGCCGGGCATTTGACGAGAAACATGTGCCGTAAGGGTGAAACACTTTAAAACTTTATTTAAAATATTTTTTTGGAAGACAAATAAAAATAGATATCACCAATATCTAGTATCCAACATCTCACTATCGAAGTTGCGAAGTATTAGCGAAAATTCTACAAACTCAGTTGATGAACCCATTAAAACTCTAAGACACTTCTTAAAAGAAGCTAAAAATATCATAACGGAGTTAATGAATATCGCTTTACATAAGTTCTATCTTACTTTATGATCAATAGTCGAAAAAAAATTCTAGTTTTGTGATTCATGTAGTGGAAAAACCTCCAGAACAGTATCCAAAACCTGGATTTTTTGAAAAAAATATCAATTTATCACGATTATTGTCCAATTACGCCGACTAGGAGTTGTTTTTTGGAAAAAAAAAAATGACTTAAAATTCGTAATCAGCGACCTCCAAAATCCCTAGTAAAGTATTTTCAATGTTTATAAATCGGTTTAAAATCGTAAAACTTGATTTTAATGTCATTTTAATCAAATTTGATCAAAATTTCACTTTTCACGATTTTCTGCCTTTTCATTGCCGTATGGGGGGTTGAAATTTCTATAAAAAAAAAAAAAAAAAAAAAAAAAAAAATTCAAAACGTGATTTTTGATGTATTTTTTCGCGTAGAATTCGATTCTGAATAAGAAAAATAAAATTTGTCTTCATTTTTTTTTTTAATTAAAAAAAAAAAAAAAACACGAAAAACCGTAAAAAATGAGGTATTTCGTGCAAAACCCCATTAAAATCTAGCTGGACCCTATTTTTTATTGCAAATTCGGATTCAGCGTCGAAAAATACATAAGAATATATAGGTCTGGCCAATTGCACAAACACCTTTTTTTTGTGGGCCTGTGTAATTATTGAGTTATTGTGCATTGAAAATTACAATAGTTGACCAATCAGTAGCTCAGTCAAAGTTCGGTAGACAAGGCCTACCTGAGTGAATACTGACTGGAGCAGAGAACGCTTAGTGATCACCGATTGGATTATTATCAATATTTTCAGTTGATAATAACTCGATAATTAACTATCAATCTCTCTTAAAAAAGTAATGACCTTTATTGCCAAGTCTTTTTGTCGTAAAAAATTATTCATGGCTTTTTACTATAACTCAAACTCGTTTATCTGAAAACTGTATTTTTTGAGTTGGCCACAAACATAACTTTCCACCAATTTTCCACCAATTTACTTGAAATTTTTAATATACCTTGAAAAATATATTTTTTGTAGAAGTACGTAGGATTTATTTTTAAATTGTATAGTTCATTTGTTATTAACAATTACCTGATGATTTTTCAGTTTTCATTGCACTATTTGGACAATAATAAAAAAATCCAAAAAAAATGTGTACTTCTTTAGGAATTAATGTGTAAAATTAAAACTTTTGTACATGTATGAAAACTTTATTTGGCCGTGAGCCTTGAAAAAACGAAAACATCATTAGAAAAATCCTGAACAATCACCATTTTGAAATGCATTGCTTCAAAAAAATGTTTGTATACAGTTGTATATATATGCAATAAATATCCTGAATTGGAATCTCGATTTATTTTGTAGTATTTCTAGAAAAAAGATCCTAAAATAGCCTATTTTTTTTGGCCTTTAGAATGGCCTAATCCCTTAAAATAAATAAAAAAATTTCATTTGAAACTATATTTAATACTATGGTGAGCACAATAATTTTTGGATGATTGTTAGACTTGACACTTGAATGAAGGAAACAAATACTGCATCAATGCTTTGTATATAACTTACTTTAAATGATGTAGAACGAGATCATCAAATGGTGAAGGTATTACTTCTATAGCTTTTGTTATATAAATATCTGAAAATACATTTACATGACTATTACGACGTAGTGAGAGCAGATTCTGAAACAAAAATTACAAATTAGATTTCAGTATTATTATGACAAAATTATAATATAATAGTGTAACTTAAAGTCGATGCAATCTTTTTTTCTCTAATAGATGTTTTAAGGTGGGTCTATACCTAATTTTTTTTTTAAATTATCTATAAAATCAAAATTATAATGCTGCATGTATTTTGTTTAATATGTTATATATAAATATTCAATTGGGGCTAAGCGTATTTTTAAAAAATTCTCTGCCATAACCTAAAGGTTTATGTTTTATGGGTTTTATGGGTTCCAAGGATGATTTTTCTATATAACATTTTAAAGTTTAAATCTAAATGGTACTTTAAAGATCAATGCAAATTAAAATAAGGCCCTTTATGCAGTGGTAGAGTCAATTGTAATTCTAATACTCACAGCCAAATAGGAACCATCTTGGTTTATCCATCCTCTACGAAGCTAAAACATGAAAATAAATTTTATTAATATTGCTAATTACTTATCAATAAAATTAGTAATATTTTTGTATATTCTCAATATTTTTGATAATTAAAGTTTAATCACATCAAACTTTATAAGCTATAACTTCCTTTAGAGTATACCTTGGATTATTAGACCTATTTTCTCTTAGAAATTTAATGTGTAACAGAAAAGTCTTACTTTTACGTAAGTATAAATATTCTAATATATATTTATTATTTCTGCAGTTTATTTTTTGGTTTTCTAAAGATGGATACCCTTCCAAGACTATACAAATATATGAATGTTCGTAATTTGGTATATTAAATAATTTTAAGTTGTAACATATTTGATGTATGATTTTGTATATTTATTTTTTACTTTGATTTCACAATTAGTTATTGTCTATTAATTAGTTTATAAACAAATAATATTACTAACGAATAAAATTCCATCAATGATTTTAATATAAAAATAAGACACTCCATGTAGTGGTGATGCCTAATAAATATTTAATGTATTACATTACTCTGAGCTTGTTGAGAAAAGCTATAGTGTTACAAGTACAATTAAGTATATTAAATAATAGATTTACTTTACCTGCATAATATAATCCATGATGAGGTATTGATAAAAATATATTGAATTGTAAGCTTAATGATAGTTTCTTTACAATTGTTACAACTTAATATTTACATCATCTTCTTATATTATATCCCTTCCTATATTACAAAATTATATAAAAAAATGTTTATATCTTTTTCAATACGTTATCTTCTTCGTATTATTTCTAATATGTAAAAATCTTGAACTAACGTTAGAATGTTTATATTTATATTTACATTTGTATTTTACTTAGGTTCTATACAAATAACAAGTAAAGGCAAGTTTGATTTTTTGCAGTTACCACATAAGTTCTGACACGCAAAATGGAATAAGTAATAAACATAACGAATAAGGAATAAAACTAAGGTGTGGAAACTGGGTATTATGGCCCTTTGCAGGCACTTGCGATAAGGAGTGGAAATAAGGAAATAAGAGGGGGAATAAGGAAATAAGGGAGGGAATAAGGAAATAAGAGGAATAACATCGGGAATAAGGAAATAAGACTTCTTATTCTCGAAACATACTATCCTTTCAAAAATATCAGCCGCGCATGCGTAAATTTATCGAATAAAATAAAATTTTATTACTAAATATTAATTAATTAATATTGTTAAATTAATTAATTAAATCAATTAAATTAATATTGTACTCATTAAAGAGTTAATTTTTTATTTTATAAAATTAGAAATCTGCCATTTACGCATGCGCGGCTGATATTTTTGAAAGGATAGTACGTTTCGAGAATAAGAAGTCTTATTTCCTTATTCCCCCTCTTATTTCCTTATTTCCACTCCTTATCGCAAGTGCCTGCAAAGGGCCTATAGCGGCAGGCTGCTGGTCTCACAGATTAAAAGGGAATAAAATAAGAACAGGAAGGAGTTTGGAAAACAGGAATATAAACAATCTTCGATCTGTAATATCCCGTCAGGGTCAGATACACGAGATATAGCGCGTTTGTCGAGCGCGGGCTTATTTAAATTTAACAGGAAAATACTGTAAGAAGTAAAAGGTTATGTATGTATAAAATAATGGAACACTTATTGAGTTAAACTGTAGAGTGTTTGATATAAAAAAAATAGAAAAATACAATTACTATAATGTAGGTTAGAATTTAAACGCGTAGCAAACGAAAGACTAGAGCGGCACGACGGTGGCTCTCTAGTTATTAGAAAAATCAGTTGAACCTCCAGAGAAGTTACTCGTGTAAAGGAGAGCTGAATTGGGCATCCTCGGCTGCAGCGAGGGCTGTAGCCGCACCATCCAAGGGAGGGGGGCCACCCCCTATTGAAACGAAATATGTATTTTTATTACGTATTTTTGATTCATAACATAAATACGTATACAAATTACGTATGAAATGTTCGTAACACAGTGTTCGAATTTGTGTGGTATTTTTGATACGTACTTTTTTAATCTTCATTTATTTCTATGTTATTTAAAAAAAAGAAATTAGTTTGTAGCCTGCTATACTGCCAATTATGGGGATTATCATATCTATGATAACACTCAAACTGGGGGAATGAGCTTAAAAATGATTGTTTTATCCATATTAGAAATAAGATCACGTACCAAAATTATGTAACAAAATAAGGTAACAATAATACGTATAAAAGATACGTATTTTTGTTACATAATTTTTTCATAAAAGTTACGTATTTTTATTACCTTATTTTGTTACATAATTTTGGTACGTGATCTTATTTCTAATATGGATAAAATAATCATTTTTAAGCTCATTCCCCCAGTTTGAGTGTTATCATAGATATGATAATCCCCATAATTGGCAGTATAGCAGGCTACAAACTAATTTCTTTTTTTTAAATAACATAGAAATAAATGAAGATTAAAAAAGTACGTATCAAAAATACCACACAAATTCGAACGCTGTGTTACGAACATTTCATACGTAATTTGTATACGTATTTATGTTATGAATCAAAAATACGTAATAAAAATACGTATTTCTTTTCAATAGGGCCTACTACGCCAGTCTAGCAATCGCCCGTGCTCCGCTTCGAGGAAAACCACGTCATCGTACTGTCTAACTTTTACGGTACCTCTCCGCTCGGTTCTCTGTGGATTCTTTATGTCGGCACATCAATGAACACCCTTTTATTTATGATGCCCTTTGTTTTTGTCGCTTACATGTGTGTCTCCCAGACTGTCTGAAAGCATGGGTTTTTCCCGACAATTACTGTGTGTTCGACACGTGCGGACGCGCGCATTCTCTCGCTTACTACTATTTTCTTAAGTCCGAGCCTTTATCCCTATGCTCGGATATAGCCACCCTATTGAAAAATCTTACGTAAGATCTTACGTAAGTTCTTACGTAAGTTCTTACGTAAGATCTTACGTGAGATCTTATGCCAAAATCTGATCTGAATTTTTTTTATTTATAAAGGACTAAATACCGTGCAAAATGAGGATAAAATTGTTATTAAAGAATGTTTTTTCGATGGGACTTAGAATTTTTTCAGATGTGTAGCAAAATTTTTAAGTTCCGCATCTGAAAAAATTTTAAGTCCCATCGAAAAAAAATTCTTTAATAACAAGTTTATCCTCATTTTGCACGGTATTTAGTCCTTTATAAATAAAAAAAAATCAGATCAGATTTTGGCATAAGATCTCACGTAAGATTTTTCAATAGGGCAGTCTATCGGCTTTCTCGTTTCATTGAATGTCCGCGTGATCAGTTACACTGTAAAAAATCCCTTTTGTAAAATTACTGCACTTAACATGGGTAATCAAGCGACCTACTTTGAATGTAGCGACTTTACAATTGGCTTTCGCAATTTTACTACCACAAGAGTAGAAGTACCACTCGTATAAGCATAAATACTGACCGATGAAGTATTTCGCAGTTGGCAGTACAGCCGAGGTTTGAGGTTATAAATGCGAATCATTATTTAAAATTACTGTGACAATTGCACATGCTAGATAATTTTTTATTGTACTACATGAATGACAATTTGTGGGAAGAATAATTAATAAAAATAACTTTATTTTATAATTAAGAATGAAAAACTAATATTTTCTAACCAAAGTTTTATTAAAATATAATTTGATTAAATTCAACATCGTTGTTTAATATTTTAAATAATAATTAATAAAATAATAAATAGCCTGCACATAATTTTCAATGTTTAAATAATTTAATTTAGTAAACTTTAACTTAAGAGGTGACTCTTAACGCCTGGACTCTCGACGTCTAGACGCGAGGAATTCCCGAATCGAATAAGTATTCGTTGCCCAGGCAGTACCCACATAGCATGAAAATTTTTTAAAAGGTTTCTGAAAGATTTCATGAAGGGTTTGAAATGTTTCAGAAATCTTTCATGAAAAGTTTTTGAAATATTTTTATGTCCGCGACATCGATCCTGCAAAAATATTTCATGAAATGTTCGTAAAATATTTCATAAGAAAGTTTCTTGAAATATTTTTGTAAACTTTTTTAAATATTTTATGGTAGTATTTATCAGTTACATGAAAAATAGAAGAAAGGTTTTTAAATTATTTTATTATACAAAATAAGTATTTCATATGATTTATTTATTGCAATGTTTAAAAAGCTACTTATTACATTGAAATAAATAAAATACTAAAACTATTTTGTATAATGTAAAGTTCATATTATTATAGGAACCATAGGAATTATGTTATTATTTTAATTATACTATAATTTATTTTAAATTGATAATACAAATATATAAATATTACATGTTAAGATCGGCATCCCCTTGAATGGAAAAACTTTCTTTCGATGAGATTCGAACATGCGACGTTCCGATTCAGAGTCCAACACCTAGTTCACTTGACCACGAGTCCTTGTTTGTATATTACATTTATTTCGCACTTAAGAGAAGTTCGCAAAATTGAGTTTGAGCATTATATGAAAAAAAAAGCTATTATTATTAAACAATAATTATTGTACAACATTTATTATTTTATTCATTTTGGCGTTAGATTTTCAGGATTTATCCTTGAAATTTAATGCGACTATATTGAAATTGTTTGAATGTTTTCATGTTAATTAAATTAAATAAACTAAACTTATTAAATGGTCAACATTCACATATAAAATAAATAAAACTTAATTTATTAACAAAAAAAAATATGTAAAAAAAGCTCGATAAGGTATTTGAACCCGATCCAAAAAGTTACAAGTCCAGTATGTTATCCACTTAGCTATCACAACATTTAGTAACACATGGCAGGACGTCGCATATGTTCATTTGCAATAAATTTTTATAAGAATTTTAATATGGAAGTACATTAAATTCGAGTACATTCACAACAATTTCAATGTAGTCGCAATAAATTTCAAGTATAAATGCAGAAAATGTATTTTAACATCAACATTTTTGCATTTATACTTGAAATCCCTACTGCAAAAAATCACGTGATAAATCAAGATCATCAAAAAAAACTAAGTCCGAAATTCTAAAAATC
This sequence comes from Sycophila sp. Sp_5, assembly GCA_018906775.1. NCBI lineage: Eukaryota > Metazoa > Arthropoda > Insecta > Hymenoptera > Eurytomidae > Sycophila > Sycophila sp. Sp_5. The sequence goes on from JACCID010000082.1 coordinate 187,421, forward strand.
GTCTAAGTCCTTGAAAAAATTTTTTTTGTAGAACCATGTTTTTAACGCGTTTTTGGGCCATTTCCTGTCGATATAAATACAATTTTTTTTTTTTATGAATTTTTGGGAATTTGACTAAGTCCATCACCTGAAATATTTCTAAGTCCTTGAAAAAAAAATTTTTCGTAGGACCATGTTTTAACGCGTTTTGGACCATTTCCTGTCGATATAAATTGTCGAATTTCGCGAGTGTTTTGTGAGGTACCACATAAACTTACGTAAATTACATTAATGCCCACGCATTTTGCTCTTTTTGGTCAGCAATGGCAAAAATAAAAAAAGAAGTTGAATTATGCTCGGTGAGCAACGATTTATGCATTTTAGTGAAATTCCTAAATGAAACCGAGCCATCTAATAACAAACCTTTAACCAACACTGAATATTTGAACTAGCTAGTAAAAGGAAAATATTTAAATATTTCATCAGTCGTAGAAGAAGAGAAAATCGTCAATTGAATTTGCCATTCAACTGCGACTTTAGTACAGCTTCCAAAATGAAAATAAAATTATAAAATGCAAAATTTGATCAGCATCCAGCTAAAATGATACGTGTAGATGGTAAGTAATATATTATGGATATATATATATTTATTTATTTACTCTTGTCAAGTAATTTTTTGTACAAAATATCAACTGAATACTTTCCTTGTTCATTTTTTTATACGAAGGGTCCATAGGCAACAAATTTTGAACATATAAGTATCTATAGACTATAGAAAGTCACTCAACAAGCTATAAAAGGGAATACAAGAACCAAAGAAAGAAATTGGATTGACCGTTGTAAATATTTTTATCATCTGGACTCTTCGTATAAAGAAATCAACAAGGATAATCTTAATTATGTATTCCGTATAAAAATTAGCAAATGATAAAAATATTGACACCGGTCAATATAATTTATTTTTTTTTGAGTCTTGTATTCCCCTTTACATCTTAGCATGTGACTTTCTTTTCTCCAGATATTTATACTTTCAAAACTGTTCTCTAATGGGCCCATCGGCTAAAAAAATCAACAGGAAAGTCAGTTAGTATTTTGTAAAAAAAAATCACTTGACAAGCTATAAAAGGGAATACAAGACTCAAAAAAAAGAAATTATATTGACCAGTGTCAATTTTTTTAAGATTTACTAATTTTTTGTACGGAATACGAAATTAAGATTATTCTTGTAGATTTCTTTATACAAAGGGTCCAGGTGATAAAAATATTTACACCGGTCAATCTAATTTCTTTCTTTGTATCTTGAATTCCCTTTTATAGCATATCAATTAACTTTTTTTACAGAATACTAATTGAAGACTTTCTTGTTTGTTTCTTTATATGATGGGACAATAGGAGAAAATCATTGTACCTCTAAATATCTTGAGAAAAGAAAGTTAAGAGAAAATATTCTTCTGTAAGTGAATATCTTTATGCGCTTACAATTATTTGTCTTGTACACATTGTATTTTCCCTTCGAGTCTTATGTATTCCTATTATAACTTGTCAAGTGACTTTCTTTACTCTAGATACTTATATGCTCAAAATTATTCTCCCATAGACCCATCGTATATAGAAATGAACGAGGAAAGCTTACAGTTGGAATTTTGTACAAACAATTACTTGACAAGAGTAAATAAATAAATATATATATATCCATAATATATTACTTACCATCTACACGTATCATTTTAGCTGGATGATGCTCGAATTTTGTATTTTATAATTTTGTTTTTTTTTTGGAAGCGGTACTAATGCTGCAGTTGAATGGCCAATTCAATTGACGATTTTCTCTTCTTCTACGACTGATGAAATATTTAAATATTTTCCTTTTACTAGCTAGTTCAAATATTCAGTGTTGGCTAAAGGTTTGTTATTAGATGGCTCGGTTTCATTTAGGAATTCCACTAAAATGCATAAATCGTTGCTCACCGAGCATAATTTAACTTCTTTTTTTATTTTTGCCATTGCTGACCAAAAAGAGCAAAATGCGTGGGCATTAATGTAATTTACGTAAGTTTATGTGGTACCTCACAAAACACTCGCGAATGATAATATTTCAGTGAAACCTTTCTGATATGTTCCTGAAAGGATTCAAGAAATATATGTTATTGAAGGTATTACGTATTAGTAAGCTGCGAGAAAGGATTCAGTAACGTTTCATTCAAACCTTTCTGTGAATCTTTCTCATAATTATTTCATGCTATGTGGGTAGAGCCTGGAGCATGGGCGCTCGAAGGGATTTTTTGTGGTAGTAAAATTGCAATCGTACTTGTACTATTACTTGTTAGAATGTGAATAATAATGTGAATAACATTGAATGTGGGTAATAAGGCGACCTACATTAACTGTAGCGAAAATAAAATTGTGATAGTAAAATCGCTACTGTCACCGTAAAATTACTAGCACTAGCGTAAAATCGCTAACGCTATTGTAATTTTCATTTGGGATTTTTTACAGTGTACTCATTTTAACTTCCCTATTGAAAAATCTTACGTAAGATCTTATGTAAGTTCTTACGTGAGATCTTATGCCAAAATCTGATCTAAAATTTTTTTATTTACAAAGGATATTTATAAACACCGTGCGAAATGTGGATAAACTTGTTATTAAAGATTTTTTTTTTCAGAAGATAACTTTTGTACTTCTGCGCATAGAAAACGGAGAGAATGCGTGCAGTAGTACTCAACCTATTCTTCTTTTGCCATATACACTGGTACTAATGCAAATGAAGTTTAAGTTGCGCACGACTGATCCGCGACAACGTCTTTAAAGGCGAATAGTAGGAACAGGGTTTTAATATCCAAGAACACCGCCGATTCCAGGCTGGAAACGACGCGTTTGATATCGTTGCTTCCAAGTCCACCATTCTTCGAAAGCTGAACTAAGAGAAGACCCAGATGTAAATAACATGAAGTCGGTAGTGGCTAAACATCATGCTTTACCTATTGTCAATATACAGGGTGTTCGAAATGTTCCGGACCCCCCACTTATGACATAAAGTAAGCATTTTGGAAAAAAATGTTAAATACAAAAGTTGTTAAGTTTTGAAGGTTGAACTAAATGATGACCTTGGATTTGTTATTGGATTTATTATTATTTTCAAGGTCATTTAAAGGTCATCTTCAGTTTTTTAAATAGGGACCCCTATTTTTTATTTCAGATTCTGAAAGAGCACAAAATTTTACATCTGGATATGTACCCACGTTATGGCTCAAAATGACCTACAGAGGTCATTTAGTGGTTAAATGATTATTTAGTAGCAGAAAGCCAAGAAATCCCGATTATTAAGAACTTTGAGCGTATCTGACCAATACTAAAGTAATTTGAATTTGCAAGACAAACTTTATGGTGGCGTTAAATTGACATTGCCCTTGATTTTCAAGGTCATTTGAAGGTTAACTTTAGTTTCCAAATTAAGCCTCCTAGTTGTAATTCTCCATTTTGCACCAGCGCTAAATTCTGCATTAGGATTGTAGAAGGTGTAATTGACACTGGCTTAAAATAAGCCTTAGGCCCAACAACTACATATCTCGGGGGAGAAAATGATAAATAAAAAAATGTCTAATCAAAATAAAAATGTCTAATCAAACCACGTGACTTGGATGAATTACGCCAAAGAATCACTGATGAAATAGACTTGATACCTCAGCAAATCTTGCGAAATGTTGTTGCAACCTTTTACAATCAGTTAGCAGATTGCCAAACTGTTAATGGGCAACAATTTGAACAGTTGTTGTAAAAAGTTCCTGTCAACGACATTTTAAAAAAATTCAGTTTGGGCGAATAGTCCACTGTCTTGATTTAGTTAGCTGGGCCGCCGATAGTCCTGCCTTAGCTGACTGGGCCGCTAGTGTTCTTGTCTTAGTAGGCTGGGCCGCCGATGGTCTTGCCTTAGTAGGCTGGATCACCCATGATGTTACCTTAATTAGTTGTACCTCCCGTGCCTGAGCAATAAGGCTCATTTTGATTAGACATTTTTTTATTTATCATTTTCCCCCCCGAGGTATGTAGTTGTTGGGCCTAAGGCTTATTTTGATTAGACATTTTTTTATTTATCATTTTCTCCCCCGAGATATGTTGTTGTTGGGCCTAAGGCTTATTTTAAGCCAGTGTCAATTACACCTTCTACAATCCTAATGCAGAATTTAGCGCTGGTGCAAAATGGAGAATTACAACTAGGAGGCTTAATTTGGAAACTAAAGTTAACCTTCAAATGACCTTGAAAATCAAGGGCAATGTCAATTTAACGCCACCATAAAGTTTGTCTTGCAAATTCAAATTACTTTAGTATTGGTCAGATACGCTCAAAGTTCTTAATAATCGGGATTTCTTGGCTTTCTGCTACTAAATAATCATTTAACCACTAAATGACCTCTGTAGGTCATTTTGAGCCATAACGTGGATACATATCCAGATGTAAAATTTTGTGCTCTTTCAGAATCTGAAATAAAAAATAGGGGTCCCTATTTAAAAAACTGAAGATGACCTTTAAATGACCTTGAAAATAATAATAAATCCAATAACAAATCCAAGGTCATCATTTAGTTCAACCTTCAAAACTTAACAACTTTTGTATTTAACATTTTTTTCCAAAATGCTTACTTTATGTTATAAGTGGGGGGTCCGGAACATTTCGAACACCCTGCATAGAGGACTCAGAGGGGCTTCTTCGGTAATGGCAACGTCACGCATTTATTTAAATTTCCTGCTTTCTAAAATTAATATACGCATTTTCGCACGTACAACGAGAATTTCCGCACTTCTCGTTTTGGAGTAATTAACATCTAAATATGTTTATTACACAATGCGTCTGGACTACCATGACTCCTGGAATCGAACACTTCAATTGTGTTTTTAGCCACAAAAGTAGCTTTAAGTTTATTTAAATTTTCGACAGCAAATGGAACTACAGATAACTAATGTTTTTTAATGTTATTAAAATTAAAATTAAAAATTTTAATTCTTTAAAATATTAGTGGATTAGTTGTTTTAATAAAGATTAATACGAATAAATCAAGTGTATCTGTAATTTGCATTAACAAAGTCGTGCTAAAAGTTTATTCTTTACGTTATATTTAAAATCAAATAGATTTTTTTCAAATTAACTCGAATGCATATTTATTTTTTTTATTATTTGTAATGTTATTCGCTTATTGAATTAGTTATACTATCAGGTTTTCTAATATTGTTTTTAAGGTAGGTTACAATATTCATAATAATGTAGTGCGCTTTTGTAAACAAACATTTGTAAAGTTTTGCATTCTAATTTTTCTGGTTAACAGAGATTAAGAGAATCGTATTGAAAATTAATTCTTGTGTGCAATAAAGGACTAAGTTTTACAAAAAATTTCTTATAGCTAGTCAATAGATTATTCAAGTAGATCATCATCATGTTTATTTAATTGAAATAATAAAACATTTTTAATTCTTCTTTATATTTCAAAAAAATCTCAAGTAATATTTTCACTCATGGTTAGAAAGTATTTTCCTAAGAAACTTGAATTAAAAATTAATAATCTAAATTAAATAAAAAAAATAATAATTTCTTTAAAATAAAGAGTTTAGTTATAATTGCTAATTCTTTGGATACAATTGTACATTAGAAAACATATGGTATTAATATTCTATTTTATTTTATTATATCTAAGCAACACATTTTTTTAGACAAATCTAGTGCAACCAACTTGCTATATTTTTGTAAAAAATCTTATATGATTTGATTTTTCAATAGGGTAATCCTTCAAAAACAGCCTTTTCATTAATAACAAATTTCAAGTTCTTTTTTTTTTCAGAGCTAACTTATGTTTTCAATATTATCAAACTGAGAACCATGAGTGTAAAAAGGAATCTTCTTTAATTGTCAATACTTATAATTTTGTATAAAAAGCTTTTTTATAATATTGTTTTTGCTATTGTTTATATTACTTTACTGCTATTCTGCATAATAATATATGTTTATGAAATTGTTTAGAATAAAAAAATCAGCACTCAACATACAAATAAATACCATGTAGGTCAGGATAAAAACATTCTTTTTCCATCCAATATGGTACATATACATTTATGTATATGTGCCATTCTGAAATTTTATGAAAAAAAAATTATTTATAATATTTATAAAAACCTGAATAATCAAAAATATATTTTTATAAAGATTGATGGCAAGAATAGAAATGTTTTAAACATATTATTTTATTTATATAATATTATGAAACAATTTTTTTCGAACACAAAAAAATTCTCTTTTCTTGCTGAAGAACTTAAATTTAAGTATTAGAATTCAAAAAAGAATTAATCTGGAAAAATGTATTATGATTGTGGCTCTGTTAGTTAGTCACCTTTTTGACTGACTCACAGATTATTGTCTTACACCAACTCAGGAGTAAACATTAGTTCCTCTCTAACTTATTTCTGCTTAAATGCTTTTAGCAAACCACATCCCTGCACTTTAAGCCCCATATACCTTAATAAAATAAATAAATATTTCAACTTTTAAAGATTTGAAAACTTTATAGATATCATGCATAAACGTAACATTTTTAAATTTTATTTTTTTTTCTATCCTTTTCAACAGACTAAATTAAACTGACTTATAATTATAACCAGACAGTTAAAGAAAGATTTTTCAAAACATTGATTTTGTTTTGAAAAACGAAAGAGGAAATTCATGTTGGTTTGCATTTCCATAGAGAAATATGTCAGGTTTTGTGTTTTAAATTTTCATTAAATTTCATATTTTCTATTGCTATTTTTATCACTTAAAACTATTCTGTAAAAAAATTAATATTTTATTATTTTTGTATTGTAATATATTATTTTTGTATTGTAATTTATTATTTTTGTTTTGTAATGTATTATTTTTGCATTGTAATAGTTTTCAATTTTTTTCAGATGAGGTGATGCTTGCAATGCGGAATAGCTTGATCTCTTTTACATTTGTATCACTTATATTATGGGCAACTACTACATATTTTGTTATATTTCAACAATCTAATATTGAAAAAAATGGAAAGGTATGAAATCGAAAATTTTTAATTATACCACTTTTTTCATTAAAAAAGTCAATAGATTGACAGTTAGCTTCATACATTATCTTTTAAAAATAGATTTATAACAAAAGTATATTTACAGTACTTATTCGCCACTTTTAACAATGTTTAAAAGTAAACAAAATTACGAAAATAAAAATATCAAATAATAAAAATAGGAGGTTAATAATACATTTTGCAAAACTGTTGGCTATGTTATAAATGAAATATTAAGAAGCCTCTTGCAAGTACAACTTAAGTCTTCATTTTTCACTCTCTTCATTTTTTATTATCTATTAAAATAATGTAGACATCAACTCCATCCCTATGCATAACGAACTTTCAGGTGACGTATTTTAAACGTGCATATAATAATAATAGATAGGTAAATGCTAGGTTAAATTGACTAATTATAGTAAACAACTATAGCCAGGGCCAGCTTCTGCAGTTTTTGAGTTCTTTATTGAATTAAAAATGAGTGACCAAGTCTTAGAGTCTACTAGGAATCATCGGCAAGACCCTTATAGGCAAACGAGAGGACGCCCCTATCGCTAAAAATGACGTTATAATATGACGTCATTAATAACGTTATTGCTGAGGCTACAATTTTGGACCTAACCTTAAATTGACTAATTATAGTAAACAACTATAGCCAGGGCCAGCTTCTGCAGTTTTTGAGTTCTTTATTGAATTAAAAATGAGTGACCAAGTCTTAGAGTCTACTAGGAATCATCGGCAAGACCCTTATAGGCAAACGAGAGGACGCCCCTATCTCTAAAAATGACGTTATAATATGACGTCATTAATAACGTTATTGCTGAGGCTACAATTTTGGACCTAACCTTAAATTGACTAATTATAGTAAACAACTATAGCCAGGGCCAGCTTCTGCAGTTTTTGAGTTCTTTATTGAATTAAAAATGAGTGACCAAGTCTTAGAGTCTACTAGGAATCATCGGCAAGACCCTTATAGGCAAACGAGAGGACGCCCCTATCGCTAAAAATGACGTTATAATATGACGTCATTAATAACGTTATTGCTGAGGCTACAATTTTGGACCTTTTTTAACGTTATTCAATAACGTTATTTTCCGATTACATTAGAAATCTCTATTTTAACGTTATTTTTCGCTATGAAATAACGTTATTTTTAGCTTTGTGGGGTATTTGGCTTGAACAATGACGTTATTTCTAGAACTTAAATACGCACATGAAATGACATTATTCGTTAATGAAGTGTAGATACGAAGAACGTCATTTTTACCATAAAAAATGTTATACGGATTGTAACGTTATATCCGCAATATACAGCATGCTTAGTAAATAACGTCATTTTTCCTAGTTTTGTAGTGGCCATTAATGTAATTTTCTTTTGGTCCGCTGAAGCAAAAAATTACGTTATTTACGCAATGGGCGTAGGTCAAGGCTGAAAACGTCATTCTCCGAACCCTGTTGAAAATATCCAGCTGGAAATCCATGCATGGCCTGGATTCCAGCTGGATTTTCCACCTGAATTTCCAGCTGGATTTCGGGGAACCTTGGTTGAATTTATCCAGCTGGATTTCTGGGGAATGCAGGTGCAATTTATACCTTGATTTCGAATCAATTTAGGTGGATTTAATGGATATTCAGATGGAATTTCCACCTGGAATTTCCACCTGGAATATCCATCTGGAATTTCCACCTGGAGTTTCCATCTGGAATTTCCATCTGGAAAATCCATCTGGATATCCAATAAATTCACCTAGATTGATTTGAAATCAAGATATAAATTGCACCTGCATTCCCCAGAAATCCAGCTGGAATCCAATCCATGCATGGATTTCCAGCTGGATATTTTCAACAGGGAGTACATATGCTTTTTTTAAAACAAATCATCTTAAACTTTGTTCTATCATAACTGTTTAGATCACAAGTATAAGAAAAGCATATTTAGGTTTTATATTTTATAAAGTGCATATTAATATTTAATACTCTTTACCTATTATACTCTTTGGGAACTGTTTACTATTAGTTATAACCATGCAGTTACGTTGTTTGTTCTTGTTAACCTTACTGCTATCGTATAAAAAATTTTCAATAGTAATTATGATGAAAGATGTACAAGTAACGACCAAGAATCTCCAATAAACCATTAGAAAGAAAAATAATATTATTACAAACTATGTATTATATAATACCATTGTACTTGTACTTCAAATGAATGAATGGGAAAGTCTTTTTTCCAATGAATATTATTGTTACTTCGACAAGTGATTACAGTTCCCTACTGCAAAAAATCACGTGATAAGTCAAGTGATATGTTAGGTGATAAATTAGGTGATAAATCACGCCAAAACGTCATCTGACTATGGTAGAAAAAAAACTAAGTCCGAATTTCTAAAAATCGTCCAAGTCCTTGAAAAAAAAAAATTTCGTAGGACCATGTTTTAACGCGTTTTGGACCATTTCCTGTCGATATAAATTGTCGAATTTCGCGAGTGTTTTGTGAGGTACCACATAAACTTACATAAATTACATTAATGCCCACGCATTTTGCCCTTTTTGGTCAGCAATGGCAAAAATAAAAAAAGAAGCTAAATTATGCTCAGTGAGCAACGATTTATGCATTTTAGTGGAATTCCTAAATGAAACCGAGCCATCTAATAACAAACCTTTAACCAACACTAAATATTTGAACTGGCTAGTACAAGGAAAATATTTGAATATTTCATCAGTCGTAGAAGAAGAGAAAATCGTCAATTGAATTTGTCATTCAACTGCGACTTTAGTACAGCTTCCAAAATGAAAATAAAATTATAAAATGCAAAACTTGATCAGCATCCAGCTAAAATGATAGCTTTAGGTGTTAAGTAATATACTGTGGATGTGTACACATGTATATATATGTACATATGTACATATATATGTTGTTTGAGAAAGTATTTTTGTTTTAAAGGATTGGGTAGTTACAGCGGGCGGGGACATTAAATAAATACACTTCGTTTTTGAGCACTTTGATTTATTGCGCCTCTAGTATAGGCGAGCATACCTTAACCTCTGTGTTTGTGTATGTGTAAGATGTGTAACTAAGCTGAATAATCTTGAAAGCTGAGCTGGTGCTATGTGGCGATGAGCTGGAAATTGCAGTGCAGGTGAGGTGATGCAGTAGTTGAGCAGGATGATGAAAAAAGCAGGGTTGAGTTAAAAGTAGAGAGCACGTCCTTGTCCTTTCAGAGCTGGCTGTAAAGAGAGCGACGATGGCGTCGAGGGACGCTATCTTGCCGCGAAGACTCGCCTGACTGCGCGCGCAAGTTGGCAGCGCCATCTGGCACTGCCGAGTTTGTAGCGCGCGCAATTCGAATGGAGAAATCGCGAACATTCCGCCCGCATCATCAACGCCTTTGATGATTGAGTCCAAGAGCGATGTCGAGATGAATTGCAAAGGCTGAGTTGTAAATCCAGTCAGCGCAAACGGAAATGATGAGCAGTACAGCAGGGTCGTAAATCCTTCTGTTAGAGCTGTATGATGTTGAGTTTGAGCTTTGAGCGTGTGAAGTCCAATTTGTTGAGCTGAGCCCAGAACCAAGTGGGGCGTAAATGCACGTGGTTGAACATTATCCGTAACTGGGTCGTAAATCCAGTTAGGCTTGAGCTGAGTCGTCTGAGTTCTCCTTTGGCAGTGGAACTGGCAGCAGAGCGAGTTTTGTAATTGGACAAGTGATCGTTGATGTAGCGGTTCGGAGCGTCACTACCCTAGTAAGCCCATCCTGTCCTGGATGGAGCTGAGTAATGCGAACGAGAGGCCATTTTGCAGGTGGCAACCGTTCGTCGGTGAGAAGAGCCATAGAGCCGATCTTGAAGTGGTGAGATGGATGATGCCACTTGGAGATGGCTTGCTGGCGGTGCAGGTAGTGAGTCGACCATTGATTCCAGAAAGTCTGGAGACGTTGCTGGATGAGCTGCCATCTTGAGAGCCGAGCAGAGTTGAGATCGATGAGGGAAGGTTCTGGGACACAATTTAGAGCTGAGCCATTGAGGCCATTGAGCTGAGTCGAGCATGATCCATGGAGGACCATTCCACCAGAGTGGGTGAGTCCTAAGTTGAGCTGTGGTGATGCCTCTTGAGCCGCAATCTGCTGGATTTTCCATGCCGGGTACATGTCGCCAAGTGGTGTTAGTTGTGCTCTATTCTTGAATTTGGGCAACTTTGTTCCTGACGAAGTCCTTCCAACGACTTGCTGGTGAGTTGATCCACATGAGCGTGACTTGAGAGTCCGTCCACAGATGAGTGGCGTCGATCTTCACTTGAAGAGACGATCGAGTAGCCTTGATGAGCTTTGCAAGCAATAGAGCAGCTGTGAGTTCTAACCGAGGGATGGTTAGTCTCTTGAGTGGCGCGACTTTTGTTTTTGAGCAAATTAGTGACGTCCTTGAGCCTGTGGAGGGTGAGTGAACGACTAAGTAGACTACTGCTGCCATAGCGTCCTGAGAAGCATCCGAGAAGCCGTGGAGTTCGACAGTTGAGAAACTCCAAGTCCCAAACCAACGTAGAACCGAGATGCTGGCCAGCTTAATGAGATCGTCTCGAATGATGAGCCATCTTGAGCACACTTGAGCTGGAAGTAGATCATCCCAGCCAAGTTTGAGTAGCCAGAGTTCCTGCAGAAGAATTTTTGCGTTAATGATAACTGGTGAGACAAACCCCAACGGGTCGAAAGTCTGAGCAACTTCTGACAAGATGAGCCGTTTGGTGAGCCGTCCAAAATGAGATGAGAACTTTGATGTGAAGGTAAATGTGTCTTCCTTAGGAAGCCATTTCAATCCGAGTAGAGAGGTTTCGCAATCGTCGAGAGTGAGCGGTGAACCATCAGTAGGTGAAGCAACCAACAGTTTCTCGTGAGTAGCATGCCATTTTGATAAAGGAAATCCGCCCGCATTGCAGAGCTGGGTTACTTGCTGAGCGATTTCCTTGAGCTGATCTGGATGATCTGCTCCCCCAAAGATATCATCAACATATCTTCCTTGCTTGAGCGAGGGAACAGCGAGCGGATACTTATAGCCTTCATCGTAGACGAGCTGCAACAAGGCTCGTGTAGCAAGAAAGGGAGCAGCCTTGGTCCCGTACGTGACCGTGGTGAGCTGAAAATCCACCTCTTGACAATCGTGGTTTCTCCAGATGATCCTTTGAAGATCACAGTCGTCTGGATGCACTTTGACTTGTCTGTACATTTTGACAATGTCAGTGGCAAACAAATGATGAAAATGGCGGATTCAGATAAGCACCTCAGTGATGTTGAGCAGCAGATTTGCACCAGTGTGCATGATGTCATTGAGCGACTTCCCAGAGGAAGTTGAGCATGAGCCATTGAACACTACTCTAAGCTTGGTGGATGCGCTGTCCGGTTTGAGAACACCATGATGCGGCAGATAGAACGGTGAGAAATGTGACGTTGATGTCGTGTCCACCTCCTTCATGTGTCCCAGAGCTAAATATTCTTCCATAAAAGCAGTGTAGAGTGTGCCCATGGTTTCGTCTTGAGTGATTTTTCTTGACATCCGAGCGAGGCATTTTGATGCCGTTGAGCGTGGTTTGAATCACCGCTGAGCTCTTCCTGCATCCAGAATTTGCTGAGCAGTTCGTGGAGATCGTCATCGGGTTTGACGATGCCATGATGAGCCGAGACAGATTTGGCAAGTTGAGTTTGAGAGAGGGTCCAATAATGAGCCATCCAAACATTGATGACTGAGCGACTGGAGCTCCTGGGTGAGCTTTGATGATGCTGAAGTTGACAACGATTCCATAATAATCAGCTCCGATAATTATATCCACTGGTCGTGGCTGGAAATATTGTTCATCTGCAAGATCTAAATTTGTTAAATGCGGCCAATGATGGAGGGTGATCTTGGCGGATGATGTCATTGAGGTGACCGCTCGCAGAATCAGAGCCTCAATGATGATAGCCTCTCTGGTGAATCTTGATTGTAGAGTGAGCTGAGCTGAGCCGAGTGTTTGAGCTGATTTACCCCCTCCAATTCCGTATATCGCCAGCGATGAAGCACGACAGGGGAGCTTGAGCTGGTGAACTAAGCGTTCGGTTACAAACGTTAATTCTGAGCCGGAATCGATGAGCAGACGAACAAAATGGTTGAGCAGTTGAGTTTTTACATGAACGATGGCTGTGCCTAAAAATGTTGCTTCTGAGTAATTGACATGCGATGAGCTGAGTGTCGTTGATCTGACTTGGATTTCGCAGTGTCCTCTTCCACCCTCTCGAGAGCTCTTGCTCGAGCTTTGAGGAAATTCTCCTTTGTTACTCGATCCATGTTTCTGACCGTCAGGTGAGTCAGGAGAATATCACCCAGCTGGTCGGTAATGTTGAGCGCTGCTAATCCCTTCTTGACTTGACCAAGGGTTATCTCTAGGTCATGTAGCCCATGAGCTGATTTATTGGTGAGCGGCTTTATATCAAGCAGTTGATTAAGCAGGGACCCCACTGCGAGCCGTTTGTTCTCATAGCGCTCAATCAGCTGAGCCCAAGCTGGTTCTAATGAGCGGTCGTTGATAGGAAATCCGGAGATCACCTGAGCTGGCTCTCCCGACAAACAGCTGCTGAGGTAGTGGAGCTTCTCAACTGGAGCGAGGTCAACTTTATCCATGATGAGGCTTTTGAACAAATCTCTGAAGTGGGGCCAGTCCGCATACTCTCCTGAGAATGTTGGCAAACTGATGTCGGGGAGCTTTGAGTGCCGCTGAGCTGAGCTGGACATGAGTTCTGGCGAACCTGGAAGAGCTGACATTAATAAAGAAATTCTTCTCAATATTCTATGTGAGAGTTTGACGATTTGAGCAAAATAATTGAGCTTAAAATACGGCATGGATGCTGCCCCTGCTGTCCACATTGTCTCAATGATGTCTTGATCTTGGGTAGATTTTTCCAGCAGAGCGTTAGCTTGAGTCTTGCACTCGATGAGCAGACTGGCAGGAGGAGACTCGGTTGCCATGAGCTGTTCGTAGATTTCCACCAGGACTGAGTGCCTCATGTCCTGAGCATTGCAGAGTATCTGGAGTTCCCTTGGAGGCTGGAAGCGTGACACACGGGGCGGTGGCTGGTCACTCTCCTCAGGAACGCTTGAGCGAGACGATGAGCGGCTCCTATGAATTGGAGCTTCAGCTTTGGCTGTCGGGACGAGCAATTGCAGTGGTGGAAGCTGCGAAGGGCCAGTCCTTTCCATATCACTGACGGAGGAGGCTGGACTGATGGGCTTGCAGTTCTCTGCCTTCTTGTCATCTGCCATCGCAGAAGTGAGCAGGAGTTAGCAGCTAATGAGCGAAAGAGGTGAGCTGTCTGCAGCTGCTTACTCTCGTGAGCAGTTTAACCTTAAAATGAGCCACGTGTCACTTATTTGCACACACACGCACTCGCTGTACACTACCCATATCCGGTTCGAAGGACCAAATGTTTGAGAAAGTATTTTTGTTTTAAAGGATTGGGTAGTTACAGCGGGCGGGGACATTAAATAAATACACTTCGTTTTTGAGTACTTTGATTTATTGCGCCTCTAGTATAGGCGAGCATACCTTAACCTCTGTGTTTGTGTATGTGTGAAATGTGTAACTGAGCTGAATAATCTTGAAAGCTGAGCTGGTGCTATGTGGCGATGAGCTGGAAATTGCAGTGCAGGTGAGGTGATGCAGTAGTTGAGCAGGATGATGAAAAAAGCAGGGTTGAGCGGATCGAAAAGGCCTTAAAAGTAGAGAGCACGTCCTTGTCCTTTCAGAGCTGGCTGTAAAGAGAGCGAAGATGGCGTCGAGGGACGCTATCTTGCCGCGAAGACTCGCCTGACTGCGCGCGCAAGTTGGTAGCGCCATCTGGCACTGCCGAGTTTGTAGCGCGCGCAATTTGAATGGAGAAATCGCGAACAATATGTACATATATTTTTATTCTTGACAAGTGATTTTTTGTACAAAATACCAACTGAATACTTTCCTTGTTCATTTTTTTATACGAAGGGTCCATAGGCAACACATTTTGAACATATAAGTATCGATAGACTATAGAAAGTCACTTGACAAGTTATAAAAAGGAATACAAGACTCGAAGGGAAAATATTGTCTATGGTCAAGACAAATAATTGTAAGCGAATTAAAATTTTGAGTCAATGAAGTTCACATTTTCTTTTAGTCTTGAATTAACTTATATTACCCTATTGAAAAATCTTACGCAAGATCTTACGTAAGATTTTTCAATTGGTACAAGTCTATTGACTATCTGATCTCCAGACATTTATACGTTCAAAGATTTTCTACTATTGGTCCATCCTATAAAGAAATCAACAAGAAAGTCTTCAATTAGTATTTTGTAAAAAAGTCACTCAACAAGCTATTAAAGGAAATACAAGAACCAAAGAAAGAAATTGGATTGACCGGTGTAAATATTTTTATCATCTGGATCCTTCGTATAAAGAAATCAACAAGGATAATCTTAATTTTGTATTCCGTACAAAAATTAGCAAATGATAAAAATATTGACACCGGTCAATATAATTTCTTTTTTTTTTAGTCTTGTATTCCCCTTTACATCTTAGCATGTGACTTTCTTTTCTCCAGATATTTATACTTTCAAAAATGTTCTCTAATGGGCCCATCGGCTAAAGAAATCAACAGGAAAGTCAGTTAGTATTATGTAAAAAAAAAAGTCACTTGACAAGCTATAAAAGGTAATACAAGACTCAAAAAAAAGAAATTATATTGACCAGTGATAATTTTTTTAACATTTACTAATTTTTTGTACGGAATACAAAATTAAGATTATTCTTGTAGATTTCTTTATACTGTAACGGGGTTGTCCTATGACCGATTGGTGCAATGGGGCATGTGCGAGTGCCCCTCGAGGTCCTTACCTCGGGGTGCGCGCGAGCACCCGACGGCGAACACACGTCGCCGCGGCCCGTATACAACGCGAGAGTACGCCTGTACTCTCGCTTTTCGTACTCGCGTGCTGATGAGCGAACGCACTCCTTGCGTTCGCGCGGCCGTCGTCCTCCTCGACGACAGCTGATGCCGGCCGCTCAGCTCTACTACAGAGTGGCGGTATCCGGGAGGTTACGGATGTGAAGGGTTCACCGAGTAGTTCCGCGGACTACTCGGAAGAATAACGCGGACAAAGTGAAAATGCAAATCGGAGGCCTCTATTGCCTCCGTAAAAGAAAATTACAATTGTCTCGATCGCGAGGGTTAGTAGATGTCGGGCGTGCGGGCCGACTGCCCCGAACACGCCAGAGTGTTGCCGAGCGGAGCCGCGCGCGAACGCAAGCGCGTGCGATCCTACGAACTTTCGGCCGCGTCGAGATCGCGCGGTCTGAGATCGGCAATGTTTAAGCGGAGCACGACTTCGCTCCACGTAAACAAACGCAACGTCCGAGAGCAGGCCGCTTGCCTGCTCGGTGTGTACACACACGTACACACGCACACGAAGGAACGGGTCGCTTACCCGTTCCACGCGATGAACCGCGAACACGACCTCGAGCCCGTGCTCGAGGTACCGACGTTACACCACGCGACGGCTCGTATCCGAGAGCCGAGACTCTCACCGCACGAGAGTTCGCGATCTAAAGAGAGAGAAAGAGAGAAACGATGAACTGGGGACGGCTCCCCACGTTCACTTGACGAAACTCGACGCCAGGGAGTCAAGGCGCTCCTTGACTCCTCGCTAGTACGCGCCCGCACTTTACAACGATAGTCGGGCGGTACTCACGGTATCGCAGCTCTGGCTCGTACAGGGCTGCTACCTCGTTCCTCGTTCTCGCTCGCCTCCTGGTGAACACGCCGATTTTCCGCTTTCACTCGCGCACGCGTCCGTCGTCGCCGAAGGCTCGAGAGAATCTCTCGAGCTTCCAAAATGGCCGCCGCTCCCGCGCGCCACCGCCTAACTCTCTCCCCCGCCGCGAAGGCTCGCGACGGCGCGCAGGTACACGACAGTACCTCGCGTCACAATACAAAGGGTCCAGGTGATAAAAATATTTACACCGGTCAATCCAATTTCTTTCTTTGTGTCTTGAATTCCGCTTTATAGCATATCGAGTAACTTTTTTTACAGAATACTAATTGAAGACTTTCTTGTTTGTTTCTTTATATGATGGGACAATAGGAGAAAATCATTGTACCTCTAAATATCTTGAGAAAAGAAAGTTAAGAGAAAATATTCTTCTGTGAGTGAATATCTTTATGCGCTTACAATTATTTGTCTTGTACACATTGTATTTTCCCTTCGATTCTTATGTATATCCTATTATAACTTGTCAAGTGACTTTCTTTACTCTAGATACTTATATGCTAAAATTATTCTCCCATGGACCCATCGTATATAGAAATGAACAAGGAAAGCTTACAGTTGGAATTTTGTACAAACAATTACTTGACAAGAGTAAATAAATATATATATATATATATATACAGGGTGTCAATTAAGTCCCGGGACGGCTGAATATTTTCAGAGGTAAAGTAATTCTGATAAAGGTCAAGGTCATTTCTTAAGTAACTTTCAACGAGGAATCTAATGGTGACATTCACATTGACCTTGGACTTGACCTTGAAGGTTATTTCAAGGTCAACTGTTTTTTTTTAAATAGGAACCCCCATTTTTAAGACTGGTAATCGATAGAGCGGGAAATTTTACATTCAGCTACGTAATTAAGTCAGAGCTAGTGTTTGAACTTGAGGGTTACTCCAAGGTTATTTACACTCCAGTAAGGTTCTTAGATACCTCTGAATATTTTTGCAAGCGGTAAAGCTATTCCTCGTGTAACTTTCAACGAGGAACTCAATGGTGACCTTATACTTGACCTTGGACGTGACCTTCAAGGTTATTTCAAGGATACCTATTGTTTTTAATGGAAATCTTCATTTTTTTACACTGGCAATCGATAGAGTGGGAAATTTCATTTCGAAAATAGTATTTGACGTGATCTTTAGAAGGTCAAATCAAGGTCAATTTTGGATAAACTGTCAAAATATTGTCGTATTCAAACTTTAGAGGATTTATGAAAGACTAAATGTTTGAAAAAGTTTTGAAACCAACAACATCGACCTCATTGACTTTGAGATCAGCTTTGCACATTATTTGAAAGTTCAAGCACTTTTTAAATTAATAACCTTACTATCGCCCTTATTCTTACTTTTAGCGTTACCCAGAAACAACGACTCAACGGCTGATCTCAAAGTCAAGGTGGTCGATATTGTTGGTTTCAAAACTTTTTCAAACATTTAGTCTTTCATAAATCCTCTAAAGTTTGAATACGACAATATTTTGACAGTTTATCCAAAATTGACCTTGATTTGACCTTCTAAAGATCACGTCAAATACTATTTTCGAAATGAAATTTCCCACTCTATCGATTGCCAGTGTAAAAAATGAAGATTTCCATTAAAAACAATAGGTATCCTTGAAATAACCTTGAAGGTCACGTCCAAGGTCAAGTATAAGGTCACCATTGAGTTCCTCGTTGAAAGTTACACGAGGAATAGCTTTACCGCTTGCAAAAATATTCAGAGGTATCTAAGAACCTTACTGGAGTGTAAATAACCTTGGAGTAACCCTCAAGTTCAAACACTAGCTCTGACTTAATTACGTAGCTGAATGTAAAATTTCCCGCTCTATCGATTACCAGTCTTAAAAATGGGGGTTCCTATTTAAAAAAAAACAGTTGACCTTGAAATAACCTTCAAGGTCAAGTCCAAGGTCAATGTGAATGTCACCATTAGATTCCTCGTTGAAAGTTACTTAAGAAATGACCTTGACCTTTATCAGAATTACTTTACCTCTGAAAATATTCAGCCGTCCCGGGACTTAATTGACACCCTGTATATATATGCATAATATATTAATTAGCATCTACATGTATCATTTTAGCTGGATGATACTCGAATTTTGTATTTTATAATTTTGTGTTTTTTTTTTGAAAGCTGTACTAAAGTCGCAGTTGAATGACAAATTCAATTGACGATTTTCTCTTCTTCTACGACTGATGAAATATTCAAATATTTTCCTTGTACTAGCCAGTTCAAATATTTAGTGTTGGTTAAAGGTTTGTTATTAGATGGCTCGGTTTCATTTAGGAATTCCACTAAAATGCATAAATCGTTGCTCACCGAGCATAATAATAATTTAGCTTCTTTTTTTATTTTTGCCATTGCTGACCAAAAGGGGCAAAATGCAAGAAGACGTGGCACGATCAGATGACATTAATGTAGTTTACGTTAGCTTACGTGATGTCAACGTGCTCTGTGATTAACGATTCGTGCATTTTAGTGGAATCCATAAATGAAAACGAGCCGTCTAATAACAAACTTTTAACCAACACTGGATATTTGAACTGGCTAATAGAAAAAAAAGGTTTGAATATTTCATCAGTCATAGAGGAAGAGAAAATCATCAATTTGAATTGGCCATTCAACTGCAGCATTAGTACAGCTTCCAAAAAAAAAACAAAATTATAAAATACAAAATTCGAGCATCATCCAGCTAAAATGATACGTGTAGATGGTAAGTAATATATTATGGATATATATATATTTATTTATTTATTTACTCTTGTCAAGTAATTGTTTGTACAAAATTCCAACTGTAAGCTTTCCTTGTTCATTTCTATTTACGATGGGTCCATGGGAGAATAATTTTGAGCATATAAGTATCTAGAGTAAAGAAAGTCACTTGACAAGTTATAATAGGGAATACATAAGATTCGAAGGGAAAATACAAAGTGTACAAGACAAATAATTGTAAGCGCATAAAGATATTCACTCACAGAAGAATATTTTCTCTTAACTTTCTTTTCTCAAGATATTTAGAGGTACAATGATTTTCTCCTATTGTCCCATCATATAAAGAAACGAACAAGAAAGTCTTCAATTAGGATTCTGTAAAAAAAGTTACTCGATTTGCTATAAAGGGGAATTCAAGACACAAAGAAAGAAATTGGATTGACCGGTGTCAATATTTTTATCATTTGCTAATTTTTGTACGGAATACAAAATTAAGATTATCCTTGTTGATTTCTTTATACGAAGGATCCAGATGATAAAAATATTTACACCGGTCAATCCAATTTCTTTCTTTGGTTCTTGTATTTCCTTTAATAGCATATCGAGTAACTTTTTTTACAAAATACTAATTGAAGACTTTCTTGTTGATTTCTTTATAGGATGGACCAATAGGAGAAAATCTTTGAACGTATAAATGTCTGGAGAAAAGATAGTCAATATTCACTTAAAAAAATGACGTCATTCCCTATTGAAAAGAAATATGTATTTTTATTACGTATTTTTGATTCGTAACAAAAATACGTATACAAATTACGTATGAAATGTTCGTAACACAGCGTTCGAATTTGTGTGGTATTTTTGATACGTACTTTTTTAATCTTCATTTATTTCTATGTTATTAAAAATAAAGAAATTAGTTTGTAGCCTGCTATACTGCCAATTATAGGAATTATCATATCTATGATAACACTCAAACTGGGGGAATGAGCTTAAAAATGATTATTTTATCCACATTAGAAATAAGATCACGTACCAAAATTATGTAACAAAATAAGGTAACAAAAATACGTAACTTTTATGAAAAAATTATGTAACAAAAATACGTAATTTTTCTACGTAACTTTTATACGTATTATTGTTACCTTATTTTGTTACATAATTTTGGTACGTGATCTTATTTCTAATGTGGATAAAATAATCATTTTTAAGCTCATTCCCCCAGTTTGAGTGTTATCATAGATATGATAATTCCTATAATTGGCAGTATAGCAGGCTACAAACTAATTTCTTTATTTTTAATAACATAGAAATAAATGAAGATTAAAAAAGTACGTATCAAAAATACCACACAAATTCGAACGCTGTGTTACGAACATTTCATACGTAATTTGTATACGTATTTTTGTTACGAATCAAAAATACGTAATAAAAATACATATTTCTTTTCAATAGGGTTGCGCCAACTACCTTGGTCTTCGGAAAATGACGTTTTCAGCCTCGACCTACGCCCATTGCGTAAATAACGTAATTTTTTGCTTCAGCGGACCAAAAGAAAATTACGTTAATGGCCACACTGAGAAAAATTTTAGGGCAAAAATTACAATATTTGCTTGTACTTGAAGGACAGACTGCAATTATGACATCAATTAATTTTACTTTATTATTTTATGTTAGAAAAATGTATAATTACTGCAATATCTTTTAAAATTTTTATTATTTAACATAGGAAATATTTGATGATGTAGAAATTCCAATTTTTGTTAAAGAAAATTCCAGTAAAATGTACAAATTTTGCATTTTTATTATTAATTTTTACTATAATTTCTTGTAACTAATCGATAAATATTCAAGAAGTATACAACGTATAATGATTTCTTGGAATTTTTATTAAAACCTTGGGATATTTTACAAAATTACATTGTAAAAGTTATTGTTCGCGCTACGGCGCATGCGCGACCGGCTAACCCACAGTGAGCGTGAGACTTCTCGTTTCTTCTTCGAGCTAGCCATTGATCGGTCGGTAAAAATCAAAATGAAAAGTTAAACTGAAATATTTAATTAATTTTTGTATAGATGTCGCACCGTTTTTCTTACTTCCAAGTGGTTAGGATTGATAGCAGTTAGTATATAAGAGCGTTTTGATGTATCTCTTTCATAAAATGCGATCACCATGTATAATGTAATTAGGTGCGATCATTGCGAATAATACTTTAACGTTAACAAATTATGTAGGTCTTTCTAAAGTTAAGTAAGCGTTCACTTGTATCTCGATTTCAATAATGCATATAAGCGATGAATTAAAAAAAATCCAAACGTTTATTCTAACCAAAAGGTTAGGTCGGTGTTTCCTATAAAATATTTTTCTTCTATATTTATTTAAATTATATTTACAAAATAAAATTATAAAATTTGCAAATAAAGATAGTAAAATTTACAAAAAAATATAGTAAAATTTGCAAACATTTCATGTAAAATTTACAATTGGCGGATTGAAAAATTTCACTTGTATCTCGATTTCAATAATGCATATAAGCGATGAATTAAAAAAAATCCAAACGTTTATTCTAACCAAAAGGTTAGGTCGGTGTTTCCTATAAAATATTTTTCTTCTATATTTATTTAAATTATATTTACGAAATAAAATTATAAAATTTGCAAATAAATATAGTAAAATTTACAAAAAAATATAGTAAAATTTGCAAACATTTCATGTAAAATTTACAATTGGAGGATTGAAAAATTTACAAACCGTACATTGTAAAATTTGCTATTTCTGAAGTCTGTCCTCAGGTAATATGAATTATTGTAAAAATTCCTTCATTTTTTTGTAAAATTTCCCCTATTTTTTTTTCAGTGCACTACAAAACTAGGAAAAATGGCGTTAATTACTAAGCATGCTGTATATTGCGGAAATAACGTTACAATCCGTACAACATTTTTTATGGTAAAAATGACGTTCTTCGTATCTATACTTCATTCACGAATAATGTCATTTCATGTGCGTATTGAAGTTCTAGAAATAACGTCATTGTTCAAGCCAAATACCCCACAACGCTGAAAATAACGTTATTTCATAGCAAAAAATAACGTTAAAATAGATTTTTCTAATGTAATCGAAAAATAACGTTATTGAATAACATTAAAAAAGGTCCAAAATTGTAGCCTCAGCAATAACGTTATTAATGATGTCATATTATAACGTCATTTTATAACGCCATTTTTAGCGATAGGGTCAGAAAAGGCCAATTCATGAAAGGATAGTCGATAGTCTGTAGTCAAAAGCGGAGGCGTATAGGTTGCCCCTGCTCGGGATCGTGCCAAATCACACAAAGGCCAAAGGCCCATTGCGCTTTGCCTCCTTGTATCATCATTCCAAATATCGCTAATCATCCAAATAATCCTATACCCCGAGCTCAATACCCGACTACCCCGGTAGCCACTTACTTCCTCCTACCTATAGGTTGGATGTGATACTTTTTATTAAGCTAATAAGGTCCGATACGCTAAAATTCCAAGCATCTCTGGGTTCTAAGATGAAGTCCCCACACACCCTCCGCTGCGGGGGCGTTCCGAATACTTTACCGCAAAGCCTATAGAGCTTTCTAATAGTTTTTGCTACCTTCTACTTTCCAGCCTCGAGGGTACCATTTCACCGATGATACCTTTGGTGAGTTCGCATCCCTAGCTGTTACTCCATCTTTTGTGATGTTCCTGTTTCACTTAGGTCTAAATTATTGTTCTCCAGGTGACAAAGCAGTATGACGACCATGGTAGTAGTCGCACTAATTCCCTATCTGAGACTATCTGCCTTCTCGTTGCCTAGAACATCAGAATGTCTCGGAAAGAACTTTAATTCGACATCACATCTCTCCGCAAGCCTATTTAAAGAATTGCGGTACCTTTCAACTTTTAGAGAGGTTATGTCCACTTTACTAACACACAGAAGTGTTGCTCTAATGTCTGAGTGTATGATGATCTATCGGTCTCTCCATTCCTTCTCCGGTATAAGCTCTACGGAACTCTTGATGGCTTTGACTTCCGCCTGAAAAACCATTGTGTGGTTTTCCAGGGAGAGTACTAGCTCCTACATCTTTCTCGTTTTTATATCCGTCAATAAACCAGTCTAGCTCCTGTTCTTGACGGGTTGGTTTCTTGGCTGGGCTGAATCCTCAGTTGGAACTTTCATCGAAATAAAAACTTCCTGGGAGTTCTGTCGAGTTTTATATTGTTACCTAGAACATCTGACTTGACCAATTCAGTGTTTTCGTATTCGGCTAAAGCCCTCGTTGACTTAGTATTGGCCTTAAAGGCAGCCGCTCTAATCATCAGCTCTAGTGCTTGCATCCTGTCCAAGGACATATGTTTTTAATCCAAGGAAGGAGTATGTTTTTAATCTGCATCTATGCCACCATGTGTGTAGGTCACACAAAAATTCTTCTGCATACTGAGAAGCTTACTATGAAACTATCCTTCCTTGCCTGCAGAAGTCAACCCCAATTAAGCTTGACGTCGAAGTTAACCCCCAAGTACTTCATTATCTTGGCACGCGTCACCTTGTCCCAAAATAGCTTATGTATCCTAATGGTTTCGCTTTATATCTGGTAGTAAAGCTTACCAGCACCGCCTTGCTCGGGTTGACGGATAACTCTACTTCCTTACACCATTTAGCCACAATGCTAAAAGCGAACGTCATCAGGCCTGCTATAGTGACTCTGTATCTCCCATGACTAGAACAAGTACGTCGTCAGCATATCATTCGCTACTCTGAAGTCAAATGACTACTGTTAAAAAGGGTTAAAAAATACGTTTAATGTGTATAAACCACTTATGTTAAATCAATATTTTATTAAAGATGAATATTAAGCTCATTAATCTTATTTAAAAATAATTATTAAAGTTGAAAAAAAAATATATGAAGTTTTGTTGATTAACTGTGTAAAGCGTAGTATACTGAATCCAAATGGTACAGCTCAACGCATCGGCTGCACGTAAACAACGGGTTATAACATAAGAAAGACCAATTTGTAAAGAAGAAAGAGTCACATAGGAGAGAAAATGATGTAAAACCCAGAATAAAATTTGTTAACAGTCGTTTGTTCATATAGTTATTTTTACACCCTATTGTTACATAATAAAAATTTGTCAGTATTGTTACCAACAACATTAAAATCAGTACTTTTTCGCATTCAAATTTACGTGCGCATATCCATATATAGTTACTTTCGACCACACGACCACATCTTCACGCGGTCGCTCTTTTACTTCTTCGTTAAATATCTCTTATTTGTTCGACTACCTGTTATTTTTATTGCTTTAAATTATAAAGGAGATGTTTCTCTTTAAATATGTAGTTTTTTATTTACGTAGCAACATTTCCCAAGAAAATATTTCGTTTTATTACGAATAATAGATTTGTTGCGGTAAAATGTGTAATATCTGATTATACCAAAAATTTCATGTTAATTCGGTTTCAAAAGAAGACTTTGTACGGTGATTTCGCCGATCTCATTTTTAATTCATTCAATTGTGACGTACTTGATAATTTATTAATTATAAATACAGTAAATTTAATGTGAAAATTTTATAATATTGTTCATTTAGAACAATGCCATTTTAGTTAACAGTCAACGTAATTATTATACAGTGTGATGTCCCGAGCGGCACCGTCCGCTTGATTTCTTTTATTGTTATCAATCTCTTTTGCCGGCTTTTTGCCGCAGCGCATTTCGCTCGCCCGGCTGAGAGCTCGCAGCGGCGAGACGACTCGGTCAAGCGCCGAGCCATGCACCGTCAGCGAGGCGATAAAGATAAGGACCGCGCGCGCGATACTTGATCGCAGCGGCGATCCGCGCTCTTTAAAGTCATAAGGAAATTTGCGCTTTTACTTCACTTTTATTTAGAATCAGATTCGAGTGTTCGCATAGCTCGAACGAGGGCGATTCTTCTCCTTCTCGTGAAGGCGAGAAGGATGTTAGGATCTGCGGCGCGCGGCGAAGTCGGCTAAATGCGTAAATGCCGCAGCGCATCTTCGCTCGGCCGAGAGCTCGTAGCGGCGACACGGCTCGGCCAGCGCCCAGGCGCACCGTCAGCGCGTTTATGCAGATAACGCCGCGCGAGTATTTTTATCGCGGCGGCAATTCAAGGTTCTGCCGAATAGATATAAGGAAGTTTTTTTTATTCTCGTTCGTCTTTCCGGAGTAATCCTGCTTGCGCACTGACTCGCCGGAAGGACACCGGAGTCCATCGCGCGCAGCGAAAGCCGACCAGCGGGTCGACTTCCCTCGACGCCCAACACCCTCCCGGGCCAGACCGGCTGCGCTGCAAGTTCGGATATCTCGGGGAAGCGTGGGAACGGCGCGAGCTAAAAGCACTGCGCAAAACGTAGATGCGACGTCATGCCCGTTCGCAGACGCGGACTCAGCCTCGGCCGACACCAGGGCGGCTTCGGGTATCCGTGCAAAGCGCGGGAACAGCGCGAGCAGCGTTCGCGAAAAGGATCAACGTATGCTCTTTCCGCGAAGCGGAGGAAAGATAGGAGCCCTGGTGCAGTCGGTCGGCGCTGAGTTAGCGTCTGGCGATACCCAAGCTCTGAAGGAAGAATGATACTACTGGGGAGGGACGAAAAATGCCAACTTTTCTTTTTTGCTTCTCCGCGGTGCAGCGGAGAGAAGCGGCAGTTGCAATTGAGCAAGCCACCGGGAAGGTGCGCTTTAGTCGAGATCCCGCGAAAGCTCTCCGCTGCGCCAACTCCCTCATCGCGTGTGTTTCTGGAGTGGAGCTGCCGCGAGAATAGGCCGGCATAACGACCACTTCCGCGAGGCCATTCGCGAGCGACCTTGTGAACTGTTGTGCCACGGATTCGTCCTCGCGTTGCTGGTTTGCCACGGTCGCGCCGCATCTTCGTGCCAGCGAGCGAGATATTGTGTTGGTTGTACCAAACGATTTGTGACCGTGGAATTTAGTGAAAAGGTGAAGGAAATACATATATACAGTGAAAAAAGGAAAAGTTATTTTTCCCCCAAATTCCCTCCGATTCCTCGTACCTCGTGCGCCGTGCCATCGCCATTTCCGTGTACGCGCAGCCCAGCAGCGTACAGCAGCCGCCGATCCAGTCGCGCAGCCCCGCGATAGGTCGCAGCGATCGCGTCGGTCACCGATTGCGGCCATCGAAAGGTAAGTGCCAACGACACCGCAAACCATGGTGCTTGCGGGGCGCCCGAATAACCTTAAATGCATGAAGACGGGCGTTGGCCGATCTCGCGAATTCTAAAAGCCGCACTCGCGAAAAATGAGGTCCAACCGCTTGGGACGTAACATACAGCAATAACTAAATTGTAAATATTAATATACAGGGTGTTCGAAATGTTCCGGACCCCCCACTTATAACATAAAGTAAGCATTTTGGAAAAAAATGTTAAATACAAAAGTTGTTAAGTTTTGAAGGTTGAACTAAATGATGACCTTGGATTTGTTATTGGTTATCATTTTCAAGGTCATTTAAAGGTCATCTTCAGTTTTTTAAATAGGGACCCCTATTTTTTATTTCAGATTCTGAAAGAGCACAAAATTTTACATCTGGATATGTACCCACGTTATGGCTCAAAATGACCTACAGAGGTCATTTAGTGGTTAAATGATTATTTAGTAGCAGAAAGCCAATAAATCCCGATTATTAAGAACTTTGAGCGTATCTGACCAATACTAAAGTAATTTGATTTTGCAAGACAAACTTTATGGTGGCGTTAAATTGACATTGCCCTTGATTTTCAAGGTCATTTGAAGGTTAACTTTAGTTTTCCAAATTAAGCCTCCTAGTTGTAATTCTCCATTTTGCACCAGCGCTAAATTCTGCATTAGGATTGTAAAAGGTGTAATTGACACTGGCGTAAAATAAGCCTTAGGCCAGACAACCACATAACTCGGGCGAGAAAATGATAAATAAAAAAATGTCTAATCAAAATAAGCCTTAGGCCCAACAACTACATACCTCGGGGGGGAAAATGATAAATAAAAAAATGTCTAATCAAAATACGCCTTAGGCCCAACAACTACATACCTCGGGGGAGAAAATGATAAATAAAAAAATGTCTAATCAAAATAAGCCTTAGGCCCAACAACTACATACCTCGGGGGAGAAAATGATAAATAAAAAAATGTCTAATCAAAATGAGCCTTATTGCTCAGGCACGGGAGGTACAACTAATTAAGGTAACATCATGGGTGATCCAGCCAACTAAGGCAAGACCATCGGCGGCCCAGCCTACTAAGACAAGAACACTAGCGGCCGAGTCAGCTAAGGCAGGACTATCGGCGGCCCAGCTAACTAAATCAAGACAGTGGACTATTCGCCCAAACTGAATTTTTTTAAAATGTTGCCCATTAATAGTTTGGCAATGTGCTAACCGATTGTAAAAGGCTGCAACAACATTTCGCAAGATTTGCTGAGGTATCAAGTCTATTTCATCAGTGATTCTTTGGCGTAATTCATGCAAGTCACGTGGTTTTATAACATAAACTTTATCCTTCAAGTATCCCCAAAGGAAGTAATCAAGAGGCGTTAGGTCTGGGGACCGAGGTGCCCATTCAATTGTACCTCTCCGCCCAATCCATCTATCATGAGATGTTGCATCTAAATATCGGCGAACATGAATACCGTAGTGTGCAGGAGCACCATCCTGTTGGAAGTAAATTTCGTCCAGATTTCCACCCGTTAAATTCCATGTAGCAGGTATAATTTGGTCTCGAAGCATGTTTTCATACATTGCAGCATTTAAATTACCTTCAATAAAGAAAGGGCCAAGTACTCTTCTATTAAATATGCCAGCCCAAACATTTACTTTTTCAGGATGTTGCGTGTGGTCCGCTCTTATCCAATGTGGATTGATGTTACTCCAGTATCGACAATTATGTCTGTTCACTGTTCCGCTTAACTCAAACGTGGCTTCATCAGAGAAAACAATGTTATTGAGGAGCAAAGGATCATCAGATATCATTTGCATCATTACATCACAAAACTCTACCCTTCTATCAAAATCATCTTCAGATAATTCCTGTACCAACTTTAATTTGAAAGGATGCCATTTGTTGAGTTTCAAAATTTTGTGCACAGATGCAGCTCCCATTTCATGCTGTTGTGCACAACGTCTGATGCTGCAATGGGGGTCCTCAATAAATGATTGTAATACGTCTAAGCTCTTTTCATCATTAGACGATGATTTGGATCTATCTGATTTAGGTCGATCTTTAATACCACCTGTCTCTTCAAAACGTCTAATTGTACGAATTACGGTACTTTTTGAAATAGGGTTGTTTTCTTCAACTCTGAATGTTTCATTGAATAAACGCTGTACCTGTTTGTAACCTCTCTCTT
This sequence comes from Sycophila sp. Sp_5, assembly GCA_018906775.1. Classification (NCBI taxonomy): domain Eukaryota; kingdom Metazoa; phylum Arthropoda; class Insecta; order Hymenoptera; family Eurytomidae; genus Sycophila; species Sycophila sp. Sp_5. The sequence goes on from JACCID010000082.1 coordinate 216,360, forward strand.
GATCACCCCACCCTCGCATCATCAACAAAGATATTCTTTCTCGTTCAGTAAGATGTGCCATTTTTCACTACGATTAAAAGTACAATTATTGAAAATTAATACAATTATCTGAATTTCGAAGTAAGAGAACTTCACTTAACTCTTGAAAACAGAAAAGTAAATAGGAGTAAACAATTGTTAATTAACAATTATAAATGAGCTGATTCCTAAAAAGAATAGTGAGCAAAATCTTCTAAGGTACAAGTAACGATCCTGAAAATGCTATGAATCATGCGTAGAAACTCGTAACCCTTGCAAAAAATTATTGCAATAAAAACTGTTCATGTAAAACGGTTAGATTATTTTGCTTTTGAAATTAATAACCCCCAAGTGTCCTATGTAGATCATTTCGAGCCATGACGTGGATATTGTACATATCTCGAGACCTAAAATTTAATGCTCCTCCAGAATCCGGAATACAAAATGAGTCCCTTTTTAATAAGCTGAAGATAACTTTCAAATGACCTTAAAAATGAAGGCCAATTTTAAAGAGACCATAAAGTTCGTCCTAGAAAATCAAATTATGTACTTTAGTATTAGTTTAGGGGTCCCTATTTAAAAAACTAAAGATGACCTTTAAATGACATTGAAAATGATAACCAATAACAAATCCAAGGTCATCATTTAGTTCAACCTTCAAAACTTAACAACTTTTGTATTTAACATTTTTTTCCAAAATGCTTACTTTATGTTATAAGTGGGGGGTCCGGAACATTTCGAACACCCTGTATATTTCTACAGCAGAAAAATGATGGAAATAAAAAATAAATATTCGTATTAAAAATGAATTAAATAACCTAAACTGTTATACTCCCTCAGGCTTAATTGTATGATTCCCCGCTACTGTAATTTCATCTATTTACAGTAAGCAAATCTTTATTAAACAATACTATTCCACGATTCGTTCTTACACTCTAAGCTATTTTGGAGAGTCACGATGCCTACGAAAAGTGATAATTTAGTATTGTATAACAGTACAATGAATAAATAAAATGTATTAACTATAATAGAAAGAAAATATAAATGGTTCTATCACTAATTTTTCTAATGCGTTTGGGTCAGCTCGATGCAACCGAAAAATCAGTGTGAAAGGCCGCGATGAACTATTGCATGCACTCGAAAGCTGCTACCTGAAGTTCAGTATTTGGTTTTTCTAGGGCAGCATATAAGACCTCAAATATGTTTTGCCGTTTTTCGACTATGTAATGACATACGGTAAGTGCTTTCAATGCCAATTTTTAGTGGTATGAGGTGTGCGCAGCTTTGCAACAGATTTTTAACGCCTAGTTTTCTGCCCCCATAATATAATTCTTTATTTTTATCCAATGTGATGTCTGTTGTGAAATCACTTGGCAATGTTGAAGTAGACCCGTCTTCTTGTAAACCATTAATAGGGCCTGAGCTTTCCATAGCAGTGTTAACATTTTTCTATAAAAAAAAATAATATTGATCAGATATGCAGTTTTAGTTCGTTAACTATATAAAATTCTTACAATAGATAATTGAACATGAACTGTACACTTATATTGAAGGTAGATATACAGGATGGACCATTTTAATCGCCCCACCCAAATATGTCGGAAAGTAAGGGAGATAGAAAAAAACTTTAAAGACAAAAGTTGTAGGGTTAGGAGGGGGACAAATGATGGTGACCTTGACCATGACCTTGAGGTCAAAGGTCAAGGTCATTTGAAGGTCAAACCGATTTTTTCAAATAGGAATCCCTATTTTTGACCTCGGAAATGGAAAGAGCAGAAAATTTTACGTTCAGATATGATTTTTTAAGGTCATGGGTGGAGGTCATTTGAAGGTCAAATCGATTTTTCAACTAGGAAACCCCACTTTTGATCTCGGAAATGGAGAGATCGGAGAATTCTACGTTTAGGTATGACCATGGTCAAGGTCATTGATAGGTCAGAGGGTTTTTTAAGCTGGAAACCTTATTTTCGACCCTATTAACCCCGAAGATACAAGTTTCGTGAGAAATATGTATGTTACTCCGATATGTTCACGTGGCATACTTATTTCATGAGAAATAAGCCACGTTCTTAGTTCATCGCGAATCCGCTACGCGGCTATACGAGCAGGAGTATGTGGTAACTGAGTAGCTCGTACACGAAATAGCGGTCCATGGCACATAATAAGGGACTGATATGCCGAATAAAGGTATACCATGCAGAGGTGCTTATCCTAGCATAAAATTTACTCTTCTCATAAGCTTTGTAGATTCTAATCGATATTTTATTATTAAAATTTTTGAAGTTTTGTTAAACCAGTACAATTAAAAAAACACCCTTAAAAATGGCTGACTATCAACCGAATGAGATTGTGGATGTGATAATGATTTTAGGGGAAAGTCATAATAATTATCGAGCTTCAGCAAGACTTTACACTGCACGCTTTCCTGACAGACGACACCCAGATCATAGAGCAATAAGTCGCTTGACTCAAAGAGCTCGTGAGGGTCATATGGTTCGCCAACGTAGGAACCACGAATGTGATGATAATGATCGAAATGTTATTACTGTTCTTGCTGCCATTTATCTTGATCCTCATACCAGCTCTCGACGAGTTCACAGAGAAATCGGCATAACAAAATCAACTTTTTTGAGAATTCTTAAATCCCTTAAGTATCATGCTTACCACATTACGTTGGTTCAAGAGCTTCAAGATAAGCACTGTCAACAGCGAATTGAGTTTTGCCAATGGGCTTTACGTATGATAGAAAATGATCCAGATGTCTTTAGGTATGTCCTTTTTTTCGATGAGGCTAAATTTCAGAGTGACGGAGAACTCAATAGGCACAATTGTCATTATTGGTCGGATGAGAATCCTCGTTGGTACAGAACGGTCAATCATCAAAGGCGTTGGAGCATTATGGTATGGTGTGTGATCGTAAACGGTTATTTGCTTGGTCCTTATTTTTTCGAGGGCAATGTTGCTGGGAACTCCTATTTACATTTAATAAGAGATCAGTTTCATGAATTGATAGAAGATGTTGATCTAGAAACGCGTCGAAGAATGTGGTTCCAGCACGATGGCGCACCAGCACATTTCGCTGTAATCGTACGAAATTTTTTAAATCAATATTATAATGGTAGATGGATTGGACGAGGAGGTCCAGTTAACTGGCCTGCTTGTTCACCCGACCTCACATCTCCTGACTTTTATTTATGGGGGTATTTAAAAAATGTTGTTTTTAAAGAACGACCCACGACTAGAGCAGACATGCAAGAACGTATTCGTCGAGCATGCGCAGCTATACCAAGACAGATATTGCTCAACACCGTTCGCCATTTCCAGAGGCGTTTGAATTTATGCCTTCAAGCTAATGGACGCCATTTCGAACATTTAGGTTAATTGACCACCGTGAGAGGCAAGGGGACTCACGTTAATCAAGCACCCCGACCGTGAGAAGCAAGGGGACTCACGTTAATCAAGAATAATATGGGGTTCCCACTTAAAAAATCCTCTGATCTTCAAATGACCTTGACAATTGATCCTTGAAGATCATTCAGCTGACCACCTTTGTCGTGAACCATTTTTAACATTCACTAGTCTAAATATTACTCAATTAACCTCGAAGTTAATGTTCGAAATGGCGTCCATCAGCTTGACCCATGACCTCGACCCATGACCTTGACCCTTGACCCATGACCTTGACCATGGTCGTACCTGAACGTAGAATTCTCCGATCTCTCCATTTCCGAGATCAAAAGTGGGGTTTCCTAATTGAAAAATCGGTTTGACCTTCAAATGACCTTGACCTTTGACCTCAAGGTCATGGTCAAGGTCACCATCATTTGTCCCCCTCCTAACCCTACAACTTTTGTCTTTAAAGTTTATTTCTATCTCCCTTACTTTCCGACATATTTGGGTGGGGCGATTAAAATGGTCCATCCTGTATAGTTAAAGAAATAAATGAATTTTTAACAGCCAAATTATAATTTTGTCTAATTGCGTTGGATGTTGTGGTTGACTTAAAGGGTTTAGCTTCTGACTAATTCAATTTGGTAAAATTAATTTACAGAAGTTGTAGTAATAAATGACGTTTGAATTATTTTACAGCTGCTTCCCATAGACCGCCGAAGTAAGGTGAGCGTGGTATTTTCGTTTGCTAATGATTCTTTAAATCGCTCTTTGTTTGCATTCAATTGTTTGTACACGTGGTCTAACTCTCGTTTGGCTCCGACGAAATTAGCAGCATTATCTTCCTCGTCGCGATAAGAATCGCTTTAGACGTGCTAGAAAGACCTCAGTTGTGAGGTCCACAACTATTTCAATGTCTACTGCTCTTATCGCGAAGCATACAAATACCGCGACCTATGCTTTAACTGCTTCGGTTTCTATGCCGTTTTTCTTTAACGAAAAATGGTCTGCAAAAATCGACGCCAGTTTGTAAGAAGGGTCGTGTATATTGGACACGATTCTTCGGCAAATCACCCATTTCATAGTTAGGTGTGCTTGGCTTTGTCCGAAAGCATTTCAGACATTTGTTAAGGATTGTTTTGATCGTATTCATACCGTTTAAAATCCAAACAAATTGACACGCGTAGCATTAAGCGTCGCTTGTGCATCAGTGTGCAGATTAGTGATGCGGGCATGGTCGATGATTAATTTGGTTACGTGATGCTGTGCGGGTAATAACATCGCATCATTTTGATTGTAAGGCAGGTCAGTTAGTTTTAGACGACCGCCCCCTCGCAGAATGCCTTCAGTGTCAAGGAAAGGACTAAGCGGCCTTAATTTACCGCTTAGTGGTTTACGAGCTTTTAATGCTTTGATATCTTCTAGAAATACAGAGTTTTGTATGATTTTTATGATATTTTGAAAGGCGTTTTGAAGCACTTCACTCGTTAGACTAAGAGTTTGATATTTAGTTGACGATTTCGTTCGAGTATGATTTGCAAAGCGTAAACAATAGGCTATAGTTCGCTTGAGTTTATTGAGAGAAGGTAATTTATTGAGCAGAGAACTATCATAATTCCTGATTTGTTTTACTAAAAGGCATTTCGTTTCGCGTGTTTCGGGAATGGAAATTTTTTCTATAGGTTTTACTGTCCATGTTGATTCTGAGGCACTTAACCACATTAGACCGTTTACCCATAACTTAAAGTTCTTACAGAATTCTTCGGGTGTGGAGCCTTGCAATACGACGTCCGCGGGATTTTCTTCGGAGCATACGTGAAGCCATTTGTGGGGCTCTGTGTAGGCTTGGATGCATGCTAGCGATTTGCCACAAAAGTTTTGAGCGTGTTAGGAGGAAATTTTATCCAGTGTAATGTAATGGAGGAATCAGACCATAGGAAAGTTTTGTCAATGTTTAGTCGATGTAATGCGTGCTTAGCACTCAGTAGTAATTTTATTAGTAAATTCGCTGCGCAGAGTTGGAGTCGAGGTATGAGCAATGATTTTAAAGGAGCTATTCGGGATTTTGAACAGATTAATTGATTAATGATACAACCATCTTTGTTGGAAAATCGTAGAGATATACATGCGTCGAAAGATTGTTTGCTCGCATCAGAGTGAATTTATAGATTTGAGTATTTCTGTATGGTTATTTTCCGCAAAAATGAAATGGTTTCAAGAAGGGGAAGCTGAGATCGATAGTTTTGCCAAGTTGTGTTTAAGTCGAGTCGTAGAGATTCGTCCCAGTCTAGTTGCATTTGCCACAGTTTTTGCATAATTATTTTTGCCTTGACAATAATTGGACCTAATAAACCAAGCGGGTCGAAGAGTCGAGCAATTTGCGATAAAAGTATTCGCTCAGTAATTGATTTTAATGGGTCGTTTAAAATTACAAAGTTAACGTGTCAGCTTGCGGATTCCAATTTATGCCTAATGTCTTAACATCTTCGTCGGGACTTAAACAGATTAGTGCAACACAGGATTTATGACTTACGTCCTTAAAGATGCTTGGCTCATTAAAGGCCCATTGCCGAAGGTTCATTCCGCCGGCTTTGAAGATGTTTATTAGTTTGTACATCAGTTGCTTCGTTTCATTAATTGTGTTCTTCCCGGCCAAAACATTGTCAATGTAAAAATTCTCCCTAATGGCGCGGGTCGGTTGTGGATATTTGTATTCTTTATCGTCGGCGAGTTTGTTTAAACTACCAATAGCTATATATGAAGCGGGCTTTGTTCTGTAAGTTAATGTGTTTAAAGTATATGTTTATAATTGTTGTGTCGGTTATTCTCTCCATATGATTTTTTTAAATACGCGATCTTCTTCCGCTACTACGATTTGTCGGTACATTTTTTGTACGTCAGCTGTTATAACGAAAAACGGGATGCGACTTCGTAAAAGGATTGTGAATAAGTCCTCTTGGTTGTTAGGATCTGGAAGGAGAGCATTGTTTAACGATATATCGAAGCTACTTTTAGTGCAGTTATTACGGCGTAGTGCGGAAGGTAAAATCCATTTTTGTTTGTTTCTTCGCATAGGGACATGCGACCGAGCCTTTCCTATTCGCGTAAAAATCGCAATATGGCCTTTTATGTTCGAGTTTTTGAACAAATGATTTTTCGAGTGAGATGAACCGTTTAAGTGCGCTAGTATATGAGTCACCGAGTTGATTTTGTTTTTCGTTGAAGGGTAATTTAACTATGTATTTTCCGGAGGTGGTGTATCGAGTGGTCGTTATCAAAAAATGCATTTCGCATCTTTGCTCTTTCGGCGATAAAAAACGTTTACTTGGATAGTTTTCAATTTCCCAGAATTTTGCAATTTCTTCATCAATCGCGTTTTTTGCAAAATTACATGTTACGCGATTAAATTCGGGTAAGTCGAATAATTTACCTATTACACCCAAAATAGTTTGGAGCCGATAATAATGTCAACGGTAACAGGCTTATAAAATTCCGGTTCGACTAAGGTAATGTTGGGTGGAATGTTGAAAGCATGCTTCGGCGATTGCACTGAAGGTAGATTGTCCGTTATTTGAGGCAATATTAGGAATGACAATTCTACACAAAATTTATTTATACGCGATTTTAATTGAGTATTTATTGAGTGTATTCAATAATTCATCAGCTTCAATAATATGAACGCGTTGATTTATATCAGCATTAAGTAATTTTTCGCATTGCTGTGTATAATGAGCACCTTTACAGAAATTGTAGTAGGGCGCCCTTGTTTGAGCGATATATACCATAGAGAATTTATTATCTTATTTATTGTTATTTTGACGTACCTGTAAATGGTAGTTAGGATTTCGATTATTATTACGATTATTACGATTATTTTATTTTCTCTTTTTGTTGTCCTTATATCGTTGTCGTTATTGTCCGATAAAATTCCCTTTCGATTGTGTAAAAATCTAAAAGAATTTCCATTGTAGGACTTTCATTGCCTTGTACGTGCTAGTTCAATTTTAAGAGCGTGTTTTCATCAAGTTTAGAAACAATTGCGTAAATTGGAAAAAAATCTAAAAAGGATTTGTACATGGCTTCAAGGGCCTTTGTCCGATTTTGTTACGCGAGGCACCTCCCCGAAGGGTTATCCCCGCGGTCCCCCATGGGACATGGGTTATTGGGTTACGCCCAGCCAGCGCGTCGCAGCTGTCTCACCACTAGCCCTTACCCCTACAAAGGAGCTGACTGTTGCCCGCCTTCTCGATTACAATAGGAGGAGCAGTAGCTCCACCGCCGCGACTACCGATTCCCACCTGGGTTGGGAAGACCCAAGAAGACCCTCGGTCGGGGCCGGGATCCTTCCAATCCCTAATGGCTAAGCAGGCCGCTATCCGAGTTGAGACCGCAACTCACTCGTCGAGGTTGGGGAGGATTTGCGACATGCTGGTGCGAACACCCCAAGACTCTTTCAATCCTCCAACCTCTAGCCCTAAGCGATGCGGGCTTTCAACCACTGCCCCCACGATACCAACCCAGTTGACCGGGTCCGGGAAGGACAAGTCCCTCCCGGGGGCAACCCGGTCGCCCATGGCACCGTTTATACTCTGGTAGGAGTACCGGTTGGAGGCCCTACCACCTCTGGCACCGGCCGCCAAAGTCCCAAAGGACCCTCTGCGTTTCTTGCGGTAGCACAGTAGAATTAAAAATGGCATTCTGATTTTCATTTAATAAAGTTTCGGCTTTTGCCAAATGAGAGACACTTCCCTTTGAATCTAAAAATTCACGTGAACTCTGCACACGTCTAAAGATTCTGAAATCATTTTTTATCTCTGAATAACGCATGTTTAATTTGGCGGTATTAGGAGTTTCTTCCTTATTCATAAAAACTATTAATCGGCTTAAATTGTCAATTAAAGATGCCCGTTCCAATATTAATTTAGTAACGCATTTTTTGACTTGCGCGATCTGTTTGAACGACATGTTACTATTTCGCTTGATGCACTAGGAAAAGGAGAGAATATGAGTGGATTATCAGTGATCCACTTTAATGCACTTACAGATGTCGTAAAATCGTAAAATCGTATGCTGATGCTCCGCCTGTCGATGTGGATGGGTTTTGTTAGAATAGAAGGGCACTTGCATTGAGATTTGGCACTTGATTCGATCGCGACGCTTTGTTGTGGACGCGAATTAACTTGATTCGTATTGTTGCAAAATGTGACGCTTATGGTGAACACGTATCCAGCTTCCTTGTACGTTGATAGGGACCGTTACGCTTATGGTGGCCACGTATCTGTTTAGCCCTTTTCATGCCAAACGGCCATAAATTTTTTATGTTTTTCAAGTGAATATTTCTCTGTGTAATGGTGAGCAAAAAAATTTTAAAACCACATTTTCTAACCTATTTTTATCCGTACTTTTGAAATCTGCTATTTGTTTTTTTTCTGTGACGTTTGATTTTTTCAAAATGGCGGCAAATTTACAAAAAAACGTGATTTTTTTTTTGTTTAACGAACTGGCTAATAATGTTCCCGGTGTCGGATCGGTACAAGCGTCTGGATCCTGTGGAATAATCGTCATAGCTAAAATTTAAGCCATACAGGATGTCAAAATTCAAAATGGCCGATCCAATATGGCGGCTTTTGCACGCTTTTTTTCGTTTTTTTTTTTCAGTTTTTTGATGTTTATAGTCCATGGCGTTCAATTTTCGAATAGATTTATTATTTTTATCCCAGTTTGATGTCGATTATGTGAGAAAATGACAATACAAGATAATTTGAAATTCAAAATGCCGGAGAATATTATATTTTCTTTGATTTTAGCCATTTTTTCTTAGAAATTCACAAGTTTTTGCCGTTTATATGTTGTTATTTTGTACTTTCTTCATTCACATTACCCAAAGTCATACAAACAATAGAAAATACATCCAACCACGCAATTCAAAATGGCCATTCCAATATGGCGGCTTTTATGAACAATTATTTTTGATTTTATTTTGAATTATTCAATTCTTTTGTTATGACGCGTTTTTTCAAGTATATTTAGTATTGTTTCATAACAATAATGTCAGAAATCGTGAAAAAAAATAAGTAAAGCTTGATAGTTAAAACTTACGGAGAAATATAAATTTTTCGGCGTTTTATTTGCCATTTTTTTTTGCCACTCATTTGCGCATAAATTTGTGTGAGTAAAAGTTAAAAATTACAAATAACGAAGAACAAATGTTTATTGATTGAATTGAATATCAGGAGTTGAACCCGAACCGACAGGTTGGCAAGTTTACGCTGTACCATTGAACCACCGCAGCTCTTATCATCAAATTCAATTGTTCCCTTTTTTCTGTATTTTTCATTTCTAAAGTTGTAATTTGAATAAAAATAATTTATAAACGTAACATTGGATGCGAATTTTTTTTTTTGTTATAAAGCACAATATAAATAAGCAATATTAGAATTTTTAACAAAATCTTGTTTGCTACAATCTATTTTCTAAAATCTGTAAGTTTATCTTCTCTAAATTTATAAATATCATCAGAATATTTTAAAAAATTTTTTCGTTCATTTTTGAATTTTTCGCATAAGTATGCTTTCAAAAGCAACATAATTCAATAAAATAAATTTTTAACAAATACATTATACTTCGGGATTTTCTGAAAAAATGCGTAAACGAAAAATATTAGATTCAGTCCCTATTTCGTCTATTAAAAGAAGAAGGAAAGAAGCATCTGATACAGAATATGACGATGATAATGATTACTTTATTCCTGATCCAGATTATTCAGGTTCATCTGATTCTGATAATCCTAGTTCATCTGATTCCGAAAATAACCATGATTCTGATGACTCAGGTTCATCTGATCCTAGCGATGCTATGGATGATTTTCAGTATCCATCTTACAGAGATGTTTTAGATAAGTGTTCGAAGAATCGAAAAAAATTGGAACCTGGTCATGAATTTACTTGGATTGATGGCGAAAAAGCTTACACTGATGACTTGAAAGATAAAATAATTCTTTCTGAATCCATAAAAAAAAATCAGAGCTAGTTCACATGTGGATTTATTTCCGTTTTTTTTTCTAAGGAACTGTTCGCGATTTACCTATTTTGAATCGCGCGCCTCGTGATTATCGACTGCGCTCATGCGCGCGTCGCTATACTCTGTCGAGTCGACTGGCGCTGCAGACACACTCGCGCATGCTCAGGCGTCTTCGCGCCAAAAGATAGCGTCGCGGCGCTCGCGCGCTCGTTATCTCACTCTCTCATACAACTCGCACAAGGAAAAGGACGTTTGGATTTTTCTTTGCTTCTTTTTGTTCGCTTTTTTCAACCTGCTCATCCCCTGCTTTCGCTCATCACCTGCTTTCGCTCATCACCTGCTTATCACCGCAAGGCTCATCTGCTCAACTCAACTGCTGAATTCCTGCTCAATCTACACTTCTGCAGCTATATAAATCATAACTCAAGTAAATCAAGTAACTGACTGTTGAAAGGTACGAGGTTGCTGAACTCATAAATAAAGCTCTTTAAAACTCAGCTCTGTTTATTAAAATTCCCCGCCCTCTGTAACTACCATCATCCCAAATTCACCAGCGCAAAATTTCTCAAACAGGAACTAAAAACTTATATCATAGAAGCGTCCAATGAAAATGGATTAGATATAAGTCATGATGAATTAGACATTTTTTTTAGTATAATATTATTATCTACGTACAATAAGCGTAATGATCAACAAGAGTACTGGTCTAAAAACCCAGATTTGAAATGTGAGTTCGTTTCACCCGCAATGAGTAGAAAACGATTTTTAGAAATCAAATCTAAACTAAAATTTTCTAAAATAACAGATCAAAACGATTCCGACAAAGCGTGGCGAATTCGTAAAATTTTAGGTATATTTAGAGAAAACATACAGCAATTTGGTTTTTTTTTCAACCGGTTTATCGGTAGACGAAATGATGGCAAGATTTTTTGGTCGTACGACTCTGAGACAATTTTTACCATCAAAACCTGACAGATTTGGTTTGAAATTGTGCGGATTGTGCAACACTTTTGGGTATTTATTCAATTTAGACATCTACTGCGGCAAAAACTCATCATCATCTAGTGATTGCAAAAATTGTGCACTAGGTTCAAAAGTTGTTATGCAAATGGTCAAACCGTTGTTATTACAAACCACAAAAACTAGATTACATCAATACCATCTCACTTTCGACAATTACTTTACCAGCCCTGATCTTATTTTACATTTGAAGAAACTTGGTTTACCGCCATTTTCCGCCATTTTGAATTTCAAATTATCTTGTATTGTCATTTTCTCACATAATCGACATTTGGAAGGAAATGGCTACAAAATTAAGACTCGGCAACCCTTCAAATATTCAGAAAAGAACTATTTATAAAGGAAATAGGACACGCAGGAAATCTCGCTAACTATTCTGTGGAGGATAGGTGGAATAACAGCCAACAAAATCTTTCTCTGCTTCTCACCTATTCTAAACAGAGTTTTCGAAGAAGTGACAGCAACATAAATAAATAATTTTGCAGACTACAAGGGCAGTATCTCTAACAGTTAGACCAACTGTTAACAAAATATCCAGAATTACCATTTGTTGCTTTTTCAGAAAATTGAGTCCAGTTAACTTGCGCATTAACTTGTTAAGTCCCCATATTATAGCATTTACATTTTCTTTTCTGTTTTCTTTTCTTTTCTTTCTATTCTTTTCTATTTCTTTTAGTGTTAAGTATTAGTTTTATATAGAGCCAGGCCAGCAAACAGGAAACTTTTCCTCTGCTGGGTTACTTTTGTAACTATGTTTACGTATATCGATTAATCAAAATCGAACATGTAACTACTGGAATAAATAAATAAATAAATAAATTAACTAAAGATTTAGTGTTGAAATTCCAAAAATCAAAGGTATCTAACTTTGAATTCATTTATGGCCACTAGTGGATAACCGCCGATCTACCCAGTCATTGGTGGTCACTATTCGTCATCAAAGGTAAATCTCGGTTACTTATGGTTATTGCTGATCACTGAAGGCAAATGAATTAATTAATGTCCACTAACGATAACTGGTCTGTTCAAAGGTAAATTGTGGTCACTCTTAGTTATTGAATACAAGATATGGGTTCCAGCTGAAAAAAAATTTGACCTTGAAACAATCTTCAAGGTCACGGTGGTCATGGTTGAGGTCATACTTAGACGTAGAATGTTCCGCTCTTTTTGTTTCTAAGATAAAAAATATGGGTTCCTACTGAAAAAGCCAATTTGACCTTCAAACAACCTTCAAGGTCAAATGACATTCAAGGTTATCCTATATCGTTTGTTTTAAGCTTTTTCTCCTAAAATACAATCCCGCCGAGTTATTTTGCTGGTCCTGTACTTTTGCCCACTCTGTATACATCGTATTCAGAAAATGTTAAATTCTAAGTACTTTTGGCCTTTTTTGCATTTTCCGAAATTTTTGATAATTATTACCTTATTACTAATTAAAAAGTAAGATCATTGTCCAATCAACGCTCAAACTCAGCCAATCAGCGCTCATGCTGACTCTGGTAAGCGGGGCTTATTCAAGCATCGTCAGGGAGAGCCGTGCGGGGATCATTATCAGCTTGAACGCTGATTGCCCTATTGAAAAATCTTACGTAAGATCTTACGTAAGTTCTTACGTGAGATCTTATGCCAAAATCTGATCTGAAATTTTTTTATTTATAAAGGACTAAACACCGTGCAAAATGTGGATAAACTCGCTATTAAAGATTTTTTTTTCGATGAGACTTAAAATTTTTTCAGATGCGGAACTTAAAAAAATTTTGCTACACATTTGAAAAAATTTTAAGTCCCATCGAAAAAAAAATCTTTAATAACAAGTTTGTAAAATTTCTCGCTCTTTCCATTACTGATGTCAATAATGGTGCTTCCCATAAAAATAATTGACCTGACCTTAAAACAACCATCAAGGTCATCTTCAAGGTCAAATCTAAGGTCGCCGTTGAATTCATTGTCGAAAATTACATCGAATATGACCTTGACATTTTTTACAAATAAATCACCTGAAAAGTTGTTTGGGTGTTTCCAGACTTTTCGGACACCCTGTATATGCAGCATTGGCTCCTAAAATTAGGAAAGCGCGCGTGAAGCATATCCTCGCGGCAGTTGAGAGCAAAGAACAAAAGATAGGTGGGAAGCTGCGACCTTCTCTGAGAGAAAGGTAGATTTTGAGGTTGAAACGAAGGTACCGATGTGCTTTTCAACCCCTAAAAAAATTAACACAGATGTTGAATAAAATATTTGAGACCTTAAAAAAAGTTCGTTAAAAAATTCACTCTTCCTTCCCTACTGAAAACCGGTGCGCTGTTTTTCGTGTCGTTTTTTGTGCCGCTTTTTACGTCACCTTATCGAGAAAAAAGAGACACAACAAATTGCGTGACTAATCTATAAAAAAAATTGAAAAAAAAAATTGTAGAAAATTACATTGTATATAATAATAGAATATAATAACTTTAAAAAATATATTAAATGAATATAATAAAATTAACCCTTTAACGTGCAAATTGCCAAAATTTCAACGTCAACTTCAAGCTCGTGCCTTTCAATCATAACCCGTGTGGAAAAAATATTGGGATACATATTCTTGTGTAAAAAAGTCTCATCTTTGGAATGGCATGGTCAAATTTATCATTAAATGAGCATAAATTGATTATTTTTAACAATAAACAAAAAAAATGCAAATGTTTTTTAATTTTTTTTTTTAAGAATTTTTTTAACTATGTTCTCGGCACTCAAAAACGTTCTAACCCATCAGGATGAGGGACCCGATAGTTGTACTTCAAAAATATATTTTTAGATACTTTAATTTTTAGCGTTAACCAATCCAAAATGGCGCCCCAATGCCTGAAATTATTGCAATCACAGTAATATGTCCTGATGAAGTGTAATCAAAGTTTTAGCGGGAAAATTGACTTTCTTGAGTTTTGTCACAATAAATTGGATGCATATTAGCAAAATTAGCGCAGACAATTGACTTTCAACATGGCGGCCGTGGTGAATCAGCTAAAATAACGTACCTACACAGTTTTATGGGCACTGTACAGGCTTCAATCCTCTTTATTCAATAGTTTTATGAAATGTCAGGACCATTAGACACAAACTAGTTTTTATCTTATCTACAACAAGAATATGTATCCCAATATTTTTTCCACACGGATTATGATTGAAAGGCACGAGCTTGAAGTTGACGTTGAAATGATGGCCATTTGCACGTTAAAGGGTTAATAAAAATAAAAGAAAATTGAATTTCTGATCGATTTCCTTGCGCAAGGTACCCCGTCGATTGGAGACCCTACGGCAAAAAATCACGTGATAAGTCAAGTGATATAAGTCACGTTATATATCACGCCAAAACGTTATCTGACTATGGAAGAAAAAAAACTAAGTCCGAATTTCTAAAAATCGATTAAGTTAAGTCCACTAGCTGTAAAATTTCGAAGATACCTTGTGCAAGCAAGCCGACTAAGAGGAGAATCGGAGAGCAAAAAATCAAAAATTATTCCTGTGGAGTATGTTCAAGTGGCCAGGAACCTTTTCCGATCGACAAGACATCTTGCGCAAGGAGGTCGATCAGAAATCCAATTTCCTTTTATTTTTATTAATATTATTATATTCATTTAATATTATATTTTTTAAAGATATTATATTCTATTATTATATACAATATAAGTTTCTACAATATTTTTTATTCAATTTGTTTTACAGATTAGTCACGCAATTTGTTGTGTCTTTTTTTCTTGATAAGGTGACGCAAAAAGCGACACAAATAGCGACAAAAAAGTGCCGCAAAAAGCGACACGAAAAGCGACACGAAAAACCGCGCACCGATTTTCAGTAGGGTTTGAACGAGGCTTCACACGGTATAAGAGTGTTTTATCCCCTTAACCCTTTCGTGTATATAAAGAACTGACAATCGTAACGTTTCTGAAACTAGAAAATTTCGATGTCCGGCATCGAGCTAAATCCAAATCTGGAGTCAAATTTTCGAAATTATAAGAATTGGGCCCAATACCGAGGGGACCCACTCCCAAAATGTTAAGTTTTGAAAAATAAATACCATCGTATTCTACACAAAATTTTGAAGAAGAAATCATTCTTGTTTTGGGGTAGCTGATGATGAATCTGGGGTCATATTTCCGAAATTACAATAATTGGGCCAAATACCCAGGAGGCCCAATCTTAAAATTGAATATTTTGAAAAACAAAAAATACCAACGTATTTTGCGTACAATTTTATGACGAAATTGTTTTTATTATTTTTCTGATTAGACACACCAATTTCGAGTAAAAAATTATTGAACGAGTAGGAAATTTTGCATAGAATACGATGGTATTTTTATTTTTCAAAATTCCTTATTTTAAAATTGAGACCTCTCGGTATTGGGACCAATTATTGTAATTTCGGAAATCTCACACCAGATTCATCATCAGCTACCCCAAAAATCCGTAAAAAGTCTTTATTTCGCTTGGTTTGATCTTTGAGTCTGTTGTATGCACAGGTTGATAAACTACATGAGCTTTTGTTCTGGGACCCAATATCCTACACGTTTAATCATTTTTAACTCGAAATTGGTGTGTCTAATCAGAAAAATGATAGAAACAATTTCATCTTAAAATTTTACGCAAAATACGTTGGTATTTTTTGTTTTTCAAAATATTCAATTTTAAGATTGGGCCTTCTGTGTATTTGGCCCAATTATTGTAATTTCGTAAATATGACCCCAGATTCATCATCAGCTACCCCAAAACTCCATAGAAAGACTTCATTTCGCTTGGTTTGATGTTTGAGTCTCTTGTATGCACGGAATGGTAAAACATACATCTGCTTTTACTCAGGGGTCCGATATCCAAGAAATTCAATAATTTTTTACTCGAACTTGGTGTGTCTTATCAAAAAAATGACAAGAATGATTTCTTCTTAAAATATTGTGTAGAATACGATGGAACTTTTTATTTTTCAAAATTTTGCATTTTGAGAGTGAGCCCCTCGGTATTGGGCCCAATTCTTATAATTTCGAAAATCTGACTCCAGATTTGGATTCAGCTCGATACCGGACATCGAAATTTTCTAGTTTCAAAAACGTTATAATTGTCAGTTTCTTATATGCACGAATGGGTTAAAATATAATGAATCAGTAATCTGTTAGTATGATGTTTGATAAGTTTAACTCTGTTTTTGTTGAAGTTATAGATTATAAAATACTTTGCGAATAGCAACATCCTACACTGAAAATAAGGTTAGGGTAACTCAAAAGTAAATAACGATATACAAGCAATACATTATGTTTTAAAATAAATAATTTTTAATCGAAGTAAATATATTTTTATTATTCTAGGATGAATTAATAAATTCGATAAACAAGTTAGAAACTGACATAAATCATTTAATGTCCTCTAATAAGAAGCTTATACAAGAATTAAAAATTAAAGATGATAAAATACCCGGTAAGTATTTCTATAACATTCATATTTTAAACAGATATTTTAGATAATTGTCTCGACAACGTCTTAAGTTGTTAGAACTTGATATTTTTATTCTCAATCAAATGAAAATTAGGAGCTAATTTACCTTCTACTGCGAGTAGTGTACTCATTTATGGGGAGACATGGTTATGGATCAGCGGCCATTTGTTATATTTTTACACCTGCTTATTGCATTACATGCATATTCAAGAATGTAAAATAATATTCATAAATAGTTACGGTTATTATTTTTCTAATTTTTATTTGAATTAAATTTTATTAATACTATGAGGAGCGCCCCTAATGTACATCCCTGTGCCCTCGTCCAGTCAATTTAAGGAACTTTGTAGGTACAGATGTACAACCTTAGCAACACACCGAACGCATTTCCGTAAGATCACGTCAAGTACAGAACATATAAAATTACTATCAATCGCCCTTTTTATTGGATGCATCAACACCTCTACTCTTCTGCTGGTCTTTGCACTTCATCCTCAAACGATGGAGAATTTGTCGGAGGTGGTATATATTATCTCGTCTCTCTTCCAATGCCTTGATGGTCCGACTGTCCCGATCACGGCCCAAAGGTTGTTCTCACGATTGTTGGTGTAGGGTGAACTTTAATGAGATGAATGGGTGATCAAAAGCCGCAAGAAAATGGAACGGTAAAAGAGTGAGTGAAACTGAATACCTTTAATGTCCCAGGAGATTGATACCTTCGTTCTGTCGGGCTTGATTTTGACTCTTCGGATCGTTGTGTTATTGTTAGTTGTTCCCAAAATAGATGTGATGGTTCTTGCTGGTTATCCGACATATTCTGACTGTGCAAACATAGTAATGACTCGCATGCGTTTTTCAAAGAAGTTATCACTTAAATAATGCGTTTTTCAAAATCATCCATATGGTACGTTACAAAATTCTTGATGACTTTTCACAGCTGTGCTTATACTTCCTTGATTACTTTTCACGCCTCCCTCATTGGGAGAAAAGAGGGCACGCAACGCGACCAACAATGTGAGTAGCAGTATGCCTGGTCCTATAGGTGAACTGCACGCCCACTGCGGACAAGTTGCGTGCCCACCCTGCGCAAACCGCTAGCACGCGTACATGGTTAAGCAGTGTGCTCGCACATGCAGGTATCATTGTGTAAGATTATTACACAATTAGTGAAATAAGTTCATTTTTGGCACTTTTTTTTGGTTAAAAACACTTTAGAGCAAAAATGTGAACGGTACTTTTGTTCACTATTAAATTACCAACAAAAGTACACCCGCATACATTTTGTAAATGCAATAGTTAATTAGCAAATGGATGCCAGATTTAGAAAATGCTATTTTTTTCTTGAGTAAATAAATAAAGAATAATTCATAAATGGACTTTTTATTCTTTTAAAACTTAGTTAATATTTAAATATAGGCAGGTTTTAACCCATTAACGCCTAAAACAGAGAAATCGTAGCTCTGTTTTCAACCGTAAATCTATCACACATTCCGCGGATATATTCAAAGCAAACATACTTTTTCTTAAGTATTTTTTTCTCTACTTTCCATTTCCGGTCTCCGAAATGCGATATTTTCACTCAGAAATCCAATATGGCGACATTTAAAAAAAAAAATGCCAAATTTCGATACATTTTTTTTTTAAATCCAATTTCTTGTTGTGTTAACGTTGAGGACGGAACTTTATTGTTCAACTATGAGTGCATAAATGAGTTGTACTTTAAATTCAGCTTGGTCCCGAATCCAGAAATTCAATATGGCGGCTAGAAAATGGCGCCGGAAGCGCAAAATTTTGCCCAAACATTCACGAATTTTTTTCTCGAATATAATGCATTCGACGAAAAAATCAATAAGAATAAAAAGTGCTTAGAATCAATCAAAGAATATGTCTAAATTTTTTCACTGAGGTTTGAGCAACTTTTTTATTTTTGCCAATTGGCAATTTATGACAAATTGGAAAAATTCATCGAATCGTCTCTAAAAAATTCAGATATACTTCTTGGTCAATTCTGAGCACTTTTTAAAATCAAAAACCTTAAAATTTTTTGTTCCATGTGCACTTTAAATTTTTTAAGGTTTTTCATTTTTTACACAAAAACAAAGCGTTATACGAGAAAAAGTTAGAGAATAAAAAGTGCTCAGAATTGACCAAGAAGTATATCTGAATTTTTTAGAGACGATTCGATGAATTTTTCCAATTTGTCATAAATTGCCAATTGGCAAAAATAAAAAAGTTGCTCAAACCTCAGTGAAAAAATTTAGACATATTCTTTGATTGATTCTAAGCACTTTTTATTCTTATTGATTTTTTCGTCGAATGCATTATATTCGAGAAAAAAATTCGTGAATGTTTGGGCAAAATTTTGCGCTTCCGGCGCCATTTTCTAGCCGCCATATTGAATTTCTGGATTCGGGACCAAGCTGAATTTAAAGTACAACTCATTTATGCACTCATAGTTGAACAATAAAGTTCCGTCCTCAACGTTAACACAACAAGAAATTGGATTTAAAAAAAAAATGTATCGAAATTTGGCATTTTTTTTTTTAAATGTCGCCATATTGGATTTCTGAGTGAAAATATCGCATTTCGGAGACCGGAAATGGAAAGTAGAGAAAAAAATACTTAAGAAAAAGTATGTTTGCTTTGAATATATCCGCGGAATGTGTGATAGATTTACGGTTGAAAACAGAGCTACGATTTCTCTGTTTTAGGCGTTAATGGGTTAACTAAATAAATGACAAATATTCTTTATATATTATTGGAATTTATTATGCACGAGGAGGGAACGACTGTGCACAAGGACTGCTGTCTAAAGACTGACTAATACGCTGCGCTTTTTCTAATGTCTCAACAAAAATAAAGTAATAAAATCTAGCTTTCTCTTTTCTATGAATGTGCTGTTGTTTTTTTGCAGAGTAAATTTTGTATCCAGTATTATTAAACAAAATAAATGTTAAATAATCTAGTAGTTAACAATCATAGTAATATGTACACAAATTTTAGGGATATTCTTTAATTATTGTTCCAGGCCTGATGAACTATGCATTAGGCATAGTGGAGAAATGGTGTAAGGAAGTGGAACTGTCCGTTAACCCTGACAAAACGGTACTAGTCAACTTCACCACCAAATATAAGGTAAAGAAACTAGGACCCATAAAGCTATTCGGTAAATCACTCTCATTGTCGAGAGAGGCAAAGTACCTGGGGGTGATCTTCGACTCGAAGCTGAATTAGGGTAAACACTTGGAAAGCAAGAAAAGGAGCTTTACGGCTGCTTTCTGGGCTTGCAGAAGAGCCTTTGGTGCAACTTGGGGTCTGAAATCCAAAATGATCATGTGGCTCTATACGGCGGTCCATAGACCAAGGCTTCTACATGGGACCATAGCATGTTGACCTCGCTGTAGATTTAAGACAGGTAACGTGCTTCTAGATAAATTGCAAAGTATGGTTACAAGAGGCATAATGGGGGTCAGAAGGTTTACACCACTGAAAGCATTGGAGGTGATGTTGGACCTCCCACCTCTTGGGACACTGGTTAGAGCGGCAGCGCTAAAGGCTAAGATTAGAATTTCAAAGGACTGGACTAGGCACGAGGACGCTGAGATCGTCGAATATATCGACTCAGATCAGAGGCGAGGTGCTAGGTTAGATAAGGTTACTCGTTGCTATAGGTTCGAAAGAAACTTTGAGGTGGCAAGCTCTCAGCAAAGAGAGGAGGACCAGCCAAGCATTAGCTGGTTCACGGACGGCTCCAAAAATGAGCTGGGCGTAGGTGCGGCTGCGTGGCTAAAAGGGAGCAACAGAGAAATCGCGCTCTCACTGAAGCCGTATGCCACGGTCTTCCAAGCGGAAGTAAGGGCTATCAGGAGCTGCGTGGAGATTGTGCTTGATGAGGAGAGGGCTAACCGAAAGGTCGTCATACACTCGGACAGTAGGGCCGCCATCGCGGCTCTCAGCAAAGTGACAATTACCTCCTCGGAGGTTCTGGCGTGTAGGACATCACTTGACATCTTGGCAAAGAGATGCGCTGTCAATTTGGAATGCGTAGCTGGGAATGCAAGCAATCGAGGTAACAAGAAGACCGACAGACTTGCTAAAAGGGGGGCGGGGGGGCTTAGGGCAATCGCCGTAGATACAACTCTACCAGGAAGCGAACTAGACAGCAGAGTTCGGTCCTGGATTAGAAAGGAGCAGACCAACAAATGGGTAGGGTGCCAGGACTGAAGACACACTAAAGCGTTTATGGCAGAGTCTGTCCCGGCAGGATGGGTGATGCGTTTCCGCTCTGACATCGACTATCGACTATCGACTAATTATTATTCATATACCACACATACAACAATTATTTTACGTTAAAGGGGCCAGCCTAGGTTAAATTGAAAAAAAATACACTTTCCAGTATAATAGGTATAACAATTGTATTCTTCACTTTTGATTGAACATTTTATACCCTATTGAAAAATCTTACGTAAGATCTTACGTAAGTTCTTACGTAAGATCTTACGTGAGATCTTATGCCAAAATCTGATCTGAAATTTTTTTATTTATAAAGGACTAAATACCGTGCAAAATGAGGATAAACTTGTTATTAAAGAATTTTTTTTCGATGGGACTTAGAATTTTTTCAGATGCGGAACTTAAAAATTTTGCTACACATCTGAAAAAATTCTAAGTCCCATCGAAAAAAAATTCTTTAATAACAAGTTTATCCTCATTTTGCACGGTATTTAGTCCTTTATAAATAAAAACATTTCAGATCAGATTTTGGCATAAGATCTCACGTAAGAACTTACGTAAGAACTTACGTAAGAACTTACGTAAGAACTTACGTAAGAACTTACGTAAGATCTTACGTAAGATCTTACGTAAGATTTTTCAATAGGGTACTTTAACTACTCGCGCAATTGAAGCTATTTATTCATTATTAAGATCCAAACAGTGTTTTTTACCTCTAGTACGGTTCCATCAAAGACATTTAAAATTTTTATGTATTTGTCCACTTGCCACAGCTTTTTTCTCAATAAAGTAACTTATGTCACCGGACCAGGTTTAAAATACTCTTCATTGCCTGCACATTTTCGTGCAAAATATTAGAGTTATTTTATTAAAATTTTATTAAATTGCAAAATATTAGGGTTATAACGTGTTTGCAACAATTCTGCGCAACCGAATTAAAATTAAGCTATATCAGTATGCAGGTAGCCTCTTCAAACTACATACCATCATTACCCGAAATACAAATGAACAATTATGTATAGTCTCTGCCAAATCATCGTCATAAATGATAAAAAAAATAGCGCGGGAATCTTCAGAAGTCACACGAATGTAATAACCTTGCGAGTGAGAGAAACGGTAAACGATTCGCAAGAGAGGCAGAGATTTAATCGGCTCCCTTCCACTGGTGCTGCAGCTCATGCTCCCCCAGTATCTTTTTAGGCACGGCCGCTATACGGAGAGACTTATATTCTCACTAGAATAAAAGGGTTATATGTAAGATTTTATATTTTTTTACAAATAACTTCTTTGGTTTTAATCAATGAAGATGAAAAATAAATTAAATGTTCGTCATCATTCTAAATGGTGCCAACAACGTTTTCAGCCCGTTTCATATAAAAGTGCGGATACAGTAATACATTGTTTAAACTAAAAGTAAAATCAAAAAATTAGTTTTGCAATTATAATTGTCAGCATGTAATGCTATTAGAAATTCAAAACTTTTATGAACATTTTTTTCTACCGTAACATTAAATAAAACTACACCTGATTTTCGTAGCCAAAAATACCGTTTTAATAAAAAGTTGATTTTGCCTCTAAATATTTTTGAACATCATTCTACAATAAAACATTAAATATTAAAAGTTGTACATCCTAAAAAAATATAACTTCTTGCATACCAAAACGCTATTTTGCAATAATACTCCCTTTATGCATCAAGATTATGGTCCCTACAAACCTAAATGTTATCCGATATACAGGGTGATTCATTTTAATTGCCCCAGGCAAATATCTCGAAAAGTACGGGAGATGGAAAAAAACGTTAAATGTAAAAGTTGTAGGGTTCAGAGGGGGAAATCCAATGGTGACCTTGACCATGACCTTGGGGTCAATTTTCAAGGTCATTTCAAAGTCAAAGTAGTTTTTTTAAATAGGAACACCAACTTTTGACCTCGGAAATTAAAAGAGCGGAAAATTTTACATTCAAACATGCTGTTATGTCATGGGGTCCAGTTGAACTCTGCAGTCGCATCAAGGTCAAATCAAGCTGTCTACACAATTCGTAGACCAATATCTTGAAAAAAGCAAGGTTGAGAAAAACTTTAAATACCAATTTCCCCCTCTGAACCCTACAACTTTTACATTTAACGTTTTTTTCCATCTCCCGTACTTTTCGAGATATTTGCCTGGGGCAATTAAAATGAATCACCCTGTATATCGTGTTCAAAAAGTCTCGGACCGGCTGTATAAGTTGAAACGTAGGCGTAGCTTAAAAAAATGGTTAAGACAAAAGGTGCAGGGAATTTCCCTGGCTATCTAAGTGCGTCCTCGTTCGTGACCTTGACCTTAACCTTCAAGCTTATTTCAAGGTCAATTCAATTTTTTAAATGGCAACCGCTAGTTTTAATCACGGAAGGTCAAGTGAAGGTCAAGCACTGACAGGCTGGATATCTTGAAATGTAGGCGTAGCTCAAAAAGATAGTTAAAACCGATGTAGGAAATTTTTTTCATTTTTCATTTTTCATCCCTTCCATAAGCCATGTTGGAACCGCCATCTTGAATTTAAAATTTTTAAAATTTGAACTCAAATTCGTAATTAGCGACCTCAAAAACCCATGTGGAGAACGTTCAGTACTTTTGAACAAATTAAAAGTTTTCTGTCTGCCATGTTGGATCCGCCATCTTGACTTCAGAGTCTTAATCGGCGAAAAGTACTAATTGTACGAGCGAAAGAATCGATTGAAAAAGTTCAATCTCTAAATTGCTTTCGTAAATTAATCATAAATTACTTTTATTTATTACTTCTAAGAGGAGGTCGGAATCATATTTTTCAGATGCGGAACTTAAAAATTTTGCTACACATCTGAAAAAGTTCTAAGTCCCATCAAAAAAAAATTCTTTAATAACAAGTTTATCCTCATTTTGCACGGTATTTAGTCCTTTATAAATAAAAAAATTTCAGATCAGATTTTGGCATAAGATCTCACGTAAGATCTTACGTAAGATTTTTCAATAGGGTAGACTATTCTATCCTATAATCAATGAGGAAAGCGAAGAATGCAGTCAAAAATATTGATCGGTAAAACAGGACTCCAACCTCTCCTTAAGGACTATTTGTCTTTTTCTTCAATCATTTAGCTGACTTCTTAATTTATAGTTCCTATCGTAACTTTAAGATCTTACTTTCATGTCGTTATTTTCAATTTAACTTTTCTTTTAGATAATTTCTTCATCTGAATATAACATAGCTCATCTCACTGAACGAGAGCGACTAACTAAACTTATGATGAAAGGATTTGATAATAGAACAATATCTAATAAAGACGTACGGACCCTATACAACGATACTATTAGGGAAGGAATGGAACCGGTATCCAAGTCGACTGTACAAGGGACAATTGCACATTAACTGGCTAGGAATCGTACTACCTTGCTTTCACAGGCTGGGGTATACTCTAGCCTTGTCTTAACTGGCTGTATATTATACCACCTTGCTTCAAGGGGGCCAGCCTGGGTTAAATTGAAAAAAATACACTTTTCAGTATAATAGCTATGAAAATTTTATGCATCACTTTTGATTATTGGAACTTTTTACACTTTAAGAGCTGACATAGTTTAAGCTATTTATACACTATTAGGGTCCAAAAAGTGCTCTTTGTCTCTACTATTGTCCCCAAGTGGACAAATAAACGAAACCTTAAGATATTTTTGATAGGACAATAGTAGAGACAAAGAGCACTTCTTGGGCCCTAATAGTGTATAAATAGCTTAAACTATGTCAGCACTTAAAGTGTAAAAAGTTCCAGTAATCAGAAGTGATACATAAAATCTTCATAGCTATTGTACTGAAAAGTGTATTTTTTCAATTTAACCCAGGCTGGCCCCCTTAACTGGCTGGGAATTGTACCACCTTTCTTTAACTGACTGGGAATCATACCACGTTGCCTTCACTGGCTGGGAATCATACTACCTTGCCTTTTATCGAATGCTTCGAAAAAATTATTCATTAAAATGACCTTGAAGATCAGATATTACCAGCGGTCAGCCAGGGTAATTTCCTACAACTTTTGTCTTAACCATTTTTTTAGCGACGCTTACGTTTCAAGATATCCAGCCAGTCAGTGCTTGACCTTCACTTGAACGTGGTTAAATTTTTCTAATACTCTATGTCATATATAGACGTAGAATTTTCCGCCCTTTTAATTTCCGATATCAAAACTAGGGGTTGCCATTTAAAAAAATTGATTTGACTTAGAAATGACCTTGAAGAACAAGGTCAAGGTCACAAACGAGGAAGCACTTAGATAGCCAGGGAAATTTCCTGCAACTTTTGTCTTAAACATTTTTTTGTGCGACGCCTACGTTTCAACTTATTCAGCCGGTCCGGGACTATTTGAATACTCTGTATATATAATAAACGAGAAAACTTGGACCGACCTTTGCGCAGAAGGTTTTTCGAAAAGCATTAAGGGAAAATTTAAAAAAATTACTGTTTATTCATGTTAATATACAAATTACGATAAAGCAACCTTATTCTCGTATGTGCATCAATTTACCAGTAAAAAAGGTATTTTTTCAAGCTGTCATTTTCGATACATATACAGGTTATTAGAATCACTCTGAAGTTATAGGGTTTCGAGGGGAACTCCTAATGGTGACCTTGACCTTGACGGTGACCTTGAGCAAGACCTTCAAGGTCATTTAAAGATCAAAGTAATTTTTTTAAATGGGAATCCCCATTTTTTACACCGGATTTAGAAAGAGCACTAGATTTTGGATTAAAAGTGCTTCTAATACTTTTTTGACTAAATGTATAGATTTTGAGAAAAAAATTCACTAACATTTAAATATTTTTAAACTCTTCATTTTTTTCTCGAAAGGGATGCATCTAATCAAAAAATTACTAAAAATATTTCTGACTTAGAATTGTATGAAAAATATGATCGTATTTTTTTATTTTTCCAATTTTTAATTTTATGAAAAAATTATTACTTAGACAACGTTAGGTAGAAGATTCAAAATCTTCAAAATAATAATTTTTTAACTCAATCCATCAGTTTGAGTGTTATTATCCGCATGATAGTACATGAAATGTACCTTATCTAGGAATACGATTTGATTTTTCTGAAATTTGTAGGAAATACGTAATCGATATACGTTGTTGAATTACGTAACTGAAATACATAATATAATGTTTGAATTTATGACGAAATTCTCCTCCTCTAACCGGTTGTCTCTCTCTCCTCGCCCGAACGGCAAGCCCGTCGCTTTTCTGACCGATGGAGTAGCGCAACGAACAGAAGCCGAGTTTGCCGACGCTGCAGCTTGACATTTATGTGTCCCGACGTGTGTTCCCTCTCTCTCTCTCTCTCTCTAAAGAACGCCCTGTTGAAAATATCCACCTGGAATTTCCATCTGGAATTTCCATCTGGAAAATCCATCTGGATATCCATTAAAGCCACCTAGATTGATTCGAAATCAAGGTATAAATTGCACCTGCATTCTCCAGGAATCCAAGTGGAATCCAGTCCATGCATGGATTTCCAGCTGGATATTTTCAACAGGGCGTAAAGTTAGTAGTCTGCTGCTTCGCAACAATTATAACTCTTAGATTAGAAAAAAAATTCGTTGTTTTGCAATATCAAACAAATTAAAAGTTTTTAAAACAAATTTTACTCTTACTTGGAACGCAGCTTAAGGCTTAGCTGTATGAAAAACACTCATAACGTCTAAGTTACCTATCTGGAGAATAGCTGAACCGAGTTTACGCGCACATACCGACTGTTGTACTACTTGAAAGAATTTCAGTGAAGGTATGTGGATGAAATTAGAAGATTCGAGGCAGAATAAACTTCTACATCTTTGCTCGATTTTGATACATCATACCACATCAGTTATGAATCTTTACAATAACCTGTTGGACTGTACGCAGTGTATGTGTACCTCTGTTCAGGCTTCAATAACATCCTTGAAGGTAACTCTGCTATATTGGCTACGAGTGTTTGCCGCTCACGGCAGCGGTGCGCAATTAATTATTTAAATTTACACTAATTAAAAATGTTAAATGTAAAATCTTTTTTTTTTCTTTTTCTATTTTTCGTTAAGCCTAATAAAGAGCAAGCGCGAAGTGCAAGAATCAATTCATTTAGTACTATTACATCTTTCATCCATGTGACGAGCCTATTTTTATTATAATATATTAAATTTTTAATAAAACGAACCGAAATAGGAATCTCATTTTATCCTGAGTAATGCTTTTTTTTTTTAAATTTCGTAGTGGCCAAGACTGAAGACTTAATGAGTGCATACATTGTCATGAAGTTTGACTTAAAATACTGATATTTCATGTGGTATCTGCACAAGGATTTGTACAAATCATAATTTTTAACTATATAATGGTATTAGTACAGTGCGTCTTGTAAATAATCAATTTTTGACGCAATTCTTCACATGGATCCCATATGAAATACCAATAATTTAAGGTATTCTTTTCTACCTACCATATTGCGTATACTATATTTTGGTCATCATTACGAGCCAAGAGATAAAAGAGAAAAGACTTCGCTTTGCATTTTGCATCCTTGCATCTCTTCGCGATGCAAGACGCGAGTCAGTTGTCACTTGTTTTTAGGTATTGCACGCGAGCGATATTTATTAATAATTATTAACATGTCCATAGAAATGAGCTCATTGACTCCGCTCGCTTGGCTCGCTGCAGAATATTTCGTGAATCGTATAGACTTCAGCCCTGCGGTTATCGCATAAATTGCATTGCTGCAGAGAGAGAGAAAGAGAGACTACTTGCGGCTTGGATCTATAGGGGCGGTCCGATTTGGGTGCTCGGTGGAAGGCGAAGATGATCTGCTGCGTGGTCGACAGATTCCGCCATGAGGTCGGCTCTACCAGGATGCGGTGTTTCTCGCTATCATCTCTCCTAATTGATCCATCATTCTTTTAGAACATCTGGTAGTACGCACACGAGGGCTGTTGCGTCTCTCTCTCTCTCTCTTTCTCTCTCTCTCCCTCTAGTACGGGCGTCAGTTGCGTGTATCGCGTCTCTGGCATCATTTGTATGGGTATTTTTTCAATTCTGTAACTTATAGTTTCCACGCTACAAATTGTAGAACAAAGTTTAGGGAAAAAAGAGGCCCAAACTAGCGAAATAAAAAACTTTCGCCTATATGTCATTTTGCTCTCTCCAAATATTTACCAATTAGACTTTATGGCGTTTATTGGATTTGGAAATCTGCCGTCAACTCCACTCTGTCGGTCAAGTTTGTAAACCCTGACAAAAGGTTATTTTTTGGGAAAGCATTGATGGCATAGAAAGAAGGAAAGTTCGAGGACAATCCTAAATGAAGTCGCATGTGTTGTAACGTACGTGAATGGTCCGAACTCTTTACACGTTTCCAGCTGACGATATTTACATTTTTCAAACAAACCTGTAAATATCGTCTTCAAAAAAGGGTGAAAAGAGACGTCAGGAATCTTATAAATTTGACTTTGACATTCATGTCAATACTTTTAGGATTATCTTCCATGTTTTCTGCTTCTTATACTATTTTGTTAGTATTTTCTTATAACTTTAAATTTAAATATTAAAAAGTACTGCGATTTTTTTAATCCATCAATGTTCTTGTCGAACAATAGGAAGGTGTAAAAAAGGGGTATGAAAAAACATAAAACGCCTGCATATGATAAGATCTAAATTGATGTCACATGTTGGAAGGTCGATGGCCTTATACAAAATGGCGTATTCTGGCGCTCTAAACGTTAAATCCTGATCTCATTATACTGCACCAAAATCCACATTCTCCTCTCACGGTATTTTTCCCTAATTTCACTATTCGATGGTATGCAACAATGTCAGTGTTACGGTTTTTCTTCTTCCGGTTTTTCTTCGTTCCTTGGACAACCGTAGAACCAACCGGGGTCCTTTCGCTGTTTCCTTCACCCTATCGAAGTACGCAATATTATTGGAGAATAGGGTTAAGGCTATTAAATAAATACTTAAACGTGGATAATTCGTTCGTTTATTGACTTCTTATCGCCTCGAAAGAGACAGTACCGAGTGTCGGAACCGTGCGGAGTCGGGTAACGCGACGTCGTTGATAGCGCGTGTAGATGTTACGTGTAGAGCTCTCGTATGCCTCTTCGCTGGCCTTTAAATACGGCTTGTTTTCAGCTGGAGTAGGAGGCGGGCTACTTTTTGGTACGCATTCGGCTGATCGCAAGCTCTTGCGATAGCGCAAATTCCACGGCATCAGTATTATTTCTTTGCGTAAGTCGGTTGCTGCGCGGACGCGTTATAGTATTCGCGAGTCAGCTTTTCCGACTTACGTTCCGTAACAATATTGCTGTGCGGTAATACCTAGCTGCTAATACTATTGAATTATAATCACTTAACAAAACTAGATTTTACTGTGATCAAAGGACCGGGCACGTTGGTAAGTGCGTATATCATAATACCCAATTTACCCTGTTCTTCCTGTACAGAAAACCCATGAAAAAGATGTCTCATATCATGTGTACTGGTATACTGGTTTTCCGGTCCTCTAAAGGTTAAAAAAAATTCGGGTAGTAACCCGCCTGATAGAATATAGCATAACTAATTTAAAGAATACTCTTTGTAACACGTATATGGATGAGTCTTTCCAGAAACATAAATCACTGATTTTACTCAATATTTATTGGAAAAAATAAATAACACTACTAAAAATAAGAAATGGAAGATAAATTACTATGAGGAAGTAACACTAAAACTATCTCTATCCATTAAATTAATCAATCTCATTTTTATGGCAACTCAAAAATTAAATATTTTTATTTGCTTTATAATTCCATGGTAATTACTTTAAAAAAATTTTATATTTATATTTTCAGAATATAAAAGTTACGATTTATCTAAAAAGCCGCATATGTCAAATAAAACTCTAAGTTGGAATAGAATGAAAAAATATACAAAAAAATCTAATAACATAAGTTATAAAAATCCCAATTCGCAAATGGGATATGATAATTCAACGGAATATTTGGTAAGTTATGATGTGATATTTATTTATTATTTTACTGTATAATTATTATTTTACTAATAAAAAACTACTTAACCCATTAATGTCCAAACCGATGATTTTGTGTAAACAGTTTCAAATGTATTAGCCGTTGAGCCGTTTATACATACTTAAAGCGCGCATGTTGAGGAGATTAAAAAGGTTAAGTTTATTGCGTCCGTTAAGTAGATTAAGAAGGGACTCAGTTGGAATCAGATTAGGGTTGTCATTGATAGAAAGAGCAATTATTAGGTCGATAAGGTTTTGAATATTTAACGTTAGCTAGAACGTTGGAAGGATTTAGATTCTCATGAAGAACACGTTTTATGTTTTTTTAAAAAAATAATGGGTTTGGAAAAGGGAGGGAGGGTGGAGCAGAATTTTTTAAGACTCTAAATTGTCCTGTTTTAAAGATCTTTCTAGCTGATTATTCATTAATAATAGTTGGAGTTTTGTCTGAAGTTCTTGCGTGGCCCTTCTCAGCTTTGGTCTCCCGACACTCCCTGTTTCACAAGGGAGTCTCCGTCGGCTTTGGACGAAGCGCTCCTCCCCGGTGTGAGGGCAGGAATTAGGTGGTAGGCATACGGCATCGAAAATGAACGTCAAGAATTTATATCGAGTGTTATAGATGAGGGAGAAGATTAATTTGCAGAAGAAAGCTGGGATAAAGAAAAAGTACTGAGGACGAAGGTAAACTTATTCCAGCCCTCCGGCAATTTTATTGTATTATACTTCAGCAAAAATTAAGCAATTTAACTCAAACAAACATTCAACATCAGTTTTAGATATTTATACAGGGTGATTCATTTTAATTGCCCCAGGCAAATATCTCGAAAAGTATGGGAGATGGAAAAAAACGTTAAACGTAAAAGTTGTAGGGTTCAGAGGGGGAAATTGGTATTCAAAGTTTTTCTCAACCTTGCTTTTTTAAGATATTGGCCTACGAATTGTGTAGACAGCTTGATTTAACCTTGATGCGACTGCAGAGATCAACTGGACCCCATGAAATAACATCATGTTTGAATGTAAAATTTTCCGCTCTTTTAATTTCCGAGGTCAAAAGTTAGTGTTCCTATTTAAAAAAACTACTTTGACTTTGAAATGACCTTGAAACTTGACCCTCCAAGGTCATGGTCAAGGTCACCATTGGATTTCCCCCTCTGAACCCTACAACTTTTACATTTAACGTTTTTTTTCCATCTCCCGTACTTTTCGAGATATTTGCCTAGGGCAATTAAAATGAATCACCCTGTATATGGTCTGAAACTTCAATCGACTGTCCAAAATAAATATTGACTTACTCGAGTAGTCGCGCGAGGAGAGCAGTGCGGGGATCATCGCCAGCTGGAATACTGATTGGATAATTATTTTAGTTTTTAATTAACAATAACTAGATAGTTATCCAAAAATTTTTAAAAATTGGCCTTTCCAACACATTATTTTCTGGAAACATTTTTTGAACACAGTCCAATATTACAGTATACTATACAATCGCTATCTACACTTAAAGACATAGTGATGTGAAAACGTTATTGCTTCAGTATTAAGAAAACGAAGTGAAATTTGTTTATAAACATGCACGCTAGGCTATGTCAAATTCAATATTCATCGGTAACTCGCTTGCAAAACCAAAGTCACGTTACACTATTGTTGGGGACAGGTCGAGCAAATAACAAATAACAAGGTTGTACTTAAAAAAGAAGAGTTTTTATAAAATAAGAGTAAAATACAGTCGCAGAGATTATTTTAAGCGCAGTAAACAACCTGCCGGGTCAAGCCCTTTCCCCGATTTTCAGATCCTTGCCTCGGTCCGCTCTCCCCACCCCCGCGCTTTTCGCCGTTTTCACACCGGGCGTGGCCTGAGGGGCCTCAAGGTACATCGCACGCCTGTCTCGTCTTCCATTTTTCCGTTGGAACTCCACCTTCAGTTTCCTTATCTTGCTCTCTCTCTCTCTTTCTCCCTCACACTATTCGTTTCGCTCGTGGGTCGCCGAGCGGTCTCGGAGTACCCCTGTGGTATCTCCGAGCCGTAAACCATAAAGGGTGTCCAAAAAGTCTGGAAACACCCAAATAACTTTTTAGGTGATTTATTTGTAAAAAATGTCAAGGTTATATTCGATGTAATTTTCGACAAGGAATTTAACGGCGACCTTAGATTTGATCTTGAAGATAACCTTGCTTGATTTTTTAAGGTCAGGTCAATTTTTTTAATGGTAAGCACCATTTTTGACATCAGCAATGGAAAGAGCGGGAAATTTTACATTCAAAACCATTGAGATCAATAATTTTCCATTCATCTTAAAGGTCATTTGGAGGTTATTCAATTTTGAGGTCTCGCAGAAAAACTCGATTGAAGGAAATAGATCAAAGCTTACTTCAGCTGTTTTCTTCAATCACAAGTAGCGCTGACCTCAAACCTAACCTTGTTTGTATCCTTTAACCCATTAACGCTCACAGGACGGTTTTCCGAAAGCTGAATTCAAATTAGTACCACGTAACCAATTTGAAAGCCAAAATTTTAGGAACCACTGTTGCTTATGTTTTCGAGGGTGCTCTTTCGAATGGTGTAGGTTAAAAATCCCGCCAAGAAAGTTTTGCCATAAAAAAATCGAAAATAAATAAAAAAAGCTGAATTTTTCGGCTAAATTTTTTTTTCAAATCGAATTTTCAATCCCGTAACATATTTTTATATGCTCCAAACCTCTTTAGATCGCGGCCTCGATGTCTGAAGTAAATATTAGTAAGGTTGCCCGAACTTGAAAATTTGTCGTGTAAACAAAATTTCATGATTTTTTTACTCGAAAACCAAGCATTTTCGTAGAAGTTTTCTAAGAACAAAATCTTCCTAAAATTGATCAACGAATATCCTCAAATTTTTTCAGAATGGTCCGGGAAAATTTTTGAATTTTCGAAAAGTCCCAAAATTGAAAATTTCAAAATTGTATCGGAAAATTCTGAAATAATTTCAGGATATTCTCCGATCAATTCTAAGACATTTTTGTTCTTGGAAATTTTTTTGTAAATATCATAGTTTTCGAGCAAAAAAATCACGTTTTACAAGGTATGTACTGCCATATATCCGTATATTTGCAGTTCCATTTCATAATGTTAAGTATAATATATCATACACTGTATATATGTGCTTTTTGTGATAATTTCAAAAATTAACTAAAAAGCTTATCCACTACCATTTTCACGGTCTAATTCCCGGTCAATGAAGTATTTGTTGAAAGTATATTCTACATAGTCTTAGAGTACTACAAGATTCTGCATGGCCATATCACCGTACCAAAATCAACTACAATAGAACACACGTTTTGAAAAACTTGTGGATAGCTGATTTCAGTGTATAAGTATACTTCTTCAATAACAATTTCATTTGAATATTGGTAAAATATGCCCAAGAGAAAATCAAGTGATCCTCCTTTTGAATCTGATTCTGCAGAAAAATCCAATGTTCATTCGACAATGGTAACGCGCGCTAAGAAAAAAAGGATAGAAGCTGTTGAACAAGAAAATTTTGTTGATGTTATTTTTATCCCAGATGCTGATGATTCTGGGGAATCAGATTCTGATGAGTCTGATGAATGTAATGTATCTGACGAATGTGACGAATTAGATGATGACCTTTCCGAGGCGAGTAACAGTGATTTGGAAGATGAGTCTTTTCTTCAATACGGGTCTTACGAGAAAGTATTGAGTAACTATTCTGCAACACAGAAAAAGTTGGAGATGAATTATGAGTACAAATGGGAACAGGGGGAATATCCTTTGAATGAAAGTTTGACCAATGAAATATTATTGTCTGACAAAGATAAAGCTGGAATAACATCTCGATCGTTTACGGAACTATTTGAGTTATTTTTTTCAACAGAATTGAAAAATCACATTATATCGTGCACTCAAGCTAACGGGTATTCTCTTTCTCAGGATGAACTAGATACTTTTATTGGAATAGTAGTATTCACTATTTATAATAAAAGGCCATCTCAAAGAGACTATTGGTCTACTGATCTTTTATTGAAATCAGAAGTGATAACATTAGCAATATCTCGGCGTAATTTTGGAAAAATAAAGTCGTCTATAAAATATTTGGTTCCTGAAGATCAGAACGATGATGACAAAGTGTGGCGGGTCAGAAAAATGGTGGATATTTTTCGAAAGAACATCAGGCAATTTGGTTTCTTCTCGACAGCCCTCTCTATTGATGAAATGATGGTGAAATATTATGGGATGAATTCTCTCAAACAGTTTATAAAATCTAAGCCCATCAGATTTGGAATAAAGATGTGGGCCTTGTGCAGTGCTGACGGCTACTTATTTGATTTTGAGATATACTGTGGAAAAATGTCCAAGACTTCCGACTTTTTACCTACGTGTGCTCAGGGAAGCAGAGTTGTTCTTCAAATGTTACAACAATTACTGATAAGTACTACGCCAAGAAAATTATATCAATATCATATATATTTTGATAATCTCTTCACAAGTCCAGATTTGTTAGTTTACTTGAAAAAATTGATCTTAAAGCAACTGGTACAGTTAGAGTTGATAGGGTTCCAGAAAAAAATGAAATAGATAAAAAGGCTGTGAGAGGGACATATGTTGCGAAGCATGAAAAAGGCAGTAACATGAATTTTATTACAGTAGTTGATTCAAAGCCTGTATCAATTCTTTCTACTGCTGCGGGTGTTACTCCGTTATCTATAGTCAAGCGTTACGATAAAATTGAAAAGAAGAAGACCGATTTACAGTATCCAAATGCTTTCAGTCACTATAATAAATTTATGGGGGGTGTAGATATACACGATCAGCACTGTAATAAGCTTCTTCCGATAATAAGATCTAAAAAATGGACATAGGTCGTTTTCGCACGCTTGATACAGTCGTCCATAACTAACGCTACAGTGTTATATAACATATGTAACAAAAGTGATTGAAAAGTTGGTACGAAAGTTTTTGCTCTGGAGATTAG
Organism: Sycophila sp. Sp_5; assembly: GCA_018906775.1. Lineage (NCBI taxonomy): Eukaryota > Metazoa > Arthropoda > Insecta > Hymenoptera > Eurytomidae > Sycophila > Sycophila sp. Sp_5. The sequence goes on from JACCID010000082.1 coordinate 251,502, forward strand.
TCGACAATATCTTGCAAAAAAAAGCGACATCATACACTTAAAACTTATCCATTGAAAAAAAATTGTAGTGAAGGGAAATGTGCAAATTTTGTGAAGATTGCAATTTATATTTCTGCCTTCAATGTTTCAACAAAAGTCATTTATCTCTTGAATAATTTATGAGATATGTCACAGGAAAATCAATGAAAAATAAATAAATACATAGAAAAACTGAAAAAAAATTAACAAAAAATTTAAAAAATTAAAAAAAAAAACAAACAAAAGTTATTAAAAAAAACGAAAAGAAAAGAGATTCTCGGTAACGTCTACCTCCCCGTGGTGAGAATTGGTCAACGTTTGTATATTATGAATGGCTGAAGACGTTTTTTTGTACCTTTGTAAGATTGGTAGAGTAAACATTAAGGGTATTTTACTCGAAAACTATAATATTTACAAAAATTTTTCCAAGAACAAAAATGTCTTAGAATTAATCGGAGAATATCCTGAAATTATTTCAGAATTTTCCGATACAATTTTGAAATTTTCAATTTTGGGACTTTTCGAAAATTCAAAAATTTTCCCGGACCATTCTGAAAAAATTTGAGGATATTCGTTGATCAATTTTAGGAAGATTTTGTTCTTAGAAAGCTTCTACGAAAATGCTTGGTTTTCGAGTAAAAAAATCATGAAATTTAAAAGAAAATTTTTTTATATCGGACGCCATTTTGTTTACACGACAAATTTTCATGTTCGGGTAACCTTACTAATATTTACTTCAGACATCGAGGCCGCGATCTAAAGAGGTTTGGAGCATATAAAAATATGTTACGGGATTGAAAATTCGATTTGAAAAAAAAATTTAGCCGAAAAATTCAGCTTTTTTTTATTTATTTTCGATTTTTTTATGGCAAAATTTTCTTGGCGGGATTTTTAACCTACACCATTCGAAAGAGCACCCTCGAAAACATAAGCAACAGTGGTTCCTAAAATTTTGGCTTTCAAATTGGTTACGTGGTACTAATTTGAATTCAGCTTTCGGAAAACCGTCCTGTGAGCGTTAATGGGTTAAGGTCAATCCAAGGTCAAAATTTATTTCTTAAGTCCCCCTCATCTGATATCGGCAATTGAAAAAGGAGAAGTTTCCATAGCGTTACCCAAAAGCAATTATTGATTATTACCATTTCAAGCTCTTCTATTGAATTCGTTCAAATAATTTTCCGCAGCAGTAGTGTACAATCTGAAAAAATATTTTACTGGTTTTTCAATTTTCATATTCTGATCAGCTTGCGTCTCTTGCAAAGAAAAGTGCAATGGACAAACTCACTGATAGAGAAAGAATAACGCTTCTCATGATGAGAGGTTGGGGTCCGGTGCATCTATCTTATAGGGCTGTAAGGGATCTTTTCAATGCTACATTTAGGCCTAATAGGACTCTAATTTCATTTGCAACAGTTCAAAAAACTGTTAAAAGGTTTGATAATACCGGCACTATTAGTGACCTGCCTAGATCAGGTAGACCAAAGTTAGCAACTAATGAAGAGAAGTCATTAGATGTTTTGTTAACATTCACTGAAGATGCACATACATCCACTCGTAGAGCTGCTCAAGAGCACGAAGTTAGTACATCATCTGTTCATAACATACTACATAAAGCGAATTTCCATCCCTACAAAGTAACACTGATACACAAACTGAACGAAGATGATTTCGACCGTCGCGTTGAATTTTGTGATGATATGATGGCTCGCATAGTTCAAAATCCTAACTTTCTATTTAACATAGTATTTTCAGATGAAGCTACATTTCAACTTGACGCAAGTTTGAATAGGCATAATTGTAGATATTCGGCAGCTGACAATCCTTATTGGGCACGAGAAGCTAAATCACAATATCCACAAAAATTAAATGTCTGGGTTGGAATACTAAATGATAAAATTATAGGACCATTTTTTATTGATGGTAACTTGAATGCCCAAAATGATGAAGCTATGCTCCGCAATCAAATAGTTCCTGCAATAATGGAAATAACCGGAGAAAACTTCAATGGCACATGGTATCAACAGGATGGCGCAGCAGCTCATTATGCACGAACTGTTCGCGCTTACTTAGATACGGTATTTGTTAATCGATGGATAGGACAAAGAGGCATTATTGAATGGCCAGTTAGATCACCCGATTTGACGCCTCTTGATTACTTCTATTGGGGTTATTTGAAAGATCGAGTGTACAAAACCCCAAAATTTGGATGAATTACGGCAAAGGATCATTGATGAATCAGCTCTCGTCCCCGCTGAAATCATCAGAAATGCTGTTGGTGCTTTTTACCATCGATTAGGACAGTGTCAAGAAGTAAATGGGGAGCAGTTCGAGCATCTACGATAATCATAGTTGGAAATATTTATCCAATCATGTGAGAGGCAAGGGGACTCACGATAATAAAGCACCCCAAAGGGAACAGAAATTACTACGTTCACGCCGTTGTTCCTGGGTAACGCTAAAAGTAAAATCAAATGACCTTTAAGATCAATGGAAAATTATTGATCTCAATGGTATTGAATGTAAAATTTCCCGCTCTTTCTATTGCTGATGTCAAAGATGGTGCTTCCCATTAAAAAAAATTGACCTGACCTTAAAAAAAACCATCAAGGTCATCTTCAAGGTCAAATCTAAGGTCGCCGTTGAATTCCTTGTCGAAATGACATTTTGACCTGACATTTTTACAAATAAATCGCCTGAAAAGTTATTTGGATGTTTGTTAGATGATTCCATGATGCGCACGCTAAGCGGGAGGGGAAGAATAGACAAAAAAGGCGTGAGGCGTTGAAGTTCGGCGCCTTGCAAATGCCTATGAAAGTGAAATTGGATGGGTAAATAGAGTGGAGAAGATTATCGAAATGAACGGAGAAAGAATTGAGCAGGGGAGGTGGTAGACCGAGATGAGAAAAAGATAACTTTGCTGGGTTTGAATAGAAGTCGCGACACATTTAAGATTGTGGGGTGAGAAATAAACGTCAACGACGGAAGAGAGGATGAAGATTTTTAGACAGATGACAACACCGCCCACCGTACTCTTTATCGAGTCTTACTGATTAACTCTGGAATATAAGCATATATGTACAATGATATATGAATTTTATTAACATTTAGAGTGCCGAGATTTGAGAAAAAAAACGTACTTTTGATGCCTACGTCTAGGGCGTAAAGTTCTTAACTATTGTATTTGTACACTGACAACTGACAGCTGCGAAAAAATAGTTACCTTACGCACTAGTAATCCCTGTTGAAAATATCCAGCTGGAAATTCATGCATGGACTGGATTCCAGCTGGATTTCCAGGTGGAAAGTTCAGTTGGATAATACTTTAGGTATTACATTTCCTACAAAAAATTTTTTACACACTGATTCGCCGTGCATAAAGTAATTTTCATAACGAAAAGAAAAAAAATCTTTTATTACTCACAGTATTTTAAAACCCCCCCGCCTTCGCCACACCTCCTTTTTCGTTTTCCATCACCATCGGTACAAAATTGCAAAAAATTTAGTTTGCTACACGGGCGTAACGTTTCTGCCCACTTCGACGTCACCTGTGCTTAAATGATATTTTTATGCACTCTTTGCGTTGACCCGTGCGTAAAGTAGTCATTTGCGCACTCTATACGTGTGTACGGAACTCGTACGGAAAAGTAACTTTATGCCCTTAAAGCAAAAATAACTATTATGGCGAAATAAAACGACTCCCGGAACTGCTTACTTACAAATATGAATTGCTTCCCTTGCAGGTCCGGCGGGTTCCACGAAAGCGACTGAGAACACCTCGTGGTCGATCTGCTAGTCGTAAAGTGGTACCGCAACCCTGAAAGCGCGGTCACACTACTATACAACTTTACTAGACGCAACTATCCCTCTTTTATCAGTCGTCTACATTCTATAATATTTTCCAAGGGCACCCAAAGGAGAAGGGGGTTCCTTTTTTTTTAATTCACTGTATGACCTGGAAAAATATAAGTAGGGCAAGGAGAGGTTGCAGTTGGCTTAATGTATATTAACTAATATTGATTTGACTCCGTATCGGTGGGGTCAATGTCATTTCAAAGTCAGGTTTGACAAAAACAATTTCAGGGGAGAAAACCACCATACTTCTTCGTTTTTTGGCTAAATCCGAATTCGTTGACCTTGTTCCTACCGTTATGGGGTCAAACTAACTCCGGATTCGGATTCAGCAAACCAAAATACATTAGAATAATGTATTGCGATCTTGAGATCAGTGTATTTTATTTGCTTGTTTGAAAAGATTAACTATATGTAGCTGTTTAGATTAAATTATAGTCTGTTTGATTCTTCAAATTTTTATTACAAAGTAGGTCATGAATATTTACTTTATCCGCAAACATGTTCGTATTCATCAACATATTTAATTTCTCGCTTATAGAATATAGCTAATGTGTAGACCGTTTTTATAGTTTTTGACGTGGACGCGTGTTTAGTGGAATTTCCTGTGAAAGCTTGATCAATCTTACACATTTTCAGAATTGTCATTAGCCATCTGCTAATAGTGTAGGAAGTTGTTGCTTTATGCGGCTTTATTATGGTTAAAATTAATTGTATTTCCCCTGTTTTTAGACCTTTTGTTTTCTCTAAATATTCAATGAATTCTATGCAACAAATGACAACCAACCATATCGTTGTGCTACGCCAGATCTCGACTTTTTAATTAAATCTTTTGTAGTAATTTCTACTTTTGCCCCATATAAATACAGTCCGCTTACTTTTAAGCACACAAGATTTTGTCCCATAAATGCAGTAACTAACGCACTATTTTAAGTGTCAGTCTTTCTAAGGATAATGTCTTTAGTGGCTTCCAAGTTTCCAATTTTCTTTACCCATTAATGCTCAAATAACTCAAATTTAGAGAAGGTATTTAACGTGATTATTTATTATGTTATGAAATTTGAAAAAAATCTGTTTTGACATATTCCGATGTAAAATTTTACGCTCAGAATTCGTAGCCAAAATTATGATTGGAAAAGATGAAAGGTGAATATTGTAACGCCTCACATATACACACAAAGGAACACCGACACATTGGGTCGCGGCGTCTTTCCAAAATCCCTTTGTTATTGTTCTTTCCCCTGCCCGCGGATAAGCGCCTCGCGGTGCAGCGATCGCTGTCGCTCCGCTCAACGTCGTTTCCCTCTCCTAAACATGTACCCCCTCTTTTACAAAATTACCTTAAGAAACATGTACCCACCCTAGGTGCATGACGTCACGGCCAGCAGCGCCGAAATTGTAAAATCAAGAGAGGGAGAAGCTACATTTTGACTATAAAAGACGTTGTTCTACAGAGCTCCACTCACTTCTTTACGGCTTTTTAAAATCAAACACTCGAAGCTAACTAGCTATAAGCATACGTTTGTCATGACGTATGTAAGCTAAAGCTAAGAGATTACTTAAGATTATCAATAAATACCATTAATCAAGAAAAGCTCGAAGCTAACTAGCTATAGGCATACGTTTGTCATGACGTATGCAAGCTAAAGCTAAGAGAAATCATAAAATTCTAATATTTCCTCTCTTGATTCTAAATTATAAATCATTTATAAAATTTAAGAAAATAAATAAAATAATAAATTAAATCAAAATTCAATTTTAATAAATAGCAAAACCATACGTTTGTCATGACGTATGTGAGCTAATGCCTATACAATATAAATAAAACAAAATTAAGAAAAGAAAACAATTATTATTATTGACGAAACTCATACGTTTGTCATGACGTATGTGAGTCATAAATAGTTTTTGCATCTATTCTTTATTAAAGCTGACTAGCAACAGGCACACGTTTGTCATGACGTGTGTAAGCTAAAGAGTTTTAATAAATAAAAAATTTGATTATAAATTAAATAAAATAAACCAAATATTCAACTCTATAAGCAAAACTCATACGTTTGTCATGACGTATGTGAGCTTAAAGAGCTTGAATAAGATTGAATAAATAGACTTTTAATTTACACCTTTTAATTAGCGACACTCGTTCGTTTGTCATGACGAACGTGAGCTACAAAAGGTAGTGAATCTATCGTTATATACGCTTTCGGGTTCTAAAGAACTCTCGTAGCGTAAAGAAATCGTGTACGTAACAATATGAAAGGTGAAGTTTGTAGGAAATTGTTACATTAATGTTCAACAGTCCCTTTCTAACCAAATAACGACTAAAACAAAATTTTATTTTTTAAAATTTATCAATTTTTTTCTCGAATACTATGGACTTTTAATAAATACAAATTGTTTCCAAAAATTCTGACTGATTCGAGAAAAAAATACTGATTTGAATTGAATAAAGTTTAAAAAATAAAATTTAGCTTTATCCGCTATTTTGTCAAAATTAACCCTTAAAAAAACCTTAAGGATTCACTTAGTTGTGCTTGGTTAATGAAAAAACATATGACGCCTGTACGGATCATCCCGGCCCTTTAAAGGTTAATATAAAAGTTTCTTGTCAAACTTTAACTTCCATGAACATCTTTGATCATAATTAAATTAATTAAATTAATTAAATTAATTAAAAAAATCCAGAAATTTTTTTTCCGAAAATTTTCTCGTTTTTTATGTTTGAATCAGCTATATTTATTTTTCTTAAAATTGCATCGTAATGTTGATTACTGCTTCTGAAAAAGCGTAACATTTTACGGCGGACTATGTAAAAACAGAAATTTTACAAATTTGATAATATAACAAATAATCACGTTGAATACATACTCGAAATTTAAGCTCTTTGGGCGTTAAACGTGAATGCATTAATAATAATAACAAATAATAACAAATCTTCCCTATCCTTTTTACGTGCAAAAGGCCTGCAGTATAGCCACCGGGCACACTGCTACTATTGTATTAATCAACGTCAAAAGTTTACCAAAACTACAATATTTTCCTCTCAAAACTATCTCGATCATTCGTTTTCTTTTTTCTCTTTTCCTTTTTGTCAATTCAATAATCATTACTTCTGAATTAACTACAAAACCTAAATATGTACAAAGTTTTATTGATATTAATTGCGATTTCTATTTAATAAATATTAATCCGAACCTGGTCAACAGTTCTACCGTAATTTCCAAATTATTATTTTTTTTTTTTTATTTTATTTATTTTACGTCGCATCCCCTTGCGGTATTAGCGACTGGTACATTAATATATTTACATAAATGGTAATTTGTATATATACATTATAGTTTGTGGCGCATATTTATTAATTCAAAAAATTCTAGAATATTATGAATTTGTGAATTGTCATTCAAAACGTCTTTTAGATTATTTTTAATTTTGCATTTTTTCCGTTCATGTTTGAAAATCGGACACTTAAGTATAATATATTACTGTACTTTTATTCTGTGCAATATCTACGATTTTAGAAATCAGCCTTTGCGCAGCGGTTTTTAGTCCTATCCATTCAGGTAATTTGAGTATTATTGATTCATCGTCGTCTAGTCTAGCTACTGTTATTAATTTTGATTTGATCCTAGTTATTAGTGTGTAAATATGGTGAATGGGCCATGGCTGTATAACTATTGGGGAGTTTGGTAGAGCAGATTTTTGGTGTATTAACTTTTACAGGTCGTTGTGTTGTACAAAAATGTTGGAATTTTAAAGACTTCTTGGAATTTGTATTGGTTGGGATCTATTTTTAACTCCGAGAAATAAAGCAATGCTCGTTGATAAAATGGTATGTTTGTGTTTTTGAAATTGTATTTTTGACTCCTACTGAGTAGATTGTGGGATTGATTTTTTGGCGCTGCTGCTAGTCTTGTTTCATAGTGAGCTTTATTCTTCTCATTTCAAGGGGCATTAAAGTGCTTTCCGACAGTATACTGGATATTGGGCTGGTTCTAAAGGCTCCCGTTATAATTCTTGCTGCCGAGTTCAAAACTGGTTCAAGTGTTACTAAGGTTGATTTGGATGCCGAACCATATACCATGCATCTATAGTCTATCTTAGATTGGATTAGGGCCTTGTAAGTACTGGACAACGTTCTTTGGTCCGTTCCCCAGTTTTTTGCCGATAGGACCTTGAGGGGGTTCAATTTTGATATGCATATTTTTTTTAGTTGCTCAATATGTAGTTTCAATGTCAGCCTTTTATCGAAAATCAATCCAAGAATTTTTATTTCTTCTACTGCTTTTATTTTTACATTTTCTAGTTTTAAGTTTAACTGATTATTTAGGTTTCTATGTCTATTGAATACTATCGCCTGTGTTTTGCTTATAGATATTTTAAACCCTGCTATATTGGAGAATTCGATGAGATGGTCAATGGTCTCTTGTAGAATGGCTTGGCTAGTATTTATATTTTTACCTTTTAAGAAAATCGTGACATCGTCAGCGAAAATGGTGTATTCGACTGGTGATTTAATTCTTTTTGTTATTTCCTTTATCGCCAATAAAAAAATGGTAACGCTTAGCACTGATCCTTGTATTACTCCGTTATCTATGGTGTGCAGGTCTGAGAGTGTACCGTTGACTTTGACTTGGAATTTTCTGTTGTCTAAGAAGTTTTTAATAAAAAAGAATATATTACCGGTGATTTTGTGTTGTAGTAATATTTCGAGAATTCTACGACGCCAGATTAGATCGTAAGCTTTCTCCATGTCTAGACATAATGCTATCATGTATTGTTGATTCGCGAAGGCTTCACGTATATTGGCTTTGAGCATGACTAGGCAATCAGCTGTTGAACAATTTTCTCTGAAACCACTTTGTTCCTGGTTGATTAAATAGTTTAGCCAGGACTTTTGTTTATTTTCTTTAACTGTTTTTTTTACCATAGATTTTAGGCGCTTGTGATTGATTTTGTTTTCTTCGGTTTTGTGTTTACGGTATTTGTTAAACGCATGTTTCGCTTCTTTTATAATGTTTTCGCACTCTTCGTTCCACCATTCTGTTTTTTTTCTTTTGAGATTTTCCTGAAGATTTCGATATGCTTTCATTTGCTGCTTTTAATAAAATGTTGGTAAAGGAATCCAAAACTATATCTATATTTAACATAGTGTTATTGTTTTGTAATTCTATGGTTTCTTCTGTGCTGTGAATGTATTCTGATATTTTTTGTTTGTATTTGTCCCAGTTTGCTTTGTGGAATTTCCACCTAGGCTCGTGTGATTCTGTATGTTCATGACGCGGATTGATTTTTAAGAAGATCGGGAAATGATCACTACCGTAAAGGCTGTCTGCTACTTGCCAGTCGATGTTTGTCGCTATATTACTGCTGCATAGAGTAAGGTCTATGGCGCTTGAATTTCCGTTGGCTACGTTGAAGTAGGTTGGTGAGGAGTTGTTAAGTAGGACTAAGTTTTTTGATTTAAAACTAAGTTTTCTATTATTTTACCCCTTTGATCTGTTTTATGTGACCCCCATAATTTGCTGTGACTATTGAAGTCGCCTAGCACTATAAATGGGCTAGGGAGTTGTTTTAGAATATCTATGATTTGATTGTATTGGAATGCCTGTCTATTACTTAGGTATAGATTGCAGATGGTGATTTGTTTCTTGTTAATCGTAGTTAGAATTGCTATGGCTTCGAGGTCGGTGTTTAATTGTAGTTCTTGACTGAATTTTCGATTTTTTACAAGTATGCTTACTCCCCCGCTGGCAGATTTGCAATCACTTCTGTTTTTATTAAAACTAGTATAGTTTCTCATTTTTATTGTTTGTTTATCTTTGAGGTTAGTTTCTTGTAGGCAGATGATATCTGCTTGCTCTTCTGTTATTAGGTGCTGATGTAATTCGTAGTGGCCTCTGAGGCCGTTGATATTCCATTGAACGATCGAGGCCATATTAATTGTTGAAAGACTGCCCAGGGCTGATTCTTGTTATTTGCATTTAGTTTTTTCAATAATTTTGTACATCTAGTTTTAATGCTAGTGTTCCTGACGTTTGCATATACGTCATCGGTAATAAACTTTTTGAATGAATCGATGTCGGTTGTGTATTGTTGTATGATTGCTAGTGGCTCTTTTAATCCTTTGGTATTCTCGAGTAGACTTTTAAATTGATTGTAGTTAAGAAGTGTGAGACCTCTATCTAGGTAATTTTTTATGGAGGCCAATTTACTGTCTAGCTCGTCAGAATCGCTGTCAGAGTCATTGATCTCTTGGTCTGCTGGCTTGTTCTTTTTTAGAGTATTGATTGGGACTTTGAAACTATCATTGGTGATCTCACTTGTCTGTTTTTCAGATTCGGTTGAGCTGATAGTAGAGTGAGTACGCTTATTATTTACATTTGTTTTCATAAGTTTATCGAGGTGATCCTGTGTATTCTTATTATCATGAGAGTGTTTGTTTGGTTCTGCCTTGTCTGTTATTGTTGGTGTGATTTGCGAATTAGCTTGTGTATTTGTACTAATGCATTTTCTAGCCAAATGACCCTCTGTATTGCAAATAAAACACTTGGCATATTCGGTGCCAGCAAATATAAAGTAGTCTACATCGTTAAATTTTATTTTAAATAATTCTGGGATTTTTGTGATGTCTTCTGGATTTATATAAACCTGTCTGCGGAAACTTCCAATATGACTGTATCCTTCCTTCGAAATCGATGCTTTTAGCGTTGATACTGGCGAGGCTCGCTTTATCTTTAGTTGATCGAGTATGTTTTCTAAGGAACAGTTAGGGATGTCTGGCGATACATTTGAAAAAATTATTCTTTTATTATTAGATAATAAGGGTCTGACCGTTACTATTTTGTCCTTAATTTGTATGTTATGGTACTTCTCTGTAAATTTGGTAACTAATTCTTTGTTAGCTAGGTAGATGCATATTCGCTTTTTCGAGATCCTTGATGCAAACAGAATATTCTTCGGTTCCACTAAATCACCTACGGCACACGCGTAGTCCGTCAGGTTGAGGTCGTCTACGCAGTCTAGGATAATTCCTTGGTCTCTCTTTGGCTGGAATACATTGGCGTAACTGGTTGATTCGATAACAAATGTGGGAATGGTTTTTTCAGTAGATTGAGACTTTGGAGGCTCGTCCATCTTGAAGTTGATTTGATATCTTTACAGGTATTTCACTCGCGTTCGCGAATTTTGCAGGGACAAGCCCTGTGTTATTGTTGTGGATTTGCTTTGATTAGCGGAGCTTAGTAAACACGTCTGTACACTACAAACTCCTAATCAAGACTGTCCGAATTTTTATTGCATGTCTAGTCAGTTTCCCCCAAGATACAAAATTCATCAAGATAATTAGTAAAACATCAAATATTTTTTAGAATTCTTATATACCAGATGTACCGGGGCCGCTCCTGGTCCGCATCTACGTTGAACTCCCGGCTTTCTCGAGCTCATCTGAGCCCGAGTAAATGCTGAAAAGTATCGCGAAAATCACCCGCGCCGACTAGCTCTCGGTCGTGGATCACGGGAAAGCTGGACGTGACCAGGAAAATAACAGTATGCCCATGACTCGGACACTCCTACCTTGCTCTCCCTACGCACTCGTTCCCAGGAACTTCTGCAGCTTGAAGCAGCTTGATGGCACCAAGACTGCTCGTCTCCTGGACTTCTTCCCCTGGAGTTGGTTTCTACGTCACCCTAGTCGGTTGTCGGCTCAACGCCTGGAAGGCGGACCAAAACGGCACTTTTTGTGCGGAGATTGCCTCTCTCTCTCTAATATTTTGCAAGGATCGCCACTAAGTTCTCCTCCCGTCTGCCTCTGGTGATAATCTGGGCACTCCATATTTTTGTGCTTTTTATTTTCTGTCTCAACTTTAGAAACGTCAACACTCCGTCTCTGGCAGTAAGGTTGATTGTGGAGCCGGCAGAGGACTATGCGGCAAATTGAGCAGTACTTCGATAGAGGTACAATCGTACCTCTTTACTAGTTTTTGTAACCACGGCAATATATTTCTGTGCAACAAATCGATCTACAACGAAATCGAGAGAATCGGTATCTGTTTGCGCATGATTTCGATGAGGCAGGGTATATATTTCCTCACGGACGCATCCTCATCTTGTATCCGGACATTCACCTCCGCAAACAGTCTTTTATTAAAGCGCTGGTTGGTACCGTACCACCTCTTTGCTGCCGAGATGAATTCATTCCTGCACAGACACTTGTGCTTTTCATTCTGGTACCTCGTGAGGAGAATGGCGTAACCAACCGCTTTGCCAGCTCGAATAATTCGGGCAACTTGACCTGGTTTTATGCATACTAGGTCTAGGCATCTGCCTAGACCGCTCTGTCTCCAACTCTCTCAGGCTAGTGGTTGGAACAAACCCACTTCTTGAAGAGCTTGTTCGAGACCTAGTTGCTCCCTGCGATTGCGATTCGTCGTAATGGCACGTAAAGGTGCCTTGGAACTCTACGTGCCTTTTTCGATGGTCATCCTCTATCCTTGTACCGATGTAACCAGATTATTCAGGTTCTCTACCTTTTTTATAAGATGAGCTAACATGCTTGAAAACTCCCCAGGGATTTTGAATTTTGATATTGTCATAAACTATATTCATTCGGCTCGTCTGTCCGTCTCTCCTATTCTTCCTCGCAAAAATACAAAAACTGGGTTTTGCAAATAAATATTTGATTACTTAAATAAATAAACAATTAAGTAAATAAATATCAAATTTTCCTAACTCAGGGTACTTCTCTTTTCTCTGATTATTTTGTAATAAATAAAAGAAATTAAAATTACAAAGAATTCCAAAGCATCTACTCGTGCTCTATCATACATGCACTCTTTGATGCGTATCTCTGCTTACACGTAAGCTCGATTGTCGGAGTTATATTTTTCTATGATAAACGTCATGGTTTCTTCTGATTTGCATTGAAGCTCGGCCGGTATCCGCAAAGGAGATGTCAGTTTCAATTCCCGCACCTCCCAACAACATAATCTCTAAACCATTATCTGGATCACTCTCCTTATTCGCTCTTCTCGCAGCTTCGCAATTTTTTCTTTTATCATTTCTGTTAATACTTATCATATGTTTTTTTGCTTGCGTTTTGCGTTGTTTATGGTTCCACTTCTACAGGCAGTTTCTTTTATAAGCGATGTAACCAGAAAGAATAATGACGGGAAACAGTACGGTCCGTTTGAATTATGGAGTTTTCACTTTACTCTGAACGACACCTGAAGGCAGGAAGTAGTATTACTGCATATAGTTAATCTCTGAAGAACAAGTAATAATAGATAATCGCTAAATTTCGCTATCAAGTTAGATGATATAAAGCAGACATTGAATTTCTTCCTTAATATTAAATAAAATATAAATTTTTACAGGTGAATCATTTTAATGAAAGTTATATTAGGATAGGCAAAAGTAATTTATTTCACAATGGAGTACCAATCATTGCTGTACTTGTAATATCGTGCAATAGGATTACTGTTCGAAGATGTCTAGATCAGTTAATAAAATTTAGACCCGATGAAAAGCAATTTCCTATCATTGTTTCTCAAGATTGCGATCATCAAGAAACTGCAAATGTTATAAAAAGTTACGGAAATAAACTAATCCATATTAAGGTACTTTTTACTGGTTTTTCTAGAAAATAATTTTTAATATTTTTATAATGGATATGTTTACTTAAGGTAGTAGTCGTTCTTAGTTTGCACATACCATCGATCTGAAGCAAGATAAAAGAGCCAACTCCAATTGGAAAATGCTATCTTTTCTGGATGCCTCCTTTACCAATCGAATTCCGAAATGGCACCTTTTTAACCAGATTTCAAGATGGCTCCTTCTTGCTTCAGATGATCGGTACACAAGACTGCACAGTAACATAGAAAACTTTCATACGAATTCTTAAGATTTTACTCAATTGATCAAACTACGTCATTGTAACATTTTAGAATTATTTATATTTTTTTAGCAACCAGACCAAAGTGACATAGAAGTACCTCCAAGAGAAAAAAAATTTAAAGGATACTTTAAAATAGCGCGACATTATGGCTGGGCCTTAAGTGAAGTATTTTTTAAATTTGGATTTGAGACGGCCATTGTGGTAGAAGGTAAATAATTCAATATTTTCAATGCAGGTCTTACTATTTTATACCTACCAAAACTAGCTATTTTGGTATTATACAGGTAATATACAGGGTGTCATAAAAGTATGGAAACCTCTGAATTTCTCAAAAGGAATTAATTTTAGAGCGAAATATTAAATACAAAAGTTTTATAATTTTTACACGACTTTCAGATTGCGACCTTGGATTTAATCTTTAAGGTCATATCAAGATCCTATTCGAGTTTTATATTGGAACACCCATTTTTATAGCGGATTTTGAAAGAGCTAGAAATTTTCCGCTCATATTAATTTTTACAGTTTTGGCAAGAGTTTGTATAAAGTTATTGCTCGCGCTGTCGAGCAATACCTTTGTTACATTACCCCCCCCCTTGAAAAAAAACGGAGTTTTACGTAAAAAAAAATACTGAACTTAACCAAAAAAAAAAACATCTTAAATTTAAACGAGAAAAGAGAAAGAAAAAAAATAATGACCAAAGCAACTCACTTGCGTGTGGCATAACCCAGGGTACTCCTTCTTTGGAGAATTTTATTCGCCACGCATAGCCCCACATAGTAGTTCGGAAATTGCGGGCTCCCAATGGCACCTTGACCTCTGGTCCAAACCTGTTACATGGCGCCCGAAAAGGCTATGGTTGTTTAGGAGGTTGGTTTAGGAAATAATTTGTAATAATTTTGCCAACGGCCGAAGTGATAGTGATATTAAGTGAAAAAACGTGTAGATCGCAAGTGCTTAAACTGATTTTCTTGTTTTTTTTTGTCGAAAAAAACAAAGTATTATTCTAAAATAAGTATTCTAAAATAAGACTAGATTTTTTTTCTTTCTCTTTGTCTCTTGTATAGCGTAATAATAATGCCGGATTTTTATGATGAGTTTGGCTCCGAATGTTGGCTACGGACCAATTTAACCAAACAGAAGCAAAAGTTGAAGATTTAGCAGAAACGGTTTTCGAACAACAAGAGACATTAGGATATTATGGTAAAGAGTTAGAGACTTTAAGACTGGAAAATAACATTTTGAAGCGACAAATGTTTAATGTAGCAAGGAACACTACGGCACGCTTGGCAAAATTAGAAAGTAGAGTAGATAAAGTCGAAAAAATAATCGACGAGATGATCAGTAGCTTTAAGAATTTAAGTTTGCATTAAGTAATTTGAAATATGCGTAGGTAATGGGTAGGTTTAAGCGAATTAAAATTTTTTTTTAGTAATATACTGTATTTGAAAGAGCGAAATACGTGCAGAACACGATTCAGTTTAATTAAAATTTTGAAAGGCAACTGCGTGGCATATTTATTTTTCTTCTTGCGTTTTCTATTTCTTTGCGTTGCTTCATATATCCGCACGTAACGGGTTTATTTTTGTCTTTCAAGATTCTTTTTTGTATTAAAATGTAAATATCGGGAAAGTTAAATGCAATGCCCTGATCGATACCGGTGCAAATTTCTCATGTATTAACCAAATGACGGTTAATAAAATTAAAAAAACTAATGGTAGAATAAAGAAAATTGCAAGAATAGCGGCTGTAGCTAAAGGTTAGTTGGTATAGATTAATTATTGCTGGATAGGAAGAATAAAAGTTTTTAATAAAGCTACTTTGGCAAAATTGTTTATTATGCCGGATTTGACTCAGGGTATATTATTGGGCATGGATTTAATATAGAAATTAGAACCTGTTTTTTTTCCCTTAAATA
Organism: Sycophila sp. Sp_5; assembly: GCA_018906775.1. Taxonomy (NCBI): domain Eukaryota; kingdom Metazoa; phylum Arthropoda; class Insecta; order Hymenoptera; family Eurytomidae; genus Sycophila; species Sycophila sp. Sp_5. The sequence goes on from JACCID010000082.1 coordinate 267,177, forward strand.
ATAAACAGTTATTATCGACATTTACAATTCAGGAAATATGTAAGATAGACGATAACGTAGGGTTAAAGGCACTCACAGAAGAACAGAAGACAAGAGCGGAAGCATGGATTAGTCAAGGAAAAGAAGAGATGCAGCATATGACAGGATGCACACCAGTAATCCAGCAGAACAGCAAATTGTTAGTCGAAACACCGAGAAAACCGAAATACCGACCGAGAAACCCAGTACTCCAGAATACCATCCACGAAGAAGAGAAAGAGATGCTGGAAGCCGGACATGTAACGGGCCAAATGTAACAAAGGTATTGCTCGACAGCGCGAGCAATAACTTTGTTACAAATTTTTTAATATACCCACCCACTCCGGAGCGGATTTTTCTAATCAGCATTTATCTTGCAATGAATTGACCACAGCATTTCTCCGTTCCACCATAACCCGAAGCAAATCCGGAATGGAGACGTAGGGACCTAGTCGGAGGGCTGCTGATTAGAAGGAAAGAAAAAAACGCTGGGCTAAAAGGGGTAGGGTTAGCGCCGTGTCCTCCCATTAATCTAAGTAAGCCTTATCCTCCTTCACTCGGTAGTAGGTAAAATCGAAGATCGACATGTAGTGCTAGGCCGAATTAGTGGCTGCACGCATCCTTAAGGGGAGGTAGTACCATCCTACATTACCGACCGCGATACGAATTGCTGTATCTAACTTTTCTCTGTCATTTACTATTGAAATAATGCACAAATTAAATTCCACTCAACAATTCATTGAAGAAGAGGGCTCAACTAAGATAATTGTAATACGGAGTCAAAAATCATCGTTACCTTACTAACAAATAAGCAATGGCGCTGCGATCGTTAAACTCAACAACGTTTTATGCCAAATTAAAAAATGTATTAATTTTATAATTTTTGACTCCGTATTACAATTATCTTAGTTGAGCCCTCTTCTTCAATGAATTTTTTGAGTGGAATTTAATTTGTGCATTATTTCACTAATAAATGACAGAGAAAAGTTGGAAACAGCGATTCGTATCGCGGTGGGTAATGTAAGATGGTACGACCTCCCCTTAATCAAATAAAAAAATAATAATAATAAATATATATATTTGTACACGAAGAAAAATAAAATTTCGGTTCTATTGAAAAACTGTGTATTGACATTGATTACTATCGTAACTGGTTCTAAGGCTAGAGTAATTTAACGTGTGATATAAGTTACATTAACATTATAGGTTATGTCACATTCGATGTTTAATAAAGCAAACGACAACTTCATAAAAATTAATAGTATTAGCGGCATTTTACGGTTGATTTACCATGAAAACTTTGTAATGTTACATTTACGTTAGTTAAATGAGCTAAGGTTAGCTATTTTTTCTTACCGTATAACTCTTCGTTATCTTTTATAAATAATTCAAAATTTATAAATATTGAGGAATTTTATAATATTAATATTATTTATATTTTCAGACGATTTAGATATATCTTCAGATTTTTTCGAGTACTTCCTGGGTACGCATCCTATTTTAGTAACAGATCCGTCATTATGGTGTGTCTCAGCATGGAATGATAATGGAAAATCAGATTTAGTCGATGTGAAAAGTCCACATTTATTGTACAGAACCGATTTCTTCCCTGGTTTAGGATGGATGCTTACCCGAAATCTGTGGCACGAATTATCACAAAAGTGGCCTAAGTCGTAAGAAAAATTTATTTCTTCCTGTTCATAAATACATTACGAATTTTCTAGATAGTTTATATAAATATAATCAATTTTTACAGATATTGGGATGATTGGATTCGACAACCAGAACAAAGAAAGAATCGAGCATGTTTAAGACCTGAATTGTCACGCACACGAACATTTGGGAAAATTGGAGTGAGCAAGTAAATAGCTTTTTTTTTAATTAAATTTTTTAAAAATTTCCTTGATTTCTTTTTGTGATGCTATGAGATACATAAGACATAAAAATAGTTGAAAATTGCTTTAAGAGAGTCGTACGCCAAACATTTTTTTATAAAAGCTTCTGAAATTCATAATTTGCAATAGTTTGAGCAGTTTATTTTTAATTTAGATAAACCCTTCTTATTAAACATTTAATTGAATGAATATATTTAGTTAAATTAACTAACTCTTTAATTAAATTGACTAAATATTTAATTAATGTATCTAATTATTTAGTTAACTTATTCAAAACCAGGCAAAACCTGGCAGAGATATCGAGAAACGAACTATGCCATCCTTTGCATAACCAAAAAAAAAAAGAATACCCGTGTTTTTTCTTTTGTCGATTACAATTGTTTATAATAAATTATTTAAATAAATAACCCAAAATGTCGTAATTTTGCAAAACTGAATACGGCAAAAACACGACAAATACCTATGTAATGTTTTTTCGTCAGAGTTCAATTTGTTAGTGTAAAAAAAGAATAAATAATCGTGCGCAAAGTAGTAAAAGTTTCGAGGATGAGAAGGATGATTTACATTTGAAAAGTTTGTTCCTGTGTTAGACTAATAAATTGAACTCTGATAAAAAACGTTACATAGATACAGTTTAGCAAATTTACGACATTTTGGGTAATTTATTTAAATAATTTATTATAAACGATCGTAATCGACAAAAAGAAAAAACACGGGTATTATTTTTTCGTGGTTATGCAAAGGATGGCACAGTTTGTTTCTCGATATCTCTGCCAGGTTGTGCCTGGTTTTTTATTGGTTAAATCAAATAAATATTTTATTGTATTAACTAAATATTTAGTTGTATTGAAAATCCCTAAATCTGAATTAACAAAATATTTTATTGGATCAATTAAATATTTAATAAGGAGAATTCACCTAATTTCTTTAGTTGCATTAACTAAATATCTTGTTAAATGAAAAAATCCCTAGAATCAGTTTAACAAAATATTTTGTCGAAATAACTTAAATTTTGTTAAGTCAACTAAACACAATTGATCATTTTCATAAAATATTTAGTAGGAAGGATCTAACTAAATTATTTCGTTGGAAGAACATAACTAAATTGTTTAGTTATATCAAAATTTAACTAAATTATTTAATTAAAATTAAAATAAATTACTCAATTAAACATTTTGTGGTTTTAAGTAAATATTTTGTTATTTAAAGTAAACATTTTGTTGATTCAACTAATTAGAAAAATTCTATTTTAAGTTGCTTTTGACGTTTGGTTCAGACGGCGACGATGTTACATTGGTATTTATTTATTGTCCTACTTCTAAAAATAAATAAAATATAAAATGAACAATTTTCTGCATACTAATAAAGCAGCAAATTTTTTGCAAAAAAAACCAACATTAACTAAATATTTTGTAATTTTAATTCAAGTTCCTTGCTATTAAATATTTAGTTGTATCAATCAAATTTGTTTTGTTATCGGTTGATAATTCTTTTAGAAAATATTTGGTTAACTGAACTAACTGTTTAGTTAAGCCAGCAATGCATTTAGTAGCCCTTTAATTAAATGATTTAGTTAGTTACCTGCAAATAAACATAACGTAGCCAAATCAAATAATTGATTTAAAAAAGAATTTTGTTAGTTTAACTATTCATTTAGTGGAAGTGACTAAATGTTTAATTAAATCAGCTATATGTATTTAGTTAAATCCACAAAAAAAAATTTTACTGTATTAGTCTAGTAGTCGATAATCGATAGTCGATAGTCGATGTCAGAGCGGAAACGCACCCACGGCCCCTCGCGGGGACATGCAGGTGATGCACCTAGGCCAATTAGCCCATTGCGCTCGGTCTCCTCATCATCCATCCCCCATCAACCTCCCTATATAATTTATCAGTCTGAGAAGCATGCTAAGCCTCAAAGGGCAGACATCTTCAGGTTCGAGAAACCACTCCTCACACACTCCCCGCCTTCCACCCATCAGCCTAGGGCCGTGGCACAGGAGATGCATGGGAGTTTCCTCCTCTCCCACACAGAGTCTACAGATGTTCCCAGTGCCTAATCCTATCCTCTTCTTAAAGTGTGACAGGTCACAATGACCCGTCAGCCACTCCGCTACCTTCCTAATGTCCTTTTTGGGGAGATTTAACAGCTCGGCCCACCCATCCTGCCGGGACAGACTCTGCGATAAACGCTTTAGTGTGTCTGCAGTCCTGGCACCCTACCCATTTGTTGCTCTGCTCCTTTCTAATCCAGGACCAAACTCTGCTGTCTAGTTCGCTTCCTGGTAGAGATGTATCTACGGCGATTGCCCTAAGCCCCGCCGCCCCCCTTTTAGCAAGTCTGTCGGCCTTCTCGTTACCTCAAATGCCTGCATTCCCAGCTACCCATTCCAACTTGACAGCGCATCTCTTTGCCAAGATGTCAAGTGATGTCCTACACGCCAGAACCTCCGAGGAGGTAATTGTCACTTTGCTGAGAGCCGCGATGGCGGCCCTACTGTCCGAGTGTATGACAACCTTCCGGTTTGTCCACTCCTCATCAAGCATAGTCTCCACGCAGCTCCTGATAACCCTCACCCAGTTCATTTTTAGAACCGTCCGTGAACCAGCTAAAGCCTGGCTGGTCCTCCTTCCTTTGTTGTGAGCTCGCTACCTCAAAGTTTCTTTCAAACCTATAGCAGCGAGTGACCTTATCTAACCTAGCACCTCGCTTCTGATCTGAGTTGATACATTCGACGATCTCAGCATCCTCGTGCTTAGGCCAGTCCTTTAAAACTCTAATCTTTGCCTTTAGCGCTTTATTAGTTTAGTATGTTGTTTGTAAAATGAGCCCAGGTTAGAATATTTAAACTCATTGAAAATTAAATTATTTAAAAAAAAAGGAGATAAAATGGTAAATAATAAAAGCTAAATATGATCTAGCGACATCTCTAAAATAAATTTATTTAAATTACTATTGGTTATTTTTAAAAACATGGAAATAATTTCTCATTATTTCTGCTTTCAGTGGATTATTTTACGAAAAACATTTACAATTTATTAAATTGAATGAAGAATTCGTGCCTTTTTCAAAGATGAACTTAACTTATTTGCTTAAGGTAAGACTTTATAATAATACTGATTTAGATACACGATGTTAAAAAATGTTTCCGGAAAGTTATGTCACTGGATAGAGGGTCAAATTTTAAGACTATTTACCGTCTATCTTGTTGCAATAGCATGGATAATTACAGAGTTATTGTACATTAAAAATTACAATAATTACCCAATCAGTGGTTCAGTCAGTATTAGATTGGCGGAGACTAGGGTAAACCGACCAGTGAATGACCAGCAGAGAAATAATCTTAAATTAAAAATTTAATAAAAATTGCATGACAATAAATACGTTATATTATCGTTATTCATATATTGATTTGTATTTATAAACAATCACTTTTTTTTTAAATACGTAGTATAAAGTTAGGTTCTTAATAGCATACACTGTAAAAAATCCCAAATGAAAATTACAATAGCGTTAGCGATTTTACGCTAGTGCTAGTAATTTTACGGTGTGAATTACATCGATAAATGACGTAAAAATACAATGTGCTAGTATTTTTACGTTGACAGTAACGATTTTACTATCACAATTTTATTTTCGCTACAGTTAATGTAGGTCGCATTATTACCCACATTCAATGTCGCGATTTTACTAGTATAATGACGGTGAAATTTACATCTTTGCTAGTAAATTCACGTTCTAACAAGTAATAGTACAAATACGATTGCAATTTTACGACCACAAAAAATCTCTTCGAGCGTCCATGCTCCAGGCTCTGCTGCCTGGGCAACGAACACTTCGATTCGGGAATCCCTCATGTCTAGACGTCGGGAGTCCAGACGTTAAGAGTCACCTCTTAAGTTAAAGTTTACTAAATTAGATTATTTAAACATTGAAAATTATGTGCAGGCTATTTATTATTTTATTAATTATTATTAATTAAAATATTAAACAACGATGTTGAATTTAATCAGACTATATTTTTATAAAACTACACTGAGAGAAATTTTGTAGTAAACTTAGCAATGTTTCTAGTAAATTTTACTAGACTGCTGTTGTAATTTCCTCACAGACTACCCAAGTCGACATTTTTACAATAATCCTAATAAATTTTTACAGTTACCATAATAATATTAATATTTCCACTTAGAAAAATTCTTAGGTGCCCTACAAAAAATTACAATGCTGCATAGTAAAATTAGCGATCTGTGAAAAATTGGAAGGTGCCCTATACATTTTTACTAGGTGCTATTGTAATTTTTATCAGGGGCCTAGTAATTTTTGTCAGTGGCCTAGTAACTTTTGTCAGGGATCTAACAAATGTTACTATAAAGATATGAATTATTATGACCATACCTAGGAATTTTTAATATATGGTCGTTTTACGCATGCGCAATGTGAGAACGCGTGGCCCCCCGAGCCGGCGCGGGATTTCTCGTCACGAATAGTACCTCTTTTACTCACTAGAGGGAGATTTTTACTTGGTTCATCTACATCTTCAACACATTTTTATTTATTTATAAAACTAAACAATTTTACATTATTTTTAAATAATAATTATTTAAATACATCTTGTATAATACATCAGCAATTATTATACTTTCCTTAGTCCGTTACGTATTGAGAATTTTGCGATATTTCTTTTTCTCGCAAGTGCATAAATTCAGCACACTAAGTATATAAGTGCGACTTGTTTAGTCAATATCGTATATGTATAATAGCGTGCGTCCAAGTATATGTTGCGTTAGGTAGGGTTAGATAAGTTTTTCGATATGCGTTCGTTAAATGTGTTTATAAGCGATTGAATGCGTAGTTATAAGTCTCTGGCTATTTAAGAAAAAGTAATTCACTAGGATATTAAATTTCAAGTAATACCTTAGGATGAAACTAAGAATAAAACAAAAAAACTGAATAAATTACATTTTATCTTATTATTATAATTATTTATATACAGTAAATTTTAAACGGTCACTTAATAATATTTCAGAGGTTCTGTTAGAAAAATTGCAAGGTATTATTGTAAAAATTACAAGCTACTATTGTAAATATTACAAGGTAGTATTGTAAAAATTCGTAGTCGGCAAAGATGGCAAAATTACAATAGTGTATTATAAAATTTTTAAGGTTGTCAGTCTGTGAGGAAATTACAATAGTACTCTTGTAAATTTTCCCATAAACCTTGTAAATTTTCCACCAAAATTTCTCTCCGTGTACGGTTAGAAAATATTTGTTTTTCATTTTTAATTATAAAATAAAGTTGTTTTTATATGCAAATTGATTTAGTTTTTACTAAATTATTCTTCCCACAAATTGCTATTCATGTAGTACAATCACAAATTATCTAGCATTTGCAATTGTCACAGTAATTTTAAAGTGATTCGCATTTATAAGCTGAAACCTCGACTGTACTGCCAACTGCGAAATACTTCATCGGTCAATATTTATGCTTATATGAGTGGTAATTCTACTCTTGTGGTAGTAAAATTGCGAAAGGCAATAGTAAAGACGCTACATTCAAAGTAGGTCGCTTGATTACCCACATTAAGTGTAGTAATTTTACAGAAGGGATTTTTTACAGTGTATCGTGAGAAGCGTGACATTTTTGCTAAAAGCATTGATTAACATAATAATGTTAATAAAAATTAACATAATTTTTACTATAAAAATAGTTTGGTATTATTTCTAGATTATTATTATTTCGATGGCCCTGATTCATATAATGCTATTTGAAAAAGCAATTTCATACAATGCTAATTCAAAAGAATGTTACATATCATGCTATTTCAAAAGGTTCTTTCATACAATGCCATTTGAAAAAATGGTTTTATACAATGCCATTTCAAAAAACAATTTCATATGATCCCATTTCAAAATAAATTTCATATAATGCTATTTAAAAAAGAATTACATATGATTTTATTTCAGAAAGTGATTTCATATAATTCTATTCCAAAATACAATTTCATATGATGCTATTTCAAAACGTAATTTTATTGAATGATGTTTCATAAAGTGAGTGTCAAAATAATTGTATCTCAATTAGAAAAAACCTATTAATTGTCATATTGCAAAAGTTAGTTGTAGTATTATTTATTGTTATTGTGTTATTGACTTAGAGTTAAGGTTATTGTAATAGAGTTATTGAGTTAAGGTTAAGAGATACGTGCCAATGAATTGGCAGTGGTTTTTTTTTTTTTGGTTGGTTTTGGAAAATAGAAGCAGCTTCTATTTTCCATATGAATGACTGCGATTTGAAGTAGTGCAATTGTAGATTATATTAGAAAATCTATGAGAAACGAAAATTAACAATTAAACAAAATGCTGCAAGCGCTTCTAAAAAAAAGGAAGAAAGAAAAACATAAAGTTAAAAGAGCTTATCATCCTTTCAATACTCTAACGAAGTTTTAGTGGAGGCTATAAAAATGGTAAAAAGTAAGGCACTTAGTATTAAAATCTAGTACAGTTATAACGAAAAGTAATATTTTTGCTTTATTTAATGAAGCTTTTGTTGAAGCAAGTAAGCCGACTGTGATAAAAACAGCTGTTAAAAACTGTGGATTCTATTCTTTTGATATGGATGCTCCAAACTATACAAAGTGTATATCGTAAAGAAGAAAAATTATTCAAAAGGATACATTAACTGTCGACGTTAATAGTAGCGTGACAGATAATAATGAAAATGAAATAAAAAAAAATTATTGTGTAATATTGAATCTACAATACCGGAAAATATATCAAGTTTCACACTGTTTATGAAAATAATTGTGATCCACTATGTGAACTAATATTATATCAAGGGTGGGAAAAAGTAAAAGATGAGTCATGCATAAATTCTGAAATCTATTGTCTGGAAGCTTCAGTAACTCAGAACAAAACAGTAGATAATAATAATACAACTCTAGTGGATAATGTTGAATATGTGGACGAGGTATCTGTAATAAATACCCAATTGCAGTATTCTGATTGTTCTAATGTAGAAAATGATGAGATAATTTTAATACGTTTGTTTATTTTTATAGTTTTTTCCTCTTAATTATCATTAAAACATATGTTAGATGTTATTATTTCTTTACAGAAAGCAAAGATGTGCCCGGAGCAGATAATGATAATTCAATAGTTGATGCAAATATAGTTGAATGTATTGGTTTACCTTTTCTGGATATCGTTAGCGTTTCTACCACAAATTGGTCAGATCAAGCTTTTATAGAATGGTCTGATCCATTGTCTTCAAACGTTATTTCAAACGATGTAGACAGTTTATCGCTTACTATAAGCGATCATCTAGTTGATCCAGAAAAAGAAAATAATGCAAAAGATAATTTAGAAAAAAATTGGAAAAAAAGAACTACATTTTCCTACTATAAATACAGTAATAAATAAAAAAATGTAGAAAATGAAAAGCGACAAATTCATGCTATATCATCAGAATAGTGAAAAAACAACAGGAAGAGAAATTACGACAACAAGAAGAAAAACAAAAACAAAAAGAATTTAAAAAATTTGGAAGAGAAATCTGTAATATAAGTTTATTTATGTGGGGTCAGTGATTGAATTACCGAAATACAAGAGATTCTAATGAATGGTGTTTATTCACGTTATAATCATAGACTTTCAGCTGCCTGGTCTCTTTCTTTTGACTGGACTTGCAGGTTGTAGTCACACTCGTCTTCGACGATGATTAGACTAGGAGGCCAGGTCAACGTCACAGCCAGCGAATTTGAATATCGTTCGCGACCCTATTTAAATTATATAATAAATATGCGTTCTTACAATTGTTTGATTTTACACTTACCCCTTTCGGGAAGGAGGTACGCTCGTCCGCGAGGAGCCGGGCGAAGAAGGTGTTTCGCCTCGGCGTCGTTGCCGGCAAATGGCCGAGGTGCTCGCGAATATTTCGTACAACACCTGCGACATTCCCATTTCCACACACACTCATATACACATACCAAACAAGGCGATATTCGCCAATATTCGGACGTTCACGCAACGAACCGTTACAATCACCCCCCTCGATGACTTCAATATAAGTCATCGATCGCAAAATTTTCATACAGTTGAGAAATACATCGCAGACAAATATTTCAACTAAAAAAAGCGCGAGAGTCGAGATACTCGACTGCAATACATACTCATACCTTCACTCTAGTTTACGAAACATCTTCGATTACAATAGATACACCTACATAGATCTTGAACATAACATACGATCGTCTATACTTTTTGTTCTTTGCAAGAATAAGTAAATTTTCTGAGACGCCTCTCCGTCAACATTAAGTGCAAAATATTTACATACAAAGGCTCTTAAGGCACTGCCGTAGGAGCAACGTGATACTTCCTTAAATTGTATCGGTTGTATACACCCCTGTCCTGATTATCACACGTCACGTCTACCAAACGAAACGCATTTTCGCCGATTCGCTGTGCAATTTTATATGGTCCCTCGAAAACGTGAACAAACTTCCCAATTTGTCCTTGAGCAGCGTCGGATAAGTGAGGCACTCTCAACAAAACCAAATCTCCCACCTCAAGAACAGCTTTTGAGATTGTTTTTTGGGCACGGCTCCGCCGCTCAAACGCCTTCTGCAAATTATAACTAGCTCTTTCTAAAACTACCTCGCAAGCTAACGGAACTTCGCGCAACTTCGGAAATAGTTGGAGGATTCTTTCTCGCGGCATTTCATTAAAATGTAAAAAATAAGGTACATATCCCGTACTCTGATGTACTGTCAAATTAAAATAACTCTCGGCGAATGAGACATATTTTGACCACTTGGTATGCTGCTCCGCGCAATAAGTCCGAAAAAGACGACCTAACTCTCGCATGGTTCTCTCGACCGGATTTGACTGTGGGTGCCTAATGGATGAATATAATGCCCTTACGCCCTGAGCCTCTAATTGCGCTCTCCAGCGACGCGAAGTAAACTGGGTTCCGTAATCGGACAAAACACGATTGGGTTTTCGTCTAGTCTCAAAATATTTTTTAGTGAGCTTACGCAAGCAAATATCCGTCGTTGCACGTTTTATCGGATAGAGCGTAATCAATTTTGAGAACACATCCTGCACAACAAAAATATATTGCACACCGCCTACCGACTTTGGTAGCGGACCAAAAAAGTCAACCGATATCATTTCATTAGGTGCTTTTGTTCTCAAAAATTGATATGCGCCTTCCATTTTTTCATTTAAGAATTTGACCCGCTGACATAAATCGCATCCCTTAGTGTATGCCTTCACGTTTTTCCGCATACCCTTCCAATAAAAAAATCTCATTAAATAAGTTAGTAATTTAAATAAACCTGCATGGCCCAGTTGGATATGTGTCGCCGATATCACAAGCATTATTAAAGTAGTCGGAATAAAAAGTTTCCACGCATCATTCACCCTATTTTTTACATAAGTTATCCCCTCTTTCTGAATAAACTGTAACTGATTTATTGGTTTTCCTTGTAACTGTGCTAACTGTTCATCGTTTTGTTGATGGATCTGAAGTTGCTTTAATTCATTTATTAATTCGGCTTTTACGGATAACTCTTTTATTAGATTAATTGCTCCAACGGTTTTCTCTCCCTCCGCGTCTTTGCTCATGAGACTCGATTTTATGCAACTTTAAATTAATGGATTACGCGCACCTTCGCTGATCTCCTCTCGAAAATGTCTGCTAAAATAATCGGCCACTATATTATCGACTCCTTTACAGTGCTCTATCGTAAATGAATATTCCTGGAGACACAGGATCCACCGCGTCAATCGCGCACCATTGAACGGCGATGTCAACAAAAAAATTAAACTTTTGTGATCTGTTATTATTTTAAAATGTGACCCGAGAACCGAGGGTAGTAACGGAATTTTATCACCGAATAGATAATAGCTAATAATTCTTTTTTCCGTGACGGTATACCTACGCTCATACTTCCTAAGAACCCGCGAAACTAAAGAAATAATTCTCGCATTTCCCTCATTATCGATCTGGTATAGGGTTCCGCTAACACCAATATCACTTGCATCCGTTTGCAATGAAATGATACCTCTGGTAAGTAATGACTCAAAACAACACAATTAGTAAAATTTTCTTTAAGACGGGCGAACGCTTTATCATGATCCGCGGTCCAGTGCCAAGTAGAATTTCCACTCAAAACATCTCGAAAAGGTTCGATAAAATTCGCGTGCCGAATACTAAAACGCCTATAATACCCGCATAATCCTAGGAAGGACTGCAGCTCCTGCTTACTTTGTGGGGTCGGTAGCTCAATGATCGCCTGCAACTTTTCTGAGTCAGGCCTTACACCGTCCCTCGATAAAATAAACCCTAAAAACTTAACGGAGCTCTGAAAAAATTGCGACTTTTCTAGACTTAGAGTCATACCGCAGTCGATTAACCTTCCAAATAAGCGATCCAAATGCTGTACATGCTGCTCAAATGATCGAGATCGTGCTAGCAAGTCGTCAACATATGCCGTTACAAAAACACTTAATTCAGGTCCGAGCACCCCAGTCAACGCTTGAATAAATGCTGGCCCCGAATCTTTCATGCCGAATGGTAAAACATTAAAATGATAGGAGCGGCCTTTATGTAAAAATGCCGTCAAATGTTTTGAACGTTCCTCGAGCGCTATTTGCCAGTAGCCCTTTACGAAATCGGTTGTTGAAAAAAATTCTATGCCCTCCGATTTGGCAACGACTTCTTCGATCAACGGGGGCGTTTCATTTTTTCCAATAACGCTTTTGTTTAAAAAACGCGCGTCCAAACAAACGCGGACGTCTCCATTCTTTTTACGTATGACACGCAACGGATTACTATATTCGCTGTTTGATACGCTAATAATTCCATCATCAATCATTTTATTAATTTCTTCGTCGACTTTTTCTTTTAAATGTAGTGGTACAGGGTATGATATTTTAACGAACGGTTGATTCACGGAGATTTTTATGCGATGTTCATAATTTTTTAACTTTCCCGGTTTATTGCTAAAAACCCGCTTGTTCCTCAATAATAACGACAACGCAATATCCTTCTGTTCGTCATTTAGCATAGTTAATCCCGGCACGTAATTTTTGATTTTCGATTCAATATCATAAAAATTGTTATCTTCTTTATATGTAATATTTTCCCGTTCGCGCTGATCTTTTACCGACGCAGCCCCCTGATTCGAGTACCCGTTACTCTCAAATTTAAACTATAACATCCCGAAGTTTGTACGCCTTCGCTAGCGTCGATTATCTCGTAAGAAATGAATTCGCGCGGAATGTTTTCATTACACAATTGGAGTGATTTTTCACCGTAATTTATTATACCTTTGTTTTTAACAAGGAAATCCAATCCAAATATTACGTCAGTTGATAAACCCGGTACTACCAGAAAAGCGTGATTAAATTCAAATTTCCAACAATTAATCGTTAACTGTATTTTCCGTTTAATCGTGACAGTTTTCTTACCGACCGCTACATAAATTGCGAGATTACTAACCGGAAGTTCACTAAGCACAACTCGAGATTTATTCGATCGTAGAATTTTTCAGAGATACACGTCACGTCACTCCCCGAATCAGCTAATATTTGTACATTTTCCCCGAAAATAGTTGCTTTTAAACGCGGGCTTACGGTGCGCGTTTTGATCATGTCATCCCCTTCTCCATTATACCCCTCAACGTCCCAGCAAAGTTCTTCTATGCAATGGGATTTCTTTAGCGCCCTAACGTGACGATTACTTGCGCCATTTTCACTTTCATTTGGCGTATTATTTTGCAGTGTTGGAGCCGAAAAAAAACGTGGTGGAGGTCTCGAAGTATCCGGAAGCTCGCGATTTCGGTTCGTGTTTGGGTCCCCACGCGAATTATTTGGCGATGCTCCCCTTTCGTTATCGTTACGCGTTATATTTTGATAGTTATTCCGACCCTTGAACGAGCGATTACCGTCATCCCTCCAACCCTCTCTAGCATTCGAGTTCTGGCTCTGTCGATGCGCCTCACCATCCTGTACACGATGCTCTCTTTGTGACGCATACGAAGCGTCCAATCGTGATAATGCCTGCGATACGCGCTCGGAGTCTCCGTAGTCTACTGTTGCTAAAGCATCGCGTGCTCTTTGAGGCAATTGTTGCAATATAAAATAATTGATTTCATATTCATCCATTCTGGGTGTAATATAATTCGCGGCGCGTATTTGTTCGTTGTAATATTCATAGAGCGTGCTTTCTTGCGGTTTAAATTTTCGATCCGTCCATTCTTTTTTTATTCTCATTCGCGCCTCTAACGAATAAAATTCATTTGTAAAAACCCGCTTGAAATGCTCATAATTAATGAACGGAGACAACCACGCCTTATACCATATTCTCGCACGTCCGGTTAGTGCATCGTCAATAATTAGTAACTTGGCATTTTCCGAAACTTTTTTCTTTAAAAAATATTTATCCAGCTTTCTCAAGAATTCATTGGGATTACCAGTTTCACCGTTGTAATGGGGCAACGTTACGTTGACTTGCAACGCTTCCAAATGACTAACAATGCTATTTATCAAATCAGTATTGCCTCGATTTAAACTGCGATCGTGTCTTTCGTTCTCCGACGCGTTATTTTCACTACCGACTGCGTGGTTTGTGTGTGGAATAATACTATTTACCTCGTTGCTCCTAGTCTGTGTCTTTTCGCGCTCCTCCTCGAGCCGCTTGCCCTTGTCGACAGCGTCCTTGAGCTGTTGTCGTAGCATCTCATTTTCTCGGTTACTAGCCGCAATCTGCGTTGTCAGGCGTTTTACCTGTTCTTGCAATTTTTCCAAATCGCTCATCTCGACGATTTCTTGCCTCGTCCGGTTCGTGTGATTACCATACAATTACAATTACAAATAATTAGTTTTATATTATATAAAATAGATGTTCCCTATCTAGAATAAACTGCTTAAATTTCCCTGTTCATATAAATTTTAAACGTTTTTTTTTTTTTTTTTTTTTTTTAAAATACTTCTTGTTTTGTTTGTTGACAATAAAATAAATTAGACAATAAACATAAAATAAATTAAATTGTAAAAATGAAATAAATAAAAGATTTTTCTTTTTTTTGATCTAAAATAAATTAAATAATTTCTGTTTATCTCACAATAAGTTTACTAAATTATATTTCGCAACTAATTCGCACGCATCAAAACATTCACTCATTCGGCCGGTCTACGTCTATTATTTATTTTGCTTCGCTTAGACAAGCGTTAGTCAGAATCAAAATCGATTTGAAATTATATTTTCTAATATAATTTATATCTAATATTATGTGAATCTATACACAAATAGATATTTTGCACAGATGTACTTCTATTATTTACTTTAGTTATAAATGCTCCTAATACCTCGAATAATTCAATCAGCCCCACGTTGGGCGCCAAATTGTAATATAAGTTTATTTGTGTGGGGTCAGTGATTGAATTACCGAAATACAAGAGATTTTAATGAATGGTATTTATTCACGTTATAATCATAGACTTTCAGCTGCCTGGTCTCTTTCTTTTGGCTGGACTTGCAGGTTGTAGTCACACTCGTCTTCGACGATGATTATACTAGGAGGCCAGGTCAACGTCATAGCCAGCGAATTTGGATATCGTTCGCAACCCTATTTAAATTATATAATAAATACGCGTTCTTACAATTGTTTGATTTTACACTTACCCCTTTCGGGAAGGAGGTACGCTCGTCCGCGAGGAGCCGGGCGAAGAAGGTGTTTCGCCTCGGGGTCGTCGCCGGCAAATGGCCAAGGTGCTCGCGAATATTTCGCACAACACCTGCGACACTCCCATTTCCACACACACTCATATACACATACCAAACAAGGCGATATTCGCCAATATTCGGACGTTCACGCAACGAACCGTTACAAATCAAAAGAAAAAGTAAGCAAAAAAAAGAAGAAACTAAGAAAAAAGAATACATGAAAATAAAGTTACTTGAAGAATAAAAAAAGAAAGATTGTGAGGTAAAATTTACTTTTAAAGGAGAAAGCTGCAGCGTTAAATGTAGACAATTACGAGTCTAGTCTTCAAATTCTCAAAAAAGAAGTTTTAAATAATATTGCGAATATTTCTAAAATAAATATTGTACCTTATAAAAGTACTTAATACTGCAAAGCAATATTATTATCATTAAAAAAGTTTGTGATTATCTTTAAGAAATTATTTTTACAAGTAAAATGTGAAACTGCACAAAATGTTATATAGTTATTCATAATAAAAATATGATTAAAAAAATGCTACTTAAATTATTCCTTTTATCAAATTAAAAAGTACCAATTATTTCTAATTATTAAGCAAAACGAAAAATTTTAATTTTGTATTATTAATTACGTAATTTTATTCATATAAAACAATTTATAAAAATAATTTAGAATATAAGTTACAAAAACTGATAAATAAACGTTTTTTAATCTTGCTCTCAAAATGACCTGATTTTTCAACACAGATAACTAAGAATTCTGAAAAGTGGTCATTCACTGGTCAGATTGTCCTACCAGGCAGCGCCTAACGGCCACTACCTGGATAATTATAACACTTTTCAATTGATAATAACTCGGTAAGTATCCACCATTGCAAAATGGAAAAAGGCAAATATTCTTAAAATTTGACCTTCTATCCAGTGACATAACTTCTCGGGAATATTTTTTGATCATCGCATATTCTGGTTGAATTACAAGTTTTTTTCGAAATAGCATTATTATATGATATCAATTTATAATATTTTCACAGTATAATTGTATTTCTTGTATCGCGTTTTTAACTAGTCTTTTATTTCGTAAGGAAAATTTTTCACGTATTTTTTGCTAATTTGGATGATCATACAATATACAGGGTGTTCAAAATGTTCCGGACCCCCCACTTATAACATAAAGTAAGCATTTTGGAAAAAAATGTTAAATACAAAAGTTGTTAAGTTTTGAAAGTTGAACTAAGTGATGACCTTGGATTTGTTATTGGTTATCATTTTCAAGGTCATTTAAAGGTCATCTTCAGTTTTTTAAATAGGGACCCCTATTTTTTATTTCAGATTCTGAAAGACCATAAAATTTTACATCTGGATATGTACCCACGTTATGGCTCAAAATGACCTACAGAGGTCATTTAGTGGTTAAATGATTATTTAGTAACAGAAAGCCAAGAAATCCCGATTATTAAGAACTTTGAGCGTATCTGACCAATACTAAAGTAATTTGATTTTGCAAGACAAACTTTATGGTGGCGTTAAATTGACATTGCCCTTGATTTTCAAGGTCATTTGAAGGTTAACTTTAGTTTTCCAAATTAAGCCTCCTAGTTGTAATTCTCCATTTTGCACCAGCGCTAAATTCTGCATTAGGATTGTAGAAGGTGTAATTGACACTGGCGTAAAATAGGCCTTAGGCCAGACAACCACATAACTCGGGCGAGAAAATGATAAATAAAAAAATGTCTAATCAAAATAAGCCTTAGGCCCAACAACTACATACCTCGGGGGGGAAAATGATAAATAAAAAAATGTCTAATCAAAATAAGCCTTAGGCCCAACAACTACATACCTCGGGGGAGAAAATGATAAATAAAAAAATGTCTAATCAAAATAAGCCTTAGGCCCAACAACTACATACCTCGGGGGAGAAAATGATAAATAAAAAAATGTCTAATCAAAATAAGCCTTAGGCCCAACAACTACATACCTCGGGGGGGAAAATGATAAATAAAAAAATGTCTAATCAAAATAAGCCTTAGGCCCAACAACTACATACCTCGGGGGAGAAAATGATAAATAAAAAAATGTCTAATCAAAATGAGCCTTATTGCTTTGTCTCAAAATGACCTACAGAGGTCATTTAGTGGTTAAATGATTATTTAGTAACAGAAAGCCAAGAAATCCCGATTATTAAGAACTTTGAGCGTATCTGACCAATACTAAAGTAATTTGATTTTGCAAGACAAACTTTATGGTGGCGTTAAATTGACATTGCCCTTGATTTTCAAGGTCATTTGAAGGTTAACTTTAGTTTTCCAAATTAAGCCTCCTAGTTGTAATTCTCCATTTTGCACCAGCGCTAAATTCTGCATTAGGATTGTAGAAGGTGTAATTGACACTGGCGTAAAATAGGCCTTAGGCCAGACAACCACATAACTCGGGCGAGAAAATGATAAATAAAAAAATGTCTAATCAAAATAAGCCTTAGGCCCAACAACTACATACCTCGGGGGGGAAAATGATAAATAAAAAAATGTCTAATCAAAATAAGCCTTAGGCCCAACAACTACATACCTCGGGGGAGAAAATGATAAATAAAAAAATGTCTAATCAAAATAAGCCTTAGGCCCAACAACTACATACCTCGGGGGAGAAAATGATAAATAAAAAAATGTCTAATCAAAATAAGCCTTAGGCCCAACAACTACATACCTCGGGGGGGAAAATGATACATAAAAAAATGTCTAATCAAAATAAGCCTTAGGCCCAACAACTACATACCTCGGGGGAGAAAATGATAAATAAAAAAATGTCTAATCAAAATGAGCCTTATTGCTCAGGCACGGGAGGTACAACTAATTGAGGTAACATCATGGGTGATCCAGCCAACTAAGGCAAGACCATCGGCGGCCCAGCCTACTAAGACAAGAACACGAGCGGCCCAGTCAGCTAAGGCAGGACTATCGGCGGCCCAGCTAACTAAATCAAGACAGTGGACTATTCGCCCAAACTGAAGTTTTTTAAAATGTCGTTGACAGGAACTTTTTACAACAACTGTTCAAATTGTTGCCCATTAACAGTTTGGCAATGTGCTAACCGATTGTAAAAGGCTGCAACAACATTTCGCAAGATTTGCTGAGGTATCAAATCTATTATCAGTGATTCTTTGGCGAAATTCATCCAAGTCACGTGGTTTTATAACATAAACTTTATCCTTCAAGTATCCCCAAAGGAAGTAATCAAGAGGCGTTAGGTCTGGGGACCGAGGTGGCCATTCAATTGTACCTCTCCGCCCAATCCATCTATCATGAAATGTTGCATCTAAATATCGGCGAACATGAATACCGTAGTGTGCAGGAGCACCATCCTGTTGGAAGTAAATTTCGTCCAGATTTCCACCCGTTAAATTCCGTATAGCAGGTATAATTTGGTCTCGAAGCATGTTTTCATACATTGCAGCATTTAAATTACCTTCAATAAAGAAAGGGCCAAGTACTCTTCCATTAAATATGCCAGCCCAAACATTTAATTTTCAGGATGTTGCGTGTGGTCCGCTCTCATCCAATGTGGATTGAAGTTACTCCAGTATCGACAATTATGTCTGTTCACTGTTCCGCTTAACTCAAACGTGGCTTCATCAGAGAAAACAATGTTATCGAGGAGCAAAGGATCATCAGATATCATTTGCATCATTACATCACAAAACTCTACCCTTCTATCAAAATCATCTTCAGATAATTCCTTTACCAACTTTAATTTGAAAGGATGCCATTTGTTGAGTTTCAAAATTTTGTGCACAGATGCAGCTCCCATTTCATGCTGTTGTGCACAACGTCTGATGCTGCAATGGGGGTCCTCAATAAATGATTGTAATACATCTAAGCTCTTTTCATCATTAGACGATGATTTGGATCTACCTGATTTAGGACGATCTTTAATACCACCTGTCTCTTCAAAACGTCTAATTGTACGAATTACGGTACTTTTTGAAATAGGGTTGTTTTCTTCAACTCTGAATGTTTCATTGAATAAACGCTGTACCTGTTTGTAACCTCTCTCTTGATCACCCCACCCTCGCATCATCAACAAAGATATTCTTTCTCGTTCAGTAAGATGTGCCCTTTTTCACTACGATTAAAAGTACAATTATTGAAAATTAATACAGACATCTGAATTTCGAAGTAAGAGAACTTCACTTAACTCTTGAAAACAGAAAAGTAAATAGGAGTAAACAATTTTTTTTTTTTTTATTTATTTAACCAGTTGATACAAAAGGATCATATTACATAAGTAACCCAGCAGAGGAAAAAATTCCTGTGCGCTGGCCTGGCTCATTACATACTAAAATTATAACTAACTTACTTACTAAAATAAAAACTTGTAAAAGAATTGGGCAAAGAATTGATTGCAGTCTTATTACCTAGTAGCATCGCTACTAGGTTAAAACTAATTCAAAATTTTTGCCCAAAACCACTTGATTATGTTGAAATTCTTTATTTCCAATATCTAATTAGCATAGCGCTGGCTTTGGTGTACATTTGGGTTGATGCATTTTTCCTTCTCTTGAAAATTTCCCTCTCGAAGTTATTCATTCTCTTAGGGCAAGTAAGACCTACTGCACATGTCTCTCTATAATGAGGGAACATGTTTTTGTGCTGAAGACTAGAATTACATTTACATTCAGACGTGAAAACAATATCATCCACCACTATTATATCTTTGTACTTTGGTTCTTTCGATATTGGTTGCATTGAGTTTTTGAATGTTTGCAGGCCTTTTATCCCTCTGTCGAAATATAGGAGTGCTTGATTGTTACCTAGATAATTTATATCACCGTAGGACATTCGATATTCATTTGAATTTTCGATTAATTTAGCCGGCGGGTTCGGGCTTTCATTTTGAAGTAGTTTGTTTGTATTGTTTACGGCTTTCACGTCTATTTTCGTAAATTCTTCCTCTATTGGTGTTGTCACGATTATTTTTACTTTCTTTTCTGGTTCTGTTGTTGCCTTGTTGAAATGTTGGTGTTTAATCCCCCGTATTACTGGGTATTGACACGAGGGACAATTTTCTTTTTTTACTTTTTTGCAAGTGTATTTTTTATTAATAATTTCTTGAGCTATGTTCTTTATTATGCTGATTAGATTTGGTTGACTATATTGTACTTTTTTCCAATTGTATGCAGAAATTCGCCTATGTGATCTATTGTAGTTTTGTTTGCAATGTCCTTGTGAGCATATATAAGTTCTAACATCTAGTGTTAGTTGATCTTTTTCTATCTGATTTTGATTCTCCTGGACTTCCAAGGTAGAATCTGATGTCTTTATGTTTCTTTTTTGAGTTTGTTTATTGCAATTCATTATTATTTGGCAGTTTGTTTCCAAATAAGCTAATGCTATTTTTTTGATATTTTGGCAGTCAATTTTATTTTCCTTTATATTATTTATATTATTCATAAGATGTGAAAAATATTAAGTCCAATTTTGTTGTATCCATTCTTTGATTTTCTTTTTTATAGCTTGTTTATTATTTAAAATTTTCAAATTATTTGGCAATCTGTTGAATGTCATTATTGCTCTAATATAACTACTTTTTGTGCTAATTGTTCTTTGTCTTTTAGGTATTTGTAGGTTTTTATTTCTTGTATTGTTGCTTGAGTTCAAATATATTTGTTTCAGCTCTCTGTAATGATAAATTAAGCCATTGTATTCAAAAGTTTGATGTACGTTTAGTGGGTATTTATGTGTAATAAAATTTTTATTATTTACTATTTTGAGCAGTCTCGTTTGGAGGTTTTGAAGGCATACAGTTCTACCCGTATATGCACCTCCCCATGCCACGATACCATATGCTAAAGAGCTATGGAAAAGGGCATGATAGAGCATGTACATAGTTTGTGTAGGCATGATCTTTGATAGCTTGTAAAATACAAATATCCGGTATTTGTTCTTGTTGTATAAATTCGTTGTATGACTATCCCATTTCATATTACTATCAAACAATATACCCAGGTACTTTGTATTGTCTACTCTTGTTATTCTTCTATTTTGTATTGTAATATTTAAATTTTTAGGTGTGCTATTTCCATAATTACCAAATTCCATATATACTGTTTTATCTATATTTAAGGACAATTTATTAAACGCTAGCCAAATTGAGATCTTGTGTAGGTATTCATTCATTTTTTCTTCTATTTCTTTCCAGTTTCTTCCCGTTACTATTATCGCTGTGTCATCAGCGTAAGATAAGATGTCGTCTTCAAGTCGTTCTTGTGAACTTTCTGGGATTTCATTTAGCAAGTCGTTTATGTAAATGATAAAGAAAAGAGGACCTAGTATGGTACCTTGTGGAACTCCTGTATTAATTACTTTAAATGGACTTTTTGTACCATTTACTTTAACCCTTTGTTTTCTATTTTTGAGGTAATCCTTGATAAGATTTATGGCTTTGCCCCTAATTCCATAATTTGACAGTTTGTTTAATAGGATTTGATGGTCGACCGTGTCAAATGCTTTAGCTAAGTCGAGAAAAGCGATTGCAATCGGGCTACTTTTGTCTAGCTTATTGTAGATTTTGTTTGTGATGAAGCTTAGAGCATCTGTGGTACTAAGATTCTTTCTAAATCCATATTGTCTTTTGGAAAGTAGTTTATTTTTGTTGAAAAATTTAATCAATCTGCTATGTATTAATTTTTCAAAAATTTTTGCAAAGTTGGATATTAGGGAAATTGGTCTATAATTGTTCGGAAGGTATTTCTCGTTTGCTTTATGTATTGGCACTACTTCAGCTTGTTTTAAAGCATCAGGCCATATTTCTTTTTCAATGCACAGGTTAAAATTGTTAATTAACAATTATAAATGAACTGATTCCTAAAAAGAATAGTGAGCAAAATCTTCTAAGGTACAAGTAACGATCCTGAAAATGCTATGAATCATGCGTAGAAACTCGTAACCCTTGCAAAAAATTATTGCAATAAAAAACTGTTCATGTAAAACGGTTATATTATTTAGCTTTTGAAATTAATAATCCCCAAGTGTCCTATGTAGATCATTTCGAGCCATAACGTGGATATTGTACATATGTCCAGACCTAAAATTTAATGCTCCTCCAGAATCCGGAATACAAAATGAGTCCCTTTTTAATAAGCTGAAGATAACTTTCAAATGACCTTAAAAATGAAGGCCAATTTTAAAGTGACCATAAAGTTTGTCCTAGAAAATCAAATTATGTACTTTAGTATTAAAGTACGAAATTTTTTTTTTCTTTTCGTCAAATACACCCAAAGTTCTTAATAATCGGGATTTCTTGGCTTTCTGCTACTAAATAATCATTTAACCACTAAATGACCTCTGTAGGTCATTTTGAGCCATAACGTGGATACATATCCAGATGTAAAATTTTGTGCTCTTTCAGAATCTGAAATAAAAAATAGGGGTCCCTATTTAAAAAACTGAAGATGACCTTTAAATGACCTTGAAAATGATAACCAATAACAAATCCAAGGTCATCATTTAGTTCAACCTTCAAAACTTAACAACTTTTGTATTTAACATTTTTTTCCAAAATGCTTACTTTATGTTATAAGTGGGGGGTCCGGAACATTTCGAACACCCTGTATTG
This sequence comes from Sycophila sp. Sp_5, assembly GCA_018906775.1. Taxonomy (NCBI): domain Eukaryota; kingdom Metazoa; phylum Arthropoda; class Insecta; order Hymenoptera; family Eurytomidae; genus Sycophila; species Sycophila sp. Sp_5. The sequence continues at coordinate 290,425 of JACCID010000082.1, forward strand.
TACTAAGTTTATGACAAAATAAAATTTATAATTTTTATTTGTGTAAGCTCAAAGTAGAAATAGCAAGATCAACAAATTGTATTCTTAATGGAACGTGTTAATAGTCTTCTCAGAAATTTTGAAAAATGCTTTTTTGCAATAATTTTGTATATTAAATTATGATAACACAATTTACATCTAATACTCATCAGGAATAATGATGATCAAAATTCGAGTTAAACACTGAAAACTAGCCATGCAAGACGCGTACGCGCTGAATGCTCTAACGGAACTGCAAAACACCATGGTATGCATACCACGTGCTCTAATAATCAATTGCAAGTACTGAACGATTTAGAATTAGCAGATCAAGTAAAACGCAGCTTTAAGAAATTCTTAAATCAACAGTACGTAAAGAGACGGAGAGTACTAAAAGCGTTTTTCATCAATGCGATCATTTTTCTTTGATAATCCGGCGTATGACTTAGCGGAAACCCAGCCGAGCTCGTCTGTTCCTGACGATTTAAGAAATATTGAGCTCGTACAAATGAGGTCATTACGGTAAAGGCAATGACAGGTTATCTGATCATAACATTTTTTTATATACAGTACCGCTCAAAAATTTAGGAACGATCATTTTTTAGTTTCACAAAAAGTAGAATATATTGCAAATATTGATCGAAGAAAACTTTTCAATATCACATTTTAAAGGTCTTTCCAAGAGCTTAAAAACAGTATATTTAATCAATGACAAAAATGTAAACATTTATTTAAACTTCTTAAGAGAGATCTTATTACTACGCTAGCTTTAAACGCAAGCATTCCTTACAGAAAAAAAATGCAAAAAATTATTACAGACAGAAAAAATTAAATGGTTTTGCGAGTACTTTCAAAATTTATATAAAAACATTAACTTTTGACATTTCCTCAAAAACTGACCAGTAATAAAGCAACTTTTAAAAAATTAAAAAATTTTCCATTTTTAAATGCATTTTTCAATTATACAAAAAATTTACAATCATTTTTTAAAAAATTTATTTTAAGGTATTGGGAAGACCTTTAAAATGCGATATCGAAAAGTTTTCTCCGATCAATATTTGCTGAGATATTCTACTTTCTGTGAAACTAACAAATTACATTATCGTTCCTAAATTTTTGAGCGGTACTGTAACTGCTTATCTATTGACATTCATTGAACCTTTAACCATGAAAATTTAAACATACATGTTCCTCTTATGGATACCGTATAATTAAAAATTCGTAAATTAGTAGATACCCGCGTAAAAATAAAAAAGTTTGACAAAAGTTTTTTTAAAGTTTAGTTTGGCAAAAGTTTGGGCTAAACTTTTGCAATGAGACGATGCCAAACTTGGATTTTAGGGTTAATATCCCAATGTAAGTTTGGCTTAACTTCTAAAAACTTATTTAAGATCACATTTTAAGTTTACTTTTGGATTTCTATCTGGATTCGAACCGACGAACTTCTGCTTTCTAGGCTAACGTTTAGCCAACTGAGCTATTTCATTGTTTTTGTTAAATAATTAGATTATGGTTAAAACATTAAAATTATTAGACCTAACCTTCCAAATTTCGTTATATTTGGAATTTAGTCATTTAATAAAAACAATGAAATAGCTCAGATGGCTAAACGTTAGCGTAGAAAGCAGAAGTTCGTGGGTGCAAATCCAGATAGAAGTAAAAAATTTTTTTTTTTAATATTTTTTTTATGCGGGCATAATCAAGAGAAAAAAGTAAACTTAAAATATGATCTTAAAAAAGTTTTTAGAAGTTAAGCCAAACTTACAATGGGATATTAACCCTAAAATTCAATTTTGGCATCGTCTCATTGCAAAAGTTTAGCCCAAACTTTGGCCAAACTAAACTTTAAAAAAACTTTTGCCAAACTTCTTTATTTTTACGCGGGTAGCCTGAGTTATAGTTGTCAAATACGCAGGGAGGTTAACATGAAAATACTACGTAGATTTTACAACAAAGAAATTTTATCATAGAATAATGTATTTTCTACGCGCCTTGCTAAAAGTACATCTACGCATCACATGTATCGAAATTTACTGTTAACAATACTATATTATATGGGCAAAATTCCATTTTTTGCCCGAGGTACATATATTATTTTGAAGTATCAGGGCGTAAAATTCCAATTAACCATAAAATAACATTTTACGCCCGGTGTATTATAAAATACATATTATATCATTATATATTTTTTTGCAGGAATACTACGATCTTTCATTTGTAAACACCGTTTATAAATCAAAAATTGTAAGCTTCAGTGATTTAAAGGAAGAAAAGATTAACATTTCCGAATCAAGTAGAATACCCTATCATACACGCCAATCATTTAAAAATACTGCAAAAATGCTAGGATTAATGGATGATTTGAAAGTAAGTATGCCTACAAGAATTATTTTTTTTTTTTTTTCATTTATTTATTTAATGTCGCATCCCCTTTCGGTATTAGCGACGTATATACAATAATTACAACATATACAATGGATTATAATTACAATTTTATGGATTACAATTTTACAAAGATCAATATATTACAAGGTTGTTACATAGTTGACAGTTGCAGTAATTTGAATGGTTGCTCGTTATAATAAATTAGTGTATTTAATTTCTTCTATATATTTTAATGCGATTTTACATTGTTCATAATTACTTAATATGGCTTTTAGAGTATTGTGGAGTTTATTCTTTTTTCTTTCGTTTGCATATTTTGGGCATTTTAGTAGAATATGTTCTACGTTAATAGTACATTTACACTGTGAGCATTTTGGAAGTCCTATTTTTTGGATTAGGTATTCGTGTGTATACTTCGTATGTCCAATACGTAATCTTGTTATGATTATTTGCTCTTTTCTATTAAATGATTTATTTTGCGCTGGATTGTAATCAGATATATTTGTTTTAATAGTTTTGAGGTTGGTGTTTTTTGTGTAATTTATCCAATATGTGTTCCATTTGGTTTTTATAATCTTGTCGATGATATCTTTGATTTCTTCTTGGTAGATTATTGTTCGGGTGAATTGTAAATGTGTGACGATGTTAGCATATTCTTTTGCTATGTTTTGTATATGTTCTGGTAGTCTAGATTGGCATAATATAATTTTATTTTCTAGCTCATGAATTTTTGTTGTGATAATTGAGTTGATTGTTGAACTGTAGTTTCTATTAAGTAGGGATTTTGCAAGTGATGGTAAATTGTAGTGTAATATGTAGAATTTGTGTGTGTTACAAAGGCTGTTTATTGTTTCTAAAATTAGTCTTGCCATTGCTCCCTGCCTATTTAGCCAGGTTGGTAATTTTAGTAAAATTTTTTCCTTATTGGATAATATAGTAACTGCATTTATCGAGTTGGATGCTTGGAAGGTATTTAGATATATTGGTTTGTAGTCGGGATAGAGCTTGCTTATTTCCTGGTGTGAGATATTTATTTTGTCGATGATAAGATGATGGAGGTTGTTTTTTTTTTGAGGTACGTCGTTGTATGGCTTCGTCTGTATGTTTTCTAGCTCTATTTTGTTTTCTTTGAGTAGTGTTATGGCTTGGTCGTAAAATGGTATATATTTTTTGTTGATAATTTTGTTTATTGGTTTTTTTTATATTCTCGATTATTATATTGTGGTTTGGATTTTGGCTCGAATAGATTAATTTTATTATATAATTCGTTGCTAGTTTTTCTCTTCTTAGGTTTAGAGGTAGTGCATTGCTTTCATTGATGAGACTAATTGTAGGGCTTGTTCTGTATGCTCCTGTTGTTATACGTAAGCATGAGTTGAATACTGGGTCTAGGATTTTTAAGGTGTTATTTTTGGCTGTGCCGTATATTATGCTTCCATAGTCAATTTTTGCTTGAATGATTGCTTTGAAGGTATTAATTAAAATTTGTTGACTTGCTCCCCAGTTTCTTGCTGCTAGAGTTTTTAGAATATTTAATCTTAGAAGGCATTGTTTTTTTAAATTTTCTATGTGTGATTTCCAGGAGAGTGTAGAGTCGAAGATGAGTCCAAGAATTTTAACTTTTTTAACTAGTTGAATAGTGTCTGTACCGATTTTTAATTGAAGGTTGTGGTTCAGATTTTTTTGTTTGGAGAATATTATTGCTTGAGTTTTGGTTTTAGAAAATTTGAATCCTGAGGTATTGACAAAATCGGTAATTTTATTTAATGTTTGCTGTATAAGTCTTCCACTTGTTTTTAAGTTTTTGCCTTGCACAAATATTGTAACATCATCTGCGAATATGGTGCATTGGACTGGGGCTGCAATGCAGTTCACCATGTCATTGATAGCTATTAGGAAGAGGGTAACACTAATTACAGAACCTTGAGTTACTCCGTTTTCGATTTCAACTGACTGTGAGAGGAGGTTATCAATTCGGACTTTTGCTGTTCTGTTACTAATAAAATTTTTGATAAAGTGGTACATGTTACCTGTTATGCGATGTTTGCGAAGTAATTTTAATATTCTATATCTCCAAACTAAATCATATGCTTTTTCAAGGTCTAGGCAGATAGCTAAAATATGTTGATTTACATTAAAAGCATTACTTATATTTGATTGTAGTTGCGCTAGGCAGTCAATCGTGGAGCAATTTTTTCTGAATCCTCTTTGTTCTTTATTAAGAATATTATTATTTTCTAGATAGTTACGTAATCTTTTATTGAGTATTTTTTCAAGTGTTTTGCATAGACAACATGTTAGCGATATGGGTCTATAACCGTTTTTATCGTTTTTATTTTTCCCTGGTTTAGGGATAGGCACTATAATTGATTCGTGCCATTTGCTGGGAAAGATTTTTTTTGTCCATATAGTATTATAAATTAGTAGTAGAGTGTATAGTGCATTTTCTGGTAGATTTTTAATGAACAGGTTGGGTATCTCGTCTGGTCCTGGGCTTGTGTTTTTACTACTTTGGATTGCTTCTTTTAGTTCGGTTATTGTTATGGTATGATTGGTGATTGATATGGTATGATATGGTTATTGATATGGTATGATGAAGGAGTTATTATTAATAAGTGTATTATCAGGTTTTATTTCTGCCTGGAATTCTATTTTATTTTTATATGCTAAGAATTCTTGCGTGTAATTTGAATTATTAGAGTTTGAGGCAAATGTCTTGGCTAGTGTGTTGGCTATATCGCTAGTATTATTGATGATTTTATCCTCTTCTCTCAGTAACGGAATATTTGCATAAGATTTGCCTTCTATTGCTTTGATTTTGTTCCATACTACTTTGGTGGGTGATTGGTAATTAATAGATTTAAGGAATTCTAGCCATGCATTTTTTTTTTGCTTCCTTCACTGTACGTTTTGCGATAGCTTTGCATTTTTTGAAATTAATCTTATTTTCTTCCGAATTAACTTTTTTGAGTTTGTGTCGAGCTTTTTTGGCTTCTTTAATTGCTTTTTCGCAGTCTGTGCTCCACCAGGGTATGCGTTTATTACGAAATGTGTATTTTGTTTTTGGTATAGCTTGTTTGGCTGCTATGAGGACCATTTCCGTGAATTTATTAAGTACCTTGTTTATATCTGATTTTTGTTTAATGGGGTTTTCGAAGATTATTGCGTTGATTTGCTGTGTTTGATTAGATACTATTGACTTATATTTTATCCAGTCTGCTTGATCATATTTCCATTTTTCGGTGTCTTTATTTAGGGTAGTGTGATTTTGTTTGTACTTTATAATAATAGGGAAATGATCACTTCCAAAAAGATCGTCGAGTGTACTCCATTCAATATCAAGTGTTATGTTATTGCTACATAGTGATAGGTCTATTGCACTGTATGTGCCGTTTGCGCTATTGAAGTGTGTAGGCGAGGAATTATTCAGCAAAATTAAGTTATTTTGGCACAAGATTTTTTCAATTATTTTTCCTCTTTTATCTAGCCGTAGTGATCCCCATAGGGGGCTGTGGCAGTTGAAATCTCCTAATAAAATGAACGGTGTTGGAAGCTGTTGAATTAGGTTTTCTAATATTTCGTCGTCTAAGGTATATTTGTTGCTGAGATATAAGTTACATATTGTGATACTTATGTCATTTAATTGGATGGTTACCGCAACTACTTCGAGTGTTGTTGTTAGTTTAACTTCATAACTATAAAGTTTATTGTTAACTAGAATACAGACTACACCACTAGCACTGCGGCAGTCTGTACGATTTTTATTATAACATGTGTAATTTTTCATTTTAATGTGTTGATCGACTTTATGGTTGGTTTCTTGTAAGCATATGATGTTGGTGTTTTCCTGCGATATTATTTTTTGTAGCAGTTCGTATTGGGGTCTAAGACCATTCAGATTCCATTGCAAGATATTTGCCATGTTGTTGTTAATATTAAATTATTTATTCAGCGTCAGATTGAGTTGGAGTGATACTTGTATTGGGACTATTGATATGTTTTAATAATCTTGTACATCTTTGTTTTATATTAGTATTTCTGACATTGGGGTATACTTCTTCTTTAATAAATTTCTCTAGTGCGCTTAAGTCATTTGTGTACTGTTGAATAATATTTATTGGGGTTTTTCACTGCTTTTGTTGCTTCTAACAGACTTTTAAATTGGTTATAATTTAGTAGCCCATTAATTCTATCAAGGTAATTTTTTATACTTATAAGTTTTTTGTCCATTTCGTCCATTTCGTCCTTTTTGTCCGTTTCTTCGTTTTCAAGGAGTGTATAGATTTTTCCTGTGGTGATACTTGATGTTGGTTGTGAGCTGGAGGTTGATAATAACATTTCGTCTATTTTTTGTTTTTCCAAAGATTTTGTTTGAGAGTCAGTTGGTTTTTTTTTGTTTAGTCGTTTAGGTATTGGTGTGCCGTCTTCATCGGCTGTAAGGCTTCCGCCAGAGCTGACTTGTGATCTAGTTCTTTTATTCTCTTTGTCTAGTTTTTGCTAGGTGTTTTCTGTTACATTATTTACTGTATTGAATGCCTTAGTCGTATCTATATTGATTGATGTTAATGTTGTGTTTGGCTTGTTATTATCGATTGATTCGAATTGATCGGGATTTATTTCGGTGTCTATGTTTATGTTTTGGTTTTGTAAGTATTGCGGATCTTGTTGATCTTGTGTACAATTCTTTGCTAGGTGGCCCTCTAATTTGCATATAAAGCATCTCATTATGTCTGCACTAGCGTAGATGAAATAATTAATATCATTGAAGTTAATTCTAAACGTTTCAGGAATAAGTTCAGCGTGGGGAGGGTTAATAAAGACCTGTCGTCTAAAGCTAGCTACATGACTATATCCTTCTTTTGTTATGTTAGCTTTAAGGTTCATTACGGGTGAGCTTCTTTTAACATTAAGTTGATCGAGGATATTCTCAATTACATAATTCGGAATGTCCGGCGAAACATTAGAAAAAATCATTCGTTTTTGTTTTGAGAGTAACGGTCTAATGTTTATTTCTACCTTATCGACTTTCACGGTTTTGTACTTACCTGTGAGTTCTGCTACTAGTTCTTTTGATGAGAGATATATGCAGATCCGTTTGTTTGAGATTTTGGATGCATAGATTATATTTTCCGGTTGAACGATGTCTCCAATGGCACACGTATAGTCGGTAAGGCTTATGTCGTCCACGCAGTCCATGATTACTCCTTGATCTCTCTTTGGTATGCGATCTTTCTGTGCCACTGTTGCGTAGTTTTTTCCGTCCCTTGCAATGAAGGTTGGGATATTCTTAGTGGTTGGTTGGTTGATAGGTTGGGTGTTCATTTTGCTGGTTTTATGTCGCTTGTGCGACAAGGGCACTGATTTTGGGAGGCTCGAGGCCTCTCTAATAGTTGTGCTATTATTCGTACAGAGCGTTAGTAAACACGTGTGTCCACAATGAGCACTCGATACGAACTGGAGAATTATTAATTATTTTCCTAGAGTTTCTCTACTGTACATGCCTTAATCGGGCATTTAGCCACGCGTCTAAGATTATTAACCCTTTAACGCCCAATTTGACCATTTTTCGACAACATTTTCAGCAGTGTGTAGCACTATCATAAAATGGTTCAAGAAATTCTTGAGATACCACTTTTAACGTAAAATTTAATGTACCTTCAGTATCCAGTACTAGTATTGTTGAAAAATTTAACACAAAAAAGTTATAAACAATTTTCTGCAAAAAAACGTGAATTAAAAAAAAAAAAATTGATTGGCTCAAATTTTCGAATGGAAAGAGGGTTCGCTCGTACGTCTAAAAAATCACATCAAACTTATCATGAAAGGTTCGTGATTTTTTTTCTCGATCAGGATCGACTTTACGATAAATGGTTATAGAACAAAAAGTGCTTATAATTAATCAAAGAATACGTGTGAATTTTTTTTAGGATTTTCGGAGCGATTTTTGAATTTTTCAAAAAATGGCCCTATCCATAAACCAAAAGTCGCTTCGAAAATTCTAAAAAAGTTCACACGCGTTCTCTGATTAATTCTAAACACTTTTTGTTTTATAACTGTTTTTTGTAAAGTCGATCCTGACCGAGAAAAAAAATCACGAACCTATTTGATAAGTTCGGTGGAAAAGGGATTGTTCGGGTGGCCGCCATTTTTAATTTCGGTACTGCAACTGTTTTACAATATAGTATACATGCTATTGACCAAATATATACGTGTTAGACGTACGAGCGAACCCTCTTTCCATTCGAAAATTTGAGCCAATCAATTTTTTTTTTTTTTAAATTCACGTTTTTTTGCAGAAAATTGTTTATAACTTTTTTGTGTTAAATTTTTCAACAATACTAGTACTGGATACTGAAGGTACATTAAATTTTACGTTAAAAGTGGTATCTCAAGAATTTCTTGAACCATTTTATGATAGTGCTACACACTGCTGAAAATGTTGACGAAAAATGGTCAAGTTGGGCGTTAAAGGGTTAACACCATCTGCTGCGGCGACTTTTCTGATAAAGAAAAACCTCAAAGATTCATTTCTTTTTCGTGTGTTGCCAACGTTTTTTTTTTTCCAAGCTTATGCAGCCACAATCCTTCATTCATATTTTTTTCAAATGTTGTATTATGTTATATCGGTATATCACTTGTCCTTATCATCATCATTATCGCATAGTCGTATCGCATTTTTTAGATATTCAGGGAATTTTCAATCATTCTTTTATTATTAAACAATAATAACTTATAATGTAGGGATCACTCGATGCAGACTCAGAAAAACCGCATTGGCGAAGATTCCAACTTGAATCCACTTCGGCAACGTCACTCTAATAGTCTAAACACTGAGACCATAACGTCGGTATGTAACAAAAAGGGTTCATTTCGGAGTCCAGTTGGAAAAGGTGCCATTTCAATAGTTTCTTCAATAGAGATGGAACCTTTTTCAACCGGGCTCCGAGATGACCCCTTTCTACTCCAGACCGATAATATGTCCACCGACTGCTCCTGGTGTACCGCTAGTGGTTCCTTTAAAAACTAGACCTTCCCCCCCCCCTAGCATTTGCTATCGTAACCACTAGTAGACATCTACTAGTTTCTATGAAAACCAACGCCCCTTAACGGTAGTTATGAAAACTAGCACGCTCTATTGATTGCTATAGAAACTAACATGTCCCTAAGGATAGCTACCCTATTGAAAAATCTTACGTAAGATTTTTAAATAGAGGTAAAGAAAAGGTGAAAAATTATTTTCTAGAAATCGACTCAAAAATAAATAAATTCAATGATATGGGTAAAGTAAAAGAATAGATTAATGGGAAAAAATTGAAAATTGAAAAATGACTCAAAAAGTATACAGATTTAATTGTATCGCTAAAGCAAAGGTGTATAAAAAAAGGGAAAAACAAAAAATAGGAGGTTTGAATAATATAATAATAAAAATTATAAAGAAATTTCAAATGCTGTAGAAAATGTTTGATTTTTCTGATTATAATGAAATATTTGGAGCAAAAGAACTTCTTGCATCAAGAGATTTTCGACATGTGTTACTAATTGTTCCATCTGGGAATCGAGTTACTGAGAGTTAATGGGAATTATAAAAAATAAGTATACTGTGACAAAATTTTAAATATATGTCATTAAAGCAAAATAAAAAAATTTCGGAAAATGATATCGAATTTAAATTTTGGCTTTTAAATGTAGGCAATGGCAATTTTTTACCAAAATGTGATCGAGAAAGTAAAGTAACAAAAATTCCAAAAACAATTATACAAACAAAAATATTATAGATGAAATTTTTGGATACTTAAAGATATGAAAAATCGACATTTTTATTTAATTTAATCGACATACAGAACTGCTATTGAAGTCTGAAGATGGCGCTAGTATCGTACCGCGCGTACCCAAATTTAGTACGGCAGAGCTCCTAAACCCTAGTGTGGTTGTCGTAGCCGATTTCGCAAGGCGGCGGACTTGTTGCTTCCGCAGCTAGCCTAGAATTCTCTCCGTGTACTCTACGTGTACAATACCTTCTAGAGTTAACTGATCGGAACATTATGTATCGCTCTATCGCCTCGCATCCTTGATTTTTATGGCAACCAACGTTCACTACACATTGCCCTCACTAATGCTTTGCAAGTTATTTAGGTATAACCGCTACACGGAGTGCCTTTTTATAATGTGCAAAGATATAAAAGATAATTTTGTAATGTAAAACACTAAAGCATCTCTAGTTCAAGAAAAACTATTTTAATTTTTAACTAAAAAATGACGTGATAATGACACGCAATGAACATTTTTCTTGAAATTCTTGTGACTGTACTATGATAACCATTTGATTTTAATAAGTACGGAGTGCTTTTTCAATTTAATATAAAATCCAACGATTTTGATTAATAATATTCTATAATTTTTTTCAGAGTGGTGTTCCAAGAACAGGATATCGTGGCGTAGTTACATTCTTTTACAATCGACGAAGAGTATACTTGGCACCAAGCGCCAGCTGGACTGGATATGATATATCTTGGAGTTAAGGTTTATTTTCTAAAAAATATACTCTGAATAAAAATTTTATAAGAAAATTACCCACTAGTGTTTAAATGTTATGAAATAATAAGATTTTAGTAGAAATCGAAATATTCACATCATTCATGAAAAACTTGTGTATATATTTTGCAAGGCAGTAGAACGAAGTAAAATTTTATTGTGGGCCTTGGGGTGCAACATCTGTACAAAAATTAAAAATTAAAGCGCAGATAATTAAAATATAAATCAGTATGTAACATTGAGAAAATGAAGAACAAAGGTAAGACAAAGGTAGGAATACAAAACAGATTAAAATAATACGATAATTAGTGCAAAAGACCTTACGATCATATGACTTTTTACTCGGGAAGGCTTATTCTCTATTACTATACAAATTCACACAATGGTAAGCATAGATTTTGAGCTTATAATACATGCTCCTTTTGATATTAACAAAGCAGGCAATGCATACTTAAACTGTAAAAAGGACCTACTTTAAGAGTAACAGCGTACCAGTATTGAACAAGCGAGCACGTGGATGCAACAGTAACCGACTCATAGCCTATAGCTACGAAACCTTTAGACCGGCAATAGGATAGCATGTATAATGGTATTAGTGCCTTGCTCTAAACCATTATGTATTATATACCTTAAAAGGCTGTATTACATACTTCCGAAATAAATATAAGTAATTGTAAAGCGTTAATGTATACACTAAACTCATGAGAAACCTTTGCTGCGGTATAAGTAAATATTAAATACTCAGATTTATCTTTCTACATATGTTAATTCCCACTCTGTTTGTGAGAAAGAATGGTGATTCGAAGTATTAAAGAGACTGTTAATAGAGGAAGTAAGAGGGCTTTAGACTATTTTCGGATTTTTAAATGCTATATGAGATAGAATAGTTGAGAGATCCAAGGGAGTACTTCCGCCGTTAAACGTGCTCCCTGCAATCAATGATGCAGATAACGAACTTAATGCACGCATTTTCAAGGACTTGAAGAACCTTGTTCCATATTTTATCCGTATCGCGGTAGACACTCGACTACTTTCTGTGAAGTCGCGATAGAAAGTTCCTGAAAAAAAATAGTTTTTTTAGCTAGAGTAAACACTTTTAACGATAGGTTCGATATGAGAAACCAATCGGATCAATAAGCGGAGGTGTGTTGGTACCCAGATAAAAAATGCAGATAGATCTTTCGACTGGGTAAGTCAGAGGAAGGTGATTAGATATTCATAGGAGAAGTTCATCGCTCGCGAGAAGAACTTTGGAGAGGGTCAAAATATCGAAATGAGAGGTGTAGCATAAACTGCCTGAGATAATAGACGTCGATTGGCCCCGCTGACAAAGACGGAGGGATTCCTAAAAACACGATTAATTTCATGGAGGATATCTGCAGAAAGAATAAAAAATAGATATCAGCAGTGTTCATAACAGAGGTTAACATAGATCGGCATTGCCAAAGGGTTATCCAATTTATGAAAAAAATGAAAATATTGCTCTAGAATGAAAAGATATAATAATTAAACAAGATATTACAAAAACAAAACGATTTCTATTAGCCAGGTAGTCAAAATTACATGAAAAGTATCCAAAAGAAAGATAGACGTAAACCTTTTTCGATTATTTGAGAAAAAATCTCAGATCGTGATACATATCTGTGTAAAATTCACAAACATTTATACTTTCTTGTGGAAAAAATAGCGTTTTTGAAAACTTTACCCAATAGTACAGATAGACATATTCTTCAGTCTATGTATTGTGATTTCAACAATCGAATTTGATTACCTTCCGAATCATCCATGTAAGCACTTATACGAAAAAAATATGGAACCCACCTACTGAGAAGTGCAATCAAAAGACTAAAATGTGGTTAAAAAACAAAATAAAACACAGATAATAAAAGTCGAATAAAGATAAAGAATTAATTTATAATTTGTACTGTTTTCTTAATTTTATGTGAACGTGTGCATAATTGTATTTCTTTCTACTGTGATTATTATTTATCTATATTGTTATTAAATAAATTTAAGCGTTACCAACTCATTTTCTTTCCTATTTATTTTTATTACACCATATATTTTAAGTAAACATTTTTTTTCTTAAAAAATTGAAATCAATGAACTCAATAAACTTGAAGTTTCATTGACATAAAAGTTAGTAGAGTTAGATAACAAAAAACGAATCGTAATCGTACACTGACAAAAAAATTTAATGCATTCAATTAAATCAATATAATTGAAAATTATTTAATTGCCTCAATTAACCTCTATAATAAATCGGACACTTATTTAATTGATGTAAGAAAATAATAAATGAAGTTATTTTAGATTCAGTAATTATTTCATTCAATTCTTGGTTTAATACATTTAATTTCAAGCCTTACAGAATTAATTATATAGTTATTAGAACAATTATTTTATATTATAGATGTAAGAAAATATATTTAATTAAATATCATATATTTCTTGGTTAAATTTCTAATTCAATAAATTATTTTAACAAATTCCATCAATTAAATATTTAATAAAGCAGATGCCATTAAGAAATAAACTTTCAATTAAATGAAATATTAGAATTTATCACGCTCTATTTACATCAAACAAAATGTAATTGAGTGAATTCAATTATTTAATCAGTATGTCCCAACAATATATTTTATTGACTACATTACAGAGATTTTGTCGAGACAATTAAATATCTCATAAAACCTATTAACCTTTAGAGGGCCGGAACACGCCTCTAGGCGTAAGGGGTCTGACTCACCAACATCGCAATTTAGTTTGGCTCTAACTCAGGGACCTTAGACCACATTCCTATAACAAAATGCGATTTTCAAATTTTTCTAAACCCCGGCCCTTTAAAGTTTAATTGTAGGTGGATGTAAATAAACATTTGGTTGACCTACTGAAATATTTCATTGATTCATAAAAGTGTTTACTTGAATCAATAGATGCAAAAAATCAATTCAATAGTAATTTACAATGAAATCAATTTTTTTTCTTGATTTGATTATATTATATTTTTAGATTATTATTATTATTATTTGATCGCCCGGGTATAACTCAAGTACACTTGGCTTTCGCCATTGTATCCCTATCCCCCTAGCTATTCCTTAGCAAAGTGGTTCATTCCTAAGGCTTTGGAGTAAGCCATTATGCTGTTTGTCCTCTCTTTGCTGAATTGCTCCGAGTCCAAAACCCCTGTTCCGAGCCATTTTACGCGAGCGCCCGTGAGGTTAGGGCACTCGCAAAGGAAATGTTTTGGGGTTTCTTCCTCATTATCATGCCTATAAGGGTTCAAGCCCCTTGTTTGTCTAGGTTTCTGCTCTTTGAGATCCATCCAGTGATGTGCATTCAAGTAGCTTCTTGGTCCACCTATAACCTTTAGAGTTCTCCCAGGCTTCCCATCCTTTCTTCTTTATTACTGTTCTAATGGTATTACAACCCTCCTGGTATGGTACTACAACCTTCCATTCTGGTTGATCACCAAAGCACGCACCTAGTTTTGCAAGGTTATCTGCCTTCTCGTTACCTTTGTAACCTGAGTGGCCTGGTATCCAGTTGATGATAACCTTATTTGTCTTAGTCAGTTTATCGAGCGTGTCTCTCGTTTCCCTGACTAGTATTGATTTGATGAGTGGGTTTTCTAGGACCATTATTGAAGCCTGGCTGTCGGTACAGATTTGTAAAAATCTGCCCTTTGTATCCTTCCTCACTAGGTTATCCGCACATGCTCTTATTGCAGCCATTTCTGCCTGAAAGACTGTGTTGAAACCATTGAGCTGCAGTTATAATTTTTTATCCCGCCTGATCCACAAATGCCAAAACTAGTTCCTTTCTCTGACTTGGATCCATCTGTAAACCATATTTCTCCATGTCCCAGGAACTGGTTTTCTTTCCATTCTTCTCTGTTCGGTATTCTTGTTTTGAAGCGTTTCCCGAATCTGATATGTCTCTTCGTTTGATCCTGTGATGACCAAAAGATTTCATTCGTTAAAATTTCTTTTTGGATGGTCGTATGTCCCATCCCATTGTCTTTCCACTCACCACTGCATATCATTTTGTACGCTGTCCTGGCCGCCACCTCCTTGATGTCAAGGTCTAGGCCATTTATGTCCAGCAACATTCTGATTACAGTCGTGGGTGTACTTATTCTCAATCCATATGCTCCCCTTAATGCCACAGCCTGTATATAATCCAGGCTTTTGATTGAGGTTCTTTTACGGATTAATTTCCACTATCACTCCTTATGCGTATGGTATTTTCTTCCCGTAGAAGGTTACTTCCTTATTTATTTTACTTTTATATTTCCTGGTGAAAGGAACTATTTCCGTTTTGTTTGGATTTATCCCTAGGGATATCCCCTGGCACCATTGTTTTACTTTCTCCAGTATCTTTTGAATGAGGTCTGGTAAAATTTCTTCAAATTTTCCTTTCACCATTATGGCGAAATCATTTGCATAGCCGATTGCAAAGATTCTTTCTTTGCTTAGAACTTCAAAATCAACGAAGGATGCCCACAAGGGCGAGTGCTTACCCCTACTAGTAGCCATAGTAGGGGTGAAAGCACTCGCCCTTGTGGGCATCATTCGTTGATTTTTCCTTTTACCTTTTTGGTGCTTGGAATGCCGTATCTCTTGTGGTGTAATTAATGGCTCCCTCAATATCTATGAAGGCTCCAATTACTGTTTCCTTCATTCTAAAGACTTTCTCGATGTAGGTGACCACCGAGTGTAATGCTGTTTCCGTAGATTTGCGTACGGTGTACGCATGCTGCCCTGCATGTAGTGGATTTTCACACAAAATTTCATTCCTTATGTAGTAGTCCACCAACCTCTCTAATGTTTTCAACAGAAAGGACGTTAGATTTGTTGGTCGAAAGTCCTTTACTGTGGAGTAGTCTTTTTTCCGGGTTTTGGGATAAACGCCACCCGTATTTCTTTCCATTTTTCAGGAACGTATCCTGTGGCAATACATCCTCTGAGTAGTCCCGTGATTAGGTTTAAGATGTGTTGATCTCGTTCCTGTAACATCTTTGGAAAGATGCCACCCGGGTCTGGAGTTTTATATGGTTCAAAGGAATTAATTGCCCACTCAACCTTTTCCTTAGCTATAACTTTGGCTGCTAACTTCCAATCTATATTTCCTCCACACCATTCTAGCGTGTGCGATGTTTCCTCATCCTTCCTAATGAAATCAGGATAGCATGCTCTGAGTAGGAGTTTCAGAGTGTCCTCCTCTGTATCTGTATAGTTTCCTGTGTAGCCACGTGTTTTAGACATTGTAGTCGACCGTCATTATCCTTGGTAAAGAGCCTAGCTAATTTAGCTGTGACTGCTAGGTTGTCGATGCCTGAGCAGTAGTTGCACCAACTTTTGGTTTTAACTGCCTTAACTTCCTTTTTGAAGGTATTCAAAGTATTTTTATACGCTTTCCATCCTTCCTGGTCGTTTAATTTCTTTGCTTTGTTAAACAGTTTTCTCGCCTGTTTCCTCAGTTTTCCAGGTCTCCATTCCACCAAGGTGTGCTGTTTTTGCTCCATCTGGGTTTTAGGGGACAGTTGTTTTCATAGGTTCTGACCATCGCCGTTTGGATTTGTTCTAACGTCCATTCCAGGCTTAGGTTATAACCATATTGTCCTTTAAGGCCGGCCAGTCTCTCGCCTAGTTCCTCCTTATATGCTGCCCAATTTGTATTTTTGGGATTTTTGGGATTTTTTCTATGTTCCACTTTAGGTTTTTGTATTTCTATCCTAAAGTTTATGGTCCTATGGTCCGACAGGGATGGTTGGTTGCTGACGCTCCATCCCTGTACATGATTCTTGATCCCGATCGTTGCGAGTGTTACGTCGTAGTGATAAGTTCGTAAAATGGGTTTTACTTCCCCAGTTTCATCGTTTTATTTGTTAGTAAGTGATAAACCTAAAAACAATTCGGAGGCACTATCCTTTAAAGAGGCGCACCAAAATCCTGAATTGTGTTATTTTTAGGTTTATTAGAAGGAAAAGACCAAGAAATAAGGAAAGAAAAATAAAAGGAAATAAATATGATTTTTCTGTAATGCTTACTTTTTATTAGAAAAACTCTCCTAGGGGGACGTTTCTCTCTCTTTCTCTCTCCCTGACTCTCTCTCTCAGACCCTAGTAGTTGACGGGGACGAGCGGCGTCGGGAGCGAGCAGCGTCGGTAGCAGCGGGAAGCAGCAGCGGCGGCGGCAGCGTCGGCGAGCAGCGAGCAACCCCGTCGGCGGCGGCGGAAGCGCCAGCAGGAGCGAGCAGCGTCGACGGCGGAAACGGGCAGCAGCAGCGGCAGCGGGCAGCAGCAGCAGCGGCGGAACCAGCAGCGGCAGCGTTGGCGTCGGCGGCAGCGTCGTCGGCGGCGGCGGAAGCAGCAGCAGGAGCAAGCAGCGTCGGCGGCGGCAGGGGCGGACAGCAGCGGGTAGAAGCGTTGATTCCGGGGATGAATTTGAAGAAAACTCTTGGAGATGATTGAAGAATTGAAGAACTGCTGAGCTGAACTGGACTGGACTGTAGAACTGGACTGAACTCGACTCCCTTTTTGGAGCAATTGCAGGGCTTTTTATACAAAAAGCTAAAACAAGCGTCTTATGGAGATGTTGTCTAATTGGCTGATTGTCTGAGAGAGTGGAGAGGGCGACGAAAAGCTGAATTTCCCTAATTGGAGGAAAATATTTCGGGGTTTTCCTTGGGGTCAGTGGGTCAGCCTTCCAATGCTTAGGCATAGGACAGAGGCGGTCCCTGCGGGGGTGGGCCTTGGCAGAGAGAGAGAGTACCCAGAAAGAGGGAGAACAACCTCCCCATTACAGTGATTTTACATTTATTATTTAGTTTCTTAATAACTATTATTATTAATAATTTCTAATTATAATCCTCGTTATTTTAAAGTTATTTACATAAATAAATAGATATGCAAAAAAAAGAACGAAGTGATAGCTATAATTTTCAATAAAATAGCTTTTATTTAGGGAAAAAGAAACAACAAAAAGGATAATTTAAATAATTCAATGCTCTTCTATTTATGCACAGCAATAATCAATTTGTTCTTTTTATATTTACATAATTTTTATTAAATTATTATTAAAATTAAATTTTTACTAAATAATGTTTTTTTATAAGAAGAATGTTCGTTATTTATTGTGCGAAATCTTAAAGATAATATTTAATTTTATCTTAACTTAATTTTATTGAAAGTTAATTAAGGAAAGTTTTCGTTTTAATTTTTTATTTAGTTATGGAATTTTTATCATTTACTATTGAAATATTATCCGATTTCTTTCATTCGAGAAATAGGCATAGTTTTGAAGTAAAAGGTTTAGATTGCCTTTAATTGAATTATGATAATTTGTTTAAATATAAAAGTAGAAAAATAAAATATTGTTCGAACATAAATGCGTGCATGGCCGGCTGCGGTGCACGTGTGCGGTGGCGACTTTCTAGAAAGAAGGAAACCAAAAAAAAACTAACTCGCGTCTGTTTAGTATTAGCTTAGTAAGAAGCGGCGATTTTACGACTTTTTTATGACGGTTAAAGTGAATTTCCCAGAGCGATTTAGGGTGCCTGTCACATTTACACTGGCAGTGCTGGCAAGGAAAAACAAAGCGAGGGCCTATTTTTCTATTCTGTGGGTAAGTGATGCCCCGAGATGTTCTTATCCTCTGGGTCAATTCCTTACCAACTAGCATAAAAAAAATATTAGTTTGGAAGAATTTCTCAAACTAGAAATGGCGCTAGAATCGGGAAATTTAGGGTACGACGTGACACGAGGATGAGGTCGAGAACTTCCCTTCTATTTGCTGTTATGAAGGTCGGTTCAATTCCCCTGTTCATGATGTCTAGGTTTGTTCCTGTGATGAATTCTAACAGCTTCTCTCCCTTAATTAATGTCGGTGCTCCCCCAGACTTCATGATGAGCATTGGCGTCACAGCCGACATTAAGATCTAGGTTTTTCTGTCTGCAGTATTCCACCACTTTCCTAATTCCTGTTGTCGGTACTTCTTCCTCGTGTGGGAAATATGCTGTAACAAACAGCTGTTCTCACTCGATGTTCGTTGTCTTCTAAATCTATCTTGATGGCAGTGATGTCCCTGGAGCTTATTTCTTGTAACAAAATGACATTAACACCTTTTGCCATTAACGACACATGCCCGCGCGTTATCGTTACCGTTACCGTTCCCTACAAAAAGTTACCAGATTGTGTTGAGTCCTCTTATGCATCCTCTCCACAACCAAGGTTCTTGTATTAGGGCTATGCCTGTCTGCACCCTTGCCATGCTCCTCGCTAGAATCGCTGAGGCGCTTTTGCAATGGTGCAAATTAATCTGAGAGAAACGTATCCCAGTAGTAGCCATTTGTTTGGTTACACCGTCTGCTGCGTTTCCTCCGGAGCCTTCACTTTGCTTGCGGCGGTTTCGTCTCGGCCTAGTACCTTAAGGGTAACCGTGCCCACGCCCACCGCAAGTTTGAAGTTCCGGCTCTTTAGAATGGCCACGGATGGTACATTCAAGGTTCATTCATGGTTCATTTAGACGAGGTAGCCATTACTGGTACCTCGCAAGATCGCCCATTTTGCCGTTTCCACCCCCCCCCCCCGTTCTGCTTTCGGACCAGCTTCAGGAAATCCTCGGCAGAATCTATTTCCGCAGGAAGCTTAGCGATTACCTTTGTAATCTTAAGCTCCTCCGGTTTTACCACACTCAACCAAAGTTCCCGCCCCAGGTTGTGGTCTTTTATCCTCCCTTCTAGTCAGGTACTCGACTCTTTGTCTTCGCAGACAAAGACCATAGTTCCCTTTCTAGGGAAAGATTCTTTAAAACGGGGTACAAAACCCCTGTCCTCGATGTCTATGACCTCTTTGACGATGGTCTTTTCGACATTCTTGCAGACCTCGTCTGGCATCTCTCCTCCCACGTAATCCCCACAAGTGACGATTACCCTGGGAAGGTTTGTTGCCGCCGAGGCATAACTACCTTCCAGCCTTGACTTCTTCAGTGACTTTCCAGTCATTGAGCCAAGGCTGGTGGAGGCGCCCCGTTTCGCCGAGCCTGCGGATGCAGCAGCAGAGGTGGTTGGTTGGGCGGTTCTAGCCCGCCTTTCCTCCCTTGCCCTCTCCTTCCTGCCCTCCCCAAACTTGGGTATGGGTTTGCCTTCCTCTATTGCTCTCTGTTTCAGCAGCTTCCTTCTCTGGGCTCCACTCATGTTTCGGTTCAAGCCCGTCCCTTTGTGTTGCCCAGATGATATTCTCAAACGACTAAAACAAAATTTTTGGAGACTCATACGTTTCAATTAAAGATCTAATTCAATTAATTATTTTACCTAATGAAACCAACTCCATATCTAATAAAATAAATGACATTATTTATATTATTATAATAATATTATTTAATAAATAATGTCATTTATTTTATGCATGAGCAAATGAAATATGCTCTACTCAAATCAAACAAAATGAAATTGAGTTGAATTAAAAAAGTATTTAGCTGAATCAATAAATGTAAATAATCGATTCAATAGTAATTTAAAATGAAATCAAATATTCTCTTTATTGATTTGATTATATGATATTCTCAGAGGAATATAATTCAATTAATTCTTTTACCTACTGAAACTAATTCCATATCTAATAAAATAAATGACATTATTTATTAAATTATTATTTATTAAATAATGTCATTTATTTTATGCACGAGCAAATGAAATATGCTCTATTCAAAGCAAACAAAATGTAATTGAGTGACTTCAATTATTTAATCAGTACCTCCCAATAATATATTTCATAGACCACATTACAGATATTTTTTGGGGATAATTATACAGGGTGATTCATTTTAATTGCCCCAGGCAAATATCTCGAAAAGTACGGGAGATTGAAAAAAACGTTAAATGTAAAAGTTGTAGGGTTCAGAGGGGGAAATTGGTATTTAAAGTTTTTCTCAACCTTGCTTTTTTCAAGATATTGTTCTACGAATTGTATAGACAGCTTGATTTGACCTTGTTGCGACTGCAGAGGTCAACTGGACCCCATGACATAACATCATGTTTGAATGTAAAATTTTCCGCTCTTTTAATTTCCGTGTTACGGATCCTGACGATGCGCGATCGAGTGCAATGCACTTTCGGAGCCGGAGTGCAAACGCAGAGGAATTCGTGGGTTTCACAAGAGCCTGGCGAAACCTCTGGGCGCGAAAAGTAGCTCACTTCCCCTACCTCAGATAATATAGGGGGTATTTAAGGAGGCGCGAACTAATGCACATGGCTCTGACATTTCGACAATCGCGACGGTCTGTACGTCGCGCTCGTAACGATTCCACGACGTCACGCTGCCCGGCGACCACGAAAGCTATCTCTCTCTCGAGTCGACTACAAGTCAATAAACGAGCAACGTATCCACATACTCCTAAGTATTTATTTAAAGGCCTTAGTTTCATCCTCAACTATCTCGCGTACTTCGGTACGTTCGGAGCGACACCAACGAACCCCCGCGAATAAATATAAAGGATTATATATACGAAAGCGAATATATAAATAATCCGTAACAGTGGTGCTAGGTGTGTACGGGTTTGGTGTTGGAGGATCTGGATAAGTAAGGAAGCTGAATCAGGGATGCTGAGGACACTCGTGGTACTACTCGCTTGCTGGTAAGTAAGAATTTAATTATTTTAACTAACGAATAATTAGAGGGATTAAGAAACTTAAACGGGATCGTGTCAGGGCCATTTGGGCACAACTAACATCTATTTAAATAATATATTTAAAAGAGAACCTTAAATTACATATCACTATGTCGAAATCAATCTTAGGAAACCTTTTCCGTACCGATAAAGAAAAAAATCAAGACAACACTAAATTAAAGATTCAAGAAGTCTTTAAAATAGCACAGGAGGCTCTTTTTGACCCCTATATGCAATCGGTAGCATTAGCAAAAGGACAATTAGAATTATTACTATCACTTTCCTTATTAGACGAAACGGAGGCGCAAACCGCAGCTCACTTATATAATGAACTAGAGAAAGCAATAAAATATATAACGGCTATAGAAAAAGCGCGCGCGAACAAATTATCTCCGCCTCCCGTAGACACCGTGAATGCAACAGCCAAGAACCAGACCGAATGGGTAAATTGGCCCGTATCAGAACCACCTCTCGCAAACACAGCCGGGCTCACGGAACCCTTACAACCTACGATAATAGAGACAAACACTGCAGAACCTCGACAAGTACAATCGGTCGAACAACAAATAAATAATTTACAAAATAACGCTAATCAGTCCTCATACGTCTCATTCAACGATGAAGGGCTTCATAATGCCGCTGCCGACATATCTCCCTTAAAACCTAGGGAATTACCGGCACAAGGCAGTCTCGTCGGACAAACTTTTGCGACGGCACTTGAAGACACGCCATCGACATTATATACAACAGCGAATAATGAGTCGCAAATAATGAAAAATACGGGACATATTAACAATAATACAGAACGCCATTCTTGTAATAATAGATCACTCAGGGCCGAGCCAGTTTTATTTAACGATATATCTCCCATCCCCTACTTCGGGAATTCTCACCTAAATAGAATGTAAAATAATAATCACTCCCCAATTATTGCTGGTGCTGTTAATGCATATTCAAATAACATGCAGACCCCTGCAAATCAAGAAATATATAATCCGACACCTATTCGAACAACGCAATCAGATCACTGGAGACGCACTCCAACAAATACAATAAATAATAGACAAAGTATAAATATTGGACATATGTATACTATTTCAAAAATGATTCCTCGGCTCGATGGAAAAGTCGAAAATCTTCCGTTATTTCGTGACTTAGTTAGACGCGTACTTGACGACCACGGTGATGGGGCAATACCCTTTTTACGAACAATATTAACAGAGAAATTGTCCGGAACTTCTGATATGATATATTTGCAAGACATCCAAACTCGCGAGGATGTAGAGAAATTAATAAGTACACTATACGTATTATAAGTACACAATATTAAGGCAGATATGCGTAGAGATGAGCAAAAACCAGGCGAGGCCGCAGATGAATTTGGGAAACGCATGATGGCTCGATGGCAACGAGCGCAAATAATTTGCAATTTAGATGAACATACGTCAGCTTTGAAAAAACAAATTATTATAGCGGAAACACACGAGGCCGCATTAACAAATTTTTTATATGGACTAGAAATCAGGCTACAAACACAGGTAAGAGGAGAAAGACCACGGGACTTATTGCATGCAGTAGAATTAGCCAGAGAATTCGATCATGAAAACGCGTTGCGCCATGTGTGCCAGTCAGCGCAAAATGCTGACCTTAGATATATGGCAATGCAACCAAATGCTATTGACCCCGGACAAGTGGAGTCCACGCAAGTATATAAAACAAACACTCAGCAAGAATTCTGGTGCCAATATTGCCGAAAAACAGGTCACACTGCGAGCAGATGTAGACAAAGGAATTATGAACAATTAACTTGTTGGAATTGCAATACGAAAGGACACGTACAGCGAAATTGCCCGCAGACACCTCGTAATCAATCAGGGAATCAAGGAAATTATTACGAAGATCGAAGTAGGTCTCGCCAATCCTACCAAGGAAATAGATACCAAAGGAGCAGAAGCCAAGATAATCATCAACAATATCAAGAAAATAGATATCAGAGAGACAAAAGTTTAGAAAATAACCAACAATACCAAAGAAATGGATATCAAAATGATAATAATCAGAATAATCAGCAACAATTTCAAGCAAATAGCGCGACTTTAAACTACCAGGCTGCCCGATGCCTACCCCAGTATTCGAGCGGCCAGCCGCAGCAGTAGGGGAAAATCAAGATCCAGCACAAGAAGAGGAAAAAGAAAAGGAGGCCACCGTTCGTTTCTTAACAGCTACGGCAAAAAAACCACCTGTTATTGAAATGACAAGTATCGACTTAAAAAACCATAAGGCAAGATTTTATGTCGATACAGGGTCAGAAATAACAGTAATAAAAGAAAAGGTACTATTACCAACAATTTCTAAAGATTATAAATCAATACTACGAATACGCGGTGTTACCTCAGGAACATCTCGAACGATTGCAAAAATACAGATTCATCTAAATGGACACTCGTGCGAAGCACATATCGTGCCCGACGATTTTCCAATAGAAGAAGATGCCATAATAGGATAGAAAACCCTAGCAAGCCACCATGGAACAGTCGATTTAAAAGATCAAATTATAAAATTTCCAACATTTTGCATTCCTTTTGTTATGAACGAGTCCTTTTTAATACCACCTCGTTCGCGACAAATTATTTATGCAAGGGTAATAAATGAAGAATCAGAAACGGGATTTGTACCCCTACAAGATTTAGGGCCCGATTTATTATTCGGAAATTTTGTAGCAACAAATCGCCATGGCAAAGCATATGCCGAATGTATTAATATCAGCGACAAACACATACGAATTAACCCTCCATCAATAGAACTCCAACCATGCGAAGTCATGCTCGATACGATGGACGCAATACTCGATTACGACGAAGAAAAAGCTGACAATAATGACGCTACTATATTTCAATGCCATGCTGATGCAGACAAAAAGTCACGAGCAGAGAAAATATTGCAGCTCATGGATTTAAAAGATTTAAATAACGAAGAAAAACAACATGTAAGAGAATTAATAGAAGAAAGACCGGAAATATTTGGATTACCAGGAGAAAAACTTAAGGCAACATCTGTATTATCGCACAAAATAGTGACAACATCAGACAAGCCTATCAGGGCTAAACAATATCGTCAGCCCCAAGAATTGAGTGACGAAATGCAGAAACAAATACTAGAAATGATGAGACTCAGGGATTATAAAACCATCCACCTCAGAATATTCATCAAAGGGCAACAAAAGATGGCGTCTGGTAACGGACTTTCGGAAACTAAATGAAGTAACAGAAGCAGATAATTTTCCATTACCAATTACAACAGATATAATTGATAATGTATCTGCAGCAAGGTACATAACAGCAATTAACTTAAAATCAGGATTTTATCAAATCCCTATGGACCCAGCATCAGCAAGTAAAACAGCATTCGCCGGACCCTATGGATGCTACGAATATGCTCGAATGGGCATGGGCCTACGAAATGGACCCGCGACCTTTCAGCGATTAATGTCACTTGTTTTAGCAGGATTACAGGGCTATGAACTATATGTATATCTCGATGATATTATAGTCATAGCAAAAGATCTGGCAGAGCACAAAATTAGATTCCAGCGGCTTATGAAGAGACTTGCGGATGCAAATCTAACAATCGAACCAACGAAATGTCAATTTTTAAAAAAAGAGGCCAACTTGCTAGGTCATATTGCAGGAAATGGAAAAATACGATTAGATCCGAAAAAGATTGAAGCCGTAAAAAAATATCCAGTCCCAACAAATCCTAAAAAAGTAAAACAATTCCTCGGACTTGCAGGATACTATAGGCGGTTTGTTAAAAATTTCGCGCAAATCGCTATTCCCTTAACAAAGCTCTTAAGACGAACAGTACCTTTTGTCTGGGGAAAAGAACAACAAACAGCCTTCGAGACTCTCAGAGATAAACTATGTGAAGAACCAATCATGCGGTCACCTGATATGACACAACAATTTATAGTAACAACTGACGCCTCAGACTATGCTATTGGCACCATATTGAGTCAAGGTCCAATAGGAAAGGATCAGCCAGTGGCTTACGCATCTCGAGCCCTCAAGGGCCCAGAATTGCGATACTCAACTTATGACAGAGAATTACTGGCTGTAGTTTACGCCTGCACGGAGCAATTTTCACATTATCTTTATGGAAAAAAATTTACAGTTATCACGGATCATGAACCATTAAAGCATTTTCTTGATACCAAACGACCAGAGCTTCGATTCAACAGATTGAAAGCGGCGCTCAGAGGGTGCGATTTCGAAGTAATTTATAAACCAGGAAAAACGAACGTAAATGCAGATGCCTTATCCCGAAATCCTCTATTAAAACCAGGGGAGGAAAACCCAGAACGTCCGCGAGCAGACTTATACGATCTAGCAGAAAAACAAGAATTAGAAGACATGCGCCAATCTCAAATCCTAATTATCAATAACGAGGATAATAACAAACTTCGTAATCCCGAAAAACCAGAAGAAAAAACAAACATTAGACCTCGGACCTATAAACCAAGGGTACCAGAGGCAGAAGCATTAATAAATGCCCTTCCACCAGGATTAACAGAGGTCCGCGGAAGAACACGAAATATGGAGCGGAATTATGAAGAACAGAACACACATACAACAGTTGAGCCACAAACAGATAATGAAACGTTTTATCAGCCTAATACGACAAATGACGACACTACGCCTGAAAAATCAGATTTAATAGAAAACGCTGAGTACTATCACTCAACCCCTTTAAAAAACACAAACGCAGAACCGCCCATAGCACAAACACAAAATTCACCTTTCACTCCAATATTTTCACCCGCATCGACACGCGATTCAAGAACCATGGACCCCAATATCTCTTTTCCATTTTTCCTTCAAGGGCAGAGAGCTTCCTTAGCAGTTGACATCGAGAGACAAGGAGAAAAAGGGCAAGAAATGCATATCATTATTAAAGATGTATCACAAAAAGAACTCGGCACCACGGGACAACGAAGATCAATTTTGCCATCCGATTATGGGGATTGGTCCTTGGGAAGCCTTCAGAGCCCTTCGATTGATAAGAACAAATCATCTTCTGAAATAATAGAACAAGAAGATGCGACGTTATCAACGCGATTCGCAGTCCATACGGAATGCGACCAATGCGCCGAACCAGGAGAAACCTTAAGAAATGAAACAAATATTCCCCAAATACCCTTAGGAAATTGTCTTTTTTATTCACTCATGGCAACCATGCAGATAACAGGCGACGTACAGTCATTTAAACAGGAATTAGCAGAGTCACCCGCAGTAGACCAGTGCGGAGACCCACAAGGAACTCGAAAAATTTTAACGTCAGCAAATCAGTGGGGAGACGCGGATTGTATATTCGTTTTTTCGCAACATTTTACTATCAATGTCTGCGTACATTACCCAAAGAAAACAGGGCAGACAATATATATTCACTATACAGTGGACAAAAATAAAACATGGGTTCATTTACACTTTTGCGATATAACAAGACACTACACCCCATACTTAAAAAACATACAAGAACATGCACAAAACTCACAGGATATGAACAACAGACATGAAGATAATGAAAATGAAAACAGAGAAAATAATCACAGAAACAATAATATAGAAAATAACAACAAAGAAATAGATTTAGAGGCATCAGAAAGAAATTCTAGCATAAATGAAGAAAATCTACAAGACTCAGACGATGATGAGTCAGATCATGACGATGTAAGAAATACATTAAATGTAACTAGGTTAGCAAAATCACTAAGCCAGCATTTACTCGCGGATGCTCGACTTTCTTTCGGCCTGCCGCCCACTATTGATGAGACAGAAGAAATTCCACCGCTAAGTGTTTTACGCCCGCTTAATACGCACCCATTTTCACACGACACCAATTTAATTTGTTTTTTACCCCAAGATGTATCTGTAGTCACGAATGTCATGAATGCATTAATAGAAAGAAAATACATCATGGAAGAGGATATAAAGGACTTCAATCACCCAATAGGTCATGTTATAATATGGCAAAGGAAAGATTATCTTATAATGGGAGTAATTGTCAAAAATCATGCTGACGATAGGATATTACGAGCAAATCTGACTAAAAGCATCAAGGAAATATGCAAAAGCATAAAACATCAAAATATAACAGCAGTGGGGATAATTCGAGATTTAAACATGATACCATTAACAGACTGGACTTATATAACCGAATACATGGCTCAGGTCTTCAGAGGCGACAGAATATTGATATCTTTATTTTTAGACAATCTTCCATCCCCAAAACCAGAACAAATTTACGAGCTTATCAAAGAGTACCATGAATCATCCATAGGAGGTCATAAGGGAATTCGGAAAACATATGAAAAATTGGCAAAAGATTATTATTGGAGAAACATGCGATTAGAAGTAGCGCAAGTAGTAAAAAGTTGTCAATCGTGTCAAGAAAAAAAGCTCGTGCGAATAAAAACTAGACTTCCTATGCTTATTACAGATACTGCTAATAAGGCATTCGACAAATTATCTCTTGATTTCTACGGACCCTTAGAGGCCAGCGCGTCAGGAAATAGGTTCATTCTGACAATGCAAGATACATTGACAAAATTCTGCATTTTAGTCCCAATGAAACAAGCAACTGCTAAAGAAGTAACTCGCGCAATTACAAACAGACTCATTTGTAACTTTGGACCCCCTAAATCTATTCTTACAGATCAAGGAACAAATTTCTTGAGTAAGACAATGGATGAATTTGCAAAAATTTTCAATATACAGAAATATACGACTACTGCATATCACCCGCAGTCCAACGGAGGCATTGAACGCATGCATCATACGCTGACGGAGTATTTAAAACAATTCTGCAACTCAATAAAAACGGACTGGGATGTGTGGGTACCTTTAGCACAGCACGCATACAACACAGCGGTTCACGAAAGCTCACAATATTCACCACACGAGCTTGTTTTTGGATACAAGGCAAGGACACCATCATCTTTTCCAACCCCTAAAGACGAAATAACCCATGAAGAATATCATCAGCAATTAATAGAGGTCATTAAGCAAGCAAATGCATTGGCTGCAATAAATCAAACGCGAGCAAAATACAGATCTAAGCATTATTATGACCGACGATTAAATACTAAGCATTTCAGGCAAGGAGAAATGATATTTTTAATAAACGAACCGCAAAAAGGGAAATTTCATTATGAATATACGGGACCTCATGAGATATTATCTATAGATTACGATAGGCGAAATGCGGTTCTTGATTTTAATGGACATAATAGAACTGTTCACATTGATAAAATAAAACGATCATTCGAAGTACCGGAAGCATTACTTAGTGCAAATACGGAACCAGGTTAGATTAACGTACGAACGATTTTTTTTTTACCGCGGCTTTCGGACGCCACAGTAAAAACGACATTTATCTAAATACGAATGTAACAGTAACATACAATTCTTTCTTAGCTGTATAAAAAAAAGGGGAATTAGTTATAATGAAGGATTCTATAATGGATGATATTATAACAGGGAATTTATAAAAACGAGGAATGAGCCACATATAAATATATTTTGAGGAACGTTAAAATTTTTTCGTGATTCTAAATAAATAATAAAAATTTTCATGGTATCAAATTTTTTTTTCGTGATTTTAAATAATTCAAAAATTTTCATGGTATGAAATTTTTTTCGTGATTTTAAATAATTCAAAAATTTTCATGGTATCAAATTTTTTTCGTGATTTTAAATAATTCAAAAATTTTCATGGTATCAAATTTTTTTCGTGATTCTAAATAAATAATAAAAATTTTCATGGTATCAATTTTTTTTTCTTTTTCTCATAATTTTAAAATAATAAAAGTTTTCATGACATCAAATTTTTTTCCCGCGACTCTAAATGAAACGCTTCATATTTATTTACTTTTTTTCCCGTGACTCTAAATATTAGAAAATTTTTTTTCTTTTCTTTTATTTCAAAAATTTTTTCCCGTGATTCTAAATATTAGAAATTTTTTTTTTATCTTTTATTCCAAAATTTTTTTTTTCCGCGACTCTAAAATCAAATGCTTTAAAAGCATAAGTCATCAGATTTTTTTTTTTTTCTCTTTCTTTCGCGACTCTAAAAAGTATCATCTTTTTTTTTATCAATTCTCCCGTGATTATAAATAAATAAATTATCAAATTTTTTTCTCGCGACTCTAAAAGTATCATCTTTTTTTTTATCAATTCTTCCGTGATTATAAATAAATAAATTATCAAATTTTTTTTCTCGCGACTCTAAAAAAAAATATCATCTTTTTTTTTATCAATTCTTCCATGATTATAAATAAATAATATAATTTCTACAAGGGAAATAGATATTTTCAGGACAATAAAAGGAAACGTTAAGGAACAGGATAAGAAACAAGATTATATAATATATAAGTTATTTTATTACATTATGCAAACAAAAAATACAGTAAATTTTTCTCTACAATGAAATCCAAAAAAAAAGTTACAGATAAATTTCGCTTCAAAAATACAATTATCATTTATTAATAAAAATAGAAAGAAAGTAAAATGAAGAGCGAGCGCGTAGCGCGAGCATCGGTCGTGTCTATCATGCAAACTGCTTCGCATGCTTCGCATTTTTTCATCGCGTAAGCGCAGCGGAGCGAAGCGCGAAGCGATCACCATGTAGCGAGCCTAGTTTAATATCATCTAATCTGAAAAAAAAAAGATACAAAAAATAAATATAGATATAAAATATAAAAAAAAAAAAAAAATAAATAAAAAATAATAATTTACTTACATAATGGAGCGCTCCACACGCTGTTAGGACCCACAAAAATCCTAGCGCCAATGGAGTGATGAATATCAATAGACAAATATATTCCATTAATCGCATACTGTAGGACGTCATGGCGGAATAATCTCTCGACGCCTAGGTCGTCCTCCGTCCATAGATCCTCTATTAGCAACTGAATAGACGCGCGTTTTGCCGCACGTCTCGCGGCACACTCCCGATTCCGCTGCCACTATAACAAAAAGAAGACAAAATAAATTAGATAATAATATAAGAAAAAATTATTTAATGAAATTTTTTTTTAAACTTACAAATTTAAGCACTATCCAGTGCAAGCGATGTTTATTGGAAACACGCCTATACCGATAGCTCCATGAAACGGTCCTTATCTCCTTCTCTCCACAAAACAAGTACTCAAAACCAAAGTAATCTTCCTTGCTGATATATTTCAGTTGGCCCAGCCAGAAGTCGTCGGCCCTCTCTCTTAGATACCGCCGATAGAACGCGGTACTATTTTTGTAATTGATCTGGAAGAGAAAAAAAAACATAAATAAAAATTTACTTAATAAATAATTGAATTTAAAATAACAATAAAAAAAGAAACTTACGAAACTTCGAAGGATCGGATGCATCTTTTTTCAGTGTTTCTGCGATACTAAACTAACCGAACTTACAAACGCGCGATCAACGAAAACTGCGAATTAGGAAAAAAAGGGAATGCGAGAATCAATAAAAAAAAATATACTTACCTCAACAAATTAAAAGACGCACATTCACCTCAGCAACCACAGTCAACGATCTACGCATTCATTGTACACGACGGCACGTCAAGTATCAATTTTTAGTCGAATCAGGATTTAGCCATATTTTCTCACTTTCTCATATTCGCAAGGGGACTTAGAATTTTTTCTCGTTTCTTAAATGATTCTCGTAAAAGGAAACCACCTTCAATTTTGGCAGTATCAAAATACCAATTACACATACATGTTAAGGACCTCACATACACTTACTGAGCAATAATTACAAAATAACTTTGAAGGGCCATAGGCTCTAATTCATTAATTAAGCCACCCTTACACATAAGCAATTTATAATTGTTTATAACCAAAAATTGTCGTAAATCAATCGCGTTTTCTTCTAATTATCTTTAAATTAATCAGGGACATCGAATGTATAAAAATAACATATACTTTATAACAAAATTGTTTAAATATTAAATTGTTTATAACGTCGTAAATTCTTTTCTAATTATCTTTAAATTAATCAGGGACATCGAATGTATAAAAATAACATATACTTTATAACAAAATTGTTTAAATATTAAATTGTTTATAACCAAAAATTGTCGTAAATCAATCGCGTTTTCTTCTAATTATCTTTAAATTAATCAGGGACATCGAATGTATAAAAATAACATATACTTTATAACAAAATTGTTTAAATATTAAATAGTTTATAATAACCAAAAATTATCATAAATCAATCGCGTTTTCTTCTAACCACTTTTAGACACATCAGGAACATAAAATAAAAAAAAAGAGAGAGAAGAAATATAATAACAAGTAGTTGCATAGGAAATTTTTTTCTTGAAAATTAGGTAGAATCATTTTAAAATAATGAATTCCAGGGCGATGGTGTACGCCGACATTGCAAGTACCTACATACAGCAGATCAATCATAACCCAGGATTGATCACAGAAAATATATCGCAGCTTAAGACAACGAGCACATCATGGAAAATAATACAACGAGTCGACATATCGGAGTATCTCCAGATGGGTAATAAATTAATAACTACATGGACAATAATTCAACAACGTTGCGAACAACCAGATAAATTGTGTCCCCATGCACAAATCTTAAAACAACTATTAAAAGAAATACAACGAGCCATCCATGATTCTGAGCGTGCCATGTCAATGATTCAGGGCCATAATCATGGGTCCCATAATAGGGTCCGAAGAGGACTTATCAACATAGTCGGCAAAGGCCTCAAATATCTTTTTGGAACATTAGACGAGGATTCAGCAAACCAACTCCAGGACATTATAGAAACTTCTGCAAACGATACGCGAAAATTAGCCAGCCTGCTGGCTCAGCAAACGGAGGTCGTACAGGGTCAATTCGACATATTACGCGACAGCGCAACATCATTAAACGAGACAATTATACGATTAACAGAATTACAAAATCAATATAACAGTGACACTAAATTATCTATCGCAATCGACTTTTTTGCGCAGACAGTAGCGCAATTTGAAATAGATACAGAAACATTGACCGACGCAATACTATTTGCCACACAAGGAATTATACATCCACGATTTTTTGCACCCGACCAAATACAAAAATCATCCGAATTAACCAGAAAACATCTTCAGGATGTTGACTTTCCTTCATTTAACATTGACACCTCTATCGCCGAAATAGTAAAAATATCCAAAGTATCAATAATATATACAGGGACAGACTTAGTGTATCACATAACAATACCCCTTCTAGATCTTCCTACATATCAATTATTTAAGACGAATCCCTTACCAACAAAACAAGAAACGCTTAACAATACAACAATTTTCGCATATATATGGCCAAAATCAGAATATTTCGCAATAAGTACAGATAATGATACCTTTCTCATGCTGACTCAGGAGTCAATCGACAAGTGTAAACATCTAAATACCACTATGATATGTAAAAATAATGAACCATTGCATGAGGTCGAGAGTAAGCTGCCGTGTGAAATTGAATTAACTATTTTTGGAGCAATAAAAGACATTAGTGATTATAAAATAAGGGTCACGAAGTTACAGGAATCATATTGGTCCAGACTAGAAGCAACTAATACATGGTTATTTTCAATAATCTCGCAAGAAAAACTCGCGATAAAATGTAGACATGAGTCAGAACATGTCATAAACATTAAGGGTAGGGGGATACTAAGACTGCAAAATGGCTGCACCGCCAGAACCCCTGCAGTAAGATTAACAGCCACTTCCGAGTTAACGTATAATGCGACATTACAGAGTTTTGGAGATTCTGAGTTAATGTATCTGCCCTTATTGAAGATAGTATTAAGCGAGAATTTATTGCTACAATTATCAATACAGAAATATTGTCAGACGCTAGGAAGTCGGGAAAGAACTTGCTCAATTCAGGGGCCGAGTTCAAGGAAATAATTGCAAAGGCTCGATCATTATCAGAGATAAGAAGGGCTAATACTCGATTCTCGACGGTCTGTAGTTCATTAACATAGTCGGGTAGCACACTGGCTGTGTTGGTGGTCATTGGATTGATTATCTGGAAGATCCTGTTTAAGAGGGGAGGGGGTCGCGGACTAATCACATAGTTTCTGTTCCAGAATTAAGTAAGATTTCCGGACCAAGGGTGCAATCACCGCGGGTATCAATCACAGATGGAGAACTAAGTGATCTCAATATTATGAGATTATTTAACAACACTAAATCATCACCAGGATTGCACATGGGAAACGCTCTTGCCCTATATCAACCACCAAGATCAACCACACCGTAAAAGTATCGACTTGGAATTTATTTTTTTAAGCTCAATTAATTTTAAATTATTTTTACTAAATTCAAGAATTTTAATTAATTTTAAGTTCATTTAATTAATTTTTAAGTTCATTAAATTAATTTTAAGTCATTTTTGGCAAATCTAACTAATTTTAAGTCAGTTTTGTTAATTTTATTTAGTCGTTTTATTAATTTTAAGTTAGGGGAATGTATTTGAAAGAATTATTACTGTTAATTTGTATAAGTTATTATGAAAATTTTATGTGATACTATGCTTCGGACTATGTAACACCGGGTCAAATTTCTTAAAGTATATCGGTTAATGTAAAAATATGTTTTATTGTCTTTATCACGAAATTACGAATGTTATGATGACAGCAATGATGCAGCTCGGGGATGTGTATTAAATTTAAATTGATATTAAGTTAATAAGATTAAAAAACTTCCTTCTTCTTCGGCGGGTTCAGTAGTGAACAAGGATATTAGTATAAGTTCTGGATGTTTAAAGATGGCCGAAGTACCGAGCCACGCTTTCCTGATACTGTGAGAGGACAGTTGGAAAGTCCAGTAAGTCAAGAATTGAGTATGTATTGAATTGAAAAGCCGAGATACGCAAAGATGACCGAAAGGACCGTATCACGCTTTCCGCGAACTTTGGGCCTAGATAAGAGGCATACGGTGGAAAGTCCGGAAGGTTGAATTGAATTGAAAAAATGGATACGCGAAGATGACCGAAAGGACCGTGTCACGCTTTCCGCGAACTGTGGGCCTAGATAAGAGGCATACGGTGGAGAGTCCAATAGGTTGAGTATATAAAGCGAAGTGGAAGCCCCACAAAGGGAGGTTGTTACCTCCGCGATCACTGTGAAACTATGAAGAAAAAGGAAGAATAATATATGAGTAATAGTAGAAGTAGCAAACAATGAAATGAGCCTTGCATCCACGCAGCTGTAATTGCAGTTGTCACAAACACTCACACGCTGCCTACCGCTCGACGGCCAACCTAAGCAAATCTAGCGAAAAAAAAAATGTATAAGCATGGATCTAAAATTGTTAACACACTGACACACACACACGATAGGCGAGTAGGAAATTAAAATTTTTTTCGGACGTGTTACGGATGACAGGATCTCGAGGACGAGATCCCCGCGGCTTCGGACGTGTTACGGATCCTGACGATGCGCGATCGAGTGCAATGCACTTTCGGAGCCGGAGTGCAAACGCAGAGGAATTCGCGGGTTTCACAAGAGCCTGGCGAAACCTCTGGGCGCGAAAAGTAGCTCACTTCCCCTACCTCAGATAATATAGGGGGTATTTAAGGAGGCGCGAACTAATGCACATGGCTCTGACATTTCGACAATCGCGACGGTCTGTACGTCGCACTCGTAACGATTCCACGACGTCACGCTGCCCGACGACCACGAAAGCTATCTCTCTCTCGAGTCGACTACAAGTCAATAAACGAGCAACGTATCCACATACTCCTAAGTATTTATTTAAAGGCCTTAGTCCCATCCTCAACTATCTTGCGTACTTCGGTACGTTCGGAGCGACAGCAACGAACCCCCGCGAATAAATATAAAGGATTATATATACGAAAGCGAGTATATAAAAAATCCGTAACATCCGAGGTCAAAAGTTGGTGTTCCTATTTAAAAAAACTACTTTGATTTTGAAATGACCTTCAAACTTGACCCCCAAGGTCATGGTCAAGGTCACCATTGGATTTCCCCCTCTGAACCCTACAACTTTTACATTTAACGTTTTTTTCCATCTCCCCTACTTTTCGAGATATTTGCCTGGGGCAATTAAAATGAATCACCCTGTATAATACATCTCATAACGGCGATTAATGATCGATTAACTGATATTTAACAATTTAAGGAATGTAATCTCAATTCCATATAGTAAAATAATATATAACTGAATGCAAAAGGTCTAATTTAAAGAAAAACATTTAAATTAAATAATAATTTGAATTTCGCGCCAGTCGTGTCACCGTTTATACGCTAGATGTCGCACTCAAGACTTGCAAGTGCTTGGCTTTGTGATCAGTTAGTATATAAGGAAGATTTTGAGCAACTAGGAATATCTACGTAAATTGCAAGCGATGCGTTATCCTTTAAGTTAATCAGTTGTAATATACAGGGTGTTCGAAATGTTCCGGACCCCCCACTTATAACATAAAGTAAGCATTTTGGAAAAAAATGTTAAATACAAAAGTTGTTAAGTTTTGAAGGTTGAACTAAATGATGACCTTGGATTTGTTATTGGTTATCATTTTCAAGGTCATTTAAAGGTCATCTTCAGTTTTTTAAATAGGGACCCCTATTTTTTATTTCAGATTCTGAAAGAGCACAAAATTTTACATCTGGATATGTATCCACGTTATGGCTCAAAATGACCTACAGACATAATTGTCGATACTGGAGTAACATCAATCCACATTGGATGAGAGCGGACCACACGCAACATCCTGAAAAAGTAAATGTTTGGGCTGGCATATTTAATGGAAGAGTACTTGGCCCTTTCTTTATTGAAGGTAATTTAAATGCTGCAATGTATGAAAACATGCTTCGAGACCAAATTATACCTGCTATACGGAATTTAACGGGTGGAAATCTGGACGAAATTTACTTCCAACAGGATGGTGCTCCTGCACACTACGGTATTCATGTTCGCCGATATTTAGAAGCAACATTTCATGATAGATGGATTGGGCGGAGAGGTACAATTGAATGGCCACCTCGGTCCCCAGACCTAACGCCTCTTGATTACTTCCTTTGGGGATACTTGAAGGATAAAGTTTATGTTATAAAACCACGTGACTTGTATGAATTACGCCAAAGAATCACTGATGAAATAGACTTGATACCTCAGCAAATCTTGCGAAATGTTGTTGCAGCCTTTTACAATCGGTTAGCACATTGCCAAACTGTTAATGGGCAACAATTTGAACAGTTGTTGTAAAAAGTTCCTGTCAACGACATTTTAAAAAATTCAGTTTGGGCGAATAGTCCACTGTCTTGATTTAGTTAGCTGGGCCGCCGATAGTCCTGCCTTAGCTGACTGGGCCGCTAGTGTTCTTGTCTTAGTAGGCTGGGCCGCCGATGGTCTTGCCTTAGTTGGCTGGATCACCCATTATGTTACCTTAATTAGTTGTACCTCCCGTGCCTGAGCAATAAGGCTCATTTTGATTAGACATTTTTTTATTTATCATTTTCTCCCCCGAGGTATGTAGTTGTTGGGCCTAAGGCTTATTTTGATTAGACATTTTTTTATTTATCATTTTCTCCCCCGAGGTATGTAGTTGTTGGGCCTAAGGCTTATTTTGATTAGACATTTTTTTATTTATCATTTTCCCCCCCGAGGTATGTAGTTGTTGGGCCTAAGGCTTATTTTGATTAGACATTTTTTTATTTATCATTTTCTCCCCCGAGGTATGTAGTTGTTGGGCCTAAGGCTTATTTTGATTAGACATTTTTTTATTTATCATTTTCCCCCCCGAGGTATGTGGTTGTTGGGCCTAAGGCTTATTTTGATTAGACATTTTTTTATTTATCATTTTCCCCCCCGAGGTATGTAGTTGTTGGGCCTAAGGCTTATTTTGATTATACATTTTTTATTTATCATTTTCCCCCCCGAGGTATGTAGTTGTTGGGCCTAAGGCTTATTTTGATTAGACATTTTTTTATTTATCATTTTCTCGCCCGAGTTATGTGGTTGCCTGGCCTAAGGCTTATTTTACGCCAGTGTCAATTACACCTTCTACAATCCTAATGCAGAATTTAGCGCTGGTGCAAAATGGAGAATTACAACTAGGAGGCTTAATTTGGAAAACTAAGGTTAACCTTCAAATGACCTTGAAAATCAAGGGCAATGTCAATTTAACGCCACCATAAAGTTTGTCTTGCGAAATCAAATTACTTTAGTATTGGTCAGATACGCTCAAAGTTCTTAATAATCGGGATTTCTTGGCTTTCTGCTACTAAATAATCATTTAACTACTAAATGACCTCTGTAGGTCATTTTGAGCCATAACGTGGGTACATATCCAGATGTAAAATTCTGTGCTCTTTCAGAATCTGAAATAAAAAATAGGGGTCCCTATTTAAAAAACTGAAGATGACCTTTAAATGACCTTGAAAATGATAACCAATAACAAATCCAAGGTCATCATTTAGTTCAACCTTCAAAACTTAACAACTTTTGTATTTAACATTTTTTTCCAAAATGCTTACTTTATGTTATAAGTGGGGGGTCCGGAACATTTCGAACACCCTGTATATTCTATTCGTATTATTTCTACCGCTGTTTTATACAGCGTTTAGTGTATAAGGTGTTATAACAATTAAATGTGAGATAAAATGCAAAATTTAAATGTAAAAATATTGAAATACAAGCACAAAATAAGTCGAAATCGACAAGTATTGCAATGAAAGAGTAAGTATAAAATACAATACTTAACAAATCACATTATTCAATTATTCCTATGATAAGTTCATTTCAATTAAATAATTCTATATTTCTGTTCATAAAATATTGAATTAATGTCCTCCAGCTCCAATTGATTTAGGAAAGTTTTTTTTATACTAAAAAATTATATATACAATTATATATACCTGATTAAATATCTAATCCATTACATGAGATATTTTATAGATTTCAATTGACATTTAAGGGGATGCCGAACATAATTTCCGCGCTCTACTGTACCGACAATTCTCTATATTCTCTGCTATAGCATCTAATATAAATTTGATTTTTCACATAATTTTGAAACGGCTTGCTTAATGGCAGTTCTGCTTGCATCAAAATATTATTTATAATTCGCAGAATGTGCGTAGACTTCTTTTTTGGCTGATTTCATTTCCTATTGCTGAAAATACTGATTTATTTTTCAATTGGAATTGAAATCAGACAAAAAAGAAGTTTACGCACATTCTACGAATTATAAATATTTTGATGCAAACAGAACTGCCATTAAGCAAGCCGTTTCAAAATTATTTGAAAAATCAAATTTGCCTTAGAGGTTAGCAAAGAACATAGAGAATCGTCGGTATAGTAGAGCGCGAAAATTAAGTTAGGCATCCCCTTAATTCGTTGAAGACCATACCTATTGAATAGTAGAAAAATAATTCTTAAGTTGATTAAATATTTCTCAATTTCTATACAATATTTAATTGCATGAAACTAATATTAGATTCGATCAGTGCAATACTTATTGCGAGCTATCAAATGCTCTTTGAGTTTAAACATATATTTAATATGTTTAATGCAATACTTTTCTTAAACAAGTCAATTTTCTTGTTAATTCAATAATATATATATATATATATTGTTTTATTAAATATGGTTTATTTACCTTCATTAAATATACACGGTGTTCAAAAATGAACTGGCACGACTAGTATATCCGTGTTCAGAATAACATTCTAAGCACTTTTTCACTTTTGGCATTTTTCAGAATTTGGGATAATTATGGAGTTACTGTTAATTAAAATCTACAATAATTATCCAATCAGCGCTCGATTTGACGATGAACCCCGCATGACTCTCCCTGCGCGGCCCATGCTGCTCGAGTAAACCCCGCCTATCAGTGTCAGCTAGAGCGCTGATTGGCTAATTATCGAAGTTTTTGATTGATCATAACTCGATAATTAGCCCCCATTACGAAATATTTCAAAAGGGAAAAAGTGCTTAGAATGTTATTCTGAACACGGGTATACTGGTCGTGCCAGTTCATTTTTGAACACCCTGTATTATTGGGACATGATGATTAAATATTTAATAAAATCTATTACATTTTTCTGAAAACTATTAAATTTTTTTGCCAGTGTACGAAAAAAATAAAGGAACACAGCTTTTCTACGCGTAAGTTAAGTCATTATGCGGAACCTTGATGTAAAATGGCGCTAGTGCGCGTTCAACTTTCTCCTACACGAAGAGAAAAAAAGGTAACCTTAGCTGAACTGAATAATGTAAATTTAACAATATAGGTGTCTTGTTAAATCAATTTGTACTATAATGTTAAAATAATTTGAGTTGCAGTTACTCTACACTGGAGAGAAAATTGATACTAATTATGGCTAATGTAGTATACAAAACGTGTATACTCTTTTAACATATTAAATGCATACTGTTTTAGCATAAATTTTATACTTGAATAGTATAAATATTATTACACTGAATATGCATAAAATATGAATTAAAATGGATACTGCGTTTATATAAGCCTGATACAGTACGGGTATAGAGTTGATACAAGAGGACGAAAAAGCAATGCCTGTGTGCATCGCCGCTATCCTATTATACTATAAATTAATACTTTATTTAAATAAACTTTTTACTAATTTAGCATGCCTTTGCCACATTCATGAGCATGTTTTAGAGGTTGCAAAAATTTAATTTTTTTGTAGATTTTTTTGGGAAGGAAAAAAATATCTGATTGAAATGAGACTTTCATGGTTTACTGTTATATATTTCGACAGTCTTCTCAAATTTTTTCATTAAGATACATGTCACATTATCCCTGTTACAAGCATTCCGCCGAAACGCTTCGAGTGTGTATTTATCGTGTGGCGGAAAAGATGTAGGTCGCAATTCCCAATTTGAAACAAAAAACCCAAAAAAAAAATATTCTACAATTGTGTAGCTTAAAGTTAAATTAAGAAAATTTACCAACAAGTGAAAAAATCAACAATTTTTCGCACAATTGAAAAAAAAATTCGATTTCTCGCACGAGCTCACTTATTTTTTCTTTAAATTAAAAACATACAGTATTGGTTGCAAATTGTAATAAATATATTTTTTTTATTATTAATAAGCAGTTATGAATAATATAAAAAAAAATATTTACGGAGGAAATTAAATCGGCTTTGGAATAATTTTTTTATGCCGTTACTTCTTTAATAAATCATTATTTTATTAGAAAAAAGAGTTCTGAATCTTATACTTTTATTTTATTTATTTTTTTTTTTTTCGAAAAATGAAAAGGGAGAAAATTATAACAATTAAATTTTCTATCGGAGATCAAGAAAATACATCTCCCTATATATATATATATATACTAGGGGGGTCCCCCCTACTCGCTCCGCTCGTCCACCCCCCATTTTGCGATACAGGCGAATTCTAGAAAATAATTGTTGCGTTTTTCTCATTTTTTTACCTTTATACCATATGAAACTTCATTTACCTAATTGATCTAGCGATATTATTGAATAGATTTATTTTTTCAGTCAAATTCCAGAAGATAATTTTTTATAACCATTATTTTATTTTAAAACCTACCCTTCCGGAAAATTAAGGAGCTTTTAGGCAGAAAATATTAAATCTTCTATTCAGTGGGCAGATTATTCAACATATTTCGAACATATTTGGAGGCTGTGGTGTGACGCTAGCTGGTTAAAATCTGTTCTAAATTCTATTATTCAATTAAAGGTTATAAAGGTATAGGAACCGCGCGTTTTTATACTAGAGAGAGAGAGAGAGAGAGAGAGAGAGAGAGAGAGAGAGAGAGAGAGAGAGAGAGAGAGAGAGAGGAGAGAGAGAGAGAGAGAGAGAGAGAGAGAGAGAGAGAGAGAGAGAGAGAGATTTACATTAGATGCTATAGCAGAGAATATAGAGAATTGTCGGTACAGTAGAGCGCAGAAATTATGTTCGGCATCCCCTTAATAACCTATTTTATTATAAACATTCAGTAAAATATAGGTTATAAACGGTCTTCCATCATATGTAAAATCTAATTATTCCTTATTGAGATTTCTACTTTTTATACTTGTTCTTATTCCTTTTTTTGTGCAGAACCCATATTTCTTGCGCAAAACTCAAGTATAAATCACAGTAAAAGTAATTATATTTTTTATTTAAAATGTTATTGTTCGTGTTGCCTTATTCCTCATTCCCTGGTTAAGCGCTTTCACAATCGAACGCGTATTTTACGTAGATTACATGGCTCAACATAAACATACATAAGATTGAGAATCGTTCCGAATCTTATGTAGATTAGTTCCCTTAGTTGATGCTGTTCTTTTTTTCTGGAAGAGGCCTTATGGTCATCCTAAATTACAGGTTTACGACCCTAAATATAATTCTGAATAAAATTTATATATAGTGAAGTGAATCAGTAAATAAAAATAATTAATAAAGAATAAATTCGATAAATAATAAAGATTTTTAGTAAAAACCTATTGTAAATCGTAAGTACATGTGTTTATGTTTATCAATTTCTTTCTGCTTGAAAGGAATAGATAATAGTCAATAGAGATTATATTACATTCTAAAATGAAATATAGAACTTCTATAAAATATAATTAGTATTCGTATATTTGAAGATGACCAGTTGAATATAATTTCATTGAAAATATTTCTTATTTAATTTAAGATTTTTATTGTATTATTAGTTTTTATTCAATATTGTTCAACAATATTTCTATTTACATTTTTCAAAACAAGTTATTTATTTTTTTACATAAAAGTAATTCAATAAAATATATTTTGATTCAAACTTTTTATAAATAGCCTCTGTTTTATCGAGATCTATATTTTAAGTACAAAATGTTATACTAATTTAATTTATATTATCTATATACTATTCTTATATTATTAAGAATAAATATAAGCAATAATTAGTAAATTTAAGTTGCATATTCCCAATTCTATTAAATCTTAAAATTATCTTTGTATTCATTAAAAATCTTTATATACCCACCATAACATGAAAAATAAACTATAATTGCAATATATATATTTTAAAAAAGAATGACCCAGTACCATCACCCATAGGATTTTGAGCTCTAGTGTTTTATGGAATTTAAAAAAAAATGGTTTCGAAATAGAATTTTTGGAATTTTATGGAAAGACAAAAAGTC
Organism: Sycophila sp. Sp_5; assembly: GCA_018906775.1. Taxonomy (NCBI): domain Eukaryota; kingdom Metazoa; phylum Arthropoda; class Insecta; order Hymenoptera; family Eurytomidae; genus Sycophila; species Sycophila sp. Sp_5. Next base: position 333,224 of record JACCID010000082.1, read on the forward strand.
TTTGAAACATCCTCTTTTAAGTATAATAATATATTTTTATAATCGTTAAATACAATACAAATACACAAATACAAATATTTTAACATCTTAGCAGGTATAAGAAAAATTAATAAAAAATAAAACTACTCTTAAAATAGCAATTTTATCATAATCATAAAGATTTTTTTAACAAATAAAAGAAACATTTTTTGACTATTTAAATTTATCCATTGTTGGTTAGTTTTTTAAAATAAATACCTACTTAAATCTATAATTGCAGCACTTTGATTAATCAAATTAAAAAATATATATAATTCTGTATTGTTATCATATTATAATTTAAAATGTTTTTTAACAAAAATATTTTGTTTAATGCAAATATTGAAGTCTTATTTTTGACTTTACTGCATTTTACCTTGTTTACTTCTAAGTATATTATTTAAACTTGTTTCATAAATAAATACTGAAAGCAATAAATTTAACCAAAAGCATAATAAATGATAGTTATATGTAATACCCTAAAACCTTAATAACAATGATTAATATATAAAATTTAAGTCCTTTGTTATAGTGTGAACCTTTTAGCTTGCGCACCTCATACATAAACATGCTATTTACTATTTTTTTTTTATTTTATTTTATTTTATTTTTTTTTTAACAGTTGAGTTTAAAAATTTATAACAGTTTTTTGTAGTCCCTAATTCATTAAAAAAAAGTCAGTTTGTACTTAGAGATTTTATTAACACATTCTTCACAAAACAAATTATAATGATATCAATTATCTATATTTTAAGAGCAATTCAAAGAAAATTAATTGACTTGTTAAACTGCAAGTTCTATCTGTCTTCATTTTATGAAGAATTACATTTTTTTTTCTTTTTTCTGTGTATAGTGGTGCCGAATTAAATGTCATGTGTTATTTTAGTAAGTCACACATGGAAAATAAAAAAGAAATTATTGGAACACTGTATTTCTTAATTTTATCTATTAAGTCTTAAGACCAATTTTAAATTTAATCTAAATACCTTCTAATCATTCAATTTTGCAGCCTTTCATTTATTTAATAAAAAATAAAAAGTGCCCAAAAAGTAAATTTCATGGCAATTTTTAAGTAGATTTAGAATTTTTATTAAGTGACTTGCTAACATGATATACGAAAATTATTATCTTATTTTTAAAAGCCAATACATATGATGATCAAAAAAACTTTCTGTAACCCTGTGTATCCATATAGACGGTCAAATTCTAAGCACGTTTCACCTTTTGACATTTTTCTATATTTTGGATAATTGAGTTATTGTTAATTTAAAATTACGACAATTATCCAACCAAAATTACATGTAGTCATCTTAAGGATATACTCTGGGAAATCTTTTTTGGACACTGGTTATCTAAAGTGATATATAAAATTTTAACCATTTGTTTGACAAAGGATTGGTATAAATCCACCAGATAGGTATCTTTATATCTACAAGATATAAAAAAAGTTATTAAATAGATAATAAACTGTCATCACCTTCAAAGGAAATTTGTAGTTATAAGGTAACTAAAAGATATTAAAAAGTTATCATAAAGGTATCTAAAGAACATCTAAAATATTATCAATATAGAGGCCGAAAAAATAGGCTATTTTAGGATTTTTTTTTTTCTAGAAATATTACAAAATAAATCGAAATTCCAATTAAGTATATTTATTATTACTGGAGTATTACTGTTAATTTTAATCCAAAATGTGATAAAATATTATTATTTAGAATTCAGTAAAATATTTATAACTTTACACATTAGACATTAACATTTTGGTAGCTTACACTGGGAGATGTCTATTATAAATACATGTTGCCACTGTCGCCATGTCACGAATTGACGGCGGCAGTGGCAATATGTACGGTGGTCTCTAGCGGTTGCTGTGGCATCATCCCCCTGTTAAGGTACAACCCTTATTATGGTATACTTCTTAATCAGGTACCCTTAATAAGGAACGTTCTTTATTTAGGTACAACCTTTAATAAGGTATACCCTTAAGGGGGTTGTAGATTATAGATTTTTTTATTAGTACCTAAAAATAAAAAACATAATGTTAAATTATATTATTAATAGTATTAATATTATTACATATTACCAATTGTTTACATAACGAGCCTAGGAGAAAGAACATTTTATGCTCCGCTATGCGTGTTTTAAAAGAAAGCCTTTGGTGAAACCTAGAGGTCTCATCAGTGCAAGAATTGTAATGGGATAGGGCTTAAATTGTTGATAATTTATGCGATTCTGAACTGAAGAATTGTAGGATTTAAAATTATTTGATTTGAGTAGTTGAATATTTTTAAACTACTTAAATCTCTTCATTTTTTTATAATTTTTTATAATATAATAAATTTATAATAATTTTATCAGTCAGATTCTGGTTTTGTTTTTTATTTTTATAATCTACAAAGTAATATACTTCTGATTTTTAAATTGTATTAGTAAAAAGTTAAATTAAGTAAATATTAAAAACTTTTATCTTTACCTTCATTGCAATTTTTTCATTCAATTTTGTCTTCATTTGCTTCAGACGAGCTATTTCTTGACCTCAACCAATACTTGAAAATATTTTTAATATCATCTTTGATAGCTCGATGATTGCTTAACAATCCTTCTACAAGTAAAATTAAATATAAATTACATAAATGTCAACACAAATTGACTCATGTTAAAACAAATATACACTAACTAATAGATTATATAAGGTCTTGAGGATATAAATAATTTTTCACATAATAATTTGCACGAATAGATATGGTATATAATACAATTGAGCGTTATTACACATATTGAATCTCCTTAAGGGGAGGCCGGAGACCTGTTTTACCGATCGATACTTTCGAGGGCATTCTTCGCTTTTTCATGGACTACTGCATTAGATGTAGAATTACACTCAGTACATGTCCTAGTGAAAAATTGAAAAAATAAATCATCAGCTAGACAGACAAATTTTTTTATTGTTTTATAAAGAAATAAACTAAGCGCAATTGTACGTTTAATGAGGAGTATATCTGCAAAATCTTACATGATTCTGTACAGTAATCCATGAGAAAAACAAAGTACACCATCGAAGATATTGGTCGGTAAAACAGACTCCCCTTAAGGTAGTTGTTCGCGATTTATCTAATTTGAATCTCGCGCGCCCCAAGCCCCGCAGCGCTCAGTAACTGAGGTGGCGCTGGGAACTTGCGCGCGCACCTCAACGACGTTTGGCGCGGGTAGATAGCGTCCCCAGCCGCCATCTTACCTCTCTTGGTTTTTCGCTCTACCACGAAAAGCACGCTCCAGCTCATCGCTTTGGCTTTATCACCAGCTTTTTACTACGCTCTTTTTTTCATCCCGCTCATCCCTGTTTTGGACTTCACGACATTATTGCTCATCAGCTCAACCACGCAAGTACTCAGCTCATTCACCGATAATCCACGCAGCAACTCTACAAGTTACAGCTAAGGTTAAGGTACGCTCGCCGGGCGTAAGCGACTTTATTGCAAATAAACTCAAGTGCTCATTATACACGGTGTTCAAAAATGAACTGGCACGACCAGTATATCCGTGTTCAGAATAACATTCTAAGCACTTTTTCACTTTTGGCATTTTTCAGAATTTGGGATAATTATGGAGTTATTGTTAATTAAAATCTTACAATAATTAGCCAATCAGCGCTCTAGCTGACGCTGGTAGGCGGGGTTTACTCGAGCAGTATGGGCCGCGCGGGGAGAGTCATGCGGGGATCATCGTCAAATCGAGCGCTGATTGGCTAATTATTGTAGATTTTAATTAACAATAACTCCATAATTATCCCAAATTCTGAAAAATGCCAAAAGTGAAAAAGTGCTTAGAATGTTATTCTGAACACGGATATACTAGTCGTGCCAGTTTCATTTTTGAACACCCTGTATATTGTGTCTTTATTTCCCCGCCTGTTGTAACCACTACGATCCTTAATTCAAAATTAAGCAATTTCTCAAACAGTAGTTATCACGTAAATGAACACTATTCGAAATACTTACAAACTTTCAGCAAAATTAATTGTGCATCTGATAGATATTCTTACAGAATTCGAACGCATTTTACCAGATAGTTTTTGAGTTACGAATAATTAAAGTTGACTACTTTTTAATATATTTAGCATAGGCTTAAATGGCGCTGTCTCGAAAACATGTTGTCGTTATGACGAAGAAGTTGATGTAGCTAAATAACCACATTCGACAAACTGCTCAAATTATAGACAAAAGTAATTTATGTATAGATACATAATATATTGAAATTTCGAAATGACTGACCAGCTAGGATTAAAGATATTCATATTCAAACTTTCAAGTTTTTTTTCTGAATACACAGGTAAACGATGCGTGGCAACGTCAAACATTAAAAGAAGGTTAGTTTATCTCGAGCGCTAAAATTCAACGCAATTTTTTATTAAAACCTTTTTTATTTAAGTTGACATTTTTCTTTTAAAGGAACTAATAAAATAAATCAAATAATAAACATTCTTAAAGATATAATAATTATTATTTTTTTTATTACTTTTATTAATATAAAACAGGGATTTATATAAATAATATATGCAAATAGCAAAAACAACTCTTATAAATAACAAAATTAATGAGTACTACATGATATTTCCAAAATGATTTAATATAAATATATTTGTAAAGGATTTTTAATTTCAAATAAGCTAAAAATTGAATCACAGCTTTTTCTTCTTTCTCATAAATTTCTTTTAACGTTTCATAAGAAATATTCGAGGTAGAAAATTTAAGTCGACAATACGCCTTTTTTCGCAAATTAAATTTCTCGCTTCATCGTTTTGCAGGTTACGTTGTTCCTTACGCTTCTCGGCAAGTCCTTTCTTGCACTTCTTCTGAGATAAAACTTTTTCTTTTATAAAACGTCCCTTATATCGCTTTCTTGAGAACATATTCACTCTCACTTTAATTTCTATTTAATTAACAAACTTCTATTTAATAAATCTTTCTATGTAATAAACAAATTCCACTATGAGTATCGGGTGCCAGTCGCGTCTCTGTCTTTCTCTCTTTCTTTCCCTATTTCTCTCGTGCGATATGTGCGACCTTGCCTGAATTCCTTATGACGCGATTCAAATATGAAAATTGCTTGAAAATTTTCTACTTGAACTCTACAGTTAGGATATAACTACCTTAAATTATAAGTGGATGACGGTTTTTCGGGGCGCTATTCTCGGCTTTTCTACTTGTCAAAAAACGCTCTCAGCTCAGTAGTACGCGCCCACTGTGCAGCCGTCTCTTTCGATTCCAGTTGGAAGATCAAATTGTCCCTTTCTGATACTTTTTTACTGTATTCAACTCCTTGTTGCAGCACGCGCGTTGCATAAAAAACTTATAATTTTATAACATTGTAACAGTGGTTGTTGGACTAGGTTATATTGCCCAATTATTGTTAATTCTCAATTAGTTCAGCACCTTGGCCAACCCTTATCTTAACAAAAGATCCACGATCCTTTGATCGACCGGGCTAGCGAGATCGGCAGAGGGGAGTGAGTCTTGCGGGGCTAAGGGAAATCATTTGACTCAGCTTCTAACAGATACATTCGCCAGTGGCGATGTTTATTAAACAAAACGTTACAAGTTTCTGGAATTATGCGGCTCCAGATCTACGGCTTTCGAACCCTCGCTTATCGCATTATCACGCGTTTGCTAATATTGATCGCTGTCCCTTAGGTACTAAACCTGATAGAGAGAAAGGCTTCGGGTATCTCGATGCCGGTTCTCGCTGAGTGGCTGCGAAGCTGGTGAGCGCGTCTCGTGCTCCTGGTCCTCGGCGCGCTTGCTGGTTCTCATCACGGCGGTCGGCCCTGCCGGTCGTGGAGATCAGCCTAGGTACTCTGTCCTTAGTCATGTGTAGCTGCTTCCGGAGATGATGCATCAGCCATGCGGTCGCCTTCTCGCCGCGTTGACGATCAGCTCCTTACTCGCTGAGACGTATGGGGTCGAGGTCGAGATGGTAGAGAGCTTCCGTCGTGCGAGCAATTAGTGCTATAGCACTTGCTCGTGTCTTGCCCCCACTCCTTTCGGGCGCTTCGCGGGTAGGGGGTTTCTCTCTAGTACTGACCTACCTTACTTATCAACGAAGTTGTAGCATGCTCATTTGCACGTTACAACATAAAACACAATATGAATCACTTGTCGTCTTCTTAGGCCGACGCAGCTTTTAAATTAAACTCAAAACTAAACAAACATATATGACATTACAATTAGCTCGCAAACATTTATTTCACAAAGAAAAGACTTACTCATTTAAATAGGGATATGGGGACTGCCATAAAAATTATTTAATAACACAGTAAGCAAGTAGTACTAAAGTAATACTAAAAATTGTTACCACTAGAAGAATCACCATCCTCACTGAAGTCACTGTTCCTTCTTTGGCTGCTAGCTTCGCTATCTAATTTTTCAAATTTCTTTTCTGCTTCAGCTGTGTAGTGTAGGGTATTGTTAATGACTTCTAAAAAATCTAAATTTTCTTAAACTTGTATCAAGTTCATTTCTCTTAGCTGATCTTCAGTCTTAATTAATTAATTAGCTACAATATACAAAATATTACGAAAACTGGCTAAATTTCAATGTCTTCACCCACGCATACAAAATTATACTTAACATGTACACAGTTCGCCTGCTACCGGTCAATCGGAGGAGAGTCATTCTCTCGCGAGCCGCAGGCACGTCAACACGGCAATTAACACGCACAAACTGTCTAAATTTATAGTTAAGTTAAGGCAAAATTGTGACCATCATTTTATTCTACTGGCTTCTACCAACTGTACAATTTTTCTTCATATTCAAGCGTCCACTAGAAAAAATCAAATGATTACTAAAATGTGAAACGACAATGGAGAAGTGTAGATGTACACTCCTATTCACATTTATAACGTAAATGCGTCGTTTATCTAAAAATTCTGACGCGAGTTTAAATTCGCCATCTTGGATCCTAGATTTTTCACACTAGGATAAACTTAAATGGTTACTAAAACATAATACAATACAGCAAAGCATGAATGTACACTCCTATTTAGTTTTTACAATGAATAATGCAATATTTCTCGAGAAATTCAGTCGCCATTTATAATCTGCTATCTATAAAATTTGAAAAATAGATCAAACATATGTTGTAGTATTGTTTGGATTAGAAAAATGACTATCTACCAATAGGAATTTACGATAACTCAATTTTCTCAGTATGAATGTAGAAAAACTCATATTTTATGAGATTTTATACAATGTCCGTTATTTTGAAGAGGTTAGGGTAAAATCAGGTCGTTTAAAAAATTCTACTGTAAACTAAAACTATCGCATCACCTTTCTCCACAATCTGGAGTGGGCCAGAGCACTTTTTGATCTAATAAGAACATATTAAAGAAATATTCCGAAAAATTCAGTACTTTTCACTATAAAGTTGGCCATATTTTTTTCTCAAGCACTTAATTACAATTCTAACATCGGAAATCGAAAGATCACAAAAAAAAATACACAAGGATATGTATGTTACGTGCAAAAGCGCGTAACTGTATATGTTAATATATACAGCTATTTGCTTCAGCCGTTACGTTCCTTTGGAAATAAATTTCCAAGGCGATTGGGTTAGTGAAAACCCGTGTCGGCACTGCGCGTCCCGTACGGGCCCGCCTCTGGTTAGAAGTTGCCAGTTAGTTTATAGTTCTCTTCAGTGAAATGTGCTAGTGGATAGTGTGGAGTGTTTAGTGTTCGAGGAGGGAAGGATATAGGGATTCGAGTCCTGTGTATAAATATATTATGTGATTTAATGAATTAAAACTTTGACACCTGGGCTCGCTAATTTCCTGCTTTAGTAAGTGCTCGGTGCTTAGGTTGTATATAGTTAGGTTGATTATAATGATTCTTAAATAAAGACTAAATGTAAAACTCTATGTGTGTTTTTGAATGCATTTGGGTTTAAAGCAATCAGTTGTGTGTGTCAATTTGTGCGGTTATTTGAAAAAGGTTGTTCGTTTAAGTCTTATTCGCATCAGTTATGAATCTTTATCTAGTGCTACAGGTGAATCTAATTTTTGGTTAAGATGTTAAATTATCACAAAATTGGAAATGTAAATCTGAGGTTAGATTCAGATTTACTTTATATGGAGTGTTGTAACGCTTTGGTTATATATATATCTGTGTACAAGTTCTGGAATTTAATTTATTGTTTCAAATAAATGTAGTGACTGAATTGGTTTAGTGCGCTTATACAAATTTAAAAAGAAGGTGAAAGTTTCTAAATTTTAACAAAGTAAAATAAATGGATAGTGTCTGTAACTCAAAAAAGGGAATTTCTGGTAGATTAAAATTGACTATTTTGTGAAGTTAATTTGGAAAGTGTTTTAACGTTAAATTTAATTTTTGCATTGATTTTACTTTTGTTATGTCTAGGTGAATCTAGTTCGGTTACAATATTAGATTGTTACAAAGAAAAATGTGAAATGTGACTCCGAGGTGAAATTTAGATTTATTTCTTATCGAGTATTGTGAAAATTCTAATTTATATAACTGTGCACGAGTTCGTGAATTTAGTTTATTGACTAAGATGTAATAAATGAATTTATTTAGATTTGAGAATTTTAATTGAATGTGTTCGTGCAAATTTGAAAAGAAAAGGAAAAATTTTTAAAGTTTCTAAATCTTTAACAATTTATAAAATAGTGTATTTCAAAAAGGTCAATTGTTGTAAAAATTAAAGTGATTATTGTGAAATTAATTTAAGTATAAATGCTTAATAAAACTTTGTTGTCAATTTTGTAAATTCTTCTAAGTTATTATTTTTTTTTTTGTTCTTTGTATTACGAGAACGATTGCAATTATACAGGGTGTTCGAAATGTTCCGGACCCCCCACTTATAACATAAAGTAAGCATTTTGGAAAAAAATGTTAAATACAAAAGTTGTTAAGTTTTGAAGGTTGAACTAAATGATGACCTTGGATTTGTTATTGGTTATCATTTTCAAGGTCATTTAAAGGTCATCTTCAGTTTTTTAAATAGGGACCCCTATTTTTTATTACAGATTCTGAAAGAGCACAAAATTTTACATCTGGATATGTACCCACGTTATGGCTCAAAATGACCTACAGAGGTCATTTAGTGGTTAAATGATTATTTAGTAGCAGAAAGCCAAGAAATCCCGATTATTAAGAACTTTGAGCGTATCTGACCAATACTAAAGTAATTTGATTTTGCAAGACAAACTTTATGGTGGCGTTAAATTGACATTGCCCTTGATTTTCAAGGTCATTTGAAGGTTAACTTTAGTTTTCCAAATTAAGCCTCCTAGTTGTAATTCTCCATTTTGCACCAGCGCTAAATTCTGCATTAGGATTGTAGAAGGTGTAATTGACACTGGCGTAAAATAGGCCTTAGGCCAGACAACCACATAACTCGGGTGAGAAAATGATAAATAAAAAAATGTCTAATCAAAATAAGCCTTAGGCCCAACAACTACATACCTCGGGGGGGAAAATGATAAATAAAAAAATGTCTAATCAAAATAAGCCCTAGGCCCAACAACTACATACCTCGGGGGAGAAAATGATAAATAAAAAAATGTCTAATCAAAATAAGCCTTAGGCCCAACAACTACATACCTCGGGGGGGAAATGATAAATAAAAAAATGTCTAATCAAAATAAGCCTTAGGCCCAACAACTACATACCTCGGGGGAGAAAATGATAAATAAAAAAATGTCTAATCAAAATGAGCCTTATTGCTCAGGCACGGGAGGTACAACTAATTAAGGTAACATCATGGGTGATCCAGCCAACTAAGGCAAGACCATCGGCGGCCCAGCCTACTAAGACAAGAACACTAGCGGCCCAGTCAGCTAAGGCAGGACTATCGGCGGCCCAGCTAACTAAATCAAGACAGTGGACTATTCGCCCAAACTGAATTTTTTTAAAATGTCGTTGACAGGAACTTTTTACAACAACTGTTCAAATTGTTGCCCATTAACAGTTTGGCAATGTGCTAACCGATTGTAAAAGGCTGCAACAACATTTCGCAAGATTTGCTGAGGTATCAAGTCTATTTCATCAGTGATTCTTTGGCGTAATTCATCCAAGTCACGTGGTTTTATAACATAAACTTTATCCTTCAAGTATCCCTAAAGGAAGTAATCAGGAGGCGTTAGGTCTGGGGACCGAGGTGGCCATTCAATTGTACCTCTCCGCCCAATCCATCTATCATGAAATATTGCATCTAAATATCGGCGAACATGAATACCGTAGTGTGCAGGAGCACCATCCTGTTGGAAGTAAATTTCGTCCAGATTTCCACCCGTTAAATTCCGTATAGCAGGTATAATTTGGTCTCGAAGCATGTTTTCATACATTGCAGCATTTAAATTACCTTCAATAAAAAAAGGGCCAAGTACTCTTCCATTAAATATGCCAGCCCAAACATTTACTTTTTCAGGATGTTGCGTGTGGTCCGCTCTCATCCAATGTGGATTGATGTTACTCCAGTATCGACAATTATGTCTGTTCACTGTTCCGCTTAACTCAAACGTGGCTTCATCAGAGAAAACAATGTTATTGAGGAGCAAAGGATCATCAGATATCATTTGCATCATTACATCACAAAACTCTACCCTTCTATCAAAATCATCTTCAGATAATTCCTGTACCAACTTTAATTTGAAAGGATGCCATTTGTTGAGGCAATGGGGGTCCTCAATAAATGATTGTAATACGTCTAAGCTCTTTTCATCATTAGACGATGATTTGGATCTACCTGATTTAGGACGATCTTTAATACCACCTGTCTCTTCAAAACGTCTAATTGTACGAATTACGGTACTTTTTGAAATAGGGTTGTTTTCTTCAACTCTGAATGTTTCATTGAATAAACGCTGTACCTGTTTGTAACCTCTCTTGATCACCCCACCCTCGCATCATCAACAAAGATATTCTTTCTCGTTCAGTAAGATGTGCCATTTTTCACTACGATTAAAAGTACAATTATTGAAAATTAATACAATTATCTGAATTTCGAAGTAAGAGAACTTCACTTAACTCTTGAAAACAGAAAGGTAAATAGGAGTAAACAATTGTTAATTAACAATTTTAAATGAACTGATTCCTAAAAAGAATAGTGAGCAAAATCTTCTAAGGTACAAGTAACGATCCTGAAAATGCTAGGAATCATGCGTAGAAACTCGTAACCCTTGCAAAAAATTATTGCAATAAAAACTGTTCATGTAAAACGGTTAGATTATTTTGCTTTTGAAATTAATAACCCCCATGTATCCTATGTAGATCATTTTGAGCCATGACGTGGATATTGTACATATCTCCAGACCTAAAATTTAATGCTCCTCCAGAATCCGGAATACAAAATGAGTCCCTTTTTAATAAGCTGAAGATAACTTTCAAATGACCTTAAAAATGAAGGCCAATTTTAAAGTGACCATAAAGTTCGTCCTAGAAAATCAAATTATGTACTTTAGTATTAAAGTACGAAATTTTTTTTTTCTTTTCGTCAAATACACCCAAAGTTCTTAATAATCGGGATTTCTTGGCTTTCTGCTACTAAATAATCATTTAACCACTAAATGACCTCTGTAGGTCATTTTGAGCCATAACGTGGATACATATCCAGATGTAAAATTTTGTGCTCTTTCAGAATCTGAAATAAAAAATAGGGGTCCCTATTTAAAAAACTGAAGATGACCTTTAAATGACCTTGAAAATGATAACCAATAACAAATCCAAGGTCATCATTTAGTTCAACCTTCAAAACTTAACAACTTTTGTATTTAACATTTTTTTCCAAAATGCTTACTTTATGTTATAAGTGGGGGGTCCGGAACATTTCGAACACCCTGTATATATGTGTATATATTTAATATTATAAAATTATTTATATCTATATAAATGTATGAATGTATATTTTTAATTATAATCAAAATAACTTACTAGGTGAATGTAGATTGCCACGAAGACCACGAGCTCCTTCAAGAGGGGAAGTGCTTGGGCTGGTTGCTGGGTAGAACTGGTCACCCAACGCGCTCGCGGATTGATCTCGCGAACTCAATTTTCGATGCCGTAAAATCGATAATTACACTAAATGCGCGGATGATGAATTGTTATTTTAAATAAAAATAGATTTAAGAGTTTAACTTAAACAAAAATTCTCGAGGAGTCACGGAGCGAACTGGTGTCACAGTGGCTGCTTCGAAAGGACTGGGGCGAGATCGTGCATTTCTTGCTTAGCGATAAGAAATGCAAGATCAGGAAAGTCTTTCTTTGATGGTTTTCCTAAGTGTTGGTTTGTTTAGCTACATAGTTTGAATATGTGTATTGTTGTGTCAGCGCCGCACGTGCGGCGTGACACCGGACACCTTGCGCTCGGTGACGACTTTTGAGCGCTGATTTTTGGTTAGTAACAGGCGAAGGAAAATTCCTTCGTCTAAAATATTTAATCGAATAAAATAAATTTTTAATTCCATAACGTAACAATGTAGTCGGAATCAAATTATTAGATCGATTCCCTTTTAAGAATGACGCTTGAATATGAAAATAAAATCGTGTCCCTTGGGCGTTAATGTTTTAACAAAAATACCTACTTATTTTTCAATGGGAATTGAAATCAGCCATAAAAGTAGTCGTACATTTGTACGTACATACATTCATACGTACGTACATTCAACGAATTGTAAATAATGTTTTGATACAATCAAAAATGCCATTAAGAAAGTCGTTTCAAAATTATTTGAAAAATCAAATTTGCTTTAGAAGTTAGCAAAGAATATAGAGAATCGTTGGTATAGTAGAGCGTAGAAATTAAGATAGACATCCCTTTAATATTAATCTTAATATTTTATTCTATCACATACTCCGTTTTCATAAAAATTGGGAGATTCTTTAAGTTTTAGCCGATACTATTGTACTTCAATCGCAGTCTCAGCCTAATCAACCCATGTTAAAAGTTGTAACTTTGACCTCTTATAATTCAGAAATTTGTACCGGTTAGGGTGCTGAAATTTCAACAACTTATTAAGTATATTAATCTCTAACTCTAAACCAAATTTTAGCAAAATTGGGGAAACTTGCATTTACAAAAGCACATTCTTAAATTAAAACTACGGAAAAGTTAAGTATCCGACGGCCAGGAAATTTTGCACAAAGAAAGTCTTCAAAATTATCTCTTATTTTCAAAAACTATACGCTGTATCTCAAACTTTTTCTGAACAGTAAATTTTTGGAAAAAAAGTCAAATTTAAAACTGCGGAATTTTTCTCAAAAGAAATTAATTTAATCAAATCAATCCAAAGTCATTTTTGTTCGTATTTTAATCCTCTAAAACTTTTCTCCCGGCACCATTTTGATTGGTCCATGAGTTCTCATGTAAAAAGTAAAAACCTACTAAAAATTTTCTTTGCATTAAACAATTAATCACAGTTAATTAATCGGTTTTGCGTGTTAGATTCATAAACCAATTAACCTGTAGGGGACGGGAAAGTCGTTATAGTGGCTCGACCATGGATAGACACTTATGAGTATTTCCCAATATTAGAGATACATATTATGTGTTTTTTATAGAAAATACTGAGAAATTGAAAATTCCAAAATTCCCCGTCCTCTAAAGGTTAATAAAGCCGTTTCAAATTTATTTGAGAAATCAAATTTGCTTTAGACGTTAGTAAAAAATATAGAAAATCGTCGGTATAGTAGAGCGCGGAAATTAAGATAGGCCACCTTAATGGAAGATTTTGGAAAATACCCATTAGAGCTAAAATAATTTACAGTTTATAATTTTTATTTTTTTTAATTGTAATTTAAGAATGTGACTATAAGATATTAAACTGTATATTCTACTTACAAAGCGAAGCATGAGACATAAACTGTTTCTTTGGTGTAAATGAAGGTGGTAATGCGAGCTTTGTTTCGTCTGTAGGTACTAATCCTGAAGTGGATATTTGTTTAACTACATTATTTGCTGATGACTCTTACAGTGGTATCAATGTACTATTGGCAAATCTGTACGTGCCAAGAATATTTTCATTATTCTTATTTAGATTTTCTTGCTTGATCCTTTTTATATTATTGATAATGCTTTCACGTGGTTGCACTTTAGTAGATAAAATATTCGGCCTTTTTGCAGATGGTCGTTGTTTATTTACTCCTTTGGAACTTATTCTAAAATAAGATAATAAAAATTAATTTAAAAAATTATAAAATAAAATAATTTAGTTAAAGGATGAATGTAATATTGGAAATATACAGGGTGTTAAAAAATGAACTGGCACGACCAGTATATCCGTGTTTAGAGTAACATTCTAAGCACTTTTTCCCTTTTGGCATATTTCGTAATTGTGTCTAATTATCGAGTTATGGTCAATCTAAAACTCCTATCCAAAAACCAAAAAGTTAGGAGGGGTTTACTCGAGCGGCATGGGCCGCGAGGGGAGAGTCAGGCGGGGTTCGTCGTCAAATCGATCGCTGATTGGATAATTATCGTATATTTTAATCAACAGTAACTCCATAATTATCCCAAATTCTGAAAAATGCTAAAAGTGAAAAAGTGCTTAGAATGTTATTCTGAACACGAATATACTGGTCGTGATAGTTCATTTTTGAACACCTTTTATTCATTGTCAACGGTAATTTTAAACACGCGAAGCGCGCAGTAATGGTTCCGCACAAAGGATGCTAGTCTTCAGTTTCAAAGTACCGTTTTCCTAGGAATGCCTGTATTAATTTTTTTTTCCGAGTGAGAATCTCGTGCAGCCTCTTGGGCCCAGCACTATCTGCCGACTCCTGTGTTTCTTTTGCCGACTACCGAGCGGGGGGAGGACGCAGCTCTGACCCCCCCGCTTAGGTGTGATGAGAGGACATGGCACTGACCCCACCCACTCTGTACCCCAGCGTTTCCCTAGGCCTTTGTTAGTTGGCAGATCTCTCTCCCGCCCTACGTCCCTAATTCCCACTCCGCATTCGCCCAGGGTTATGCCTGTGGAACGGGGAAAACCTGTGGCCAAATCTATACTAGGGTAAATGCGTTGTTGGTAAATGTTCAAATTAGATGCCCAAGTTAGGCCACGTAGGCCTGAGCACCGAATTTGTCATTCCCATACCTCCTGTTCACTTTGTTGAGTGAGGAGAAAAACACCTAAGAGATCGGAGAAGCGTCGCAACTGCCAGCGCGGTCACCCATCCAAGTAGTGTCCACGTCGAAAGCTGCTTACTTTCCCGACCGCCCGAGGTGCATCTCCACTACTCCGCCAAAGCGTCGGTATTTCATTTTTTTATATTAATGAGGAGCATAAAATAAATAAATACTTATACTAATGGATACTTATATACAGGGTGTCCAAAAAGTCCCAGAACATTTTAATAATTTTCCAAGTGAACTGATTTTGGACAAGGTCAAGGTCAATATAGAGGTAGCTTTTGTCAAGGAATTTACTAATGACCTTAGATTTGACCTTGGATTTAACTTTCAATGTTATTTCAAGGTCAACTTTGTTTTTTCAAATGGGAACCCCTATTTCTGACACCGGATTCGAAAAGAGCATAAAATTTTGGATCAAAAGTGCTTTTAACACTTTTTTGACTAAAAGTATAATTTTTGAGAAAAAAATTCGCAAAGATTTTTAAACACTTTTAAACGCTTCAATTTTTTTCTCGAAACGGATATATCTAATTGAAAAATTACTAAAAATATTATTGATTTAGAATTGCATGAAAAAAATGGTGTTTTTTTTTTATTTTCATAATTTTTAATTTTGTGGAATTGCCTAAAAAACAATATTCTAAAAAATTTAAAATGGGAAAAATGAAAAATACCACCACATTTTTCATGCAATTCTAAATCAATAATATTTTTAGTAATTTTTCGATTAGATGCATCCGTTGCGAGAAAAAAATTGAAG
The DNA here is from genome assembly GCA_018906775.1 of Sycophila sp. Sp_5. Lineage (NCBI taxonomy): Eukaryota > Metazoa > Arthropoda > Insecta > Hymenoptera > Eurytomidae > Sycophila > Sycophila sp. Sp_5. The sequence goes on from JACCID010000082.1 coordinate 349,146, forward strand.
AGTTTAAAAGTGTTTAAATCTTAGCGAATTTTTTTCTCAAAAATTATACGTTTAGTCAAAAAAGTGTTAAAAGCACTTTTGATCCAAAATTTTGTGCTCTTTTCGAATCCGGTGTCAGAAATAGGGGTTTCCATTTGAAAAAACAAAGTTGACCTTGAAATAACATTGAAAGTTAAATCTAAGGTCATTATTAAATTCCTTGACAAAAGCTACCTCTATATTGACCTTGACCTTGTCCAAAATCAGTTCACTTGGAAAATTATTAAAGTGTCCCGGGACTTTTTGGACACCCTGTATATAATGTATACTTATTAGAAAAAATATTCCGAACGCGATAATACAATTATTAGACAAAAAGTTCTTCTTTCCGATTTTATTCCCGTAGAAGCGATCCAAACTCCAGACTCATTAATATTTCTTTTTTTGCGTTAATAATATTACACAAAAAATGGAGTGACACTTAGACAACGTTACAGTGGTTACATTTGCGTAACCCAACCGTATTTATTTCCGAACAGTTTATCAATTTGACAACTTCCTGTTATTCTTTCGGCATTTCCAAAAGATAACTAGAAATGGTTATCCAAAAAGAAATTATGTGCTGGCTGGGAATCGACGCTCGATTTGGCGACTGTGAGCCTTCTCTACTTTAGTAAGCGAGAGTGGGTGGAGCGTTAATTTTTAATTAACAATAACTTGATAATTATCTAAAATATAAAAAAATGCCGAAAGGCTAATAGTAATTAGAATTCGACTACCTATAGGTATACGCTGATATACCAAATTTCAAAAATCATTTTCGACCACCGCGTAGATAAATTAAATTTAATAGGCATTTATAAAATAATAAGTTGTTTTTAACAATCTAACTTAATTGATTACATTTCAGATGCCGAATATAAAATTGCAAAGCTCGGATGGGGAAGTATTTGAAGTAGATGTAGACATAGCTAAATGTTCTGTAACCATAAAAACTATGTTGGAAGATCTTGGTATGGATGAGGATGAAGAAGAAGTGGTTCCTTTACCCAATGTAAATTCTGCTATTTTACGAAAAGTAATTCAATGGGCAACTTATCATAAAGATGATCCACCGCCTCCTGAAGATGATGAAAATAAAGAGAAGCGAACAGACGATATTAGTTCCTGGGATGCTGATTTTCTCAAGGTAAATTTTAAATATATTAATTAGATATTTTAAAATATACAAAGAAAACCCTCACAGTGACATGTTTGTTTTTCATTCCAAAAAAACTTGCCGAAGTCACTCACAAAAAAAAATATCAACCAGATCTTGAATTGAAATGTTGTAACTGATTATTTAATAAAAAATAATGTGATATGCAAGAAGAGTGTAAACGATTTGGAACGTAAATTTTTTTAATCTCTTATTATGGCTTTATTAAGCTGAGATATGAAAAAAGCAATGTACCATAAAATATCGGACCAGAAATTAAAGAGAGTTTGCTAATGCCGTGTTAAAAAAGCGTACCGATTTCGACAACGGTGCTCGTCACGGTGTGCGTACAAACGATACACATTTCCCACACTGTCATAATTTTTTTTATGACTACTTTTTTATTATATAGTATGTAACATAATTAATAAAAAAATATTTAGTAGAACAGTGTAAGGAACAATATAAACAATTATTTGAGTATACAACAAACCTGTTTTTAAACAATAATTACTCATATTTAAACAACAATTACTGTAGGATAGGCAGATGAACGTATGCGACTTTTTGCCATATGAAGTTTAATATTACCTTAGTCAAGTGGGTAACGTATATGCAGTATATATTGGACTTTCAACTTTTTGGATCGGGTTCAAATCCCTTCTGGTGGATTTTTTTAATTAATGAAATAAGTATTATCCATTTTACATAGCAATACTAAAAATTTAATAAATTTTCAATTTAATAATTGTAAATCAATAATTAATGGATGCTTTGCTTCATTGGATCATAGGGATTCCACCAGAGGTGGCACCAAGAAAAATACCTCCCATGATCCAATGAAACAAAGCATGCACAAGAGAGATTGTAATGGTTCGCAACTTACATTTAACAGTGTATTGATAAATATACAGGGTGTTCGAAATGTTCGGGACCCCCCACTTATAACATAAAGTAAGCATTTTGGAAAAAAATGTTAAATACAAAAGTTGTTAAGTTTTGAAGGTTGAACTAAATGATGACCTTGGATTTGTTATTGGTTATCATTTTCAAGGTCATTTAAAGGTTATCTTCAGTTTTTTAAATAGGGACCCCTATTTTTTATTTCAGATTCTGAAAGAGCGCAAAATTTTACATCTGGATATGTACCCACGTTATGGCTCAAAATGACCTACAGAGGTCATTTAGTGGTTAAATGATTATTTAGTAGCAGAAAGCCAAGAAATCCCGATTATTAAGAACTTTGAGCGTATCTGACCAATACTAAAGTAATTTGATTTTGCAAGACAAACTTTATGGTGGCGTTAAATTGACATTGCCCTTGATTTTCAAGGTCATTTGAAGGTTAACTTTAGTTTTCCAAATTAAGTCTCCTAGTTGTAATTCTCCATTTTGCACCAGCGCTAAATTCTGCATTAGGATTGTAGAAGGTGTAATTGACACTGGCGTAAAATAAGCCTTAGGCCAGACAACCACATAACTCGGGCGAGAAAATGATAAATAAAAAAATGTCTAATCAAAATAAGCCTTAGGCCCAACAACTACATACCTCGGGGGGGAAAATGATAAATAAAAAAATGTCTAATCAAAATGAGCCTTATTGCTCAGGCACGGGAGGTACAACTAATTAAGGTAACATCATGGGTGATCCAGCCTACTAAGGCAAGACCATCGGCGGCCCAGCCTACTAAGACAAGAACACTAGCGGCCCAGTCAGCTAAGGCAGGACTATCGGCGGCCCAGCTAACTAAATCAAGACAGTGGACTATTCGCCCAAACTGAATTTTTTTAAAATGTCGTTGACAGGAATTTTTACAACAACTGTTCAAATTGTTGCCCATTAACAGTTTGGCAATGTGCTAACCGATTGTAAAAGGCTGCAACAACATTTCGCAAGATTTGCTGAGGTATCAAGTCTGTTTCATCAGTGATTCTTTGGCGTAATTCATCCAAGTCACGTGGTTTTATAACATAAACTTTATCCTTCAAGTATCCCCAAAGGAAGTAATCAAGAGGAGTTAGGTCTGGGGACCGAGGTGGCCATTCAATTGTACCTCTCCGCCCAATCCATCTATCATGAAATGTTGCATCGGCGAACATGAATACCGTAGTGTGCAGGAGCACCATCCTGTTGGAAGTAAATTTCGTCCAGATTTCCACCCGTTAAATTCCGTATAGCAGGTATAATTTGGTCTCGAAGCATGTTTTCATACATTGCAGCATTTAAATTACCTTCAATAAAGAAAGGGCCAAGTACTTTTCCATTAAATATGCCAGCCCAAACATTTACTTTTTCAGGATGTTGCGTGTGGTCCGCTCTCATCCAATGTGGATTGATGTTACTCCAGTATCGACAATTATGTCTGTTCACTGTTCCGCTTAACTCAAACGTGGCTTCATCAGAGAAAACAATGTTATTGAGGAGCAAAGGATCATCAGATATCATTTGCATCATTACATCACAAAACTCTACCCTTCTATCAAAATCATCTTCAGATAATTCCTGTACCAACTTTAATTTGAAAGGATGCCATTTGTTGAGTTTCAAAATTTTGTGCACAGATGCAGCTCCCATTTCATGCTGTTGTGTACAACGACTGATGCTGCAATGGGGGTCCTCCATAAATGATTGTAATACGCCTAAGCTCTTTTCATCATTAGACGATGATTTGGATCTACCTGATTTAGGACGATCTTTAATACCACCTGTCTCTTCAAAACGTCTAATTGTACGAATTACGGTACTTTTTGAAATAGGGTTATTTTCTTCAACTCTGAATGTTTCATTGAATAAACGCTGTACCTGTTTGTAACCTCTCTCTTGATCACCCCACCCTCGCATCATCAACAAAGATATTCTTTCTCGTTCAGTAAGATGTGCCATTTTTCACTACGATTAAAAGTACAATTATTGAAAATTAATACAATTATCTGAATTTCGAAGTAAGAGAACTTCACTTAACTCTTGAAAACAGAAAAGTAAATAGGAGTAAACAATTGTTAATTAACAATTATAAATGAACTGGTTCCTAAAAAGAATAGTGAGCAAAATCTTCTAAGGTACAAGTAACGATCCTGAAAATGCTATGAATCATGCGTAGAAACTCGTAACCCTTGCAAAAAATTATTGCAATAAAAACTGTTCATGTAAAACGGTTAGATTATTTTGCTTTTGAAATTAATAATCCCCAAGTGTCCTATGTAGATCATTTCGAGCCATGACGTGGATATTGTACATATCTCCGGACCTAAAATTTAATGCTCCTCCAGAATCCGGAATACAAAATGAGTCCTTTTTTAATAAGCTGAAGATAACTTTCAAATGACCTTAAAAATGAAGGCCAATTTTAAAGTGACCATAAAGTTCGTCCTAGAAAATCAAATTATGTACTTTAGTATTAAAGTACGAAATTTTTTTTTCTTTTCGTCAAATACACCCAAAGTTCTTAATAATCGGGATTTCTTGGCTTTCTGCTACTAAATAATCATTTAACCACTAAATGACCTCTGTAGGTCATTTTGAGCCATAACGTGGATACATATCCAGATGTAAAATTTTGTGCTCTTTCAGAATCTGAAATAAAAAATAGGGGTCCCTATTTAAAAAACTGAAGATGACCTTTAAATGACCTTGAAAATGATAACCAATAACAAATCCAAGGTCATCATTTAGTTCAACCTTCAAAACTTAACAACTTTTGTATTTAACATTTTTTTCCAAAATGCTTACTTTATGTTATAAGTGGGGGGTCCGGAACATTTCGAACACCCTGTACATTTTGGGCTGTTACGACAAACCCAGATACACTGGCTGTACTATGCATTTATAAGTACAGCTATTTATTTTTCTACAGCAAAAAACATTTTAGGATTTTTGCACTGTATAACACTAGAGCTGTATAATAAAATTTAAAATGTACTAACCGAAGGTGTATGGAGAACGTCCTTAACCTTTAGACTGCCGGAAAATCAATATTTTGACGCACCCCCTGATCGAAACTTTGTGTATGATCAATCGTTGATATAAGATACCTTATTGTTACGTGCAACGCACGGAACTGTATGCTAATGCATATAGTTGCTCGCTGCACGCAATTTTTCCTTTTATTTATTTACGCGGCAAAGTGACGGAGTGGAAGGTAAAAACCGCGACGCGTTGCACGTCCCGTACGGGCCCGCTCTTGTGCAATGTGGTTATCGATGATCTGCTCTGGAGTGGAAAAAGGAAGAAAAATAATAAAAACGACTGATTTACGGATATAAAAGTATATTCTCCAACCCCCGTCCGTTATTACACGGATTTACAATTTAATACGGTCTCGTGACCGTATGCGCAAGGAAGGGCGTCTTAGACGCCCTTCAGACACACGTTGTGTCAACTGAGCTACTAGTTGCCCGAGTGACGGCCTAGGTGCGCACTGGGCTGCTCGCTACAGCCTGCGTGGTCCGCACAGCTGACAGCTAACACGGCTACACCAGAGACCAGGCTGTGATTTAACAATATTATTTCAATTAATTGGGAGTGGAGAAGCTGGAAAAACTGACAGGAATTCGAAGGAAAATTCTCAGATAAGTATTTGGGGAAACTATAAGGAGGAGGAAGATATGACTCTATACTGAAAAGGACAATTTGCTTTGTGTTTAATTGTCTTTTCTCTTTTTCAGGAAGGAGAAGGAGGGAAAACTGCAGGCACCTTCGATGAACACTACAAGTCTTATTTGGATATGGAGGAAACAGAAAAGAAGTGCACGGAGGGAGTCGCTACACTTGGCATCTGGAGCGACCAACTCTACAAGTTGTAATGTTGTCCCAGTTCCCAGGATTCAGTGATCGACCTCCAGGTGTTGTGTTTTGTGCTGCGATCAACTCTCCACATGCACTCCAAGAGTCCACTGCTCTGAGAGAGAGAGAGTTGACTGTGTGGAGTTTGGAATTTTGAGGGCACTTGACACAAGGACAAGTGTTTGCTTTCTTCAAACTGCTTCAGCCTCCCTGGAGTGAGTGCGAGGAGTAGCCTGGTGTGACTCCAAGTCACTCCAGCATGAAAAACAATTGTAATGCCAGGTGTTGTTTGGTGCATCCAGTGCGAGTGGTGTCTGGGTGCTCGCACTCAAGCACAGTGATGGATCTAAGTGAAGTGGATCTGCTGGAGGTGTTCAAGTGTCGTCGAGCTCGTCTTAGCAATTTTTGATAGAGAAGAGGATGAAAAGGTGTTCAAGGTGGTGTTTGTATGTTTGGGAAACTGGAGTATTAGGACTCGCTTCTAGCTTTGACACAAGACTCTACTCCTGGCATCTGGGGAGGTCAGCCGTCAGCAAGTTGCTCGAGGAGGGTGCACGCTACCAAAACTAACCAGATTTAGCCTCTGGATGGCTGCGCTCAGTCAAACAGTGCAAGAACTGTTAAGTTCAAATTTGTGGAGATAAGTGGAAAAAGTTGTGAAAATTCATTATAATAAATTCTAAAATTTGCAAAATAATATAATGAAGAAAATTCATATAAAAGGTGTGCAATAATAAATTTTACTAAAGCATTCAACTAGTTGTTATTTCTATTGCTGGATTGAATAAAAGATTTTTATGAATTATTTCCTAACCCTAGTCTAACCTGACCCTTGTGTTTTGTTGCATTTTATTTTATTTGTTGAATTTTCCTGGATGGAAAATATAAATAAATAGATCTTGGTGCCCACATGAGGTCCTTGGGCTGTGAACGTAGGCCTGATGAAGGTCTTTTCGTCTTTGGGTTTCTTGGATGGTATGGAGGTTGTTGTTCCTGTTGTAGGAGCCTTGGTTGGAGCTGCGGGTTTGTAGGTCGGAGTTGGCTTCCCCTGGCCGGAGTTTTCTTCCTTCTTACCCGCAGCCGCCCTGGTCTCTTCGAGCGTCCGGAGGTTGGTACATAATTTTTGGTGATCGGAAAGGAAGTCGCGCGTCACCTCAGAGTTGCACAGGATGCAAGTTGTCATTTGCCTCGGAGTATAACGGGAGGGGAGTCTGCTTGGACACCAGTCCCTGGAGTAATAAAATGCCATCCTTGCGTGTTCTGGGGAATAATATTTCACGTGGCCAACCCACTTTACTTCTCCGTTTATCCCCTTCCTCTGGAAGAAGGCGCCGTAGTCCACTTTACCAAACCTGGTAAAGTGGGTGAAAAAATCGCCGTATTTAAATTGACTGGGCACCTTAATCGCGATCATCAACGGGTCGAATTGCTCTGTTGGGTCGGGTGTAGAGGAATCTGTCGGTGCCGTGTAAATCTTGGGTGTCGCGGGTGTCGGGGGTTTGGAGGTTGTTGTTCCTGTTGCCGCGGATGGAGTTGCTGCAGATTTCAGCGGGGGTCTAAAATCCTTGGACTTCCTCTCGTCCACAGCAGGGATGGAATTTTTGGGCGTCGAAGGCGCTGGTTCCCGCCTTTGCGGTTCGTCCGGAATTTCCCCCAGAACCAGGACGTCTTCCACCTCCGGATTTTCTTCTTCAACATCATCCGCCCAGCTGATAGCCTCGTTTGGTCGAGGCTTGGGCATGGGGAGGGCAAGGAGGGGTTGGTCAGGAGCCACCTTGCTCTTGACAATCTCTACCCAAGCAGGGATCACGTTCATGGTGTATTCCGGGGAGTCTCGGGAGAACGTCACGGAGGCCAACACCACCTCTGCCTGTTCCCCGTTCCAACGGATGGAGGTCGGTTCCCCGCGGTTCTCCAGGAACTTGAGCAACTGCTCAAATGTGCAGGGCTTCTTGAGGATGAAAACTATGGTGGCCCTGTCCACGGCATAACATCCGGCAAACCTCAGTTCTTGCATCGTAGGAGTTTTGGATCTGTGAACAAAAATGGAAAAAGTAATTAGTACAGGCCTTGAGAAAGAGGCAGGAGTCTTACATTAATTAGTACATGTTAAGGCTACACATAATCGCGGCTTCATGGTAGTTCAAGTTCTTTATTGGTACCTGTACGGGTGGTCTAACCGATTGGATGGGGGCTTCTGGGTCTTTATCTAACCTATTATGGCGCGTCTCGATCTAAGATGCCTGACACGAGCGGTTGGCGTTATTAGGGATGGTCGTAATTGTAGTAATCGGCACGTATTTAAATGGAGATCAAAGATGCTACGGTCAACATGTCGGCCGCAGCCAACGTGGTAAATCTGTCTCTCTTGGTCGGGTCGACTTTGGTTATGGAGGGACATCTTCCTTGGCTCGGTTGCGAGTGAGCTTAGAGCCGGTGATGTTGTTAATTGAGGTCGCTTCTGCAGCTTGATTCGCTGTCTCGAACCTCACCATTAATGCGGGAATATCTGTATTGCGGCTATCCATTCGGAAGCTTAGAACCTTTCCTATAGCTTGCAGCGCGCTGATTATTCCTTGGATGGGAACCTTGGGGTCGTAGGTAATTCGGGCTACCTTGGAGTTTGACATTTTACTCTTCCTCTGGAATAAAAAGAAATCACGGCTCTCAATATGGGGTGAGTTTGGTCTTATGATTATTTACAAGGAGTTATGCATCGAGTTCGTTAATTTGTTTGGGTAGGGTCCCAGTTGAATTCGGAGATAGAAGTGGTTTCTCAGTCTTCTTAACATTATAATTTGGTTTTCGTCGTTCGGCGTTTAACCAACTACCTTGGGAATGCCTTTTGCATCTAATCAACACTATTGTAATGATTATGATGGTTATAACTAAATAACCCGTTAAACCCCCATATAAAAGGGTTTGCGTCTGTCCAATCTCCCTTTTATGAGTGCTGATTTCACGCATTTTTCCAAAATTATGGACAGGGATTCGCCGTTCTTATTCTTTGAGTCTGGGATCAGAGTAGGATTATTCCGCAACTCGCTTAAGAGCTCCCGATGTTCCTTGAATTCAGGTATAGCGTCGGAGAGCTGGAGGTGTATTTCTGGCTGGTAAAGGTAATATAGGCCATCTCTCTTTATCTGCTCATGCATGAGCGTGATGGAGTTCGTTCGCCCTATACAGTTTGCAGCCAAGCGTAGCAATCCTAATCCGCGTAGTTTCAATTCCTGCGCTGGTTTTCCTGGACAAATAACACAAACCCTAGTAGGTTTTCCCACCGAAAATAGCCATGTCTCCTCGCTAGCTAAATACGTCCATTGTGCCGTAGCCCTAGCTTGGAGATGGACCTCACACAGCCTTAAGCTTTGCGGGCTCGGATGGAAAAGCATATCTACTTCACATCCGGCTTGCTCGTTTATATCTTGGATGGGCTGTCGAGTCGGACAAATCTTGCCATAGGGTGTCTTCTGACACTCGTCCCAGGATTCCGAATTCATTTTGATGTAGGTCTGGTGATCCGTACTGATACTTAAATATGGATGGAACGGTTGTATACGGGGTGTTCGAAATGTTCCGGACCCCCCACTTATAACATAAAGTAAGCATTTTGGAAAAAAATGTTAAATACAAAAGTTGTTAAGTTTTGAAGGTTGAACTAAATGATGACCTTGGATTTGTTATTGGTTATCATTTTCAAGGTCATTTAAAGGTCATCTTCAGTTTTTTAAATAGGGACCCCTATTTTTTATTTCAGATTCTGAAAGAGCACAAAATTTTACATCTGGATATGTACCCACGTTATGGCTCAAAATGACCTACAGAGGTCATTTAGTGGTTAAATGATTATTTAGTAGCAGAAAGCCAAGAAATCCCGATTATTAAGAACTTTGAGCGTATCTGACCAATAATAAAGTAATTTGATTTTGCAAGACAAACTTTATGGTGGCGTTAAATTGACATTGCCCTTGATTTTCAAGGTCATTTGAAGGTTAACTTTAGTTTTCCAAATTAAGCCTCCTAGTTGTAATTCTCCATTTTGCACCAGCGCTAAATTCTGCATTAGGATTGTAGAAGGTGTAATTGACACTGGCGTAAAATAAGCCTTAGGCCAGACAACCACATAACTCGGGCGAGAAAATGATAAATAAAAAAATGTCTAATCAAAATAAGCCTTAGGCCCAACAACTACATACCTCGGGGGGGAAAATGATAAATAAAAAAATGTCTAATCAAAATAAGCCTTAGGCCCAACAACTACATACCTCGGGGGAGAAAATGATAAATAAAAAAATGTCTAATCAAAATAAGCCTTGGGCCCAACAACTACATACCTCGGGGGAGAAAATGATAAATAAAAAAATGTCTAATCAAAATGAGCCTTATTGCTCAGGCACGGGAGGTACAACTAATTAAGGTAACATCATGGGTGATCCAGCCAACTAAGGCAAGACCATCGGCGGCCCAGCCTACTAAGACAAGAACACTAGCGGCCCAGTCAGCTAAGGCAGGACTATCGGCGGCCCAGCTAACTAAATCAAGACAGTGGACTATTCGCCCAAACTGAATTTTTTTAAAATGTCGTTGACAGGAACTTTTTACAACAACTGTTCAAATTGTTGCCCATTAACAGTTTGGCAATATGCTAACCGATTGTAAAAGGCTGCAACAACATTTCGCAAGATTTGCTGAGGTGCCAAGTCTATTTCATCAGTGATTCTTTGGCGTAATTCATCCAAGTCACGTGGTTTTATAACATAAACTTTATCCTTCAAGTATCCCCAAAGGAAGTAATCAAGAGGCGTTAGGTCTGGGGACCGAGGTGGCCATTCAATTGTACCTCTCCGCCCAATCCATCTATCATGAAATGTTGCATCTAAATATCGGCGAACATGAATACCGTAGTGTGCAGGAGCACCATCCTGTTGGAAGTAAATTTCGTCCAGATTTCCACCCGTTAAATTCCGTATAGCAGGTATAATTTGGTCTCGAAGCATGTTTTCATACATTGCAGCATTTAAATTACCTTCAATAAAGAAAGGGCCAAGTACTCTTCCATTAAATATGCCAGCCCAAACATTTACTTTTTCAGGATGTTGCGTGTGGTCCGCTCTCATCCAATGTGGATTGATGTTACTCCAGTATCGACAATTATGTCTGTTCACTGTTCCGCTTAACTCAAACGTGGCTTCATCAGAGAAAACAATGTTATTGAGGAGCAAAGGATCATCAGATATCATTTGCATCATTACATCACAAAACTCTACCCTTCTATCAAAATCATCTTCAGATAATTCCTGTACCAACTTTAATTTGAAAGGATGCCATTTGTTGAGTTTCAAAATTTTGTGCACAGATGCAGCTCCCATTTCATGCTGTTGTGCACAGATGCAGCTCCCATTTCATGCTGTTGTGCACAACGTCTGATGCTGCAATGGGGGTCCTCAATAAATGATTGTAATACGTCTAAGCTCTTTTCATCATTAGACGATGATTTGGATCCATCTGATTTAGGAAGATCTTTAATACCACCTGTCTTTTCAAAACGTCTAATTGTACGAATTACGGTACTTTTTGAAATAGGGTTGTTTTCTTCAAGTCTTAATGTTTCATTGAATAAACGCTGTACCTGTTTGTAACCTCTCTCTTGATCACCCCACCCTCGCATCATCAACAAAGATATTCTTTCTCGTTCAGTAAGATGTGCCATTTTTCACTACGATTAAAAGTACAATTATTGAAAATTAATACAATTATCTGAATTTCGAAGTAAGAGAACTTTACTTAACTCTTGAAAACAGAAAAGTAAATAGGAGTACACAATTGTTAATTAACAATTATGAATGAACTGATTCCTAAAAAGAATAGTGAGCAAAATCTTCTAAGGTACAAGTAACGATCCTGAAAATGCTATGAATCATTCGTAGAAACTCGTAACCCTTGCAAAAAATTATTGCAATAAAAACTGTTCATGTAAAACGGTTAGATTATTTTGCTTTTGAAATTAATAACCGCCAAGTGTCCTATGTAAATCATTTCGAGCCATGACGTGGATATTGTACATATCTCCAGACCTAAAATTTAATGCTCCTCCAGAATCCGGAATACAAAATGAGTCCCTTTTTAATAAGCTGAAGATAACTTTCAAATGACCTTAAAAATGAAGGCCAATTTTAAAGTGACCATAAAGTTCGTCCTAGAAAATCAAATTATGTACTTTAGTATTAAAGTACGAAATTTTTTTTTTCTTTTCGTCAAATACACCCAAAGTTCTTAATAATCGGGATTTCTTGGCTTTCTGCTACTAAATAATCATTTAACCACTAAATGACCTCTGTAGGTCATTTTGAGCCATAACGTGGGTACATATCCAGATGTAAAATTTTGTGCTCTTTCAGAATCTGAAATAAAAAATAGGGTTCCCTATTTAAAAAACTGAAGATGACCTTTAAATGACCTTGAAAATGATAACCAATAACAAATCCAAGGTCATCATTTAGTTCAACCTTCAAAACTTAACAACTTTTGTATTTAACATTTTTTTCCAAAATGCTTACTTTATGTTATAAGTGGGGGGTCCGGAACATTTCGAACACCCTGTAGTATACCCTATAAGGTCAAAACCAAAGATTATCACCCTCCTCCCCCTTCCTCCCCCCTCCTCAGTGATATTCCTCAACCCCTACTCAGGAACATCCTCAATATTGAACCCCTCCTCAACCCCTCCTCAATATTAAAATAATTATGAAAAATAGGTATACTGCGACAAAATTTTAAATGTATGTTATTAAAGAAAAATAAAATAATTTCGGAAAATGATATCGAATTTAAATTTTGGCTTTTAAATGTAGCCAATGGCAATTTTTTATCAAACTATGATCGATAAAGTAAAGTAACAAAAATCCCAAAATCAATTATACAAACGAAAATATTATAATGAAATTTTTGGATACTTAAAGATATGAAAAATCGACATTTTTATGAAAGTGTAATTTTAACTTCAAAATCGTATAACGATACAGTCTATGAAATATTTAATCAGTGACATAGCAGAAATAATAGTTTTAAAATAAAATAATGGTTATAAAAAATTATTTTCTGGAATTTGACTGAAAAAATAAATCTATTCAATAATATCGCTAAATCAATTGGGTAAATGAAGTTTCGTATCGTATACAGGTAAAAAAATGAGAAAAATGCAACAATTATTTTCTAGAATTCGCCTGTATCACAAAATGGGGGGTGGACGAGCGGAGCGAGTAGGGGGGAACCCCCCCTAGTATATATATATTTATACTAGGGGGTACCCCCCTATTCGCTCCGCTGGTCCACCCCCCAATTTTCACTTTTTTCTCATAGACGATGCTTAAATTAGTCTACACTTTTGCTTTACCGACATCTTTGAATCTATTTATTTTTTGAGACGAATTCTAGAAAATAATTTTTTTGTTTTTCACCCTCATTTTTAACTGTATACGATATGAAACTTCATTTACCCATTTGCTTTAGCGATTTATTGATTTTATTTTTAAGAAATTCATTGTAAATTTTTTATCCACATTTTTTGGAGCTAAAATTACACTTTTATAAAAATTGAGGAGAGGCTGACGAGAGGTTCAATAATGAGGAGGTGACTGAGGAGGTTCTACGTGGAGGGGGGAGGAGGGGTTTTAAATGAGTTAAAAAACTCGTTTAAAATAATAAATACACCATAAAATTTAAAAAATTAATGAGGAGTGGTGAAAAGGGGGGAGGTGCGGGAAGGAGGGGTTTAGGCCTGTATTATGGTCTTATATCTATATAATGTAGGGAGATATATTACATTCTTTCTAAACAAAAATCATATAGTCTTCTTACTTCATTTGTTGTTTCTTCAAAACTTTAGTATAAAGAATATACTTATGGTACTAAATATATAGTTATACTGTATTTAATTTTTCAGGTTGATCAAGGCTCTTTATTTGAACTGATTTTAGCAGCAAATTATTTGGATATCAAAGGACTACTTGATGTTACTTGCAAAACTGTAGCAAATATGATAAAGGGTAAAACGCCAGAAGAAATTCGAAAAACTTTTAATATTAAAAATGATTTTTCTGCATCTGAAGAAGAACAAGTTCGCAAAGAAAACGAGTGGTGTGAAGAAAAATAAATTGATTAAATCATAAAATATTTATTTCAACTTTATTTATTAATCGTTTATACGGTGTTATAAGTATTTTCACTTTATATAACATTTTTCCGAAAATTGTTATTTAAATTTCTGTAAGTAAAAGCAAACAATTACTATGAATTAAACAATTATTATTCAAAATAGTAAAGTATTTTTTATTCAAAAAAGAGATAAGCATATACCATAACTATTGTTCCTTACTGTACTTCATTAACGTCTCAATCGTCCATAGTTTCTGTTGGTTTTCAAGCCTTAATAATATTTATATTCGTATGTCCATTCTCGTATCATGTATACCCGTTAAGTCCACATTATTAATAATCTACTATGCTTTATTTAATAGTGTGATAAATTGTAGTTGAATTAAAAACATAGCAAATAGTAAATTTACTATAAAAAAAGACTAAAAAAATGGATTGATATGAACAAATAACACAAGTACTAAAAAAGCTATTTGAAAGCTACTAAAATAATATAGTTATAACAAATTAGTATATAAGTTAGTATTTAAGTATTATGTATACCAGCTTATGCACAGGCAATTTTATTTATCTGTTATAGGATTATGATGTAATTTTCTGGTCAAATAAAAAATATTTGACATTTTTCAACTTTGAAAAGTTTATTCTAGCATACTTTTGTGTGTAATTTAATAAAACAAAAGTGGCTTTGTCACTTCTGCTGTAAACTGCATTTATGCGACCATGAAAAAACTAAAAAATATTACGGATAATAAGAATCTTACTTAGGAGGTTGAAACAAAGTGAAATAAAAACTAAAATCGCTTTGTCCTGCGGACATAAAATAATTAAGATTGTTTATATTACAACGAGTGTAAAATTCACATTTTACGCCTTATTTTTGTAGGTAAACATTACTGTCGCAGTAGTGCTACTGTAGGCCAGCAGTAGTATTGTTGTAGTCAGCAGCAGAACCTCTGCACAATGCAAGTACTCATAAATATTTATTATTTCCCAAAAGTGATTTTTAGTGACTAAATAGTGATTTTTTGAAAAATTTGTAAAATTAGAGCCTTTTTGGCATTCTCTCAAAAACTGTTAATCCAATCGAGTCGAATCAGTGTTCTTTTTGTTTGTATTTTAATCCTCTAGAACTTTTTTCCTGGCACCATTTTGATTGATCCATTAGTTCTCACAGAAAGTAAAAACCTACTAAAAATTTTCTTTGCATTAAACAATTAATCACAAATTAATTAATCGGATTTGCGTATTGGTTTGACAATCAAATTAATCTATGCATTATCATATTTATTATAGTATTGCAGGCCTGCAGTAGTGTGACAGTATCTTAACAGTACTACTATTGCTTTCTAAGTAGTACTATCATGGCATCAGTATATATTAGCATCTTTTAGGAGAATAATGTGCATTGCATGAACATGCATTTTCAATCTACAAATTGACATTCAAAATAGCACGATTCAAAATCGGTAGAGAATCACCCGTTCGTTACAAAATGGCAAATAAAAATAAGATTAAAATGAATTCATTAAAGTAGATGTTTCTGTACATTTTCGAATAACCATAAAAAAAATTATACAAATATGATTTCAGTATTATCAAAATTTATTATGTCGTTTTCGTCCACTATATTTTGAATCTAATTTGACTTTTTTTCCTTCTCGTCTGAATTTTTCCTTCTTTTTCATTATAAAGCCTTTCTTACATTTTAATAATCCATTTCTCTTAGTGTCACTTTTTCTGCAACATAAAAGTTATTAGCAGTTTTCTTCATTTTTAACATTAGAGATAAGTAAAACTAATAATAAAATTAAATGTACCTTTTAAATATAGTTCTTTTTTGCTGATGATCGTAATCAATTGCTGTTGGTAAGTTTGTACAACCGCTAGTCATTAAGACTAGAAAAAATTTCTTTGCTTTTTTACTATTTGGATAATCAATTATGGTTCCACCAAAAAAGCCTGCTTTAGTTGCCGCTGTAGTAATTAAATTAACTTGATCATCATTTTGAGGATAAAATTGAAATACTGCACGAGCTCCATTTGATAAAATTGAAAATAAAGAGCTAAAAAATGCTTTTAATCGTTTTTGAAGTAGATGTCTAGAATTATCTATATTACAAATCCATTGCAGAGCAGAAATGCTAATAACTCCATCGAAAGTAGATGCTTTAAAAGGTAAACCTTGACCCATGTCATTTAATATTAGGTCACCCTTAACTTTTCTTTCTACTGCAACTTCTGAAATAATTAACAACTTCTTTGTAAATGACGTAAGTTTATTTTACTTATGTGTAAAAATTTGCTTTCTCATGGAGGAAGCTACATTGTCAAAAAATAAATTTGTGTCAATTAAAAAACATATCCATAACGAAAGATAAAAATATTTAAAAAATATGTAAAAAATATGTCTTACCTAACATAGAAGTTGAGATATCAATACCAATCCAGTGGTAACCATGTTTTTCTAAAACGGTACCACTTAATCCTGAGCCACAGCCAATATCCAGTAACAAAGAATGTTGATTTTCAGGTAACAACAACAATTCTAAAGCTCTTTCACACATCTGCTCTTGAATTTGAATTATTCGAGAACTAAAAACAGTATACAATTGATGTAATTGAAGAAATTAAAGTACTTATTTTAACTTTCTAATACTTACACTTGTACTTTATATAGTTAGACAAATAAAATCTTTAGAATAAGTTATCCCAACAAGAAAGGTCCCATAAATTCTAATAAAAAATTCTAAAAGCAAGTGCCAATATCTAATAGACTGTATGATTTTTACATTACTTCTATTAGGTTTTATGGGATCTTTGCAACTGGGATGCGTGCGAAAGAAAGAATAGTTTGTTTTAATATTTTTGTTATCTAGATATTTAAAATTTACTTATTGTGATATTTTATTGTTACAACTTATTTTCAATATTATTTATTTATTTAATATTACAATAACTTACTTGTATGTGTATTTCTTTGCCTCTGTATCATTATAAAACTGAAAATTAAATAAAATAATTTAACAATTGTTTTTAATAGATATTATTTACAGTAAAAAATACAGTAAAATAAAACGTCATCAGATATTCTCTTTAACTAGTTTTATTAGTAAGGATTAAAACTTGAATGTCCCAATAAAAAGTTTTAAATCTATCAAAATTTGATATTTGTTTTTCACTTTATTGATTTTAATAAAAATATATTAAAGTATAAAAATTAATTGCAAATTCGTTTTAATATACTTCTATAAATTTTTTAATTTCACTGGTGAGCTTTCTAGAGCGTACTTGCTATAAAGAATAAATTCAACAGAACAATGGATAACACTGTCACTGAAAATCTGGAATTTTATCTAAATTTTATATTTGCCTTTGTCAAGATTGTATCATTGCAGATACAGTTACTTTAAGTAAAATCACTCTAGTTGCAAATACAGTAAAAATAGGAAAAACCAATGGATTTAATTTTTTATTTACAAGCACAGTCACTGAAATAATTTGATATTCGGTTTGGAAAGGTAATTTAATACTCAACTAATTCTGGAGGCGCAGAATTTTCCGGTCTATCAGGCATTTTTTTTATTTAAATAATTAACCTACAATTTAATTTTGTTTTTTTCTCAAGCTTAACTGTTGAAATTTATATTATTCTGCTTAATGTTTATTATGATTTTATAATGAAGGTTATTAAAGGCCGCCACAGTTCTGTAGAAAAAGGCAACAACGGTAAGAAACGAAATTAATGTTTCAATATCTATGCACTGTAAAAAATTCAGTGTGTAAAATTACTACACTTAACGTGTACGTGGGTAATAAAACGACCTACTTTGAATGTAGCGACTTTACTATATTGGCTTTAGCAATTTTCCTACCACAAGAGTAGAAGTACCACTTGTATAAGCATAAATACTGACCGATGAAGTGTATTTATGCTTATAGGAGTGGTACTTCTACTCTTGTGTCTCGTGGTGGGAAAATTGCTAAAGCCAAGGAATATAGACGCTTATAGAAGCGTAGGTTCAAATGGGCCGGAGGGGATCAAAATGGATAGTACCAAACTGACCGCGAGATGTCGCGCGAATGGTCTAATTGAAATCTGACAGCATGCTAGCTTTCTCTTGCTGTAAGAGTATATTCAAACGAAAAAAGCGCTTGTATTATTAAGATAGAATAAGCTCCTACGAAAATGAATATGTTCATGCATTAAAAATAAATAAATTTAATAATACAAATGTAATTATAAATGATGAAAAAGATTAAATAAAATGTTACATTTGATAAAATGTAATAATACTTAATTTAATACTTAATAAATTAAATAAAATATAATAAAAATGTGACGGATAAAACTGAATCTCCCCTACAAGCCGGACAACGAGGCACGCGGAGCGACGCCACGCCAACGCATATTTATTTTCTTTTAATACCGAATCTTAATGCGCGTAATTTTCCCCGAGGTACGACGGCACTTGCAGACACACACACACAGGCTTTCACCCCGGAGTCCAATCAGCTGTTTGCCGAGGAGACGCATAGAAGACATCTTAGCGAGCCGTTGGAGAGGAGATCGCCTTTCCCGCCATGCAACATGTTCGGCGTGATCGGCGCCCTACTGCAAAAAATCACGTGATAAATCAAGTGATTTGTCAGGTGATAAATCAGGTGATAAATCACGCCAAAACGTCATCTGACTATGGTAGAAAAAAAACTAAGTCCGAAATTCTAAAAATCGTCTAAGTCCTTGAAAATTTTTTTTTTGTAGAACTATGTTTTTAACGCGTTTTGGACCATTTCCTGTCGATATAAATAAATTTTTTTTTTTTTATGAATTTTTGGGAATTTGACTAAGTCCATCACCTGAAATATTTCTAAGTCCTTGAAAAAAAAAATTTCGTAGGACCATGTTGTAACGCGTTTTGGACCATTTCCTGTCGATATAAATTGTCGAATTTCGCGAGTGTTTTGTGAGGTACCACATAAACTTACGTAAATTACATTAATGCCCCCGCATTTTGCTCTTTTTGGTCAGCAATGGCAAAAATAAAAAAAGAAGTTAAATTATGCTCGGTGAGCAACGATTTATGCATTTTAGTGGAATTCCTAAATGAAACCGAGCCATCTAATAACAAACCTTTAACCAACACTGAATATTTGAACTAGCTAGTAAAAGGAAAATATTTAAATATTTCATCAGTCGTAGAAGAAGAGAAAATCGTCAATTGAATTTGCCATTCAACTGCGACTTTAGTACAGCTTCCAAAATGAAAATAAAATTATAAAATGCAAAATTTGATCAGCATCCAGCTAAAATGATAGCTGTAGGTGTTAAGTAATATACTGTGGATGTGTACACATGTATATATATGTGTATATATATTTTTATTCTTGACAAGTGATTTTTTGTACAAAATACCAACTGAATACTTTCCTTGTTCGTTTTTTTATACGAAGGGGCCATAGGCAACAAATTTTGAACATATAAGTATCTATAGACTATAGAAAGTCACTCAACAAGCTATAAAAGGGAATACAAGAACCAAAGAAAGAAATTGGATTGACCGTCGTAAATATTTTTATCATCTGGACCCTTCGTATAAAGAAATCAACAAGGATAATCTTAATTATGTATTCCGTATAAAAATTAACAAATGATAAAAATATTGACACCGGTCGATATAATTTATTTTTTTTATCGAAAAAATCAAGAGTATAATTTCATTACATAGAATGATAAAAAATAATAGATAACTATTTTTCCGTTTTTCATCCAAACTTTACTAACAAAGATATAAATGATTAATAACAGTGATGTAACTATGGCGTACTATATCTACATTGTGCACAATTGTGACGTCACACAGATTTTTGAAACGCGCTATATTCGCAAAATATAAACAAAACCTCAACCGCGCTATCTTTCAAAACATAACCTCCAAAACGTTTATTTTAACAAAATCTACAGTTGCCTAGCTACCAGCTCAAATGCATGCGTGGCGAAAACTGCTATCAGTGGCGAAAGCTCGACTATATATGTATAATGAATAAAAGAATATCTTTCGCCATCGAAATCAGTGGCGAATGTGCGTACTTTCGACCAGGGGATAAAGAAATAGTACAATTTATACGGGTGAATTATTTGCGTCGGGAGACGTTTTTAGGCCGAGCGAAGCGAGGCCGAAAAGTCTCCCGAGGGAAAGATTCACTTACGCACTAGTGTGAAACCGTATTTTTCTCCACGAGAGCCGCAAATCGCATGCAAACATGCGTATTTGAGGTTTGAGTGGAGAAAAATGTATTTCTACGTAAATTGGATGTACTAGAAATGTGTACTCAGAGCTTTTTGGGATCGCTGAAAAAGAATTGCTCTTTGCCGAACTCGGAAACACAAACGAGGATGCGACGGTTATGGTTTCCATTTTGTTGTTGTTTTTTCTTTTTTTTTTTTAATATTCAAATTTTTAAC
This sequence comes from Sycophila sp. Sp_5, assembly GCA_018906775.1. Taxonomy (NCBI): domain Eukaryota; kingdom Metazoa; phylum Arthropoda; class Insecta; order Hymenoptera; family Eurytomidae; genus Sycophila; species Sycophila sp. Sp_5. Next base: position 369,726 of record JACCID010000082.1, read on the forward strand.
TTACAAGAGATCTTGTATTTTCTACTTTTTACGTAAAATCCTACAAAAGTTTTTTAATTTCAAATCCTCCAATTTTTCTAACATATTTTACACTATATTAGAACCATCATTTTAAATATTTCAAATCTGACAAAATATTTACAATCTGTGTTCCAAGAATCTACTTTGCAACAAAAATCAAAATAAGGTTTCCGCAGATAAATTCTTTGAGAATGAATTTTTTGATAAGCATTGGTCTTTTTTGTTAAAATTTTTGGGGGACACTTCCATGTGTTCATTTGGGACAAGTGTCTCGCCACGTGGTCTTGGCGGTCCCCGAATCCCTTGAAATGGGTGAGTTTCTTTTTTTTGCAAGCGAGTCTATTTGCGCAATTATTTATTTAGTTCAGGTAACGATTTATTAGCGAAGTTGGTCCCAGGAGGCCATCGGAAATTTCAATTATTTTCGAAGCTGTATGAACATCTCTGCGCCGGTCACGTCTAGCAGGCTTTCATTGCGTCGTTCCTGTCATAGCGCCAGCAGTCATAGTGGTCACCAACATCTCCAGACCGGCCACGTCTTACAGACTGCATTTGCGTCATTGCCGTCATATATCAGATTAGGAAGTCTTTGGGGAGTGCGCATCTGCAATATGGAGGCTTTTGAGTATTTTTTGTTATCCACTTTTCTGGACTAGACTCACAGGATTTGCTGGAACAACCATCAGTTAAGTTCCTCGAACAAAACTGGGAGCTGGCGGGTCAAGTCTTATCAAAGGATAGGATTAAATTGGCCGTTGACTCATTTGAATCCTATAAAACAGCAGGGGCCGATGGCATTTTTCCAGCCCGTCTTCAAAAGGGAGTGAATTTACTGTTGGAACCGTTGACAGCAATTTTTAAGGCTTGTCTGGCGTTTGGATATGTGCCAACCGAACGGAAGAAGGCAAAAACATCTTTATACCTAAACCTTACTCAGAAGAGGGACTCAGAAGAGGGAGGGAAAGTCAGTGGACTCTGCACTTGACGAGGCAACCTCTAGAATCAAGAAAGGGATGAGGAACAACATTATGGTATTAACTGCTTTCCTCGACGTTGTGACATCCCAGATAGCAAACATATTATTAAATAAAATAAAACTTTTTCGTAAAACCGAAACTGAAAACTTGAATGTGTTACTTGCGATGCGCTCTGTCTAGAGGGCGAAGGACCGCGGCTCACTATGTAAACAGTATTGCGTCGCCCGGCGCGTAAACAAAACAAAGGCCCATAATAGATATAAGACAGCGAAATTTAGGCGACTCGCATCGTTTTCACACGATCACTTCATTCTTATCTTTTTTTGATACCCTTCTAGCGGGTCCCCTAAACGAGCACTTATGTTCTGGGGTGCACTTTGCCGATGCGGGTCTAATTTTGAAAGCCAACTCACATATATAGCATATGCGAAAAGCTGTAAATTATACTTTGTATCATTTTGATTAGAATATTAGTTTTTAATAAATTTCAATTCGTTATTTTTCAATTCATTCATAAATTTAAATTCTTATTTTCATTTTCATCTTTACTAACGGAGGCGACTTTGGGGGCATGCGCACCTCCAAAGACGTTCCTCACTAATACTTACAAAAAGTCGGAGTAGTGGCGGGTTGACAGGGGGCATTACCCTCCCCTGGCCCATGCTACTCTGTCCAACCGCTATAGGCGAGTGGGGATACTAGGCGAGGTTTGTCGCGCCTAGCATTTTTCCACTGGGGCCGCCCAATGCCTAGGAAAGCGCGTTAGTGCACCAGAATAGTCGAGTGCACAGCGTTTGCTTACTCCATCACCTCCACCGATTGGGATACTTCGGGTCCAATCAGATTGAACCCGGTGTTGCACGCATTGGTGGTCCTTTTCGGCTGCACTCGCCTACGAACACTTGCGTTCAGGCCTAGTGCATTGCCGACGGAGGACTCATATACGATCAAGCGCGTTACAACGTCAAAGGTGCGACAAAACGGTACTAGTAAACTTCACCACCAAATACAAGGTTAAGACAGTGGGACTCATAAAGTTATTCATAAAGACACTCTCATTGTCACATGAGGCAAAGTATTTGGGATCATTTTTTATTTAAAGCTAAAATGGAGGAAAAACTTGGAGAGCATAAAAAGGAGCTTCTTTGCTGCTTTCTGGGCTTGCGGAAGAGCCTTTGGTGCAACATGGGGTCTGAAACCCAGGATGATCTTATGAATTTACACGGCGGTCCTCAGATCGAGGCTCTTTGCATGGCGCCATTACTTGGTGGCCTCGTTGCAAGCTAAAAACGGGAAATTAGTTTTAGATAGAATGCAAGAGAAATAACGGATCCTAGAAGGTCTACGCCATTGAAAGCTTTAAAAATCGTGCTAGAACTCCCCCCTCTTGAAACTCTGGTTAGGGCGGCAGCACTTACGGCGAAGATTAGGGTCTCTAAGGACTGGCTTATGCATGTGGTCACGAAATCGTTAAATCAATTAGCGTGAATCAGAATCGTGGTACAAGGCTAGATAAGGTTATCCGCAACTACAGGTTCGAAAGGAACTTAGAGGTTGCATACATCAACAAGCGGAGGAAAACCAGATATACTATAACTGGTTTACGGACGGTTCAAAAACGTATTAAGAGTTGATGCGACAGTGTGGCTATACCCTGCTAAAAATAGTCGATTGAAATCAATTAAAGAAATTTCAATTGCTTTCAAATGTAGAGCTTAATTAGACAAATGACCATTCAAATGTATTTAAATGAAAATGGTATATTATCATGCAATTAAAGTATATTGAAAAATTTTATGAAAGTACATTGAATGCAATTGAAATCAAAGCATAATTAATTGATTTCAATAAACTTTTACAAATCAAGTTCTATTACTGCCAATACTAGAATATTCATAGAAATTTGTGTAAGTGCAATTGAAGTCGATTAAAGTACAATTAAATTTAATACATTTTAATGTACATGAATGTAAAAAGTTGATTTGTTCACATTTAAATGCATTAAATTTAATTTTATAATAATTACATTTTAGTAACAAGATTATATGTTAAAAAACAATTTTTTTATTGTATTAATTTTAAATTAAATACAAGTTAAATATAACAAATTATATTCTAATAATATACTTTTTTGAAATCTGTTTTTTAAATATTTACATGATACATATAAGAATTTTAAAGATTATAAGATTATAAGATACATATAAGAGTTTTAAATGAATTTTTTAAGTGTTTTTCACTTGTCTAATGCCAGTAATAATGAATAGCGAAAAAAAAATTTTGAACCGACAGTTAATTTCCATTTTTTACTTCACTCATTGCGCAAGGATAAATAAAAAAAAGAATTTTTATGATGAAGAGAAGAGATCTTCACTGTTTAAGTGACTTGCCGAATCATGACCACTCGCCTCGCCTCGAATAATGTTTCATCACTGTCATAATGTTTCTCTTTGGCTTCTTATATTTTCTTCTCTTTTGCATTATCACTTACAATATTCTTTATCTCCCTTAGCTTTTCTTCCCCTTCTTCTGCGTTATCACTTGAAATAATAGCCTCTTCTTCATCACTATTTTTAATACTTTCTACCGTTTTCTTTGGCTCTTCAACGTCTTTTTCTATTTCGTTATCACTTCCTAAATTTATAAATTTATTTATAAATCTATGGTTTTTCATAGTATTGCATACGGCCGAATGAAAAAAACCAATGACAGAGTTGTGCAATTGCTTACAGGAAATTATTTTCATATTATTCAAATTTTAAACAGCGAAAATGATGATTGCACACTGCGCTTAAAATTAATAACAATTTCTTCAATAAAACCTTTTCCTGCAGTCGATCACATAGACGAAATTGAAAGTGAAAATTGTAATACCTACATCACTTATTTATGTTCTTTACCCAATAGAATCGAAATTCAATAAATTTTATTCAAAATTTATGTAATTAATCTGCATAATTAATTTAATCAGAATAAATTATTTTTATATTATTAAATTGCTTTTATTATTCAAAGATTAATTTAATAGTCTACTTCCAACTCACGCTACACGAAAAACACCTCTTATCAAAATTTATCAAAATATATATAAATTAATTAAATATCTGCAGTTAATTCGCCAATTATATTAAATTGATATTGTGAGAATCTCCTGCAGCCTCATGGGCCTAGCAGTACCTGCCGACTCTTTATTTTGCCTACTACCGAGCGAGGGGAGGACACAGCACTGACCCCCCCGCTTAGGTGTGATGGGAGGACACGGCTCTAACCCCACCCACCCTGTAGCCCAGCTTTTTCCCTCTACCTTCTCTGCCGGCAGATCTCCTCCTCTGTCCCTAATCCTACTCCGCATTCGCCCAGAGTTATGCCTGTGGAACGGGGAAAACCTGTGGCCAAACCTATTACTAGGGTAAATGTCAATTAGGAAAACCCGTTCCGGAGTGGGTTATTGAGAATGCTCAAATTAGATGCCCAAGTCACATTTCGTAGGCCTGAGCATCGAATTTGTCATTCTCATACCTCCCGCTCACTTTGTTGAGTGTGGAGAAAAACACCTAAGAGATCGAGGAAGCATCGCAACTTCCAGCGCGGTCACCCATCCAAGTAGTGTCCATGCCAAAAGTTGCTTAACTCTCCCGAACGCCCGAGGTGCATCTCCACCACTCAGCCAAAGCGTCGGTATACATTTAATTGATATTAAAATGTATTATAAAATTCATTTCCAACTAATTAGGTATCATTTATAGTAAATGTGTCAATTAAGTTCAATTGGCATTACAATGTATTAAAAGATCTATTAAAATGAATTAGAATCTATAGTAAATTTACCAATTCAGGTCAATTGATTAGAATTTATTAAAGTTTATTAAACTCAATTGCGTATCTACTGTAAATGTGCTAATTAAAGTCAATTAATATTGAAATATATTAAGATACATTCAAATCAATTGGATATTAATAACAAATTTGTAGATTAAGATCAATTGATTTTCAAATATATTAAAGTTCATTAAAATACATTAGATATCTACAGTAAATATGTCATTAAATTAGATTGGAATTAAAATGTGTTAAGATCTATTCAAATCAATTGATTATTAATAGTAAGTTCGCCAATTAATGTCAATTGGCGTTGAAGTATATTGAAGTCTATTAAAAACAATTAGGCATCTATAGTAAATTTATTAATTAAAGTAAATTGATATTATATTTTAGTAAATTGTATTACATTGAAATAAATGAGTAAATAGATGATTAAAATCAATTTAAAACCATAATCAATTCAAAGCCATTAAAATCAATTCAATCTTAATGTAATTTTTAGGAATGACTATTGAAGCTATTAAATATTATTGAAATCAATTTAATTTTTAACAATCTGAATTGATTTCAATCGATTATTTTTAGCAGGGTAGAGGGGGGCAGTAGAGAAATTGGCCGAAGACACCGATGGCCAAATTTCTATGCAGATTTGCACCAGAGCAAGCCAGGTACCGATCACCGTCGTGGTCTGACCCTATTGCAAAAAATTACGTGATAAGTCAAGTGATATGTCACGTGATCTAACTAACGCCAAAACGTCATCTGACTATGGTAGAAAAAAAACTAAGTCCGAATTTCTAAAAATCGGCTAAGTCCAGCACCTGAAAAATTTCTAAATTATGTGAAAAAAAATGATCCGTAGAACCATGTTTTTTATGCGCTTTAGCACATTTCCTGCCTATATAAATAGTCGCCCAGGAATCGATTTTTTTTTTATTATTTCTTGTTAATTCTGCAAAATGTAGCTGAAAAAATTAATAAAACATCAAAATTAAAAAATTTTTTATTTACATTTAACAAGCATTATAAATAATAAACAGAACTATATATTGTTTACAAATTTTTAATAACATTATTTTTTTGTATAAAAATATAATATATCTATAAGATAATATCAAAAATTTTTTTTTATTAATAGTGACATAAATTTGGCATTGGGCAAATGTACATTTTATCAACGTTCATAAAAACACATATTCTGTCGATGTATTTAGTTGGAATAATAATCTCCAGCGAACCAATACTTTGTATTTTTGAAATGCATGGTAAGCTTGTTCAAAACATTTTCTGGTTTGGACATTATTGCAAATAGTATATTCAGTACCGTCTTCTTTTGAAACTATTAAGGCAACAAGGCTTACAAAGTTTCCACCCTTCGGTAAACCGAAGGAATTATTTAATCTTTTTTGGATTTTAAATGAGATTCGTATAAACAATGATCTTTCACCAATTTAAGAAAATACTCTGCGGAATTTATTGACAAGTTTTGAGAGCGTAATATGTCATTATCACCTTTGAAAGGCCAGAAATATAATATGTCAATTCATACTGTAACATTTGCTACTCTTGAAAGAAGAATATTTTTACAAAAGTGTAGGACATCATCATTGCGTCACAGGCTACTCGCTCTTCTAGTACTAAAAGGCTATGATTAATATTTACGAATCTTACCACTTGTTGAGTGACACCTTTAGCACAGTTAATCGCTTTTAATAAATAATGATTAGCAGATTCGAAACTAAAGGTTGAATTACTCCAGAGCGGTCCCAAATTTAAAAAAGTCCTACTTATCTGTAGCAATAAGTGAACATTAAACGTCATCATACTTTTACATTACAGTTACATTACATTACATTACGTTACTTTTACATTATACAGTTCTTCGATTTCAGCTACAAACAAAGGCAACAGTTTGTCCGCTTCATTCAACTCATCAATGTGAATTGTATCTTTTAACAATATATACAATGATTCGACGAAAATAAACAATATTGCATTTGTTTAGCATTTAAAATAATGGGAAAATTAACGAAACTGTAATAAAGTAAAAAAATTTCCCATTCTCTGGCTTTCCAATCCTTTTTACAACTTTGTTTTCTAGAATAACGAGTAGCTTGTTGAAGAACCGTTATTAATTCCATTTTTTTATCAATTTCCTTAATCTTATCTTCTTTTAGAACATCAACATGGTAGCACGTAAATTGTTTTGTTACTCCCTCTAGGGCCATATGCGTATAGTCAGGAATAAATCCATCAATAATATCAAAGTGCAAAAATTTAATTAACGGTGACGGGTTTTTTATACCATTAACAGGATTATCCTAATTTGCCTGTAGCATTAGTTCAATGTAGCGTTTGTTACGAATCAAAAAGACATATACAAATTTCGTATGAAATGTTCGTAATACAGCGTTCGAATTTGTGTGGTATTTTTGATACGTATTTTTTTAATCTTCATTTATTTTTATGTTATTTAAAAAAAAGAAATTAGTTTGTAGCCTGCTATACTGCCAATTATGGGGATTATCATATCTATGATAACACTCAAACTGGGGGAATGACCTTAAAAATGATTATTTTATCCATATTAGAAATAAGATCACGTACCAAAATTATGTAACAAAATAAGGTAACAATAATACGTATAAAAGTTACGTAGAAAAGTTACGTATTTTTGTTACATAATTTTTTCATAAAAGTTACGTATTTTTGTTACATAATTTTGGTACGTGATCTTATTTCTAATATGGATAAAATTATCATTTTTAAGGTCATTCCCCCAGTTTGAGTGTTATCATAGATATGATAATCCTCATATTTGGCAGTATAGCAGGCTACAAACTAATTTCTTTATTTTAAATAACATAAAAATAAATGAAGATTAAAAAAATACGTATCAAAAATAGCACACAAATTCGAACGCTGTGTTACGAACATTTCATACGTAATTTGTATACGTATTTTTGATTCGTAACAAAAATACGTAATAAAAATACATATTTCTTTTCCATAGGGTTGGTCTCAGGAAGCAATGGAAACTAACCGTTAAATTCTTATCTACTCTACTGTCACAAGCTCTAACTGCACGATAGTCTCTGTTGAGACATTTTTTATGATCTGCAAAATTTTGATATTCTATACTAATTATTTTTTTAATTTATAGTTAAAATAAAACTCTAATCACTATAGTTGCAAGACGCTGAATGAAAACGCGTGGATTAGCGTAGTTGTACTTGGAACCGTGAGGGGTTAGTCCCAATAGCGAACACGCAGTTTCGAGCCTGTATTCCTGTCGTGCAGGGCCCCTAAAGCTAACCTTTAAATTTATTTGTTTATTGTTTACACGTTTAACTATAATAATTTACCTGATGATGATGTTAAGAATTTTTTATATTTTCTATTATTTATGATTTGCGAATACTTATGACAAATTTTCCCAGTTTACTTAAAGGTATTACTTGTCAATCTTGACCATGTACTACAATTATATTATAATATTATACATATTAGAATATTTAAGCTAAAAGATTAGCTTTAAAAAATTCTATTTATTACTTTTACATATTACTTTTAGAAGAAAAATTTCTTTAAATCCCCTTTGTAATACTTTTGAGAAAATCCCATTTTAACTTTTCTACCAAGTCGTAAGATCTCTATGTTGATGTAGAATTTTAATATTTTATTGATACTTAAAATAGTTTTTAATTTCCATGTAAGTAGACCTGAATGACATTATCACTAAGAGTAGTCGATTATGTATTTAGGTTTTCTTTCCTCTAAAACAAAATGAGATTATTCTTTAGTAAATGTCATTTTCTTGCTGCTTTGTTTATTAGTTCGAAATATAAATAGAAATCGAAAAGAAATGTTTAAATAATTCAATTGGATTTAAGTTGTTCCATACTATCCAAATAATGATAAGGGCGAGTACTTTGTCAATATTCTTTAAAAAAAATTAGAGTAGAAAATTTTTAGCAAATAAGTATACAAGCAAAATGAATATTGCATTATATTGTAAAATCCATTTGGAGAATCTACTTGGAAAGGGGTAGAGTTCTCAGCTATTATTATTAGCTAGCTCGAATCCGTTCCTTCTGAGGTGGGATTTCTGGATTTTTCATCTCTACTTAATTTTTGCCAGATGTTTCGTTCTTTTCTCCTTTGATTTTCCTTTCTAGTATTAAAACTAACAATTTGAATTTCTTGAGAACTATGTTGACATGGTGTCCAAGTACTTATTACTCTTTAAACATTTTATTTGAGTTTTTGTACTGTTTTTAGATGGTTTTCATCCAGTTCAATGAGAGAGTTTGCTCCTTAATCTGCCACAATTATATCAGAAGGACAAAACACAATATTACACGTTCTAATTAATATTCATTATAAATTCTCTCCCAGTGCCCCAGTTAAAAATATGATAATATCCGACCAGGAAGTGCATTACAAAATAAATAATTTAAAGATTGCTCAAGTACTTGGACTGGATGGTATTACCTTTTCCTTTTTTAAAAAAGCATTAATGTTACATTTCCACCAATCTGAAAATTTTTTAATAAGTCATCTTTCATCTTTCTGGAAAATTAGTTTTATCTCACTAATACACTAATAAGTAAATATAACTTTGGAACAGATATTAAACATTATAGACCAATTTTGATTATTAGTATTATACCTAAGATTTTCATTAGTTTAATCCATACCCACATAGCATGAAATAATTATGAGAAAGATTCACAGAAAGGTTTGAATGAAACGTTGCTGAATCCTTTCCCGCAGCTTACTAATACCTTGCAATAACATTTCACAGAAATATTTCTTGAATCCTTTCAGGAACATATCAGAAAGGTTTCACTAAAATATTATTATTGAAAACATAAAACCATTCAAGAAAACAAAGTAAAATCTTTGCAAAAATATTTCAGAAGATATTTCACGAAGTGCTTGCAAGCACATTTCAAGAAATATTATTTTAAAGATTGCAGAAACCTTTTCACAAGCATTCAGCATAAAGGTTTTTTAAAATATTTTATAAAAGTTACTTATTTTATGAAAAGTATCTGCGAAGTTTCATTAAACATTTCACAGAAACCTTTTAGAAATGTTTTAGACTCATTTCAGTGTAAGATTAATTTTCGCAATTAAACATATCACAGAAACCTTGCTGAAAGTCTGCAGGAACCTTTCATGAAATAGTTTGTGAAAATTTTCCAAAATTTTTAGCAAAGTAATTTACAGTCATATTGAAAAATCTGCCATAAGATTTTATGTATTTTAGGTATTAGGTATTTCTTTTAGTCAACTTTCTTTAAAGAGTAATAAACCATTTCTTATTTGTAAGTGTTCACTAAATCTATTATCACTTGCTGGTGTCACATCTGAATTACTTTTACCATATTACACACCTTTTGTAATCGATTTATATTCACTGTACTTATTTGTGATAGGTAGCAGGCAAGATGTTGACAGTCTTATTTTAATTACCTTTAGGTAGATATGTCGAATATCCAAAACCAGAAGATAATACTTATAGTAATGTAAAAATGCAGTAAAATTTTAAAAACACATGCATGTTCCCTATTACAAAATTAATTACCCATTTCAATTTCCTACATAGAGGTTAATAAATTATTTCATTGACAATGAAGGTAATTGGAGGCGAAGAAAGTACACTGTTTTAAAAAGACTTGAATTTTACAGCACTTTTCAACGATAAGTGTACTGTAAATTTAGTGTACTTGGTACTGGAAAGGAAATTAATGTACACTTGCATGAAAATTAATGTAGATATTTAAGTAGGCATACATTATGAAACGTGAAAGTACATTAAATTCAATGTAAATTAACATAAATTTTAATATGAAAATACTTTAAATTCATTGTAAATTTACAACAATTTGAATGTTCATTTTAATGCAGTCACATTAAATTTCAAGTATAAATGCAAAAAAATTGATGTTAAAATACATTTTCTGCATTTATACTTGAAATTTAATGCGACTACATTGAAATTGTTGTGAATGTACTCGAATTTAATGTACTTCCATATTAAAATTCATGTAAAAAATTATTGCAAATGAACATATGCGACGTCCTGCCATGTGTTACTAAATGTTGTGATAGCTAAGTGGATAACATGCTGGACTTTTCGGATCGGGTTCAAATCCCTTATGGAGCTTTTTTTTCATCTTTTTTTTTTGTTAATAAATTAAGTTTTATTTATTTTATATGTGAATGTTGACCATTTAATAAGTTTAATTTATTTAATTTAATTAACATGAAAACATTCAAACAATTTCAATATAGTCGCATTAAATTTCAAGGATAAATCCTGAAAATCTAACGCCAAAATGAATAAAATAATAAATGTTGTACAATTTTTGTTACAATTATTGTTTAATAATAAAAGCTTTTTTCTCATATAATGCTCAAACTCAATTTTGCGAATTTCTCTTTAGTGCGAAATAAATGTAATATACAAACTAGGACTCGTGGTCAAGTGGATTAGGTGTTGAACTCTGAATCGGAACGTCGCAGGTTCTAATCTCACCAAAAGAAAGTTTTTCCATTTAAGGGGATGCCGATCTTAACATATAATATTTATATATTTGTATTATCAATTTAAAATAAATTATAGTATAATTAAAATAATAACATAAATCCTATGGTTCCTATAATAATATGAACTTCACATTATACAAAATAGTTTTAGTATTTTATTTATTTCAATGTAATAAGTAGCTTTTTAAACATTGCAATAAATAAATCATATGAAATACTTATTTTGTATAATAAAATAATTTAAATACCTTTCTTCTATTTTTCATGTAATTGCTAAATACTACCATAAAATATTTAAAAAAGTTTACAAAAATATTTCAAGAAACTTTCTTATGAAATATTTTTGCAGGATTGATGTCGCGGACATAAAAATATTTCTAAAACTTTTCATGAAAGATTTTTGAAACATTTCAAACCCTTCATGAAATCTTTCAGAAACCTTTTAAAAAGTTTTCATGCTATGTGGGTAGAAAATTGACTAATAATATTGAGTGAAAAAATTATTTAGCAGCAACATGATTTTGTAAGAGGAAAATATATTACAAAATGTATATTACAAACAATGTATCTACAAGACATTTCTAAAAAACAGTCAAGGGCCAGATTTAATATACACTTTCTTCTACAACTAAATTTGATTCAGTCAATTGTAAATAACTAGTGCAGAAACTTAAACCCTAGATTTTCATATAAAAGGTGTTAAACTGTTAAAATGGCTAAAAAATTTGTACTAAAGAACATTCAGAAGTTTCAAAGGGCTCTCATCTGAAACATCTGTATATTTTTTTACATACAATTCATTTGATTATTTGGAAGCTAATACATTGTTCTTAAAAAATACTTTTGATCAATTCAATTAAAACAGATACTTAAAAAACGGATCTTTATAAATTTGTAAATATTATTATTCTACAACAGAAAAAAAGCTTTTTCTATTAACAAATAAGGAAATGTTTATTATTAAATAAAAAGATTAAAAATATAATAATTTTTTCCGCATATTCTCCATTTTTAATAAGAATTAAACGTTATTATAAATATTAAAAACCGTACGAACGTAGCAAAATTAAATTATGCTTTTGTTATCGAAATTATAAAAAAATATATTATTATTATATATTCTTACTGGGGGGGTATCCCCCTACTCGCTCTGCTCGTCCACCCCCATTTTGCAATACAAACGAATTCTAGAAAATAATTGTTGCATTTTTCTCATTTTTTTTACCTGTATATGATATGAAACTTCATTTACCCAATTGCTTTAGCGATATAATTGAATATATTTATTTTTTCAGTCAAATTCCAGAAAATTTACATTCGATATCATTTTCCGAAATTTTTTTATTTTGCTTTAATGACATACATTTAAAATGTTGTCACAGTATACCTATTTTTTATAATTCCCAGTAACTCTTAGTAACTCGATTCTCAGATGGAATAATTAGTAACATAAGTCGAAAATCTCTTGATGGAAGAACTTCTTTTGCTCCAAATATTTCATTATAATAAGATAAATCATTAAGCCCTTTTCTACAGCATTTGAAATTTCTTTATAATTTTTATTATTATGTTATTCAAACCTCTATTTTTTATTTTTCCCCTCTTTGTTTATACACCTTTGCTTTAGCGATACAATTAAATCTGTTTACTTTGTAGTCATTTTTCAATTTTCACTTTTTTCCCATTAATCTACCCTTTTGCTTTACCGATATCATTGAATTTATTTATTTTTCAGTCGATTTCTAGAAAATAATTTTTCACCTTTTCTTTACCTGTATACGATACAAAACTTCATTTACCCATTTGCTTCAGCGATATACTTGATTTTATTTTCATTATTATCGGTTTTTGCTATGTTAATGATTCAATATACCGTAGACTGTATCGCTATACGATTAAGAAATTTATTGTAAATTTTTTATCCACATTTTTTGGAGCTAAAATTACAATTTCATAAAATGAGGAGGGGCTGAGGATGGGTTCAATAATGAGGAGGAGTTGAGGAATATCACCGAGGAGGAGGGAGGAGGGAGGAGGAGGGGTGAAGAGGAGCAGGAATATTTTTTAAATATATAAAAACGTATCATTAAAATGATAAATATAATATAAAGATAATGAATAAAGGGTGGAAGGGAAAATAAAGAAGAGAAGGGGGAGGAGGGAGGAGGAGGGGGTTAATCTTGAGTTTTGACCTTATTACTATATAATATAGGGAGATATATTATTATAAAAAAATAAGATTATGAAAAATAAATCTTAATGTTTTCTAAATTTGAGTTTTCGATTCAGAAAGTTGAGATTGAGTATTTGAGGAACCTGCGGCAAAAATCGCCTTGGCGAGCGACTCAGTTTGGCCGAAGATTACCGAAGGCCTATAGGGGGGAAAATTTCCGAATTCGAAATTGATTGATATTAATCGATAGAGAATTTCATTGCTCATTTTTTGTTTATAGTTAATAAATAATAATAAATCTGAAAAACAATAAAATTTTGTTTTCAACTCGCGAAATTAAAAAAAAACACTGAACATTTTTTAACAAAAGTATATGTTATTCTTCAAATCTTTGATTCTGTTATATCGAGTTAAAAGTCTTTAAAGGAAATTATAACTGCTTTATGATTTTTTGAAAAAAAAAAAAAAAAATACGTGACTTTGCATGGCTAACTTTGGATTAAAAAAGTATCTAGGGAATTTTTGAGTTGAAAGTTCTTGCAGCAGGCTCCTCAATTTCTCCACTCGGCTAATGCAACAATCAATAGGCAAATCTGAGTGTACGAATGAAGAGTTCGTTTATACACGGTGTTAAAAGAATATTTCCGGAAAGTTATTTCACTGGATAGAAGGGCAAATTTTAAGAATATTACTTTTTCTCATTTTCCCAAATTATGAATAATAATTATCGAGTTATAGTGAATTGATAATTGCCATACTTGGCCCATCAGTGGGATAGTCTAGGTCCGGTGAGCGGGGTCTATTACAGCTAACTTTACCGCGAGACTGCTGATTGGAGCAACAAGTGCCTGGACAACACTGATTGGATAATTATCAAAATTTTCAATTGATTATAACGCGATAATTGTCGATTGCATCATAAAGTATTAAAAGGTAAAAATTCTTAAAATCTACAACTCTATTCAGTAATATAACTTTTAAAGCAGCGTATAATTTTCAATTTAAAATAGCTCGAGAATTATCCATCTAATCACAAAATGTCCAAAGGCAAAAAAGTCTTAGTATTTGTCCCTTTATCTAACATGTGAATGACCGAATATATTTTTTTACCAACATTTATAGAGAAAGAGAGGCCTTAAACACACACGCACACCCCACGCACGTATGCACGTACACACATTGGTATTAAATATGGGCATTAAGTTAACTTTCCTCCCGACATCCGATCGAAAAATTTACAATTTCGGTCTCCCTAGGCCGCAAAATAATATATGAAACGTTGGACGTAAAAAAGAATGCCTCACCTCTCAGTTCGCATCTCTCGCTCTCTGCTCGGGTGCCAATTTACATGCAATTTGGGATCATTCTTACTTTACCTCCCTTGTCACCTTGTAATATATTATTTTATGTAAAATTTAAATTGCTTGCAGGAAGATGTTTTTTCCCATCGGTTGGCCTCGAGTTTTGAACATTTCTGAAGCAAATTCAGTTTGCCATATAAACTGTAATAGAGATAAAACTTTATTTGGCATTCTTACACGTAATTCTATTATCATTTGGCACTGTAAGGTAAGAAAATTGAATATTTAATCGATACAACTAAATTGCAACACTAAAATAACTTTGTAGATAATTAAGATAAAGATAAATATATGTCATTGTTATTATTAATGCAATAAATTATAATATATGAGTATACACGGTGCTCAATACAACGTTCTGGAATCCGGTACAGTTGTGTAGGAGGTCAAATTCTAAGAATTTTTAGCCTTTTGCCATTTTTCGATATTTTTCATAATTTTTGAGTTACTGTGAACTAAAAATTAACGCTTGAATAAACCCCACCTACTCCCACTTACTCGAGCGGGGAGAGATTACCGCTGCCAGCTCGAGCGCTGATTGGATAATTACCGTAATTTTTAATTAACGATAACTCGGTAATTGTCCAACATATCGAAAAATTGCCAAAGTTCAAAAGTGCTTAGAATTTGATTTCTATATAGATGTACCGGTAAATGCACGGTTTAGTCGATAGTCGATAGTCGATAGTCGGTCAAAAGTGGAGACGCACCGGCTGCCCCTGCTCGGGGACGTGCCGACTCGCGCGTAGGCCAGAGGCCCATTGCGCTTTGCCTCCTAGTATCATCATTCCGAACATCGACATCCAATTCAAATGTCCCTATACCCCCAGGCTCGAAAAACGATGGAAGCCCGGTATCCTCTTACCTTCCCCCGCCTATAGGCTGGATTTGATCCTTTTTATTAGGGCTATAAGGCCCAGTACACTAAAGTTCCTAACATCTCCGGGCTCTAGTGTGAAATCCCCACACACCCTCCGCCTAACTCCCATGAGTCTTGGGCAGTCACACAAAAGGTGCGCGGGGGTCTCATTTGACTCACCGCAGAGCCTACAGAGTTTCCTATTCGTTTTACCTATCCTGTGTTTGTGATACTCCAGGTCACAGTGGCCCGTGAGCCAACTCACCACTAGCCTGATCTATCTTCTTTCGAATTTGATCAGCTCTGCTTTCCAGCTTCGGGGTACCATCCCATCAATGATGCTTTTGATGTGTCTGCACCCCTGGCTGTCGTGCCATCTTTTACATTGTTCCCTTTCCACCCATTTCTGGATCTTCCTTTCTAGGTGGCAAAGTGGTATGGCAACCTTGGTATCGGTTGCTCTAATTCCCGCCGCTCCTCTGTTCGCGAGTCTATCCGCCTTTTCATTGCCCAGAACACCCGAGTGTCCCGGGACCCACTTTAATTCTATGTCACACCTTTCCGCAAGTTTATCTAAAGCATTGCGGCACCTTTTCACTTCTAACGAGGTGATCTCTACCTTACTAACACTTAGTAGTGCCGCTCTGCTGTCCGAGTGTATGGTGACCTTGCGGTCTCTCCATTCCTTCTCCAGCATGTGCTCTACGCAGCTCCTGATAGCTTTAACCTCCGATTGGAATACCGTTGAATGGTCTTCCAGGGAGAGTACCAGCTCTGTGCTGGTTCCCTTTAGCCACGCTGCGGCTCCTGTTCCTTTTTCATTTTTGGACCCGTCAGTAAACCAGAGACTAGCTCCTGTTTCCTGCGGATAGACCTCTTGTTTGGGTTGTATCCCCAGTTTAAACTTCCTATCAAAGAAGAATTCCCTGGGGGTTCTGTCAACCTCCTGATTGTTATTAAGGTCCACTGACTGAACCAGTTCAGTGTCCTCATGTTCGGCTATGGCCCTTGTTGACCTGATCTTGGCCTTAAGGGCAGCCGCTCTTACCATCAGCTCCAATGGGGGGAGGTCAAGCACCATCTCAAGTGCTTTTAACGGTGTCGACCTCATCACCCCCGTGATGCCTCTCATAATTAGTGCTTGCATCCTATCCAAGGTTGCCGCACCTGTTTTCAGTCGGCATCTTGGCCACCAGGCCACTGCTCCATGTGTCAACCTAGGTCTCAGAACAGCCGTATATAGCCATTTCAGCATTGAAGGCTTGAGACCCCAGGTTGCTCCAAAAGTTCTTCTGCAGGCCCAGAAGCTTGCTAAGAAGCCATCCCTCTTTGCCTGCAGATATCTGCTCCAGTTTAGCTTGGAGTCGAATGTCACTCCCAAGTATTTTACTTCCTTGGCTAGTGGCACCTCTTCCCCAAATAGCTTGATTGGTCCTAATGGTTTTACCTTGTACCTGGTGGTGAAATTCACCAGGACCGCTTTATTAGGGTTAACGGATAGCTCCACTTCCCTGCACCATTTGGTCACTATGCTAAAAGCAAACCTCATAAGGCCTGCAATAGTGGCTTCAGTATCTCCCATGACTAGGATAAGTACGTCGTCAGCATAGGCCTGTGCGTATATGCCCCTGTCATTGAGTCTCCTTAATAGTTCGTCTATCACCAGGGACCACAGCGTTGGTGAGAGCACGCCACCTTGTGGACAACCCTTGGCTGCGCGCCCCCCTCCTTTCGCCTTACCCCATACTGCCTCAATCACCCTATCAAGTAGAGTGCGACTGATCCATCTTACCAGGCCCGTTGGCACATTGTGCCTTCGTGCTCCCTGGCAGATGCTTCTTTCGGTGGTAAAGTTAAAGGCCCCTTCCACATCCAGGAAGGCTGCCAATACCATCCCTCTTTTTGTAATACCTTTTTTTATCCTGGTTACCGCTTCATCCAGCGCTGAGTCCACTGATCTGCCCTCTCTATACGCATGTTGTGTCGGATATAGAGGGTCATTAGCCAGTGGTCCGTTCCTCATGTGTCGATCCACAAGCCTTTCCAAGGTTTTGAAGACAAAAGAAGTCAGACTTATGGGTCTGTAGTCCTTTGCTATCACATGGACTGGCTTGCCTGGTTTCGGTAGGAAAACCACTTTGGCTTTCCTCCATTCGTTTGGTATATAGCCTAGCGAAATGCTTGCCTTATAGATACCCATTAGTGGTTCTACCAGGATGTCTATACCTCTCTGTAGCATTGCTGGTACAATGCCATCCGGTCCTGGTGACTTATACGGTTCAAACGAGCCAATAGCCCACCTCACCTTTTCTTGCGTAATTATTTGTTCAGCCATTTCCCAGTCCGGCGTTGCCGCCGGCATGGGTGATCCGCTCGGCTGATTATCCTTTATCAACCCCGGAAAATGTGCGGCCAGAAGGCACTCCAGTGCCTCATTCCCATCAGCCGCCCATTCGCCCGAGGGAGTTCTTAGTTTACCCGAGGTGTTGATTGTAGGTCTTGCAAGGACACGATTTAGCCTTGCTACCTCGGGTACTCCATCCAGTTCCTGACAGTAGCGTTTCCAGCCATCTCTTTTGGCTAGTTCTATCGCAAGTTTGTAGCGTCTTTGAGCTGCCTGGAAGGCTTCTCTTTCTGCTACTCCCTTGCGCTTGCGCCACCTCCTTAACAGTATCCTTAATTCTCTCCTCTGGGTTTCCAATTTCGGATTCCACCAAGGTGCTCCCTTTTTACTTTTCCTCTCTTTCAGTCTGCAGCTATCCTCAAAGGCACCAACTATAGCGCCCTGGATTTGTCTGCTGACTGTCTCTATTTCCTCTGCTGTCGTGGGTGTGACCACGACTCCGGTTAATCTTTCTTTTAACCTTTTGAGGTATAGGTCCCAGTTGGTTTTCCTGGGGTTTCTCCATTTCTGTACCTCTCCTTTTACTTCCTCTAGCTCGAATCGGATCGTCTCATGGTCCGACATTGAGACCTCCTCCGAGACTCTCCAGTCAGAGACCATGCGACTGATTCGACTCGACGCCAGAGTGATGTCCAGAACTTCCTCCCTTACCGCATTTCTGAAGGTTGGGGTATTCCCCTTGTTCAGTATATCCAGTTCCGTAGAGGCTACATATTCCAGTAGGTCTTCGCCCCTGCTGTTGCAGTTTGTGCTACCCCAGATGATGTGATGCGCATTGGCGTCACATCCCAGAATAACTTCCTTGCCGTCTCTCTGACATTCCTCAATCAGGGCCTTAACCTCATTCGGCGGGGGCCCTTCACCAGCGTCTCCTGGGAAGTAGGCGGATGCCACCACTATTTCCATGGTGTCGCCTCCTTTCCTTATCACTTTAATTACGACCGTTGTGAGATCCGTGTGGCAGTGTTTTGACCAAGCTTCGCCCTGTAGTCCTTTCAGGATCACACAGGTTCTAGTGCGAGTGCTATTGTCGTAGAACACCTTGCCACAGCCACTCAATCCAGCCACAGTATCTTTCGCGTTAATCCATGGTTCTTGGATCAACGCGATGCCTCTCTGCATCTCAGCCAAGCTCTTCGTTAAAATTGCCGAAGCGCTTTTGCTGTGATGCAAGTTGATTTGGGTGAAAGAAACGTTGGCCCGCGCATTGTTCGCGCGTTCCTTTGTTCCTTTCATCCGTTTTTTGGCTACAGCCATACCTTTTTTTTTTTTTTTTTTTTTTTTTTTTTTTTTTTTTTTTTTTTTCCTACTTAGGTGGGAGACTTAGCATAGGTGGCCGCACCAGTAATCGTCCAGCCGCCTCCACCCTGTGCACCTCGGTTGGTGGCCGCGCTGTCAGCTCGCCAGCCGTCTCCTGTGGGTTGTCCCCACACGGTGACCGCACTGGCATGCCTCCAGCCGCCTCCTCCTGTTGCACAATAGGCAGTGGCCGCGCTGTCTGGTCACTGGCCGCCTCCTCCGCTTTGTCCCCCCCTTCTTGAATCTTTTTTTCGTGGTGGACGGCGTGTGCGCGCACCACTCCACAGAAAGGTCTGAAGGCCAGCTCCTTAAGGGCCCTGACCCCCGCCTCCTCCATCAGTACGCGCACCGCCATCTCTCCTGTTTCATTGCCAGCCGTGTCTTTTACTTTCCACGACTGGCAAACCTTCCACTCCTGGACTGGCAGAGTCGTGTTCTGCCAGCCCAGTAGCTCTATCATCTCGCCCGGGGTCTCAACTCCCCGAACGTAGAATGTTACCTTTTCCATTTTTTGGAGGGCGCTTTGCTCCACAACTCTGAGCTTGGCACCCTCCCATGGTGTCATTGTTGGCACCAGCTCCTTTAACCAACGACTGGTCTCCGAGGAGCCACAGTGGAATACCTGTGCACCCCTCAAAAACCAGTTGTCCGTAAAGCATGGGCGAACAGGTCCCTCTCTGTGGCCCAGGATGGCTGAAACAACCGCCCTGGCGACCTGAAGGCCCTGCTCGACGCTGAGCCGCTCTTCCGGGTACATGTCAGGTATGACCGCGAGTTTCATCTCGCTGGCCACCACCTGACTGTAGGCCGGCCGAGCAACCCGCTGCCCAGCTTCCGAACTCGCCTTTTTAATTTGTCGGGGAGTCGAGTTGTCCGAGGACAACTCTCCCCTGGTCCTTTTGGGAGCGGTGGTTGCGGTCTGGCCAGTTGAGGTGCTCGCCGAGTCACCCTTTCCGGCCTCCCGCTCCGCTCGCCTTTTCAGGAGTTGCGCCCCTGTTAGGCGCTTCCTCCTCTTACCTTTCTTAGGAGCAGTGTTGGCCTGTACTGGTCCGGCAGACTGGCTGTGGCTCTGTTGAGAGTCAGCCTTGTCTACACTAGTGGACGGACAGACCTCCATCTGCTTCTCTCTGACTTCCTTACCTTTCTTGCCCTCGACGGTATTGCCTGTAGGCTGTACCAGCCCAGACGCCCGTTCGGGGTTGCCTTTTGAGCTAGGGAGCTCGTCGCGAGTGGACACGGTGTACTCGCTTTCTTTCTCGTTCGACATTTGGATTGATTTTTTTACCTCGGGTGAGAGTAGTGTAGGTGTGTGTGACAGAAGTGACCCCCTGGCGAGCCCTTAGTCCTCCGCCGCCCAGTTCGCAGCAGGATCGCTCCGCAACGTTGTAGTGGCCTCGGAGGTGCCCCCCCCCGGCCCAGCGAGGCCCTGCCCGGGCGCCACCCGGCAACACTAGACCGGAGGAGATTATTCGCCGGTTGATAGGGCAGCCAGCCTGGATGGCTAGTCCATAACCGGGCCCCTGTCCTACCCGGCGGCCTAGCCGTGTCTGTCCTAGTTTTAACCCTGTACCCTCTACATCCGCGCCAAAGTTCGCCCCCCGAGACAGACGGCAGGAGGACCCAGCTACGCCAAGAAGGGTTACAGTGTCTGTGTAAGTCTGTAGTGATGTGATGTTAGTGTATCGTGGAGCCCACCCCATGTGCTACCACGAGGGTTGTTCCTTAGTCTGTCTGATGAACCTTGATAGCCTCTACCTCCTCCTCCCCTCTCAGGGAGGCTGGGGTCACCTTGTCCCGGGGAAATGGGGCATGGCCTTCTGCGCGTGACCGCAGACTCCACACTTCATAACCCTACATTTTCGCACATTCATTCGGAGAGCCCTTTTTAGGGGGATCCAGCATTCATACGGGGGAGAGCCCTTTTTAGGGGGATCCTCATGCACACTCCTCTCAGACGGTGCAAGGTTGAGCAGCCCAGTTTCATCAGGCATTAAGCCCCTCCACCATCGTCAAGGTCTCACAACCCATAGGAGGAGAAATGCACGGTTTACTGAACTTACAATTGTTTAGGGATTATTCATAATTAATTGTTTATTATTACTAATGGTTTACAATTACTAATGGATTACATTTATAAATGTAAATGGAAATTACATTTATAAATGTCAGATAAGATAATTAGGCATAAATGGTTCATACATATTATTTTAGATGCGCAAGAAAATTCTTTTTTCAACCCCTATTTAGAGATAATTCAGGGGTTGAAATATTATTTATTTATTTTTTGCGAACTTAATAATCACTTATGTTCCAGTCTCATGACTTTTTTGGCACAAAAGTTACCGTTTTGAGGTCACAGTGCCATAGACTATTTTTCTTTAAATTTATGCTCGTTTATATTGTTTCAGCCTTGTGTTCCAATATATTTTCACAGACGTTCGCAACAATGTGTTACAAAATATGGTGGAAATTTATTATTGGGATGGCGTCCGGATTCTACCATGCTTGTTCTTGTAGTAAGTTTTTTAATATGTATTGTTATTGCGATTAAAATTTATTTTGAAAAATAAGAAAAATCTATGTTACGTCACGAGCGGTTAAGGGGAGGTCGTACCATCCTACATTACCGACTGCGATACGAATCGCTGTTTCCAACTTTTCTCTGTCATTTATTATTGAAATAATGCACAAATTAAATTCCACTCAAAAAATTCATTGAAGAAGAGGGCTCAACTAAGGTAATTGAATTACGGAGTCAAAAATCGTCGTTACCTTACTAGCAAATAAGTAATGGCGCTGCGATCGATAATATTTCAATGAAATATTTCTAACATATGTCCGGGAAATATTTCTAGAAATGTTTTAGAAATGTTTCTAAAATATTTTTATAAATATTTAGCAGTAGTATAAAAGATGCATAAAATATTATTAAAATCTTTTAGAAACATTATTAGGAATAATTGAAAAAAACCTTGCAGAAATATTTCACCGAAAGGTTTCTAAAATATTGATATGTCCGCGCCCGAATCCCACAGAAATATTTCAATGAAATGTTTCATACATATTTTCAGGAACTATATTTTAGTTATATAATTAATTGCAATTTCGCTTAATATTATGTCGTGCCTGCTTGCACGTAACGTTATTTCAAAACTTCAAAATTCAAATTGCTCTACTTTAATGATGGTAGTTACCTTACACCTTATACACGGCTCAAGTTTTAATTAAATTTTTCTAGTGCAATAAAAAGAAAAATGTCAATTTCCAAAAATTTCATTATTCCAGCGTCAATCACCCTAAACCCGTCGAACTAGGATGGCGTCAGAATTTATTGCTTAATGTTCTCCCTATTGGAAAATCTTACGTAAGATCTTACGTAAGATCTTACGTAAGATTTTTCAATAGGGCTCTAATTAAGAGATACGATTACGCCTTGGGACGAGCTAAGTAAGCGACTCAGTAGGTGTCGTCGATCGGAATAATAAAATTCCTCCAGTCGTATTCCTATGCGCACGCGGGCGTACATACATACATATACAAACCAGCGTGTAGGCGAAAAAAAAATTCAATATCGTGCGTATCGATCTAACCGACGCCTCGCCTTCTTTTCCCTATAGTTCCTGAATTTAGGATATATATTTTCAGGATGGGTTTTTTTCCAGTTTTTAGTAAGGTTTCCATGATATTTTTAGTTGTCCAAAATAACCTTTTATGGAAATAATTGTAAAAGGTTCCTAAAAGGTTTTAATAACATATTTTAAGAAAGATTTCCAAAATCTTTAATGGAATATTTCTTGAAGAGTTGCTGTCAGTTTTTAGCAAGGTTTTTACGATATGTTTAATTGCCGAAATGAACCTTTCATTAATAGAATTCTAGAAGATCTCTAAAACGTTTCAATGAAATATTTCATAAAAGATTTCAGAATGTTTTTATGATATATTTCATGATAGGTTTCTGCTAGTTATCAGCAGTTTCGTAGATATGTTTAATTGTCGAAAATAACCTTTAATTGGAATTATTCTACAAGGTTTCCGAAAAGTTTCTCTGGTATGTTTTATGTAATATGTCTGAAACCTTTCATGAAACATTTCTTGAATGGTTTTAGGAACTTTTATAAAACATTTTCAAGAATCTTTAAAGAGAATGCTTGTGAAAAGGTTTCGGCCATCTTTCAAGTAATATTTCTTGAAATTTGATGGCGAGCTTTTTGTGAAATATTTTTTGAAATATTTTTGCAACGTTTCTGCTTCGTTTCCTTAAAAGGTTTCATATTTTCTAAAAAAAAAAAATTAGTAAAACCTTTCTAAAATGTTCCTGAAACGTTTCAAGAAATATTTCTGTGAAATGTTTTTGCAAGGTTTAGATAAGCTGCTGGTAAGGTTTCAGCAAGATTTTTCGGAAACCTATCTTTGAATCTTTCTCAGAAATATTTCATGCTATGTGGGATTCGATTCAAGCGACTTGACTGAATTAAGACAAAAGGATCCAACACCCATCTTTGCCTACGAGTTTTTTCCCCGGTACCGTTCGCTCGCCGTGTCGTCGTCACATATCTGAGGCGCTAGTGGTGACCGACGCGTACGCTGCTACCTGCTACGGGGTTGCGCGGCTGGAGTTCGGCGGCTGCTCACTGCTGGGCTGCGCGTACGCGGAGCGAAAACGGCGAAATGGGATGGAGTGCGACAGGTCTTTGATTCAGAAGGTGAAGAGATTGAAATAGCATCACTCTGAACTTGCACTGGTAGAAACCTTTTTATTAACTTCGGTAGTCACAAGTAATGGAGACAAAAAACGTAAATCACGAAACGCGACACGATCGTGGCGAGACTAAAACCACGCAAATTGTCGTTCGTGATGGCCTCGCAAAGCGGTCGATTGCGCCGGTCAGTCGACGCGATAGCTGCAAACTCCGGAGTTCACACCTCGGAGGAGTAGCCGCTCGGAAAAGTGTTAGCCGGCGTTTTCGAGAACGACCTGTTTGTCGGTCTTATGGTTGGCGTCTGTCTTGAAAAAAATTTGTCGTCGCACCAAGAAGCAAGAAAGCAACAGTCAAATCAGCATTTCTGACCCATGTGCTCGCTCATGCAATAGCGAATTCGATGCATGGTCTGATCGACTCGTGTCTGTGTCGGGATAAATGATTCTGCCGCTCTGTAAAGCTAGCCGCCTCCACAACCTCCTGGACAATGATCTATTTTTTTTTTTTTTTTTGTTTTTTAAGGAGGGAGGAAATCTGTTGAATGAGACCTCAGGGGACCGGTCCCCTGGTGTGTGGGACTCTCCAGCACAGAAGTTGCAGGCCTACCCACTAAAACCTCGCCCCCTTGACGCATGCCCGCCCGCTGCTCTCCGTAGTTATCTACAGGTCGGAGCAGGCGGGAGTGCTTCGAGGAGACTTCCGTCCTGGCTTGGAAACCCCCTCCCCGGAAACAGCCGTTAGGCATTACTTCGGGGGGGAGGGGACCAGGTTGTTTGCCACGGGGCACTCTCCGGAGCAGTTATCCTCTATTAACTAGGGGAGGTCCGCCTTCTTCTGTCCGAGGATGTCCTCCGCGAATTTGGCAACCCTCCCCCAGTTTTCCTCAGAGGGAGCGTCAGGGGAACGATGCCTTCAGGTGTGACCCCTCCGGCCTCGCCCCCCAGTTCTGCCCTCTCCGACATCCATCGCACACACACGAAGAAAGTGTGATGGGCATCATCTATCACGGACCCGCAATATATGCAACTGGGGTCCGCGACTTTGCCCATCCTATGCAGGTACGCGCGGAAGTACCCATGACCGGTCAACATCTGGGTGAGGTAATAGCTCACCTCCCCATGCTGTCGACCGGTCCATGGGGCCACCTGACTTATTAGTCTGGCGGTCCACCTTCCGCGCGTATCCTGCGCTCACCGATCCTGCCAGCAGGCGAGGGATTGTTCCCTAGCCCGTTTCTTTGCTTCGGCTTGTCCCTTCATTCGGTTGACGATCTTCCGCTCTCGGGCCAGGAGGTCGATAGGTATTATCCCAGCAACCACTAGTGAAGCCGCCTCCGAGACCGTGCGATACGAGCATGCTACACGAAGGGCACATCTCGTTTGCACCGCCGCCATGCGCTTGCGGTACATTTCGTACCGAAGCGCGTCGGCCCAAACTTCAGCACCGTAAAGCATGACGGACTCAGCGGCGCGTAGTAGCAGCCGCCTGATGCATGGCCGTGTTCCACCCACGTTGGTCATAACACTGCAAAGGAAAGCCACCACCACAGCCGCCTTGTCCGCCGACCTCCGAATATGTTCTCCAAAGGTGAGCTTCGCATCTAGCATCACTCCTAGATACTTCACGCATGCTTTGGTTTGAACCGACACTTCACCTATACTTAGCTGCTGTACTCGGGGGATGCGCTTCTTCGTGAGGAGCACAATCACAGCCCATGGTCGCTCATCCAATAGCAAATTCTACGCATGGTCTCGTCGAGTCGTGTCTGCGCCAGCGTCATATTGCGAGCAATAATAACAGCCGCCACGGCATCCGCATACCCGACCAGCAAGCAGCCTTCCGGCATTTCCAGTCGAAAGATCCCATCGTAGGAGGCGTTCCATAGATCGGATCCTAAGACGGAGCCTTGGGCCGCACCAGACGTTAGCTCCTTCCGCGTGGAGCCCTCCGTCGTGTAGTACGTTAGGAATTGGTCCTTCAGATAGTTCCTGATGATCCGAATTAGATACACAGGAACATCGAAGTCCCTTTCCAGTGCCCCCAGCACGTCTGTCCACCTTACCGAGTTAAAAGCGTTTTTGACATCAAGTGTCACCAGGAGACAAACGGGTCGTGAAAAGTGATTTCCCCGCTCCGTAGACCTGGCCGCCTCCACTATCTCCTGGATGGCGTTGATGGTAGATCTCCCTCTTCGGAAGCTGTACTGTCCCTCGGAGAGGTCGCCAGCCGCCAGTATCGCCGCTTGGATGCGGGATCTTAGCAGCTTCTCCAGGAGCTTCCCGGCAGTGTCTAGCATGCATAGGGGCCTATATGCCGACGGAGCATTAAATGGTCCCTTGCCCTTGCTTATCAGCACAAGTCTCGCCTCCTTCCAGCGGGAATAAAATATTCCCGCCTGAAGGCACGAGTTGTACATGCTAAGCAAGAGCTCAGGATGGCTCTTTGCCACCGCTTTTAGTATTTCCGCTGGAAGCCCGTCAGGCCCGGGCGCCTTGTTGTTCTTAAGGGAACGCACTGCGGGTTGTAGTTCCGCCCTTAAAAAGGGCGGTGCCTCGGAGCCCTCAAGGGCCAGGGGCTCATCCCGTCGTTTGGGATGAGTGGGGAACAGGGCATGGACTATTCCGTCCATTACCTCCGCGCTCATGGGCTCGCTCGTGCCAAACGCACCCAATTTGCGGGTGATAATTTTATACCCTAACACCCAGGGATCGTTATTCAGATCATCCCCTAGATTTTTCCAGCAATATCTCTTACTCGCTTTAATGGCTCGCTTTAGAGCTCTTTTCGCTATTAGGTATTCGGCGATCCTGAGAGCGGCTTCGCGGTCGCGCCTCTGGGTCCGCTGGGCCACTCGGCGCAGCTGCAGGCATCCCCGCATCAGCTCCGCGATCTCGTCCGTCCACCAATAAGCAGGACGGCGCACACCTCTCGAAGATCTCCTCGAGGTATTTCAACCAGGGATTGCTGACCACGTTCAAGCGCCTGGGAGAACTTCTCGTGATCCATCTTCGTCACGACCCACCTGGCTGGGCGACGTTCGGCCGCCACCCTGACCAGCACGACATCACGAACGTGGAACGTGATATACTGATGATCGCTGGCTGTATAGTCCTCAATCACTCGCCAATCCCGCACACGTGCGGCCAGTCGTTCCGTCGCAAAGGATACATCGGGGATGGTCTCCCTATAGCCAGGTCTCCTGAAGGTCGACGTGGAGCCAGTGTTTAAAACAACCAGCCCCAGCCTAGACGACAATTCCATTAGTCGCCTTCCCCTGGAGTCTGGCAAGGGTTCACCTCACTTGAGAGCTTTGCTGTTAAAATCCCCGGCTACTATCAGCTCTCCCTCCACGTCTCTGAACGCATCCTCGAGAGCATCCAATTTGGATTGGAAGCCCTCGATGGCCTCGTTCGGGGTGAGCTAGCAGCTTACATAAGTAACGCCACCACACCCGACCCAAACGTAACCGCGGCCAGAGTCGTGACATGTAACCCGAAATCGACGTGGGTTGAAAACCCAGATAGCCGCGGTATCGAGGTGATCCCGGTACCACACCCCTGCATTGCCATCTCGATATTGTTCGCTGACAAGAACCATGTCAGCGTCCTTCTCGAGGCAGATCTGCGTGAGTAGGTCGTGCGCCGTCCTACTCCTGTTCAAGTTTGCCTGCAGGACCTTAGCCATTTTGGCGAGACTTTGCTAGGGCCTCTCGGAATGTCCTACAGGCCCCAGAGCCAGCGATATGATTCAAGGCCGCCGGGTTGGTCTCCGGGCAGATGATTATAGCACCTAGGCTCGAACTTGCAGTCGGCTGCCCTGTACCCCGTCTGCCCGCACTGGAAGCATGCGTTGCCCCGATCGGGGCCCCCACAGCTCCGCCCACGGTGCCCATAGCCGAGACACTTAAAGCAGCGCTCAACCTGTGCCCTGAGCCTGAGGCGGCACAGGGCATACGCACCTCCAGCAGCCTGCTACCGGCCTTCTCAGCAAGGGCCACAAGAGCCAGTCTTTTTCCTTGTTCGCTCCCGTGAGCCGTACGTCTAGAGGGCCGGTGTAGTCCTGCAATGCTCCGAGGACGGCCTCCCCAATCTCATCGACCGTGGCGCATCCGTCCACGTCCCTGACCTCCAAGGTCATCTTAGGTGTCAGAGAGCGGACCTACGATCCCCGCTCGACAGCCTGCCTCAGAGCATTGGCGAAATCCTCCTTACTCTCCGCCGAAGCCTTCTGTAATTCGATCAGAACTTCCCCGCTTTGTGTGCGGCGGATGTCCTTAATTCATAGGCCATGCTGAGAGGGATTAACCTGGCGCCTCCGGTCTGGCCTTTTTGCCTTTTTTCGAAGGCGGTTTCTCCGATTCCGTCTTCTTCATCTCCTTCTTCTTTTTCTTTCCCTCCTTCTCCTGTCGCGTGGGAAATGTTGTCCAGTCTGTAGCTGGCTGCGTATCCGCCCGCTGAGACTCTGCCTTTTTTGAGGCTCACTGGTCTTCCGTGCATCTGGTGTTAGCATCCGCCGTGCCGTAAGCTTTTTTCGCCCGATCAATTCTTCAAATTGCCCCTGTAAGACGGGTAAACCATTTTTTATCGTGTTGTTTACGTTCTTTTGCTTCTTCAATGATTCTATCATTTCCTTGAGGAGTTTTGTTAAGAAAATAGGTACATTAGACTGTACGCAAGACAAAACTAAAGCAAGGGGACATACATGTAAGCGATCCTCTCCCATATGTATATGTGAGCATTGTGCGAGAGTCATATTCGACAACACGAGCGGCTCTCGAACACTCTAGCCTTGGCGACCTAAGCGTTTATTTGTAATGCTTGTCTGTAAATAGTATCTTAATAAAACTCTTTCTCTTTACTAAATTTGTTTAAGAACCACTTAATCCAAACATGGTAGCAGAGCGTGGTTTACCTAGACAATTTAGTTAACGTGGTAAGTACTGACTTTTTATCTTCTAACGTTACTCTCGAGTACGTTAGAGATAAACCACGTGGTGAAAAAAAAAAGAAATCAAGAAGTTTTGTCTGAACACGAAGGAAAGTTCTAGACTATAATACAATGGATAAGAAAGAGATAGTGATACCTGTGTTTGATGGTGAAGACTATAAAATGTGGAAGATACGAATTAGAATGTTTTTAAAATTTAAAAAATGTGAGGAAGTAATTAAAAGAGAAAGGACAAGTACAGACAAAGAAGAAGAATGGAAAGAAAAAGATGTGATGGCTATAAATTTAATATATAGTGCGATCTCAAATAAGCAATTAGAATTTATTTACGAAGAAGATACTGCATTAAAAATAATTAAAAAGTTGGATGAGATATATTTAAAAGAGTCGACGGCATTACAGATTGTTTGTCGAAATAAATTAGAAAAATTGAGACTCGAAAAATTTAGTGACACAGCTACATTTTTTAGTGAATTAGAAAAAACTGTAAATGAGTTGAAAAGTGCTGGTGCAAGAATTACAGAAAAAGAGAAGCTAAATTATATGCTTAACACTTTGCCGAGCAACTATAGTTACATTGGAGATTTGATAGATACATTGAAAGAAGCAGATCAAACTACAGCTTATGTAAAAAATAAAATACAAATAGCAGAAATGAAAAACGTAGAAGAAAATGCAGATAAGAGAACAAATGTATTTATAACAAAGAAAGGAAATTGTTATAAATGTGGCAAGACGGGACACTTCGCAAGAGAATGTCAAGAAGGTCAATCGAGCAGCAACGGCGGTTCATGGAGAGGTTCGACACAAGGCAGAGGCAGAAGACAAGGACGAGGAAGGAGAGGCAACCAAAATAGAGGCCGAGGAAACTATCGTCAACACGAAGCTGCGGAAACGAGCGAGCAGAGCGGACAAGGACCAAGCGCCTGGATAGCAACAGCATGCGAAACGAAAGTTAATACAAGCAGGAAAGGTATGAGTGAGATTAAATGGTTACTTGATAGTGGATGTACTGATCACATAATAAATAATGAGAATTATTTTGATAGCTGTATAGAATTGAAAAATCCTGTAAATCTTTATTTAGGAGACAATAGGTCTGTAAAGGCAACAAAAATAGGAAAAGTAGCGAGTGAATTTTGTGCATTTAAAAATAAGATTAAAGTAATAATGAGTAACGTTTATTTTGCAAAAGAAATGAATGCAAATTTAATTAGTTATGGAAAATTAACACAGAAAAATACTATTGTATCGAAAGGAAATCAAACGAAAATTATTGATGAAAATAATAAGTTAATAGCTGTAGCATTTAAAGAAAATAATGTATACAAATTAAAAAGTAGTTTAAATAATAATGAGAGTCACGTATATAAAGCAGAAAATAACAATAACATGACTTTGAAAGAGAAATGGCATAGGATGTTAGGTCATTTAAATTTTAGCTATCTAAACATAATCAGTTCACAGCAATTAGTTGAAGGCATTCCATGTGAACTTGAAAAAAAATACATGAAATGCAAAACGTGCATAGAAAACAAGATGCATAACCTTCCTTTTAAAAATAATAGAAAGAGAGCAAATGATGTTTTGGAAATCATACATACGGATGTATATGGTAGTTTGAGAACTACAGGTTTAAATGGAGAGAAATATTTTGTTTCGTTTATTGACGATTACAGTAAGATAGCTAAAGTTTATTGTATTAAAACAAAAGATGAAGTCTTTAATTTTTAGTTCAATTTATTAATGAAAGCGAAAATATAACAGGGAAGAAAGTAAAAGTTTTAAGATGTGATAACGGGAAAGAATATTTAAATAATCGATTTTATACATTTGCTAGAGAAAAGGGAATAATCTTAAATAATTGTCCGGCATATGTACACGAATTGAATGGTACGGCAGAACGTTTCAATAGAATGATCATGGATAAAGCGCATTGTTTACTAACAGAGGCGCAAGTACACAAGCGTTACTGGCCTGAAATTATTTGTGCGGCTACGTATTTAAGAAATAGAACATTGGCGAATACAGTAGAACGAAAAACTCCGTATGAAATATTTTTCAGAAGAAAGCCAAATGTAGAAAATTTGCGTTTGTATGGTAGCAAAGTTTTTGTTAGAAGGCCAGAACAGAAAAGATCTGAAAAATGGGATAAAAAGGCAGAAATGGGTATTTTACTAGAATATAGTGATGTTGGGAACAGAGTTTTATTGAATAATAAAATTTTAGTTGCTAGACATGTAGATATAGTTGAAAAAGGCACTAGATTTATAAATCTCGAAGAAACTTTTAACTCTCCTTCTACTTCGACTCTTGAGTCAAGTAGAGGAGATCAGAGCGAATGTGATAGCGAGTTGAGTGATAATGCATTTGAAAGCGCTGATGAAGATGATGAATTGAAAATTAAAATAAAAAAGGATGAAAAAGTTAGCTTAGAACCGAAAATTCCTTGTAGATCGTTACGCGATAGAAAAAGTCCAGTAAGATTCCCAGAAAATGAATGCTATAATATTTCTGTAAATTATTCGAAATTAGAAGTACCTCGTACATTTGAGGAGGCGTTGGAAAGCAAAGAGAGGAATAATTGGTTAAAAGCTATGGATAGTGAAATTAATAGTTTAAGAGAAAATAAAACATGGGAATTAGTTGAAAATGTTAAACAAAAAAGGTGATTGAAGTAAAATGGGTTTATACAAGAAAGTCAGATCATATTTATAAAGCGAGATTAGTTGTAAGAGGTTATCAACAAACTGATGTAATTGAGGACATATACGCTCCAGTAACTAAAAACCAGACATTAAAAATTTTACTTGCTTTTTGCTGCCAGAATGGATTAATTATAGAACAAATGGATGTAGTTACGGCATTTCTTAATGGTAAAGTTAGCTCAGAGGTATATGTCAATCAACCGAAAGGATTTGAAAACGGTACTAATAAAGTATGTAAATTGTTAAAAGCTTTGTACGGATTGCGAGAAAGCCCAAGAGCTTGATACGAATGTTTCAACAAATATGTAACGAAGTTAAAATTTGATAGAAGTAAGATAGATTATTGTTTATATACTTATGGTAAAGGAGATGAAAAGATATATGTTTTACTTTACGTAGATGATTTGTTAATTTGTAGTAGAAATAAAAATAATATTGAGAAACTAAAGAAATCTTTAACGAATAAATTTAAAATAAAAGATTTAGAAGAAATCAAAGATTACCTTGGCATAAGTATAAACAATAATTATAAAGAAAATGTATTAACTATGAACCAAACTAAATACATCGAGTCATTAGCAGAGAAATATCAAATTGAATCAGGAAAATTATATAGTACACCGATGGAAACAAATTTAAAAATAGAAAAAGCAATAGAATGCAATATGAGTATAAAATATAGAAATTTGATAGGCTCTCTATTGTATATAAGTTCTAACACGAGACCTGATATAAGTTTTAGTATAAATTATTTAAGCAGATATCAAGGTAACTATAATGAGTCACATTGGAAATATGCGTTACGAATTTTAAAGTATTTGTACTTAACAAAAGAGTTAAAATTAATGTATAACAGAAATTTGAACACAGATGTCTTAAATTGCCAAGTCGATGCAGACTGGGCAGGCGATAATGTTGATAGAAAATCGACGACAGGTTATCTAATAAAATTATATGGAAATGTAATAGATTGGAAATCACGAAAACAAAAGAGTGTAACAAAAGCTTCGACTTATGCAGAGTATGTAGCACTGTCTGAAGCAGTCAGTGAAGTGAAATTTATAATCGAATTATTGAAAGATTTTGATATCATATTAAAAAGTCCAGTAAAGATTTTTGAAGATAATTCAGGAGCTGTAAATATTGCAAAGTATGAAAATTTTACAAAAAATTCGAAGCATATAGAAATTCATTATCACTATGTTCATGAATATGTCAATCAAGGATTAATTGATGTTCGCAAAATAAGCTCAAATGAAAATGTAGCAGACATATTCACGAAGTCATTGTGTAAAGAAAAGTTTGAGTATTTTAGAAAATTATTGAACATTGTATAAGAGTATAAAATTTATCCAGCGTACAGTGCAAATGTAAGGAGGCGTGTTAAGAAAATAGGTACATTAGACTGTACGCAAGACAAAACTAAAGCAAGGGGACACACATTTAAGAGATCCCCTCCCATATGTATATGTGAGCATTGTGCAAGAGTCATATTCGACAACACGAGCGGCTCTCGAGCACTCTAGCCTTGGCGACCTAAGCGTTTATTTGTAATGCTTGTCTGTAAATAGTATCTTAATAAAACTCTTTCTCTTTACTAAATTTGTCTAAGAACCACTTAATCCAAACAAGTTTTTTGATAGAATCAATGACTTTTGACTCTGCAGATGGGTGCACACTATCTCGTCTGCCGCACCCTGTGATGTAGATGGGTGCGCTACCATCTCGTCCGCCGTAGCGCTGCCATAGCTACTAGCGCTCGCAATGCTTGATGCGCTTGTAGTTCTGGTGCGCATTGACGGAACCTTTAAGGTTCTGCTCTCCAGGCTACCTACCTCTGCTGCTCGCTCTTCTCTGTTCTGATTACGATCGATCCTGAAAAAAAAAGTTTTCGTCCCCTCATGTGGCCGGCCTCCAAGACCCCTCAACGACGGACTCGCCAGAGCATCTCCCCAACACATGACTGTAGGAGACCCTCTGGCTTGCACCATCATAAGAGGATATAGCACACCCTTACGCGCTAGCCCACCTCCACTCCCTCGAGCTTCCCACCCGAACAAAAGGTGTTCTGCTCTCTGGGGAGCTTCCGGCAGACATCACGCGTCAGAGCGCACTCGCCATTGCCGATTGACCCGCGGTGGCTAGCCGCAGAGCCGCCCGTCTTGCCGCCAGCGGGAGCCAAAGATGGTTCGGGTCGCCCAAGCGCGCAATTGAAAGCTAGTCTCCCCACCCAGGATCTCCTTTTGGCAGCTCACAGGCCCGCACCGCACGGCTAACACGGTGGACCGTCTTTAGCTCGGGTTCGTTTCGTCCCACTATCTTTGTATTCGGTGGGCTTCATGCTCTATAGCTCCACGTAAAGAATGATGACCACCTTCCAGGAGATACCCGTTTATAGGGCCGCTAGATGGCTCGCCTCCGTCTGCCTCTATCTATCCGGTCTGAATCCGTATAGGACCCACGGTTCCGGCTTCGGCTAGCGTGCAGTTCGCCCTTGGAATCCCAGAGGATCCTCGGGCCGCTGCAGTCTGCTCCTCGCTCCGTGCACGTGAGTCATTCAGCTTCCCTTTCACAAAGCCGTGATCAGAGGTGACCACGAGCCCCCTTTACCCGATCGTCAAGAAGTCGAGGAGGAACGGACAAGCGATAAGAGTACCCTTTTGTTGGCGCCACCGCCCGACGAGAAGGGTTTAACCCGCCACCCAGAGCCTCCATCAGCCACCTCTGTTTTAGCGGTGCTGCTATGAGTATTGACACGACAGTAGACGTTGCCCAGCGGCCACGGCATAGACGTGGAGGTTGAAGATATACCCGTGCCTTGAGCATAGGCTGAGACCGCTCAGGACAATGATCTTACTGATAATGATATTGATAATAATAATGTTAACATTTGGTTATTTAGTTTTCGCTTACGAATCGCCTAACCGTAATATTAGAATTCGCTGATGTAAATCTAGTAAAAACGTAAAAATGTTTTAAAATAAATTTTAAATTGTTTTTAAAAATCCATATAGTATATTACTGCAAAATATTATAATTTTTTTTATGATTAAAAATCTATTTGCATGTTTTCTAGACGACCGACGGCTACCTACTGTTCTATTCATTAGATATTCAATTAAACGATACAAAACATCCTTATCAACAGAAAGACTCTCCAGTTAATAGTCTTAAAAGAGATAGCGCAGAATTATTTGTAAATGAGGCGGTTCCCTCTGTTTCATTAAAATTTGTAAGTATATTAATACAATTGTTTGATTTATCATGTTTATTAATGTTCCTAGTTTTTCATTTTTAAGATGTGAAATAATCTGTCCTTATTATGAACGTTATTTATTATTATACATTACCATTTTTAGGAGAAATACGTGTGGATTGATGGAGGAATTAGTTCTTTAGTGTGTATTCGTGATGAGCTTATGATAGCTACTAAAACTAACCTTGTTATTCGACAAAAATGGGATGGAACACAAAATCGAGACTATTCCTTGGATTTGAGAAGAATCCCTTTTAGTGAGGATCAGCAAATATCAACCTCTGCTGCGCCATTGACAAACGAAAATACTTATATCACCTCTATTGAGTATTCACCTTTAGTGGGAGGGTTTGCAGTAGTTTTTAATTGTGGTAAAGCAGCATTTTTAACAGCTCACTCTCTAAAATTTGATCCCAATGTAAGTAAACGCTTAGTATTTTATCAATTATTCAATCAAAACAATTTTTCCAAAAAAAAAAAAAAAAAATTACTAACTATTGACCTTTGCGTGAATGTTAAGATTGTCTGTTTCATTTTGCTATCATGTGTTACAGTTGTAAATAACTTAGATCCAAAGTTGAAGCTACTACGGAAATAACTGTAACCTACACAAACATATTTTATCTAAAAACTTCAATTTGTCATGTTTGAATTTAAAGGATTGACACATTTGAGTTAAAATGCTTAGTCGGTTAAAATAGCAGATCTACACTGTAGAATTAATTGGGTTCATCCCGTAAAAGTAAGAAAAATGATTAGTTACGAATATAGTTATGAAATGAAAAAATCCTGTTAATTTGGCCAAACTTTTATTTCGTAGTGTAGTATTTACAAAATTTTCAGTCCGTTTTTCTTCTAAGGTTCAAAACCAAATGATTTGAAATTGAAACCAGATATTTTTTTCATTCATGCGGTGGTCATAAAGAACGATTTTTGTCAAAAAATGGTTTTGATTTTGAAAAAATGAAGGATTTTATAACGGTACGGTAGATTTTTGTATCCACTGAATCACAATATTATACTATTGGCGAATTATTTTTTTTTTAGCAAGTGCAAGGCATATGGGCTAGGGGTATAAATGATGCAACTTGTGCAGCTGTAAATCATAAATACAGACTTATCGCGTTAGGTAGAAAAAAGTAAGTAATTTTTATTCTATCGCAACGTGCTAAAGAAATTGAGTGATACGTTAGTAACTCAAAAAAAAAAAAAAAAAATTAAAGGATTTTACAAAGTTATAGATTTTTATATTAGTTTTATATTAATTGTAATGTTTTTGTGATTTTGTATTATATAATAATTTTCAGTTCCCAAGGTCATGTAATGTACATTGACGAAACAATTGGTTCTTTGGAAACATCACACAATCTCATATTATCCACTAAAGATTTTCCTGGTAATCCTGGATCAGTTTGTTGTTTAAGATGGACACCAGATAGTTGTGCAATAGCATTAGCTTGGTCTTCCGGTGGAATTGCTATTTGGAGTACTTTTGGATCTCTTTTACTATGTACATTAAAATGGGACTATGGACTCAATGTAGATATTTTACGAGGCAATCCATTTCACGTAATTACTATGGTATGTTTCACTATTATTCTTTATTTTTGTTTTTTTTTTCTTCTGGGACAGGTTGGCAGCGAAATACGTACGGCTATCAAAGATGTAATTTAGCGTTAGTGATTTGTTACCGGTTTCAAGCTAAATCTAATAGGAATAATTAGGAATTTGTTAAAAAGAAAATGAAGTTTTTAGCAAAAAAGCAGATTCAATATACTTTAAGAGTTATTACTTTATTGAAGAGTTCTTTTTTTAAACTCTAAATGAGTGCCTAAAAAATTCTTTCCAAAAATCAAATGTCACATAAAATAGAGTATTTTTGAATCCTTTAAAGAATTCTTCAAGAACTAGCACGCTTCCTAAAGATTTAAATAAAAGTTCCCAAGGAATTCTAAAAGAATTCTTGATAAATTCTTTATTATTAAGAACAGTAATTTATTCTTAAAGTATAGACAAAGAGTTCTGAAAGTAATCGTTAAGGATACTTAATTATTTTTTGTACCGACTCATTTTTTAATTAAAATTGAAATTACCGACGCTTTGGCGAAGTGGTGGAGGATGCATCTCGAGCGGTCGGGAAAGTTAAGCAACTGTCGGCGTAGACACTACTTGGATGGGTGACCGCTGGCAGTTGTGACGCTTCCCGATCTCTTAGGTGTTTTTCCGCGCACTCCACAAAGTGAGCGGGAGGTATGAGAATGACAAATTCGGTGTTCAAGCCTACGAAATGTGACCTGGGCATCTACTTTGAGCATATACCGACTCAATATACCGACCCACTCCGGAACGGGTTTTCCTAATCGACATTTGTGGTGGGGTTAGCGCCGTGTACTCCCATCATACCCAAGCGAGGGGGTTAGCGCTGTGACCCCCACTCGCTCGGTAGTTGGCAAAAAGTGTCGGTAGATAGTGCCAAGCCACACGAGGACGCACGAGATTCTCTCAAAAAAAAATTAAAATTGAAATCTGCCAAAAAAGAAGTCTATAGAGGGCGGCATTTAAGATAGGCATCCCCTTCAGGGCCATCTGGCCATCTGGCCTTCATCTGCCGTATTCTGGTTGAGCATTATATGAGAAAAAAATTGTTATTATTAAACAATAATTGTTGTACAAAATTGATTATTGTTGTACAAAATTTATTATTTATCCTTGAAATTTAATGTGACTATATTAAAATGCATTGAAATTGTTCAGAGTGTCGATAGTCGATAGTCGATAGTCGGTCAAAAGTGGAGACACACCTATTCGGGGACGTGCCGACTCGCGCGTAGGCCAAAGGCTCATAGCGCTTTGTCTCCTTGTGTCATCATTCCAAATATCGCTACCCATCTAAATGATCTTATACCCCCGAACTCGAAAGAACACCTGAGTGTCCCGGGACCCTCTCAATTCTACTTCACACCTCTCCGCTAACTATCTAAGGAATTGCGGCACCTTTCAACTTCCAGTGAGGTTACCTCCACTTTACTAATACTGAGGAGTGCTGCTTTGGTCTCTGAGTGTATGGTGTCCTTG
Source organism: Sycophila sp. Sp_5 (assembly GCA_018906775.1). Lineage (NCBI taxonomy): Eukaryota > Metazoa > Arthropoda > Insecta > Hymenoptera > Eurytomidae > Sycophila > Sycophila sp. Sp_5. The sequence goes on from JACCID010000082.1 coordinate 407,886, forward strand.
CGATCTCTCCATTCCTCCTCTAGCGTATGCTGTTGTGTGTTTTTCCAGGGAGAGTACCAGCTCTGTGCTAGTTTTCTAAGCCACGCCGCAGATGCTGTTCCTTTCTCATTCCTGGACTCGTCGGTAAACCAGAGACTAGCTCCTGTCACCGACGGGTTGTCCTCTTGTCTTGACTGAATCTCCAGTTTGAACTTTCTCCTAAAGAATTTCCTGGGCTTTCTTTCAATTTCCTTATTGGTGTTTAGGTTAACTAACTTGACCAGTTCATTGTCCTCATATTCGGCTATAGCCCTTATTGACCTGGTCTTGGTCTTCAGGGCGGCCGCTCTTATCATCATCTCCAGCGGAGGAAGATCTAGCACCCTTTCAAGAGCCTTTAATGATGTCAACCTCATCACCCCTGCGATGCCTCTCATAACCAGTGCTTGCATCCTGTCTAAGGTTGCCGCGCAAGGCCACTGCTCCATGTAGCAGTCTGGGTCTCAAAACGGCCGTATACAGCCATTTCAGCATTTTGGGCTTGACGCCCCAGGTTGCTCCAAAAGTTTTTCTGCAGGCCCAGAAGCTTGCTATAAAGCTGTCCTTCCTTGCCTGCCCAGTTAAGCTTGGAGTCGAAGCTCACCCCCAGTACTTTACTTCCTTGGCTAGCGGCACTTCTTCCCCAAAAAGCTTAAGGGGGCCAGCCTGGGTTAAATTAATAAAAATACACTTTCCAGTATAATAGGTATAACAATCGTATTCATCTCTTTTGAATGCTGGAACTTTCTACACTTTAACTACTCGCACAATTTAAGCTATTTATCTATTATTAAGATCCAAACAGTGTTCTTCACCTCTAGTATAGTTCCATCAAAAACATTTAAAATTTTTATTTATTTGTCCACTTGCCATAGCTTTTTTCTCAATAAAGTAACTTATATGTCACCGGACCATGTTTAAAATACTCGTCATTACCTGCACTTCAGATGTATCGGATCACTTATCTGAAAAAAATTACATAAAAAGTTATTGTAGACACTTTTCGTGCAAAATATTAGTAATTGCCTAATATTTTGTTGTAATTTGTGCTACCCCAGATGATGTGGTGCATATTAACATTACAACCCTGGATAACTTCCTTGCCATCTTTTTGGCATTCCTCAACAAGGCCTTTACTTCGTTTAGCGGAAGTCCTTCACCAACAACTCTTGGGAAGTGAGCTGATGCCACCACTATTTCCGTGGCAGTATTTCGACCATGCCTAGCCCTGCAGTCCATTCAGCATCAAGCATGTTCTGGTGCGAGTACTATTGTTGTAAAACACCTTGCCACAGCTACTCAGGCCAGCTGCATGACCTTTCGCATTAATCCAAGGTTCTTGAATTAATCTTTGTAGAGTGTACTGGAATTTAATAAAATTCATGCAAAACATTTATTATTTCTAGTTAATGCCTGGATTTTCATATACAGGGTCCAAAAAGTCTGGAAACACCCAAATAACTTTTCAGGTAATTTATTTGTGAAAAATGTCAAGGTTATATTCGATGTAATTTTCGACAAGGAATTCAACGGCGACCTTATATTTGACCTTGAAGATGACCTTGATGGTTTTTTTAAGGTCAGGTCAATTTTTTTTAATGGGAAGCACCATTTTTGACATCAGCAATGGAAAGAGCGGGAAATTTTACATTCAAAACCATTGAGGTCAATAATTTTCCATTGATCTTGATTTTACATTTAGCGTTACCCAGGAACAACGGCGTGGACGTAGTAATTTCTGTTCCCTTTGGGGTGCTTTATTATCGTGAGTCCCCTTGCCTCTCACGTGATTGGATAAATATTTCCAACCCTAATAGAAGTAATCAAGAGGCGTCAAATCGGGTGATCTAGCTGGCCATTCAATAATGCCTCTTCGTCCTATCCATCGATTAACAAATACCGCATCTAAGTAAGCGCGAACAGTTCATGCATAATGAGCTGCTGCGCCATCCTGTTAATACCGTGTGCCATTGAAGTTTTCTCCGGTTATTTCCATTATTGCAGGAACTATTTCAGTGCGGAGCATAGCTTCATAATTTTGGGCATTCAAGTTACCATCAATAAAAAATGGTCCTATAATTTTATCATTTAGTATTCCAACCCAGACATTTAATTTCTGTGGATATTGTGATTTAGCTTCTCGTGCCCAATAAGGATTATCAGCTGCCCAATATCTACAATTATGCCTATTCAAACTTGCGTCAAGTTGAAATGTAGCTTCATCTGAAAATACTATGTTAAATAGAAAGTTAGGATTTTGAACTATGCGAGCCATCATATCATCACAAAATTCAACGCGATGGTCGAAATCATCTTCGTTCAGTTTTGTATTAGTGTTACTTTGTAGGGATGGCAATTCGCTTCATGTAGTATGTTATGAACAGATGATGTACTAACTTCGTGCTCTTGAGCAGCTCTACGAGTGGATGTATGTGCATCTTCAGTGAATGTTAACAAAACATCTAATGATTTCTCTTCATTACTTGCTGACTTTGGTCTACCTGATCTAGGCAGGTCACTAATAGTGCCGGTATTTTCAAACCTTTTAACAGTTTTTTGAACTGTTGCGAATGAAATTAGAGTCCTATTAGGCCTAAATGTAGCATTGAAAAGATCCCTTACAGCCCTATAAGATCGCTGCACCGGACCCCAACCTCTCATCATGAGAAGCGTTATACTTTCTCTATCAGTGAGTTTGTCCATTGCACTTTTCTTTGCAAGAGACGCAAGTTGATCAGAATATGAAAATTCAAAAACCAGTAAAATATTTTTTCAGATTGTACACTACTGCTGCGGAAAATTATTTGAACGAATTCAATAGAAGAGCTTGAAATGGTAATAATCAATAATTGATTCTGGGTAACGCTATGGAAACTTCTCCTTTTTCAATTGCTGATATCAGACGAGGGGGAACACTTAAGAAACAAATTTTGACCTAGGATTGACCTTAAAGGATACAAACAAGGTTAGGTTTGAGGTCAGCGCTACTTGTGATTGAAGAAAACAGCTGAAGTAAGCTTTGATCTATTTCCTTCAATCGAGTTTTTCTGCGAGACGTCAAAATTGAATAACCTCCAAATGACCTTTAAGATGAATGGAAAATTATTGACCTCAATGGTTTTGAATGTAAAATTTTCCGCTCTTTCCATTGCTGATGTCAAAAATGGTGCTTCCCATTAAAAAAAATTGACTTGACCTTAAAAAACCATCAAGGTCATCTTCAAAATTACATCGAATATAACCTTGACATTTTTTACAAATAAACCACTTGAAAAGTTATTTGGGTGTTTCCAGACTTTTTGGACACCTTGTATGCCTACATGAATAGGATAGGCAGCTGAACATATGCGACGTAGGCCAATTAGCCCATTCCGCTTGGTCTCCTCATCATTCATCCCCTACTAACCTCCCTATATAATCTATCAGTCTGAGAAATTTGCTTAGCTCCAAAGGGCAGACATACTCTGGTTCGAGAATCCACTCCCCATACACTTCACGCCTTCCGCCCATCAACCTAGGACCGTGGCACAAGAGGTGCATAGGAGTTTCCTCTTCTTCCCCACACAGTCTACAGATATTCTCAGTGCCGAATCCATTATTATTATTATAATTACAAAGAGTTCAATAGACCCAAGCGGATGTATTAGGGTAAGGAACAATTGTATACCCGTTGGCCGCTAATCGACGGAGCGCAGGTTGCAATGTATAGGATTGGATATTTTTAAGCAGATGATCATAACACATCTGGGCGTGTCTGTATACCAGTGGTCGACCTCTCCGTTGACCCAGGAGGCACTTGAGCAGTATCAGAAGGATTAACTCGGACCGCAATCGGTGCCTCATATTAAAATTCGTTTGTACTTAAGCAGTATTGCCCGATATTTTGTTTACATATTTTCTATTTTGGTTCTCGCCAACTATTATCCAGACATCAAAACAAAGCGCGCGCGAATTCATATTCATTCTATTTTTCGATGGACTTATACTTATTATAAATGATTTTGAAATTGTCAATAAAATTTATTATTAATTTTGAGGCACTCACAAGTGTGATAGTTCGCAGTGACCCGTCAACCACTTTGCTACCTTTCTAATATCCTTCTTGGGGAGATTGACCATTTCACCCACCCATCTTCCCGGGACAGACTCCGCGATAAACGCTTTGGTGTGCCTGCACTGCTGGCACCCCTTCCATTTGTTAATCTGCTCCTTTCTAATCCAGGCTTGAATTCTGCTATCTAGTTCACAGCCTGGTAGAGCCGTCTCCACGGCGATTGCCCTGTGCCCCGCCGCCCCTCTTTTAGCTAGTCTGTTGGCCTCCTCATTTCCTCGAATGCCAGCATGCCCAGCTACCCATTTCAACTTGAATGCGTACCTCTTTGCCAGATTGTCGAGTGATGCCCTACACGCCCGAACCTTAGATGAGGTTATTGCCACTTTGCTGAAAGCCGCGATGGCGGTCCTGTTGCCCGAGTATATGACCACCTTCCGATTTGTCCACTCCTCATCAAGCATAGCCTCCACGCAGCTCCTGGTAGCCCTTACTTCCGCTTGGAAGACAGTGGCATAGGGCTTCAATGTGAGCACGATTTCTCTGCTGCTCCCCTTTAGCGATGCTGCCGCTCCTACACCCAGTTTGTTTTTGAAATCGTCCGTGAACCAGTTAAAGTCTGGCAGGTCCTCCTCCTTTTGGTGTGAACCCGCTACCTCAAACTTCTTTTCGAAACTGTAGCAGCGAGTGACCTTGTCTAACCTATCACCTTGCTTCTGATCAAAGCCAAATGTCTTGACGATTTCCGCGTCCTCGTGCTTAGGCCAGTCCTTCGAGACCCTAATCTTCGCCTTTAGAGCTGCCACTCTAATCAGTGTCTCAAAAAGGTGGAAAGTCTACCATCAGGTCTAATGCTTTCAGTGGCGTAGACCTTCTGACTTCCACTATTCCACTTGTCACCATACCTTGCATTCTATCCAGAATGCTTGCCATGTGATACTAAGTGTATATATTACTCACGCGACTTTTTTATAAGTATTATCACGAATAAAAATTAAATACAGATTTATGTACATACTTTTGAAACAGCAAAATTAACAAAATCATTGTTGATCATTGTAAAATGAAGCGTGGTTATTGGAATAAATTGAAAAGAGAAATAGTGAAAAAAATTTAGAAGGCTTCATTAATTTAATTAAAATACTGTTAGTTTTATCATTTTTACCTTTATTTATAAAGTTACATTTTCGTTTATTGATCATCAGAATTCATTTATAGTAATAAAGGAATTATAAAATAGTTCTTTTTCAGAACTCTTTTATAATACTTTAAGAATTCTAAATATTTCAACTGAAAAAAGTTTCTTATTAGATCTGTTATAGAATTTTAAAAGAATTCTACTAAAGAAATTTTTGTCCATGTAACATTACGGAACTGTTTAAGAATTCTTTAATTATTCATTTTATATAATTCTTAAATAATAGTGTTGTTGTCTAGGATGAGATTGCTAATACTCACGATGACTCAGTATTTTTCGCTAATAGATTTCATTAAATGTGTAGAATAAGATTATGCTTGATGTTTAATTTTTTCAAGAACATTTCTTTTGCAATATTTGGTTACTTATATTATTTACATTTTTAGGAGTGGTCAGCGGAAGGTTATCAATTGTGGATGTTAAAAGATTCTCATTTAAGGCAACCATCGCAGTCTTCAGAAAATAATTTAAACGCAAATCGTTCAGTCGTGCAATGGGAATTTATAAAAAGTCCGCTTACAGTTAATCCATGCATGGTGAGAATTTAATATATACAGTTTTGCATTGTAAATGCTTTAATTTAAGTAAAACTATTTTTCAGTCGTATAACGGACACATATACTTACAAGGAGAAGACCGTTTATACATAAACCTAAGCCATAAAATTTTTTCAAATAAAAACCGAATGCACTTTTCTCACGGAGAATATTCTGATGGACTCTGTCACGTACTGTTTGGAATTAAGCAGTGGCTTATTGTCCAAATACCGAAAGCATACACTAGTCACAATTGGCCAATCAGGGTAAGTTGTGTTATGATAATAGCTTGATCAATTCAATAATTTAAGTATTTAAATATCGCTCTCTCCATTTTTACTTTAAATATATGTTGTAAACAACTTTAATCATGACATTGTAATTGCTCCGAAAAAGGAAATGTACACCTTCTTCTCATTCCGACCACCGAGGAGTAAAAATCAATCTAGTTCCACAAAAATCCTCGCGGATATCCCATTGTGCTTTTAATTATAACATCAAGTTGATTATCAGTTTTTTATACAATTGTAGCTGAAGAGGACTAAATTTGGGAAATTGTTCTACAAAAACATGCAATTATTTAATTAAAATTAATTTAAAGAATTTATTCTATAAATGAAAATTATAAATAAAATTACGATAATACTAGACCTTTTGAGTCGGAGACGGGATATTCTTCAGTTTGTCTTAACAAAAGAATCGAAAAATAATTCTCTCCAATAGCTTATTCAAACTCATTAGCCTGATGTCTTGCGGTTCGAGAGTGAATTCTACACATTCTCTTCGTATTTTGTTCACTAGTCATAGACAACTGCAGAAAAGTTATAACGGAGTCTTTTTTTCCTCCTCATAAAGTTCACATTTGCCCTCCATTGCATTCCCTGTTTTATAACCAAAATAGGTCAGGCTGCAGGGTCATATTATTTAACCAGATCCAAATAGCCAGATCGATCCTATGATGGGATCCTATAAAATTTTAAGGAAATACAAGAAGAAAATCGATTTTTTTCGCTTTTTTTATTAAAGGCGACGTATTTAAAAAAAATTGAGTATTGTAGACAAAATCTGACCTCAGATTCGGAAAGAGCGAGGTCTAAAACTCTTAGGAAGTGACATTAGAACTGCCTTGCTCAATTTTTTCCCATTCATATATAACTAGGGTAAATGTTAATTAGGAAAACCCGTTCCAGAGTGGGTCGGTATATTGAGAATGCTCAAATTAGATGCCCAAGTCACATTTCGTAGGCCTGAGCACCGAATTTGTCATTCTCGTACCTCCCGCTCACTTTGTTGAGTGTGGAGAAAAAACACCTAAGAGATCGAGGAAGCATCGCAACTTCCAGCGCGGTCACCCATCCAAGTAGTGTCCCCGCCGAAAGTTGCTTAACTTTCCCGAACGCCCGAGGTGCATCTCCACCTCTCCACCACATATTATTCTACTATAATATTATTTTACCGGTTACAGTTCACAGCAATTGATGAAGAAGGACAATGCATTGCAATTGCTGGTAAAACTGGCCTTGCATATTACTCTATATTATCACGAAAATGGAAATTATTTGGTAATGAATATCAAGAAAGAGATTTTATTGTAACTGGAGGATTATTGTGGTATCGTGATTATTTAATAACAAGCAGTTATTCAATACTTGACAATGGAGATGAAATAAGGTTATATCCACGAGATTTTCGCTTAGATAATACTCATGTAAAAATAGTAAAAATGAATTCTCAGATTCTACTACTAAATGTTTTAAAAAATATGCTACTAGTGTTTTGTGCCAATTCTCAAATTAGATTATACGATATGTCATTGAAGAAAGAAAAAGGTAAATAGAATTTTTTTATTAAAGATCCTTAATAATAAATACTATGAAATTTTTAAACTACGCACGTGGAAAAAATGCACATAAAGACATTTTTATACACTTTCTACAAAGGGTCCCCCCCGTTAAGATAGTCGAAATGTTCCTATTCCGGGATTGAAAAATGAGGTTTAGGAGACATTCTACATCTATAAAGATAAAGTTTGCCGCCAACCGGACCTACCTAGATCCCTCCTACGCCATTATACAGGGTGATTCATTTTAATTGCCCCAGGCAAATATCTCAAAAAGTACGGGAGATGGAAACAAACGTTAAATGTAAAAGTTGTAGGGTTCAGAGGGGGAAATCCAATGGTGACCTTGACCATGACCTTGGGGTGAAGTTTCAAGGTCATTTCAAAGTCAAAGTAGTTTTTTTAAATAGGAACACCAACTTTTGACCTCGGAAATTTAAAAGAGCGGAAAATTTTACATTCAAACATGATGTTATGTCATGGGGTCCAGTTGACCTCTGCAGTCGCATCAAGGTCAAATCAAGCTGTCTACACAATTCGTAGGCCAATATCTTGAAAAAAGCACGGTTGAGAAAAACTTTAAATACCAATTTCCCCCTCTGAACCCTACAACTTTTACATTTAACGTTTTTTTCCGTCTCCCGTACTTTTCGAGATATTTGCCTGGGGCAATTAAAATGAATCACCCTGTATAACTAAAAAACGGTTGATATCGTTTTTATTTTTTTTGTCCTCAACAAAAAAAGCTAGCGATATGCAGCTGGTGTCATTTTTTTCTGTATAGAGCCTACTTTTCTGTGACTTTTTCAAGGTCATATACAGGGTGTCCCATTTTAAGTGACCACCCTGAATAACTTTTCGGTATCACCTCCGATCGAAAAATGAGTGTAACAAAAGTTGCAGGATATCGAGGGGGACATATGACCATGACCTTGGCTCTGACACAGGGGTCAAATTTAGGGGTCATTGGGGGTCAATGTTTCGATTTTCAAATGGGAACCCCCATTTTTTCATGCGGAATTGGAAAGAGCGCGAAATTTTACGTATGAAAATGTATACTTGACCCTGGGTCACAATGACCCCTAAGGGTCATAGGAAGGTTGATATAGCTACGCAAGTGACCACTCTAGTAAGTTTTCGGTATCACCTCCGATCGAAAAACGAGTGAGACAAAAGTAGCGGGTTACGAGTAAAATTAGTTTTCCTTCGAGGTTCATCAATTCGCATTCTTCCTCTTGCAAGGAATTTTGAAATTTTTCTGTTCTACATACTAGTTTGGTTTACCTATTCATTTAGTTTTTGTTCATCGTGTTCTTATAAAAATTTTCACAAAATGGGTAATTATCCCCATCGTGAAATAGTCGGCATGCTTCGCGCTGTCGGCGCTACTGATAATAATTACTCGGCTGCAGCACGACTTTATGCTGAAACATACCCTTACAGACGTCATCCAACCAGAAGGACCATTCAACGGTTGACTGCGAGAGCGGAAGAAGGTAATTTGAAAAGAATTCGACGCAAGACGGGACCAGCTGAATTGAAGTCGTTAGTGACATTAGGCGCTGGTGTTGTAGATCCGTCTGTATCTATCAGAAAAATTGAACTGCAACACGGCATAACCATGTCAACCGCTAACCGTATTTATCGAATCCATAAATTTCATCCGTATCATATTTGCCTAACACAAACGCTGGAACCAGGTGATTCGGAACGCCGTCTCAGATTTTGTAATTGGGCCATCAATCAAGCAAGGAACGACCGATTATTCTTTTCGCGTGTGCTTTTTTTGGATGAAGCTAATTTCAACAACGGTGAGGGTGTCAATAGACATAATTGCCATTATTATTCGGATGTAAATCCTCATTGGCATCGAAATGTCAATCCTCAAAGGAAATGGTCTACCAACGTCTGGGCAGGAATAATCGGGGATCACGTCATTGGTCCATACTTTTACCAAGGAAAACTTACTGGAAGGCGTTATCACGAATTTCTTCAAATTAACTTAGCCGTTCTCCTGGAAGACTTGGATCTAGATACCCGTGCTCGCATGTAGTTCCAGCAAGATGGAGCTCCACCGCACAGATACGGCGCTGTAGTCAACTATCTAAATAATGTATTTGCAAATCGTTGGATCGGTTTAAGGAGTCCGATTAGTGAGTGGCCCCCAAGATCTCCTGATCTAACTCCCCTAGACTATTTTTTTTGGGGGTACATAAAGGAAAAAGTGTATGCTACTCAGCCAACAACAATTGCAGATATGGAGGAGCGCATTCGCGAATCATTTAGGAGCATTACACCTGAAATTCTCAGGAAAGTCCGGAACGACTTCCGTCGACGAGTACTTGTGTGCATACAACAAAACGGTGGACTTTTTGAGCACCTTCGTTGAATTACATACCATGATTACAATCGGCCCTTTTCAGGACCACAAGATGTGCAAAATCCGATTGACAACCTCCTCGTGGTGCACAATCGGGTAACGCTGATGTCAACGGTGTGAATAATTGTGAGGTGACAGACACGTGAAAAATTACAAAAATTACTCGATATCCCGCTACTTTTGTCTCACTCGTTTTTCGATCGGAGGTGATACCGAAAACTTACTAGGGTGGTCACATGCGTAGCTATATCAACCTTCCTATGACCCATAGGAGTCATTGTGACCCAGGGTCAAGTATACATTTTTATACGTAAAATTTCGCACTCTTTCCAATTTTGCATGAAAAAATGTGGGTTCCCATTTTAAAATCGAAACTTTGACCCTCAATGACCCCTAAATTTGACCCCTGGGTCAGAGCCAAGGTCATGGTCATATGTCCCCCTCGATATCCTGCAACTTTTGTTACACTCATTTTTCGATCGGAGGTGATACCGAAAAGTTATTCAGGGTGGTCACTTAAAATGGGACACCCTGTATATACTTCTCCTAGTAGAAAAATCAATTTTTATTTTTTAAATCACTATATCTTTTTTTTAGAGGGGAGCTTCAAGGTTGAAATTTTCTAGATAAATCTTTGTTTTCTTTTGAACAATAAAAAAAAATGTTATTTGAACCGTATTTTCATTGGCGCCATGCTCAAAAGTTCAAAAAATCCTTGTTTTTAGCAGTTTTTTCGTTTCTAACACGTTTTAAGCTGATTCTATAAAAAAAACTAATATTACTACCGTATTCTACGCAAAAAATACATCGAAAATATCTATCATACTTTTGTTTTTATCACTATTATATCAGGAGAAATCAGCGTTCGAACCTGTGTCTTTATTTACCCATATGCAACACTTAGAAAATCGAAGGTTGAAATTAAATCATCTATTTCTACTTGTATAATGTTACCGACAATAATAGTATAATACATATTTTCAGTGTATTTTTTTGCGTAGAATACGATGGTACTATTAGTTTTTTTTATAGAATCAGCCTAAAACGTGCTAGAAACGAAAAACTGCTAAAAACACAGATTTTTTTAAATTTGTGAGCATGGCGCCAATGAAAATACGGTTCCGATAACATTTTTCTATTGTTCAAGAGAAAACAAAGATTTGTCTAGAAAAGTTCAACCCTGAAGCCCCCCTCTAAAAAAAGATATAGTGATTTAAAAAATAAAAATTGATTTTTCTACTAGAAGAACTATATATATGACCTAGAAAAAATCACAGAAAAGTAGGCTCTATACAGAAAAAATGCCACCAGCCACGTATCGCTAGCTTTTTTCGTTGAGGACAAAAAAAATAATAACGATATCAACCGTTTTTTAGCTATATAATAGCGTAGGAGGGATCTAGGTAGGTCCGGTTGGCGGCAAACTTTATTTTTATATATGTAGAATGTCTCCTAAACCTCATTTTTCAATCTCAGAACAGGGGCATTTCGACTATCTTAACGGGGGGGTACCCTTTCCAGATGGAGAAAAGATGCGCACAAAAAATTTTACTTGTTCTTTTATATGCCCTAGATACTATTAACCTTTAGAGGGACGGAATACGCCTCTAGGCGTAAGGGGTCTGACTCACCAACATCGCAATTTAGTTTGGCTCTAACCACATTCCTATAGAAATATGCGATATTCAAATTTTTCAAAACCCCGGCCCTCTAAAGGTTAAACAATTCACTCAATACATATATAATTTAAAATAATTAATGTTTTTACACAAAACAATCTGAAAAATCAAAAATAGTGTAAATAATATTACAGAATAGTTTATCCCGCTGGGCAGATCCTTGAAATCTGTCCACGAGATTATTTGTAGGTTATGCTGGACCTGTTGTTTCGAGTCCCGCAACCTAGCGGCCGTCGTTACAGTCTTCATGCATACCGCTACCCGTTAACAAGTAGCTTTATCTTTAAATGACATTTCTTGCTGAATTAGTATATTACGCTACTAATGTATATTTATTAAAGCAAGTGTATATAAATATATATTTTATTTTTGCCAAAATAATTGTTTTGTAACGGGTTCGCTCCAGGACCGCACCTACGCCCCATGATGCAATTGTGTGCAGCAGCGTGCTGCACACGTGCGATGCCAGTAGCTAGAAACGCCGGGAGATTCAAACTCTTGACTTTCTCAAGCTCAGCTGAGATTCAGCGCCTGCTGAAAAGGTTCGCGAAAATCACCCGCGCTTGCTCGCTAGTAATCGCGGTTCGAAGGGAAGTAGGACAAGACCGGTAAGTAATCTGCGGCGACTTTAAATTAATATGAGAATGATTTATTTTCCTTGACTTGAATGTACAATGTAAACAACGCGGAAGTCGAGTACGTCGATTTCGCGCGCGCTGCTCGGGGCGGTGCCCTCACACCCACGTCACAAACTAACGCGCTCAGCGCTTCACGCGATACACCGAGAAGATGTCCTTGTACACGTCTGTCCTGGGCTCGTGCACTCCTCTTACCTCGGTAACTTCGGACAACTTGCAAATCTCTCACACGCATTCTCTCGTCGCTGTTGCGGACACTTCTGTTGCTGCTAGGCTCGTCCAGCGAGTGCCTACGGACATTCATGCTCTTGTTCCACTCGTTCCTCACGACGACGAAAAGATTCGAGGAAGCCACCAAAACCAAACAAAACTCCGGAAAACCCGCGAGCTCGCACGCGATACGTCTATCTTTACCTCGAGTTTTTCCGAACATGGCGGCCGCGTCGAAAGCCTGCGCCGAGCGTCCTCCCGCTACCTTCGCGCGCCTATCCTCTCTCTCACGCCGCCGCTTTACGTGGTCTCTTTTGTCGCGCCTTCGCTACGAGATTATCACACGAGCCGTGACATTACGTATAATATTAAAATAAAACGCCAAATAAAAGATTTTAAAATAATTTATTTTATAAATAATTTATAATTAACAATAAACCATAAATTTATTAACAATAAATAATTACATTATGTTAAAATTAATGATTGTAAGATGTTTTCGATTGCAGAACGGCAATTTTAACTTTTTCCACTGAGTCTTTTGTAAAATTTGCTTCCGCATCTTCAATATCAATAGTTTCTAAAACAATTGAATTTGCGAATAAGTTCTTTGTGGTCGATTGAATCATTTATGTAGCCTTCAGCTATAGTAGAAGATTTCCAACCCCCATGCCTTTTAAAGTTAATAATCAAGTCGTTATTTGTTTTGATATTTGGTTTTGGTAACTGTACCCTATGTTTTGAAGGTCGCTCTTTCGAATGGTGAGAGTTAGAATTTCTGTAAAAATTAGTAATTAAAAATAAACACTATTTTTTTTTTGCTTATGCATTTTTCTAAGGACTTAATACTGATAAATAACGCGTCTATGAACCGTAAACTAAAAGTAATCGGCTTAAGATTAATAAATTTTTTTTCTTCAAAATGACGTTTAATACAATAAATTTAACCTTTAATATTCACTAATTTCTTTCTCGGTTTCTATGGATTTTCGTAAGAAATTCCTAAGAATTATTATTTATCAGTATTAAGTCCCTAGAACAATGCACAAGCAAAAAAAAATTTGTCTTAAAACAATTTTTTTAAAAAAGTATTGTCTTCTTAATTAGCAATTTTCACATAAAAAAACTTATTTTAGGGATTTCTATCTCTCACCATTCGATAGAACGACCCTTAAAACTTGGATTACAGTTGTTTCAATATTTTTTTTCCGTCAAATTCATTGTACTGTGAATCTCTAAACTTTTGTGTCGACAAGTGTCCGTTCAGGCGCAAATGGGTTAAATGAGTTTCGTCAAAAGCATCGTTGCAAAATTTGCGAATATTTTCCGCTGTAAATGTTCTTGATTTTTTTTCATTTACTTAGCATTTTTTTCTTAATGTATGTTATCACTTGATAATAATTGCTTATATCCATTATATGCTTATATCTATTATATCTATTATATCTGAAGTCCGTGAGCAGGATAGAGATTTTCGTACACTGGCGTTACAGTTTTTCAATACTTTATTTTCTTCAAAAAATACAAAAAGGTTATTGGGTAATAGTCGCGTCCACTCGACGGAGCTGCACGCAGATCGGGCTAGTAATCGGGATCTCGATTCGTCAGAAGTCCTAACTAGAGTGCCGGTGAGCACTCGATATTCGCCCTATGTACCCTAGAAATTCGCAGTGGAGGGGAGAAATGCTTGTAACGCCTCATAAAATAAACACTTACACACGTAAAGGCACATCAATACGTTAGGTCACGGCATATTTCAAAATTCCCTTTAATGTTGTTCCCTCCTGTGGCCGCGGAGAAGCGCCCCGCGATGCAGCGATCGCCGTCGCCCACCCTTTAAAAAAGTCTAATACAAATTCTGTGATAAGAAAATTTTTTGAAGATTATATCCTAAAATATGGAGAATCAAAGAAAATCATATCAGATCACGGTACGCAATTTACCGCAAAAAAACTAGCTCAATAAACTAGAAATTGAAATGATTAAGCCAGTTTTTTCATCAATAAGACATCCTCAATCCAATGTTATCAAACGCGTTCATCGAGAAATAGAACGTTTTCTGCAAACATATGTAGGCAAAAAGCTTGGGGGATGGGCCTGTTACGTACCCGACATTCAAGAGACTATTAATGAGACGCATCATGAGACGGCTACATTCATCCCAATCGAGCTACATCTCAATAAGAAGACAAGACGAATTTGGGAAAATTGGTTGCCCATACCACCCCCATGCTGGAAATAAATTGAGACAGAAGAATTTATTTAGCTCGCGAAAATCTAAAGCTCAAGGTAAGCGCTGAAAAAGTAAATGAAAAAATCAATCACTATAAATTTAAAATCGACGACTTAGTGTTAGTAAAAGAATTAAATGTATCTACTGCGTTAGAAAATTAAATCGCTAAGTTTTTCAAAGTGTATGAAGGTCCATACAAAATAATAGAGAAATTAAGCTCCGATACCTATTTACTATACGACGAAAAAAATAAAAAAGAAAAGGGTACATTTCACCTTTTAAACCTGAAACCATTTTATTTTAAATAATCCAGAAATGTAATTAAGAAACGTATCGATAAACGAGAACTAAAAATGTTACATATGCGAGACAGAGCAGCGATAGCATTAAGCTCCATGAGTATAAAAATGGTAAAAAAATTATTATTTTGGAAAACAAAATAGTGCCAAAAAATTGACAAAAATATTTAAAAATTAGTTACTATAAATTTTTTTACAAATGAAACAGCCTAAAAGTTTAAAGAATTAATTATTCACATAAATTAGACTCTAAAAAGAAGAAACCCATTGATCGGAAGTATGTCAATAATGCTCTACTTCAAGAATTTTATAGAACAATAACACCTTTGTCTCATTCAGTCATTGTCTCTCGACCATGCCGCCACGCGCCGACGCAACCAACGCTATCGAGGAAATATCCACGGGGTACTCCTGGACCCAAGTCCAGGAGTCCTTAATAAAAAAGAATTCATTAATGTTGGTGCACGTTCCCCGTAGTATTACGTGCGTAAAAATAATCTGGGGACGTGTCCAAAGATTTATATTCGCCGACCAACGATATAAAGGCGGACGCGCGGTGCAGACCCGCGTTGTACGGCGCGTGCCCACCACCGCCGATCTACCGCTGAAAAAATCGCCGTCGCTGGCAGCAATTTTGAGGGTAACATCGCACCACCGGGGTGAGCAACCACCGTCCACGCCGCCCCCGATCATCACCGAGGAGAGGGACCCCCGACGTCACTCCCCCCGACCAATTTTGCTACCACCACCGCCGTCAACGCCGACTTTGGCCGGCTTACGCCAAACGCCGCCCCCGCCAACACTTTTACCAGCTCCGCTATTGAAGATGAAGGGGCGACGTCCAACACCACCACCACCGGGCGAAAGGACGACGCGATTACCACCACCATCGACCTTGAAGGCGTACGTGCCGACTCCCATCCACCAGCCACGATCGGTAACCGTCTTCGTCCCTCCATCGCCTGCGACATGAGTCATAGACGTGGGTGACTACGATTTTTTTGATTGAGAGCGAGAGAAAAAGGATCTCCGCCAACCGGGAAGAACTCCTAAGAAACATTTAGGATTTTAAAGATTGGCTCTGGAGCCTGAAGTAATTATTATTTTTGTTTTAAATTAAATAAGGCTGTTTTGTTTTTGTAAACATATTTTTTTGTATAATTTAAATAAATATTTAATATTTAACAAGAATACAATTTTTTTAGAAGAAAATTCTAATTTTATCCTTTTCTTAATGTATAAAATTTTAATTTTATTCGGGGGGCAATGTAACGCCTCTGTTGAAGTTATGTATGGTTAGACTCATTTAAGCACGCTTCAGGTAATGACAGGAAAACCCGGAACAGTTACACCGATCCCAGACACGCGGTCCTTACTCCCACTCCTATCCATTAGCATTAAGGGCACGTGCAGCATTAAGAATGTAAGCGGCTCCCACTAGAGGGAGTTAACCTATAATGTAGCATTTGCGGAAAATTCAAACGGTAAGTTAGTTGCTTTCAAGATGATAAGCGGAGCACTAGCAAGCCACATTATACTTGTACTAAATTCAATAAATAACTTTCAACTGATCAAGTGGTACATCCGATTAATTTCGCGCGTACAGTATACGCCCATATTCGCAGTCAGCGAGCCTACGCTTAAATTCGAGGAGATAACTTTATGGTCTGATTCGTCCATTGCGCTACAATGGATTAATATGCATCCGCATTTACTGAAGACCTTCGTCGCAAATCGAGTGTCAGAAATATGAGAGTTGACAAGTACCATGACTTGGAGACATGTGCCAACAGCGGACAACATAGCGGATATTTTGACACGGGGATTAATCCCAGTAAATCTCATCAAACACGAAACCTGGCGTTTTTGACCAGTATGGATTAAAGGAAGTAAATCAGACTGGCCAAAGTGCATAGTGCACTCGATACCAGTATCAGAATTACGCCCGACTCAAATGACCTATTTGTCCAGGCAGTAAGTAGAGTTCATGACTAAATATTCATCACTTAAAAACGGATACGCATAACAAGCTATATATTACGTTTTCGAAATAATACATTAAATAAAGGTAATCGTAATACAGGTCAACTCTCTGTAAGTGAATTAAATTGTGCGCTATATACAATTTTGAGGTACATACAAAGTGAAAATTTTCCAAATGATTTTAAGCAATTAAGCAAAGGGAAAACTGTTAATTCCAGTAGTCAACTTAGGGCATTAAGTCCATTTCTAGATGAGAGTGGATTAATTCATGTAGGAGGTAGATTAAAAATTTCCGATTTGTTATATACAGAGAAACACCCTATTGTTTTACCAAAAAAATCATCACGTGACTGAGTTAATAATTAAAGACAGACATGAGAGTAATCTACACAGTGGAACTAAAGCCACGTTATATGCCACGAGAACTGAATATTGGCCGCTTAATGGCAGGAGCATGACAAGAAAAATGGTTAGAAATTGTGTGACTTGTTTTAAGGCTAATCCAAGTAAATGTTCGTACTTTATGGGAGATTTACCGACGAATAGAGTGACTCAAGCATGTCCCTTTTTAAATACCGGACTCGATTATTGTGGGCCCTTTCTGTTTTACCACTACAGCCGTACACATAGAACTCGTTTCGGATCTTACAAGGGAAGCAATCATCGCTAGTTTGCGTCGATTTTTCGCAAGAAGAGGTCTGGCGGCGAATCTTTATTCAGATAACGCGACCAATTTTGAGCTCGCAACGAGATCAAAGTAATTGTATAGCTAGTACAGTCTCACGAGCACAATAGTCTCGTGAAGGAGTTTCTAAATAATAAAGGTATAGATTGGCATTTTTCGCCCCCCCCCCCAGTTCTCGTCATTTTGGCGGGTTATGGTAGGCTGCGGTTAAATCGTTTAAATTTCATTATTACTATGTCTCAAGATCCAAATAACCTTAGAGCCCTCTCTCCAGCGTATTTTCTAATTGGAGAATCCCTCACGAGCTTACCCGAAGTTGATTATACAGAGATTCCTATCAATCGATTGTCTGCATGGGAACATATTCAATTTATGAAAAGGCATTTTTGGAAACTATGGTACTAGGAATATTTAAATTAACTGACAAGCCGAACAAAATGGCAATTGAAGAGGTCAGAATATTCCGCCATTACGGTGGCCTCTCGGTCGAGTAACAGAAGCATACCCAAGCAAGGACGACACACGACAAACCTTTTTGAACGAGGTTCGTTCAGGGCGGGCGGTATGTTGAAGCTATGTATGGTTAGACTCATTTAAGCACGTTTCAGGTAATGACGGGAAAATCCGGGACCCTTAATAAAACACTTAAGTTTATGCTATCAGGAAATCCCGAGCGATTTCCCTTCCAACCATTGTACGAAGTGCGCCGCATCCAACCTTCTACGCCAGCTACACCGATCCCAGGCATGCGGGCCTTACTCCCACTCCTATCTATTAGCATTATGTGCATGTGCAGCATTAAGAATGTAAGCGTCTCCCACTAGAGGGAGTTAACCTGTAATGTAGCTTCTGCGGAAAATTCAAACGGAGAGTTAGTTCCTTTCAAAATAACAAGCTGAACACTAGCAAGCCACATTATACTTTTACTAAATTCAATAAACAACTTTCAACTGATCGGGTGGTACATCCGATTAATTTCGCGCGTACAGTATACGCCCATATTCGCAGTCAGCACGCCTCTGTGTGATATACCAAGCCTTACAACAGCCTCATAAAATAAATACTTACACACGTAAAGGCACATCAATACGTTATATCACGGCATCTTTCAAAATGCCCTTTGTTGTTGTTCCCTCCCCTGCCCGCGGAGAAGCGCCCCGCGTTGCAGCGATCGCCGTCGCGCCGCTCGGTGCCATTTCCCTGTCTTAATCAAGCGCTTATCCCTCCGTTCCGAAATTACCTTTAAGAAACATGTGCCTACTCTAGGCAGGTGTCGTCACGACATGCAGCGCCGAAATAGTAAGATCAAGAGAGGGAGAAGCCTGGTTTTAACTATAAAAGGCGGTGCTCTTCAGCATTCCGTAGACTCTCTCTAGACATTCTGAACTTTAAAAAATACTTGACCAGCATTCTCTAAAGCTAAATAGCTATAAGCAGACGTTTATCATGACGTATGCAAGCTAAAGCTGAGAGTAATTAAATTAAAATTTGCCATCCCTCTCTTGATTACGAAATAAAAAATTCTATCATTTTGTCAAATTTAATCAAAATCAAAAAAAATCAATAACAAATTAAATCATAATATTAATTTATTTTAGTCACAAGCAAAATTCATACATTTATCATGACGTATGTGAGCTAAAACCTAGTTTAAATAAAGAAAATTAATAAAAAAAACCAACTGTTTTCCTTGACAACTATCGTACGTTTATTATAAAGTAAGTGAGCTAAGAGAGAGTTAATTAAAATAAGATTAAATAGATAATATTTAAATAGACACCTTTTTATTAGCGACACTCGTACATTTGTCATGACGTACGTGAGCTACAAAAGAAAAAATTTCATTCAAATATAAGCTTTCGGATTCTCAAGAACTCTTGTAACGCGAATTATTCAGTATGTTATATACTCCTACGATATTCTAGGGAAAAGGTAGCTGGGACCGAGCATGTGGCGCGGGCCGAGCGTGTGTTTCCCAAAAATAAGAGGATTAGCGGGCGTTTGCGCGGGACCTCTGTATTACGGTCAAACGAACTCAGTAAAAAGGAGTTACTGGGCGCTACTGGCTACTACTTCCTCGAATGGAAATATGTTTTGGACCGGACGTGCACTTTCTAAAAACAATGGAATTAGCGCGCGCGTTTAGGTCCCTTTCATTATGGTTAAAAAATAATAAAAGTGTCTGATGCTTGGGTGGTTAATCCCGTTGTTTTTTCGCTCGTGAAACGTCTTTGGTTACTGGCAAGCTGATGTGAATACGCATCACCGCTACATATCCAATGTTTTTACCGTGGCTTTCAAAACGTAGTAACGATTTTATAACATTGGTGAAACAACCGTTTTTGATACATCTTTGAAATATGCTAAAAATATTTCTTCAACTAATAATGTTGTTTTTTTTTTTTTTTTTTTGTGAATGCCAGAATTTAAAGTTACTGTACGTTGCAACGTACAATTACCTATATTTTCAGGTAATAAATACGCAGATACTTTATTAGCCGCTGCAATGATATCAGGAGGAATTTCGTTTCTATAGTCAAATACATCATCTGTATCGCAAGAGTTTTTCTTAATTATTTACACTTTAAATAATAACGTAGACTTAACTTTACAAGATTAACCCGTTAAGGCCCAAAACGCCCCTAATGGTACACCGTTCTTTCGGCTACCATAACTCGTGCAATTCAACGTACAAAAAATCGAGAGATACACTATTTTGAAGCCTAAGATCTCCCCTTCCCAATGGTATGCCCAAAAATGCGATAAAAACTTGTTTATGTGTATATATGGTTTAAAAAAAAAAAACACGATTTTCTCAAATTTT
Organism: Sycophila sp. Sp_5; assembly: GCA_018906775.1. Classification (NCBI taxonomy): domain Eukaryota; kingdom Metazoa; phylum Arthropoda; class Insecta; order Hymenoptera; family Eurytomidae; genus Sycophila; species Sycophila sp. Sp_5. Next base: position 428,460 of record JACCID010000082.1, read on the forward strand.
TTTTTTAAATCAAGTTTTTCGAATGGTTCTCGCTTTGGAAACCACTTGGAACCGAAATCGATTTTTTATCTCGGTGTTTTCAAAATGGCGCATTAATGACAGAATTTTTGCCAAAACATTCGTGAATTTTTTACTTGAAAATTATGAACTTTTCGAAAAAGTCAAAGAGAAGAAAAAGTTCGTAGAATCACTTGTATAATATATCAGAATTTTTTCGAAAAGTTTTAAGCAATTTTTTGAATTTTGAAAATTTTCAAAATTGCTCAAAAGTTTTTGAAAAAATTCGAGGGTATTCTTTCTTAATTCTAAAAACTTTTTATTCTTGGTAATTTTTCATATAAATTTATTGTTTTTTGAGAAAAAAATTCATAAATGTCTACATCATTGCCGAATATATAAAACCCGACGTATCCGCTCTCCGATTACAACTTTCGCAAAATTCATCACATTGAAATAATTCTTAAAACACACTGAATTTTGAGAGTTATATATTGTAACAGAGATAATTCGACTCGGGATAAGGCTCTGATTATTTCGGAGTCGCGCTCCTTTCTGCCCCTTAAGCCTCCCTTGGCCGGATTACCACCGTACAACTCACGGTCTACCGCGGGCCGGACTAACTCGCGGGAGCGGGACGTGAGGGAATCGGGGCAGGGTTTGCTGAACAAGCTGGCATTTAAATATTAAACATGAATTTATTATTCTAAATAGTTATATACAAGCGACACGCTGTCGCGGTCCTGGGACCTTGATCGCGCCTATCGCTATCGGCTCGCGTGCCGATCCTAACGCAGACGAGAGAGAGAGAAGCAAAGGTACTTATCGCGGGATTACGCGCGCAGTTCGCTGCTCCGATGACTTCCTCCTCGGCGTCGTGCAGAAGGTCGGCTGCGGTGTCTCTCTGCGGGCGAATGACGGGCGCCTGCTCCCGGCTCTTGATCTGGCCGCGGACGGGCGTCGGACGTGGTCCCTGGCTCGTCAGCGGGGCGAGTTGGTTGCCCTCGTGATGTTCGGCGGCTGCGAGCCTCGTGCTGCGATGGCCTCGTAGTTGCCGTGTCGTCTCAATGATCGTGTTGACAGGTGGTGTCGTGTCGACGGTTATTGGGCGGAGAGCGCGATTTCGGCGTGCGTGCGCGTTAAAAAGAGCCGCTGCTTTTCCCCCACTACCCTATTCGCGGGGGGCGCGCTTTCGGCTGCGTAGCCGCGGTGTCGCGTCGCGCTTCTCTCTCGCGTCTAACCTAACTTGACGCGGTTCTAAACGTGCGCAGCGTCTCCGACGCTCCTAAATGCTTGAGAGAAGTAACGTCGTGAATTCCACGTTACAACCCCCCCGCACCGAGAGTTTTTACCTGGTAAAAACCAGTGCACGGCAGGCTTTAGCCTGCATACATTAATTTGTATGGTGTTAGCAGACGCAGCTGCATGCTTGTCTCTGTCGTCTGCTGCTGCTTCGCTTGACAGCTATGCTTTTGCCCTATGAGGGATACAATAACTTTATAAATTTCTCTATTTAAACAAAATACAAGCTTTGAAGTAAATTGAATTGTTTACAGACTTTTTAGTCTTAGTTGTATTTTTTCTTTAAAGTCTTTACCTTGAATTAGTTTGAATTTACTTTTAGTTTGTTACAGAAAAAAAAATGTAGGATGATCTTAATTGGAGGCGGTATGGGTGAGGTTCAGGAAATGTTTATTACATCATTGAATTATTATTCGATATTTAATAAGTATAAAACGAAGCTTAACAAGACAAAGGCTACTTTGATCTAATTACATAGTGTGACAAAAAAAAAAATATAAACTTATGGTAATACGCTTATTTTGTAAATTATTATAATGTCTCATGTTTTTATCTTTCACTGTTCTCACTTTTTTGTTCTCCTGGCCCTTGGTGGCGGATTTAGTCTCCTTCCTTGAGGCGTGGATAATTTGACTCTCGCACTCTAAGTCCGGAATGGTATAGGCGAGTCCTTTCCTTCTGATCTCTGCGCTTCCATGTGAAGTGGTTGATCAGTTTAGGCTCCTTTGGGGGCCCTTGCTGTTTGGCGGCTGAGGTTGGACTCGACCTGGTGGCTTTCTGGTGGGCCGCTGGTGCAATGTTACCTTGATTGTTGGTATTTGGTGGATCCTTAGGTCGTCGTAGCTCCCTTGTGGGTTCCACTCTTATAACTGGCTTCGCTGCTTGCTGCTTGGCATCGGATATTGTTACATCCTGCTTCTCAGCTGGTTCCTGGGGCTCAGCCTTTGCCCTGGGCGGACTTGGTGGTGGAGCGTCGTCCTCACTAGGAGAGTCTGACGATGCCTGTATTTCTTGTTGTTCTTGGAGCCGTTTGATTTCTTCCAGTGCTCGCTGTTTCCTGGCCTCGGCCTCCTGCAATGCAATTGTGTGCGGATTTCTGTACTGGAAGAGCTCGTCTTCCGCTGTCTTTCTGAGGACTGTATCCATCCTGAATAGTACTGAGTTGATCCTTTTTATCTCTTCTCTATCTTCATCGTTTTCCTGCTCTTCCAGCTCTCGTTTTGCCTTTTTTATATAGTCTTCCTTGCACATTTGAAACAATCTGTCATAATGCGATTCTCTGTATAGTTCTTCTTCCTTTGCTTTTGACCTTGACTGTTCAATCTTTAATTCGGCATTTCTCAGCTCATGCTTGAGCGAGTATTCAGCGAGCAATTTTTTGACTTTAGCGTAGGCCCGTTCTTTTTCCTTTGTAGAGAACTGTTTAGGTGGAGGATCTTTAAAGCTTCTCGCTTCGGCGCGGATATACTCCTTTAACCTGTTTTTTGCTAATTGAAGCTCCTCCTCCGTAGGTTTCTTTTTTCTAGGCGTTGTGTCCACCTCCTCCGCATCGGTGTCGGCGTATGGATTCTCAAATTGAAAAGGCTCGTCCAGCACTTCCGATGTCTGTGTCGCCTGATGACAGCGTTGTCCTCGCGGCTCTTGTCGCGGGCCGTGCAGGTGGTGGAGGAGATGTCGAATCGCATCACACGTCGCGCACTCGTCACTGAACATTTTTATTTATCGTCTTTCGTGTCTTTAGTTTATTGTCACTGTCTTTTCACCAATTCACTCGCGTGCTATTATGTGCGTTATGGCAACTAATGTGCCGACCGCGTGGCGTCTTCTTCATGATGCCAGGCGGCGCATGCGCGCTGTGTTCGCTTTGCGCGCGCGGACCGTCGTTCCGCCACGCGGACCATTACAGCGCTGTGACCGTACCTGACTGTCAATGTGACGAGCGGCAAGTCGGGCAAATTCAAATTTAAAAATTACGATTTTTCTGTTTTTAAGTGTTGCGAATCGGGATCTCGCATGTCGGGATTATACAATTTAAGTTCCTTAGCATGAACGGAATTTTTTATAATCTTTCCTCTCTCGTCTTTGAGTCTATAAATGTTTTCGCTAACTTTTTTATAAATCTCGCACGGACCTATGAAATTGCTTAAGAGCTTTGCCGATATATTTTTCGCAGCTGAGGAAAGTACATTATTTTTTCTCAGGACCTTTTGTCCGACCTTGAAAGAAAATTCGCTTTTATCCCGACTGTATGCGTTTTCGTTTTTTTCGATATTATTGTCGTTTGAATTTGCGACTTCGTCGCGGACTTCTTGAAGTTCTTCTACTCTTTGAGTCCAGATTTCTTGTTCTTTAATTTTTTTGTCTTGGTTTATAAAATCGCTAATTTTATCTAAAATCTTCTGTACATCTTTGGGGTATTCTGAGCATCTTTTAAGGCATTTCGGCTGTTTTATCTCGCGGCCTAGCATCAAATATGCAGGTGTCTTCCCCGTCGTCGAGTGCACCGCAGCGTTATGAACCAATTGAAATTGGGGTAAAAACTCATCCCATTTTTTATGGTTATTTCCTATGAATGTTGAAATCATTACTTTGATGTCTCTGTTAATCCTTTCAACTGGGTTCGCTTGCGGGTGTCTCGACGGCGTTGTTTCATGCAAAATGCTGTTATCTTTGAAAAATTTCTTTAATGATGCATTAATAAATTCTTTGCCGTTGTCTGAGATAATAACTTCTGGCGTGCTAAAGATGGTACACAGCTTATTTTCGATCGCGTCTTTTACCAAGCCGGCTGTTTTATTCCTTATTGGAACGCACAGAATGAACTTGGAAAAAACATCTTCCATTATAATCGCGTATTTATACCCTTTGTTACTTTTTGGGAAGTCGCCTATGAGGTCGACGGCTACAACTTTGCCTGGTCGATCGACATATCGCGTTCCCATTAATCCAATCTGTTGTTTTTGGTCCGTTTTATTCTTTTGGCAGCTGTCGCATGTTTGGACGTATTTTAATATGTCTCTATACGTGCCAGGCCAATGATACAGTTGGGTTAATTTTTTGTACGTTTTTTCTGCACCTTAATGCGCGGACGTTCGTTCGTCGTGCATCTCTTGCATTATTCTGTCTCTATCCTCGAGTGAAATGACGAGCTTCCACGGCTCTAAGTCTGTTGCCAGATCTTCTTCTTTGTAGTTTGGTCTATACCTATATAAATTTCCGTCAGCTACTTTCCAGTCTTTATATCTACGAGGATGAGTTAACACTTGGTAAATTCGTTTTTTATACCAGTGGTCTTGAATTTTGTTCTTTAATTTGATTTCGCATATATCGGTGATGTTTTCGGATTTTTCGTCCTCGAACATCCTCGATAAAGCATCAGGCACAACGTTGTTTTTGCCGGCTTTGTGGACCGTTTCGAAGTCGTACTCCGACAATTCCTGAGACAACCTTCCTAACCTTCCGGTTGGAGTTTTCTTTTCAAAAAGCCACTTTAATGCACTGTGGTCAGTAATTACCGTGAACTTGTCTGCTTCAAGGTAAGGTCGGAATTTTTCGATCGCCCACTTCACCGCTAAACATTCCTTTTCAGTCGTGCTGTAATTTACTTCTGGTTTCTTAAGTGCACGGCTTGCATAAGCGATGACGTGGTCTAGTTCGTCGGCCCTTTGTGTAAGGACGGCTCCTAGCCCCGAATTGCTTGCATCCGTGTGTAAAATATATGGTACGTTTTGCAAAGGTCTTTTTAAGACTGGTTCATTGACCAATTTATTTTTAATTATCTGAAATGATTCTTCATGAATCGGCTCCCAGATGAGCTTTGAATTACTTTTACTCTTTTTGTCTTTGAGGAGTTCAGTCAATGGCTTTGCAATTTTTGCGAAGTCTTTAATAAATTTTCTGTACCAGGACGCCATGCCCAAAAATCTTTGCAATTGGCGCATTGTCCTAGGTACAGGGAACTCCTTAACTGCAGTCGTCTTTTCCGGATCAATAGAGATACCGTTTTCGTTTACAATAAACCCGAGATATTTTATCTCATTAACGCAAAATTTGCTTTTTTCAGGGTTTATTGTAAGACCTGCATTTACTATTTTGAGAATTAATTTCTCGAGCAGTTCCATGTGTTGCTCAAAAGTTTTAGTGACTAAAATGATGTCGTCTAAGTATGCATATGCATTCGGCTCTAAATCGCCGATGACCTTATCGATTAGTCTCTGAAAGCAAGCACCTGCTCCTGAACGTCTGAATGGTAACCGTTTATAGTGCCAAAGTCCTCTGCCAGGCACTGTAAAGGCGGTTATTTCTCTAGACTTTCTAGCCAAAGCAATTTGATAATAAGCGTTTTTTAGGTCAATTTTAGAAATGTACCTCGCTTTTTTCAATTTATTAAGTACAGTTTCCATGTACGGATTCGGATATGCGTCTTTTTTCGCAACTCCATTAACTCTTCTGAAATCCGTGCACATTCTGTACGTACCTCCTTCTTTTTACCATTTCAGCCTATCGATCTCTGCGTGCATAACTTGCTTCATTTTTTCAGAGACCGGGAAGTACTTTTGCTTTATTGGCTTGCAGCTTTCTTTGAGAACTATCTCGTGCTTTAACAGCTTAGTAGCTGGTAGCACTGCTGCATTTCTTTTTGGTAGTAATCTTCTAATTAACTCATCCACTTTGGCGCGTTGCTCTCTTGTTGTGACGGCGATTCCGAAACTCGCCACTCCAAGTGGGTTTGCACCAATTGCTCCTAGTTGGAATGAGAATTTTTTATCTTTACCGTGGTCCGCGAGTGTAAATTTATCACAGCTAGCTAGGATATCCATCTTGAATAATCTGATGCAATTCAATCCAAGAATCAGCTCCGTCGATACTGTTGGTATAACTAGTGCATTAATGCTCTTCGAGATACCTTCAATATTTATGTCAGCTTTGACTTCGCCTAGCACTCGTTCCGGCTGCCCATTGGCATTTTGGGCTGTCTTCACTTTTGAATGCAGAATAGGCGAATTGGACTTTATCTTGTCCCAAATCTTTCCGATGACTGTGCACGCTGCACCTGGGTCGATCGTGGAAGGCCACATCGGCGAAGGTTGGCACGGTTACTGCTGCCACCTCCGCGGCTTTTTAGCCTGATTCTTCACTCTTCTTAGATGTTTTTTCTTCTGTCTTGATAGGTGTTTTTTGGCTTCTTCCGATGTCGAATGCTCGTGCAATTGTGGTAGCTCTATCCGTAAATTCATCTAAATCCATTTTTGCGTAATCGGGTATCAGCGGGTGAAATTCTATTCGCATATTTAGGTAAATCCTATGCACTATGCTCCTTTCATTTCCTTGTTTATCTAAAGGTAATTTTCTAAATTGAAAAATCATGTCGGCAATATATTCTTGCATGGATTCGTCCGGCTGTTGCTTTTTTTCGTGGATTTTATCCAGCAGAATATCAGCGTGCAGAGTCTGCTGATAGTGTTTCCTCAGATCTGACTCAAATCTTTGCCAAGTCAGCCACTCTTGCTTTTTTATCCTGTAAAGGTTGAGTGCTGCCTTCTGCATAATGAGAGGTAGTGCTCTCAACATTTCTTCTCCAGTAACTCCAGTTACTGACATGCATTCTTTTACGCGGATCAAAAACTCCTCGACGTCATCCGTAGCGCCGCTGAATTTAAGCTTCCACGTCGTAACTATTTTCCCAATATCTCTCGTGCTTTCGTGAAATCTATTGAACCTAAATTGATCATATGTTTGCCTGCTTGCTGGCGGCTCACTTGCTAGCCTGGGACAAGTCGGCTCTGCTTGCTGCACCTCAGATTCCTCAACTGCGCATCTTGCTAATATGTCTACTGGTATCTCGTACCTCTTGTTGTGTATGATAGTCGTGACAGTCTTCTCCGGAGTGTCGCAAAAATGCGCTCCTTCCGTTAAAGGTCTCCGCAGCTGCTGAGATAATCTTTCCATGCTGCGCGATGTTCGCACCTTTCGCTTGGTGACGTTTGCGCTAGAGTCGTCTTCCGTCTCCACAGCTTCCTCATCTGCCTCCATTCTCGCTATCAATTTTTTTACCAGCTTCTGGAGTTTTGCTTTTCTGCGGACTACATCCGCTTCCTCGTGCTTCGTACCTGGACTATAGTCGGCTTTGTCCGTCTCGTGGAGGACGGCTCGCTGCAGTCTGTCCGACTTCTCGCTCAAAGAGCCTGTTTCTAGTAGTTCCAGTGCCTTCAGCGACGTGGTAAAAAAAATCTTCGTTTTCTGACGAGGTCAGCTGTCCCAGCCAGTAAGCTAATTTTGATGACATCTTCTGTTCTTATTAAAAATCTAAAAGGTTTCGATGTCGACGAGGTTCGAATATCTGAATTTTCTGACCTTGATTTATTTCCGGCTTTATTTACATGTATTAATTTGATTAATTTGTAAATTTATTCTTGATTAATTTATAAATTCAGTCTTGATTTGTTTATTATTTTTTAAATTTAAATTGTACAAAAACGCATACGAGAGATAAGAAATTTTTAATTGATATTTTGAAATTTAAGTTAAACAAAACGAAAAATATTTTAATTACGATAATGTACTATTTTCAGCTTACAAATCGCTCGCTTTCGGCGGCTTGTAAACACAATTATCGTCGAAGGTAGTAAGCTCGCCACTTACCCTTCGCTAACGCTTCGAAATGAGACACAATATTTATCGTTACCAAGCTTGCTCAACCGAACCACAGACTAACTTAAGTGTTTCTAATATATTTGTTTAACTAAAATTTGTGTTTTTCAAAAAATTAAAATTATCGTGACGCTAAATTTACTTGCAATTAAAATTAAAATTTATTTGTATTTCAAAAAGTTTTCAAAATCAGCGGCTTGTTGCGCGGATATAAAATCAAAAAGAAAATATATCTTTGTTTACTCGGCTTATTGCCGTATTCTGTTTTCGCGTCTATTTACTTGTAACTCAGAAACACTTAAGTCGTTCGCTAGGGGATTCTCCAGCTGTGACCTTGTACTAAATACGGCCTCGCTGGCCTACGCAAGAAAAGAATAAGTTGCTTTGAAATAATTTTCGAAATTTTAATTTTTCTATTTGAGGTTATATTCTATCTGAAATTTATAAATATGATTCTTCCTGAAAAAAAAATTTTTTGGTCACCTAGCCGAGAAGATCTTGAAATTTTTCGCAATTAAAAAAAAATTTGTCCCCTACATCGCTACAATATTAAATGTTGGGCGCCATTGTAACAGAGATAATTCGACTCGGGTTAGGCTCTGATTATTTCGGAGTTGCGCTCCTTTCTGCCCCTTAACCCATTAAGTACCAAATGTACATGACGTAGACACTTGACTTGGATTTCATGTCATACTTTTATTTCTTCTTCGATTTTTATAAAAATTGGTTTCCAAATAGTTTTGAGGGTGCTCTATTAGAAAATTTTGAGGTTTTTTCGAAAAAATAAAAAACAAAAAAAATATGGCCGACTTAAACCAAAAAACATGGAAATTTTCGAAAAGTTTTTTCGGTTTTTGCTTCGCCAAATATGTGAAAAATGTCCAGACCATCGGATTTTTACTTTAAAGGTGGCATGGATATCTATTCTTTCAACCCTCGTCGGTTTTTTTGAAAAATCTTTTCTAGAAAAAAAGATATGGCCGCCTGAATATCGGAAAATTTTCTAAATATATAAATATTTGCTAAAAAATGGGTTATTCATGAAAAAACTTCTATTGTATGATAAAAAATGTTTCAAAAACGTATAAACACTAAGATTATAATTGTTTAATGATAAAATTTTCAAAATGGCTGATTACATATCCAGCATAACCTAAAAAATCAATCTTTTTTAGTGATTTTCGACAGTTTGATGATATTTTAATAGTTCTTATAATTTTAAAGTAACTTTTTACGAAGTTATAATTTTAATGAGACTTAAATTATGAAAATTTTTGAAAATTCAAAATTTTCAAAAATTTTCATAATTTAAGTCTCATTAAAATTATAACTTCGTAAAAAGTTACTGTAAAATTATAAGAACTATTAAAATATCATCAAACTGTCGAAAATCACTAAAAAAGATTGATTTTTTAGGTTAAACAATTATAATCTTAGTGTTTATACGTTTTTGAAACATTTTTTATCATACAATAGAAGTTTTTTCATGAATAACCCATTTTTTAGCAAATATTTATATATTTAGAAAATTTTCCGATATTCAGGCGGCCATATCTTTTTTTCTAGAAAAGATTTTTCAAAAAAACCGACGAGGGTTGAAAGAATAGATATCCATGCCACCTTTAAAGTAAAAATCCGATGGTCTGGACATTTTTCACATATTTGGCGAAGCAAAAACCGAAAAAACTTTTCGAAAATTTCCATGTCTTTTGGTTTAAGTCGGCCATATTTTTTTTGTTTTTTATTTTTTCGAAAAAACCTCAAAATTTTCTAATAGAGCACCCTCAAAACTATTTGGAAACCAATTTTTATAAAAATCGAAGAAGAAATAAAAGTATGACATGAAATCCAAGTCAAGTGTCTACGTCATGTACATTTGGTACTTAATGGGTTAAGCCTCCCTTGGCCGGATTACCACCGTACAACTCACGGTCTACCGCGGGCCGGACTAACTCGCGGGAGCGGGACGTGAGGGAATCGGGGCAGGGTTTACTGAACAAGCTGGCATTTAAATATTAAACAAGAATTTATTATTCTAAATAGTTAGAATAATAAAGCAGTTAGCTGCTCCGATGACTTCCTCCTCGGCGTCGTGCAGAAGGTCGGCTGCGGTGTCTCTCTGCGGGCGAATGACGGGCGCCTGCTCCCGGCTCTTGATCTGGCCGCGGACGGGCGTCGGACGTGGTCCCTGGCTCGTCAGCGGGGCGAGTTGGTTGCCCTCGTGATGTTCGGCGGCTGCGAGCCTCGTGCTGCGATGGCCTCGTAGTTGCCGTGTCGTCTCAATGATCGTGTTGACAGGTGGTGTCGTGTCGACGGTTATTGGGCGGAGAGAGCGATTTAGGCGTGCGTGCTCGTTAAAAAGAGCCGCTGCTTTTCCCCCACTTCCCAATTCGCGGGGGGCGCGCTTTCGGCTGCATAGACGCGGTGTCGCGTCGCGCTTCTCTCTCGCGTCTTACCTAACTAAAGTAACGTCGTGAATTCCACGTTACAATATGATTTACATATTCAGCAATTATGTAGACATTTATGAATTTTTTTCTCAAAAACAATAAATTTGTATGAAAAATTACCAAAAATAAAAAGGTTTTTGAATTAAGCAAAGAATACACTCGAATTTTTCCAAAAAATTTTGAGCAATTTTGAAAATTTTCAAAAATTTTGAAAAAAACCGTGTTTTTTTTTATTTAAACCATATTTACACACAATAAACAAGTTTTTATCGCATTTTTGGGCATATCTCTCGATTTTTTGTACGTTGAATTGCACGAGTTATGGTAGCCGATAGAGCGGTGTACCATTAGGGGCGTTTTGGGCCTTAATGGGTTAAGACGTTTTTTTATTTAACATAATAAAATATAGAGGTTAGCGCAGTAAATAATTAAGTTTGCGTTGAAAGAAAATAAAATCAACTCGTATAGCATAAGATGCCCCTCAAACGCTTCATGCATCCCCATGCCCGATGCATAAGCGTTTGTAAATCTACATCTTTAAACCCACAAGAGATGACTTTAAAGTCGAGCGGCGTTTTAAAAATTTAATTTTTTTATATTTTCCAGGTGAAACATGGGTTGAGTTAGTTATGATACAAACTATTGATATAAGCAGTTTTTGTCCACATCCAGTCTGTGTTGTCAGTGCTAGTCTAACATCAATAAGAACTGAAATAACAGATGAAAGAGTGCATTCAGAAACGCTGCTATTAAATGTTTCAGGAAAGTTACTTATGATTCAAAGGGATTTTTGGTTAAAAAATACAGACGTTGTAAGCAAAAGTTGTAAATATTAATTAATTTCATTTGTCGTAAAAATTTAGAATAATAATTTTTCCAGTTATTTACTTGTGCTGCTCCAACCATTTTAGCATCATGCGTAGAGAATTTATGGATTCCTGGTGAATCAAAGAAAGAAAAGCCGCACTTGACAGAAACGATTTGGTTATTTTGTGGATCTCAAGGAATGCGAGTCTGGTTACCATTATTTCCTAACAACAATCAAAATAAAATTCATACTTTTATGAATAAAAGGATCATGTTACCTTTTAACTTAAAAATATATCCACTATCAATACTGTTTGAGGATGCCATTCTTCTTGGTACAGAAAACGATACCGTATTATATTCATCAGATACTAGCTCTCCGTTTGTTTTACCATTTAGCATTTTGGGTTTGACGGTATGTAATATTTTTGTACTTATATTGAATTAGCAATTAACTCGCACTTCGTCGGTTTTCTTGATCTTATTAACATTTTTGAATTAACATTGGACATTTCATTATTTGAAATTTGTTCCACCTTGATTATATTTGATCGATTTATTGCATATTTTGACATTGGATATAAAAACTAACCATAATGTTCGTTACTGAATAGAATCTTTTTAAAAATTGTGAATGAATTTTTATTCAATTTTATTACTATTACGGAGCTATTTCATGATATGTCGCTCGTAATAACAAAAGTGACATTATCGGTGAAAAATATGAAACTTACTTGCACCTCCGGATAATTTCCAACAATATACGATTAACAATTGACGGATTACCTTCTAAATTTTCGTGTTGCTGGTTATTGAATAATCACTTACTAGATGATTGGTTACTGATTATGAATATTTGTGTCGAGGGATTCGCCCGTCTGCTTTCTTCTTTCGCGAATTACATTACGCAAGGCAACCTTATCCAGCTCCTGGGGTGCAGAAAGTTGACTCGAATTTCCCGTCGTAGAGTATAGAACTCAAAGAACCTCTGCGATAGCTCCGACCGAGCTCAATTTGGGATGCCGGCTAGTGCTGGTCCACGGAGAGGGGCAGGGTAGGGTTAAATTAAGTGGTGGACACGACGAGAGCACTTGCTTACCTGCACGGACTTAAACTCGCTGTTGGTGATGTCGGCGGAGCCCCGGGTTTCCTACGCCGAGGAGGGACGTGACCGCCGCCTCTGCCCGGCAACTTCTCCTGGGCACGCCTTGGCTCTGACTCCCTCGCATCGTAGCCTCGCTGACTTCGTGCGTTGTTTCCGGAGAATTCCGGTCGCCTCGCAGGTCGCAAGAGAGAGCGTCACACCTTCTACGAAGAGGGTGCATGTCGCCTTGCCAATTCCTGGTAGGGGAAGTGCGATTTTTTCGGGACATCGCCCCCTCCTCCTGCTCCGTTCCGCGCCTATCTTCGCGGCCTATCCCGAGTGAGCTAAAACCTCCTGGCGTTTACTTTGGCATATTGTCTTTTTTACCTTCTTAAAATCATGATTGAAGCGATGCTTGTAACGCGTCCTACTTGCCTCGTTACAATCTGATTTTTATTAACCACTTTTATTTCAACCGGATACGTTTAATAATATGAAACTGTCAAATGATTTCGAGTCTTCTGTCAAAGTACTGTTTACTTTATTTACTACATTCGTCAATATATATGCATTTTATAAAACAGTCTTTTAAATATTTATTAACATATTGACTTTTACTTTTAGAGTCAAGTTTATCTGCATCAAATTTTACGTCAGTTAATTCATCGAAACTTGGGATATCAGGCGTGGGAAATTGCTAGATCATGTTCATCTCTTCCATATTTTTCACATTCTCTAGAATTGTTGCTCCACGAAGTACTAGAAGAAGAAGCTACGAGTAAGGAACCTCTTCCCGATGCACAGCTACCGTCAGTCGTAGAATTTATTAAAGAATTTCCTGGTTTTTGGACTCGTGCTATAGTACAATGTGCTCGAAAAACGGAAATAGCTTTATGGCCATATTTGTTTTCAATTGTTGGTGCACCAAAAATGTTGCTACAAAATTGTTTAAATAATCAAGAACTCGATACGGCTGCAAGCTATCTTTTAATTTTGCAAAATCTAGAAGTTTCTGCAATAAGTAAACAATATGCAACTTTGTTATTAGATGCCGCACTCGAACAAGGAAAATGGGAATTGTCTAAGGATTTGGTTCGATTTCTTCGAGCTATTGGTAAAATTCATTTGCATTTGTTTTTTTTTTTAGTCAAATAGTTTTTTTAGTAATTTAGATAAATATTTTTTTTTGTTTAGTTAAATTAGAATTCAACTAATATATGTAACATAAATAAAAAATAAAAAAATTTAATTTCCGGTTAGTATTCATACAGTAATGTAGCAACCAGCTGTTAAGTAATGCATACTGAGTGATGAATATAAATTAACAGATTCTTTTCCATTTCAGATCCCAAAGATATTGATTTGTTGAAGAATTCTTATTTGATGTCGTCTAAGAAATCTACTCAAACGACATTTTTGTCTTCTCAAGAAGATGATTTAACGTTAGTCCTAGGAACTATGCAAGTTTCAAGAAATAGAAGCTATAGTACAACAGTTACACCAAAAATGCAAATAGAAATGCACAAAGACAGTGTAGTTTCAGTTCCAATTACTGATAAAATGCGAAAGAATACTGCTGGACGTAAAAAGTCGGTACCTACTCTATCTAAAACCGAGAAATACGACAATAGGTAGGTAATTTCACTTTACAAAAAATATCAATTATTACTTCTGTAAGTGGCATAGCAAGGGATTATTGCATAGCAAGGCGTGCGTCGTAAGCGACACAACGAGAGGAAAATAAGGAGCGAAGTTTATCTAGTCACGTGTGTAGTAATTAAAGGGGACAAAACGCCTCCTTAACCTAAAAAAATATAATCATGAATAAAATTAGTATTAGTAATAGAAGATAAGTCATAATTATTTTGCGAAAGTAGACGATATTACCTTTAATTTAAAACCGAAAACTTTAAAAAATTGACCCGGATAAATTAAACAATTGAGTTTTCCTCTACGCTTCTTGCTTTCAAAAATGTTCTAAATTTCTAAATGAATTCCCTGCATTTACGCAAGAATGACAATGATTTCAAACTTTTTTCATTTTTTCCCAGGTCTCTAGACTCATTTGTTAATCTGGGATGATACGGTAACTGAAAAATTTCATGCTCAAGTCAACGTAGTCTAATTACGGTTAAAATTATAATCTTCTATTACAAATACTAATTTTATTTATAATCTTATATCTTAGATTATGGAGGTGTATTGTCCCCTTAAGTATTCACAATTGTTCATATCTAATGGGAAATGATGATCTGCAGTGCATGTTGTTTTGTATTAATTGCAGCTAATTGCAGATGCTTATGCATTTAATTGCAAATTGAATTTCCAAAACTATTAAGATACATTAAACTTTTTAGTATTATTATTATTATTGCTGCTGTCTACTAGCGGAAAGAAAGTCTCTAGATATCGGTTCCTTCTTCCGCCAGCGCCGGGCAATTGAGGTTGATATGTAATGCTGTTTCATCCTCTGATTCACAGAATCTGCATTTAGGATCTTTCTCAAGGTCCAGCCTGATTCTGTGTTTGCGCAAAGTGCCATAATCTCGGTTACTATTTTTGTCTTGTTTCCGCTCAGTCTGAGAATTGGTTTTGGCCATATTTCCATTCTTTTGATGATCTTCATTCCTCTAAGTGTTTTTTTAGCGATCTATTTGCCTATCTCTGTGTTGAGGATAGTATCGCATATCCCAGGTGCCGGTTCAGTGCCTATAAGAATTTCTTCTCTCGCTTGTCTGGCTAGTTTGTCTGTAATTTCATTACCCTTTATTCCTGTGTGGTCCCGCAGCCAGAAAAGGATTAGCGTTCAAGTTTCCATCATTCAATTTAAAGTCCGAAAATATTCATGCACCAACCTGGATGTAGTTGTGTATGCTTTTAGGGCTTCAACAGCCCCTCTACTATCCGTTGCTAAGTATAAGTGCTTCTTCCTGTCTTCTTCTATGGACCATAGGGCACAGTTCAGCACTCCAATAAGTTCGGTAATACTGTCGTATACTTTCCTAGAGGAAAGGTACAACCCTTTCCGTTTCTTCGGCAGTCCATTCCAGTTTGTAACGTACAAGTGCCTCGAATACCGGCAATCCTCTATACTCGTAAAAACGCCATGAGATCGGCAACCTGCCTTGATAGCGCTAATTCGAATATAAGCCGGGATCTTCGCGATTCAAAGCATTCCTTGCCTCGTTTCGTCCAGCTGTTCATTGCGCGCAGCTTGGTAGCGCCCAGGGGTCTCTAAAGGGAAAATATACTCAACCGCATGATTAGTCAATACAACTAGCGGATGTCCCTTTCTCTCTCTCTTTTATTAATAAATTGTTGTTCAAATAAATAAATATACAAATGATTTTAAATAAATTTGAACTATTTGATTGAGAGTATGGAGAAGATTTCTCTTCCTCAATGTGTAGGAAGTATGAGTTTATTTTCTCATTTAAGCCACGCCCTTGTCAATGCATGACTTGGGTGGGTAGGAATCCTTTCTTAGTGAACGCGCCCGTTTGTGCATGATGGGTGGTAGCTAAGGGAGTAACCTTACACCAATCCTTATCGCGTATTACCTACTAGAGTCCAGAGACACGAACTTTAAACTATCCGATATAGTCGTGAGAAATTTTATAATTAAATAACGAATTAAATTATTTGTACGTCACAAGTTCCTAACTCATCTGCCCTTTTTGAATCCATCCGTATACCAGATTTCTCCATTATTTGGTAGCTTTACCCGGCTTGTTATCCAGTCTTGTTTTTCTGTCAAACTGATCCAGTATTTTCTATCGAACATAAACAGTCTGTCTGTCCTGTCTTGTGGCATTGCAAATACGCCTTCCGTTCTGAGAACTTCTGGTATTCTAACCGATTTGAATTCTACAAAGTCTTTCCAGAATCTGAGGAGAGTTTTTCAGTGACAGCAACTATGGTTAAATAAAAGTATCTCTATGCCTAGTGCGGTTTTGAGAGTAGATATGGTTGTAAACCTTCCCGCTCCGGTTATGCACCTTAGCATAAGACCTCTTATCCTTTCCAGCTGTTGCCGTTTTGAAATGAGTTCTGTTCCACCAGATGGCCGCCGCGTAGGTAAGCCTGGGTTTCAGAACCGCATCGTTTAGTCATTTCAGCATTTCTGGTTTTAATATCCAGTTGCTGCCTATGGCACTTCTTAGTTGCCATAAGTTCGCAATGATCTTTTGGCATTTGATTTTTAGGTGCCTTTTCCACGTTAGTTTACCGTTCAGGGTGACACTCAAATATTTGACTTCGTTAGGTAGCTTGATTGATTTTCCGTTGCTCGTCAACTTGCAGATTTTATGCCAGTTATATTTCCTGGGGAACACCGTCACCTCGGTTTTGTCTGGATTGACTCCAAGGCCAGTAGCCTTATATCAGGTTTCTACTATCCATATGTCTCTTTGAATGAGTTTCATGAGCGTGTCCAGAAATATTCCGGGTCTAATGATCAGTATATCATCAGCGTATCCCACTACTTGACTTATGGCCTCCTTCAACTTCGACAGCAGATTGTCTATTAGGTACCACGCAGATCTGCCTATTCTACATACGTATTGGCTCGCAATTCAACGTTTGTTCCCTGCCATTCGGCTGTCACATGTCCTGATATAAGGCTTGCTCTAATTAGTTTGATTAGGGGACCTAATATAACGTGCATCACCTTATTCAGGAATACTGGGTATACGCCGTCTAGTGTAGGTGATTTGTATGGTTCGTCCGTTTGCGGCTTTGACGCCCTTTAGTAGCCACGCGTCTCTGTTTAGCCGCCTCTCTGCTGTCCTCTTGGATCGATGAATCTTCATTTGTCCCTTTAAAACTATGAAAATATGCCTTTATCAGGCAGTTTAGGGTTTCTTAGTCTGACGTAGAGAAGCTACTGTCTGCAAGTTTTAAGGCCCAAGCATGGCCTCAGGATAGCTGGATAGCATCCCGTTTAGCCTTGCAGTTTCGGTTCCACTAGATATCTCCTCAACGAAGGAAGCCTATTTTCTTTGTTTAGCCTTTCTTATTTCATTTCTGTACTGATCCCTCTCTTGGTTATATTCTTCCCATCTGGGTATGTCCTTACTTTTTCTGGCCCTCTTAAGGAGTTTTCTCGTTCTCCTTCTAAGCTTGGCCAGGTTTTTATTTCAACATTTCACTTGGCCTCTAGGCCTTAGTCCCGTCAATGTCTCTCAGCATCTTGGCGGCCGTCTCTAGTGTGGGTACATCGTCAATTGCCTTGGGAAAATCTCTTAACGCTTCAGCAAGGCATATCAAGTATTTTGCCCAGTCTATGTTACTGGGGTTTTTCTTTCATTGGGATTTTTGATATCTTTTGTTATAAGATCAAACCTGATTTGTTTGTGATCTGATAGCATTTGTGCCCGTGTTACCCCACAGCTGATGGTGTGCATTTGCAGCACATCTTATCACAGGAGGTGTTTTTAGTGCCCTATAATGATCCACTAAGTGTGTAAGCTCCATCGTTGGCACATTCTCATCATTGTTAGGGAAGCAAGACAGTTCTGACCACCATCAGGTGCCCTGTACATAGTTTCCAATGGGGACGCAACATTCATTCCTTTTAACACAATGTATGCTCTAGGATTATTTCATGACGCGTCTCTAAAACACTGCAACCTTCCTAGAGCCCTAATGACACCTTTCACTAGCTATGGTTTTTGAACCAGCGACAGGCATGTGTGCACTGCAGTCATGCTCCTCTGCAGTACAGCAAAGACGCCTTGACTGTAGTGCAAGTTAATCTGGTTTATTGGCAATTGCAATTGATCTTATGTCCAACGCTTCTAGCGCATTGTACTGAGACTCAGGCAGCTGGAACATCTGGACATATTTGTCCCTTCCTGTCATGCCGTCCTGTGTCCTTATGGGCCACCAGCCACATGTTTTCAGGGTAGTGTTCTAAGGGAGATCCCGGGAACCCAACCATGTCTTTGCAGAGCTTCTAAATAAGCTCTAACCCTCCACCCCCCCCTCCTCGTACCTTCAGTTTTGGGTCCTGGTACTGGATGTTAATTGTCCGACTGAGCAGCCAGTCCTTTGATCTTTCATCGGAAGCTATAAAGTGTGACACGGCAACTTGCACTTGGATGCGCGGCCCCGCAATTAACGTCACTACGGCTTCGCGTCAATTTAATTTACCGCTGTCGCGCCACAAAATTTATTACGCGTTCGTTTCCCGCGATTTTTGTTTCACCCCAGTTAGCGCAGATCTCAGGTTCGAGGGCACCCGGGGCCGAAGTCCGGACCTGATTCGAAAACCCTCGATCGCAGCTCGCTACCCTACACGATGGCGCGGCGCCTTTCGGCACCGCTGGCATCACTAACACACACTTGCGCTTTCTAACTCTCCCCAACAACTCCTGTTCTATCGGGCCGCGCAAGAACCCTAATGATCAACCAGACTCACTCAATTCAACACTCACGCAATCAATCGTACACACACACAAACCTCCTTCGCTTTCCACCGGAGAAACGCGAAGGAGATAAATCTCGATGCCGCGCTCTCTGTCTATATTTGCGGGAGGCGCGGACGCTGTTGCCAACGTCAACGCTGCCATCTCCGTCGGCGGAACAGTCTTCTTCACTCTTCTGCGATGAAATCTTCTTTCTTCGGCTTAGCCCACTCACACCTCCGCTCACCCTTCCTCTTTTACTCTCTCTCTCTTTTACGCTCGAATCGCCTAGAATTTATCTACCAACCTTTCCTTTCTTGGCGCAATCGCTGCCTCCACCTTGCATGGAAGACTCCCCAGGTGCTGCTGGCGGCTCGCTGCTGTCTGGCTGGTCTTAGGCACGACGCTCTCGACGAAGCTGCGGAGCGGCTCTGCTCGCGTCCTGGGCTGCGGTCGCTGTCCTGGGATATTCGGTAGGCTGGTTTCTTTCCTTCCTGGCGATCGACTCCTCCTTCGCTGCACTGCTTGCTTGGAACTCTTTCTCTCTTCTTCACTGGTGTCACTTCTAACTTCTCGCTTGTCCAACTCGGCGTCTAACACTGCACTCTCGGAAACGCGACTGCTCTAGATGACGACCGAATTGCTACTGCCCACCCGCGCAGCGCGGACGGATTCTCCTCGTCTGTGATGTCACGCGACGGTCGGGGATCAATCCGGCCCATCTTCCTCCGCCGCTGCGGCTGCGCGGGCAGCGACCAGCTCGGCCGTCTCGGCCGCCGTCTTCTTTTCATCTCGCTCTATTCTCCTTCTCTGTCACGCAGACGCGCATTATACGTACTCCGCTTCTCTCCCTCTCACACTCACGCGCTCAAATGACAGCAATGTCACAAAAGATAATCAAATGCCAGCTATCCTTGGCATCTGATCTGTGGGTGTCTCCTTCGTTAGCTTCCTGAAGCCCGCTCTATAACTGCTGAGGTCTTCCGGTGAGAGTAATCTCTTCGGGTATTCCTCCCTAGTCCTGCTTCCCTTATCGTACCTTTGCCTCTTGGTTTCCTAGTGGACGGACGGAGGAGTGTCCTTCTCTTCCTTCGCCCTTTTTCCGTCCTCCCGGGATTGCCTTATTAGTGTCTGACCAAGTTGGTGGGAGGGATCCCAGGTAGCCCTCTGCCTCCCTCCTCCTTAACTTGATCAGATTTTTGTCGTAGGCCCCGGCTTTCCTTTTTCCTCGATAAACGATGGTGATGCCTGATCGGGCCGTCCTCCCTCTGTCGAGGCAGAGATGGCAGCCGTGTCATTAACATCCTCCGTTCGCTCTTTTTCAGAGGGAGCTGGATTTTTGGGCGTTGAATCTTTGGTCGGTTTAGTGATAATTACGAAACAATTCATTTTGATCCCACTAATAACTAGGGAATGTAGGTCCACCGCCGCAGAGCCCTGCTTGCAACAGTAAGGCGACTAGTATACTCAAGGGTCGCGCTAGGTTTCCTTGAGGCTTCATTAAAGACCCTCTGTAACCCCTAGGGCCACGAATCCACATTTGCACGGATCATTTTACACCTTCGGATTAGGGGGTGTGTTTACCCATCCAATCCACCACCTTGGATAGGGTCTGTTTGATAGTTACCATGGCGTTCTTCATCCTTACTCGGTTTTTGTCAAGATCATGACACTGTTTCCAGAAGAGTCCCTCTATCATTCACCATACGTTTGGATAATCCGTTTATACGTAGCTTCTATTCATATACCATTCACTAGAGCGCAACCAGTTTATAGGGGGCCACATTCACTTATTCATTCTCTCGTGGTGCATGCAACCAGGGATACTTTAAACGCCCTCGCCATGGTTTAAGCCTCCCCATCAATCCGTAAAAACAGAGACTCGATAAGGTCCTACAGCTCCCAGGAGAGGGGAGGTTAAATATTTATTATATAAAACTTAAAAAAATATAGTAATACTCTTAAAAGTGTTAAGACCTTCAATCTTAAATAAAAATGAACATTTGAAAAGATTTACTTTGGTTAGAACAAATAATATTTGTGTGATAAATTTGTTAATTTTAAATATATTTTTTAACATATTATTTTTCATGTTATTTTAGTAATTCCAGTGTTGAGGATTTCTTTATCGATGTTATTCTTCAACGTCATGCTCGAAGATTGCTGACTGCTCACCGACTATTCGACTTGGGCTGTTTTGCAGCTCAATTGGATTTTCATTTAGTAATTTGGATGGTTCGAGAACGAGATAGAGCAGCTAAAATTGAAGACTATGTTGTAGCTTTAAAAACCCTACATGAACAGTTTGCTTACCCATACCCTTCAGACTACTTGGATGATGTTGAAAAATTAAATTTATCTAACATCAATGCAGCCCAGACATCTGCGTCTTTGTTAAATGAGTTTCAAAAAAATGTAGAAATTGAAACATTCGACATTGATTTTCGTGAAAGCGGTTACAGAAGTTTGCCAAGTGTTGGACTGCTTCCTGGCAATAATAGTTCGATATCAAATAGTTCTAATCTGCATGTGACGCTGCCCACAGACATGGAAAGAGCCAGCAATGTCAACGTTCTAAATGGTAAATTATCTTGTTTCTTTTATTTCTAAAATTCAAAGACAGTTTATACTATCCTGGGGGGGGGGGGGGGGTAAGAGGGTAGAGCGGTTTAAAGCAGAAGAGAACAACTGCTAGTTTTTTTAAATTTAATTTTATTTATTATCAATTAATTTCAGTTCGGTAATATGCGTAGTGAGAAGTGACTGCAGAGCTTTTCTATATCTTGGTTGGTAATCTTGCTATATTTATAAAAATCTTTGCAGGGTTATCCTACAGGAAATTGTTCCTCTAGGAAAACCTGCGAATTACTGCAAGATATTTTGGTAAGGAAGAGCCGCAGTCTCAAATTCAATTCCACGCTCCCTCCGAAGAATTCCTCTTCAGAAAAATCCTCTGAAAATATTTTTGAAGTTCGCAGGGAATCAGACTAGACAATATATTACGCTACCCGACAAAATAACCTTACAAGTTATTAATTTTACAAGTTATTAATTTTACCATATTTCTTAAACACTCTAGATTTATTGTTAATACCTTTTAAGTTCACTATAAAAATAACATTAGAAATTACAAAATACAAATTATTAAAGAGAATGATACGTAAATTTACGATTGATAATTTTGGCTAAATGACCATTAAAAATTTTATATGATTTCTATTTTGCAGACACTAATAGTGTTATAAGTGACATCAGTACAAATATATGGATAGACGATGTATCCACTGCTACAGAAACTAATGCTTCTGCAGTTTGGACACTGACAAACACTTTTGATGCTACACAAAAGAATTCGCATTTTTTTATTGAAAGTGAAACGCGTACCGAATTTCAACTTAGATATCTACTTCAATTGTTTTTAGAAGCAGGCTGTTTAGAATGGGCTATTGTGATAGCAGTGATTTTAAGAGATCCTTCCGCAATATCCAGAATTATTCGAGCAGCTTGTGGATCAACGCAATGTTTAGACTCTATAATTAATCTTAGAGATGGATTTTTAAATCTTCTTAGATGGTCGTTTTCAGATTGGTAAGTGTTTATATTAAATTTATAATTACACAATTTTTTATAGCACCCTAAATTCAAAATAGCAACTGTAATGCCAGTTTTCAGTTATTTTTAATTATTCAGCTCGGGCGATTTTTCATTCTCTATTCAAGTTAAATAATCCCTTTCCGCACCCGTGCTATCCCCGTGGAAAGAATCTTCTAAAATACTGTAAATTAAATTATAAAATACTTTAACTTATAAAATACTGTAAAATCGTATAAAAAATGTCTAAATTTTTTAGAATCCAATAAATTATTTGTCTCGTTTTATGCGGTTTTGCACCTTTTTACAGTTTTATAAGACCCTTGTAAATATGGATAATATACTTTTAATGAATCCAAACTATCGTATCTATGATGCTAGTAAATCTTCCTTTTTTAATACTAGCGTACTTTAATACTACTAATACCTTTTAATACTTCTTTTCAGTTTGGGATACAAACAATTTTTATTAAGTGTGCATGAACAAATTGCAGTACTTCATCAGGTAATTATTGATAAACAGCAACAACTAAGATGTGCTCAGTCCCAAGATCAGGAAATGTTATTAGGAGATAATTTTGTTTCTTCGACCTCTCCGTATATTAATAGCATACTGAATACGCAATCACAAAGATTATCGCCTTGTGCAACTAATACTGAGCTTAATAAAACAGAACAACTAAATCCATTTCCCTGGATTAAATCAGACAAAAATGTTGAAGAATCAGATCAGAATGCTAGTAAACAAGAACAGGACTCGACTTGTGTATTATCGTAAGCATTAAAAGTTACTTGCGAGTAACTTTAAATAATATATAACAAAGAAATTTTTTTAAACAATATAGATTTATACGTGCAAACATAATGCGGCAGTATTTTATAAAGCTTTATACAAAACGTTTTCTATAAATGTTTATTGTTAAAAAGGTAAATTGAATTGTAAATATAATTGTATAATAAATAATAATAAATAATTATGCACCGTCGAAGTGGTGCTTGTCACGGAAAACTAATCGTACAGAAAGGATATCGGATATAAGTGAAATAAATTAATTTAAAGTAATCTAAAAAGAATTTGATTTTAATGAAAACAAACAATAATTATTATAGAGCCCTATAAATTTACACAGAAAATAACTTTGATATTAAGAATTTTTAATAATAGCTGTAATAATATTTCTACATCTGAATTAGCTTATATGGCGCTATCGTACGTTTAAAAACGATAGTGGTACTTTCGTTAGCTTACAATAGCTAATTCTGCAGCAATTACCTAATTCGCAGCTAAGAATTAGTTGGATTTTCTACCATGGAAGTTCATATAACAATGACTTGATGAGAAGAATTTAAATAATATAAAACAATCATATTATTCAAGCTTTTCTTAATTGATCATTACCGAAGGAAGGACAAATATTTCTTGCTTTCTCAATATTTCATTAATATTCTGTGTTATAAGCAAATTAATAGTTTTTTCGTCTGCTATATTGGGTCCGAAATTGGAATTTGTAATTGATTTCTTGTTAGTTTTAAATGTCGGCTTTCGACTTCTAATAGTCCTCGATGTCATTCAATCATCCAAAACTGAGCAGTTAGCATTGTTCTTACAGTAAACATGATACTGGTAAGTAGTAGATAGGTGGGTAAATAAGTGGATGAATGAAAGGGAAAAAAACAACATAAAGCCTCTAAATTTAATAGATCCAATTAGGTAAGTTTATTTCTATAATAAATTTTGCAATAATTAAAATACTACAAACTTTCGTATATGCGAAAACATCTTTGGCCTTCTATTATAGAGAAGTAATATTTTTAAGAAATATATAGACTAACGTTTTCTGAAGGGTATTATTTCTAATAATTGATGTATCTATACACTTTTATTAAATAACTATTCATTTGCATAATGCTTGTCAATTGCGTTTGAAGACGTAAGTAGTAGTTGAAAAAAATTACTGGTTTATAACTGCAGCATATGAAACGAAGGTAAAAGCTAGCAGTTGTAAAAATATAATTCACAGAAAGTATCGCGTAAATTAAAATTAATTTAAAAAAAGTTTTAAAATGCACACTTATTCTTTTACTATACTGACTGCTATAGGAATGTGGCGACCTTTAAATTGGAATTCTAAGTGGTCTGCGGGGTTTTACGGAGTTTTTACAGCAATTGAATTACTTGTTTATTATACTTTCATGCTTTCTGAAATCTTAGATATAGTGTTAGTTGCGAATAATATTCAAGAAGTTACAGAAAATATGATTCAACTTATAAATATATTTAATGTGTCCCAGAAAAATTTAAGCTATTTATTTAAAAGAAATAAAATAATCAAATTCATAAGTCTATTTTTTGACAATTTAACTTTACCACAGACTCTTACGGAAAAAGCTATTCAAAGGAAACATGACGAAAAATCCAAGTGAGGCTGATTTTTTTTATATATAAATAAGAGTACACTCAGAGAAGAAAACAGTTGAAACTACAATCGCATATTTGCCGCTAAACAACAGATAATTCGATACGAATAATTCTAGTGCTATATATAAAGGGGTACTGTTAAATTGGTAAAAATTGTTATTTATGCACCAAGAGAGTAAAATAGGCAATTATTCCTGAGTTCTTAGATACATATCTTTCTTACGATTAAGTGTGCCTTTTGGTATTATAATTCTTATTATGATATACCAGAAAATACAGGTTATAGAACCTTTTAGAGTCATTTTTGTCTTTTCAAACATTCGAAAAAATATTTCAGGTAAGATCCTATGATGACATGATAACACCAAAAGGCACTTTAATTTTAAAAGTACCCTGAGATCTTAGGTGAGTTTTCAGAAAGACAATGATTTTAGTTTCATCGATTTTAACCCTACTAAAAAAAGTCACATGACCATCATGTGAGATTTTACTGCGACATTAGAGTGATAATCACGAAACATGCAGGTAATCCGTAGGGGGTGTTCGTGAGATTATCACAAGATGATCATGTCGTGACTTCAGTAGAGAAGAAACTGCATTACTCGTTGGAAATTCTAATTACAATCACTTTTATAATATAAAATAATAAAATGTTGATAGCACTTTATAACCCCAAAATCGCATTTTTAATGCCAATTTTCGGCCCTCATGTATATAAACTATCTTACGAAACTGGTGCGTGAGTGATTAAATTTCGTACCAGTATCGCAATATACGTTTTTTTTTAAATTTGATATTATTTTTAATCAGTTGAATTCTATTTATAGGGGAAATTCAATTAAGTTATTTATTCTGTATACAGTTTCTGTAAGCATTTACGTATACGTGCCCTTTTTCATATCGAATATCGAAGATCGATTTCTACCTTACCGAGGATGGAGACCATTTAGTCTAGAAAATATTAATTATTATTATTTAACCTATTTTCATGAATGTTGGGCAGTAACAATTGCAGCAACGGGAAATGCAGCTACCGAGACTTTGGTGAGTGGCTTCATGATGCAAATTTGTGCGCAATTTGAAATCCTTCAAGAACGATTCAAACAAATACCGAACATTTTGAATGAAATGAGAGATAATAAAAAAGCAGAAAGCAAAATTTTGAAAGAAGAAAAAATTCTAATTGTAAGACTTGTCAGGCATCACTTACGCATTTTTCAGTAAGTATCTGTGATATTTAAATTTAAACGAAAAATTGGAAAAATTTTCAGAAAAAATAATTAATTAACATATAATTTTTTAGGATGATAGAGTTATTAAATGATATTTTTGTTTTTGTTATATTAACGCAATTTATTGCCAGTATAAGTGTCTTATGTGTTAGTACATACAATTTAGCTTTTTGCTCTTCTTTGACTGAGTTCTGTGCAATTCTTCTTTACATATATTGCATGATGTTACAAATATTTTTATACACCTGGTACGGAAATGAAATAACTTTAAGGGTATGATTCCTTCTAATCTATATTTATTTATAGTACATTACGACACTAGGCACGAAAGTTGGAATTTCGGAGCGTGCATGATATAACGTCCGCGGTGAAGTAGAGGACGTCGTAATGCATGCTGAGAAATTCCAACTTTCGGCTCGTGTGTTGTATACTATTTTTCGGCCTAGCGAGGCAGAAATTGTAACCTTTTTGATCGGGCGCCGGGAGGAAAGGTTATGGTTTCCTCCTGCTAGGCCGAAAAATAGTATACGCAACATGGGAAGTAAAAAAGAATGCCTCAGATCACACGTTTGTCACCCTCTCATTCAGCTCGGGTGCCAATTTACGTGTGATCTGGGACCATTTCTATTTTACCTCCCTTGTTACGTAATATACTATTTCTCCACTCTAACCTCAAATACGCATGTTTGCATGCGATTTGCGGCTCTCGTGGAGAAAAATACGGTTTCACACTAGTCTAAAAATGTACTATTTTTTACTACCCTGTCCGAAAATTTGCCGTTCCTCCCTGCGCATGTAAACTCGAAAATTCGTCCGCTTTTACGATCATCATCGGCTTCGGCTTCGCCTTGGGGCCCAATCACTGCGCCGGGCATAATGATCGTCGTTCGTCCCTTATAAAGTAATGTACTATTTCTTTATTCCCGGCCGAAAATACGTTCAATAATCATTAAATAATTAATTAAAAGGCATTACTAACATACTCGGTCTGCTGCATTTACTTTCGTTTCGATATTTATCCTGAGTAGGCTTTATAATTACATTAAATATTTTTTATGCCCGGCCGACTTTTACAAAACCGAGGCAAAGCCGAGGTTTTGCTGGTTGGGGCGGACATCAAAAACACAAGCAAAGTTAAGGGGTAACACCAATGAAGAGCAGACGTTTTTAAGGTCATTTTTCGGATTTTTTTTCAAAGAAACATAGTTTTATATTGAAAAACAGACTTGATAACTTTATTATACACGGTTATTAATACACAAAATAATTTTTTCAAAACATCAAAAAAGAAAATGGCGGCTCCACAGAGCTATGAGCGTTGACAGAATTTGTAGAGAGGCCTCCATGGCCATCACTTTTTTGTCGCCGCTATCCATCTGAAACACTAAATCAAAGTTTTTTCTTCATGTTGAAGCTAAAAATAAGGGAACCACGTAGGGATTTTCAAAAACACCAAATTTTTAAGAATTGGCAGAAGTTTAAAAAAAAAATTGTTTTTCGCAAATAAAAAAATGCAATAATTAGGCGTAAATAAAAAAGTTTTCAACTTTTTTCAAAAAATCCTACGTATTCCCTAGGAAATAATGTTCTAAAGGCTGTGTCAAAATTTTATATTGATCGGATAAAAATTGACTGAATAATTTTGATAGCCATGTGAAAAAAGTGGTTTTGAGAAAATCGCGTTTAAAGTTTGAAAACGGGAAAACTTGGTAATAACGTTAAAAATATTAACTTTTTATGGTTTTTACCTTCAGTCAGCGATACCAGGACCATACAGTTCCCCTTCCAAGCTGGTATTTTCTCGTTCCTCTTCTCTTCTCGACGTTTTCAAACCCAAATGGGCCTCTCTCGCCGCGGCAGTCATTGAACGCTCCGAGTGTGCGATCCGTGTTTGGTCGAACTCCATGCAGTAATTGTAGCAATTTTCTCCTATTGTCATATCTAATACTGTCATCACTTCCATAACACTTGAACCGTGTACAAAAACCGCTCGAAACACTCTTTGGCGCCATAGACCAAAGGAGAGCATTGAAGCTTTCGTTACTGTTTTGCGTGTAACCTCCTAGGCAGCGATCCAACAATTCGTCTTTGCTGAGATATGTAAGGATACCGGAGGCAGGTAAGTATTTCGGAGCGAAGGGCGCACCGCATGAACCCAAGCGCGCAGCAGGGCGCCTAGCGTCTGATGCTCGTAAATCGGAGAAAATTTTTTTTTTTGAAAAATTACTTTAGGACGTTAATTTTGATATGTTTCTCTACCATTTGAGCCAAAAAAACAAAAATTGATTTTTGGAAAATTTTACATTGATGTTACCCCTTAAAATAAATGTGGGATAAATACTACAGAAAATAGAATTAATAAGCTTCTTTTAATTGAAATGGATTAAAATTTACAAAATGATCAAGTTTTTATTGGTACAAACATAATCATACTTACAAGCTATTATCTTGATTATATTTGCACGAAATAGTGTTAAAAGTGCAATTATTCAAAGTACAATTTTCAAATTCTACATTATGTTTTTTAGTTTTGAATTAATTTGCTTATAACAAAGAGTATACACGAAATAACGAAAAATCCAAGAGATATTTAATTATACTTATTTCGGTAACCATTTATCAAGAGGCACGAGGCAAGTCTAAGTTTACGAACGACCAGTTTTCGAGGCCGCAACGCGCGCCTCTATTATGTACGTTGATTATGCGGGTTTCTCGCAGTTTTTCAAATTTGTTTTTTACATTTAAAAATGTTTTTTCTGGTCGTATATGTTATATGACGCTTATTATAATATTTAAGAATGATCTTTGATGCAGACAGAGTCTTATGCAAAAAATCCATATTTTAATGAAATATGCCCTTTCTTTTTTGCTGGTGTTTTTTTTTAAGTTCCCTAACAGTACTGTGGGATTCAACTTGCATGGGTGGTCGGAAATGAATACACACACTCGTTGACAGGTTTAAGTCTAGGGTACGAGTCATTCTTTAATATTCATATTGCACACAAATATTGTATGATCAAAAACTTGGCTAACTAATAAATTCAAACAAAAAGTTATTAAAGTAAATATATTAAAGTATTAAGTAACTATTAAAAGGATGTTATAAGATTCTATATATCGGTGCTAAACCACATAAAACCTGATAACTAACTTATTGGATTTTATAATATTTGCAAATTTTTATAGTATTTTATAAGATAATTTCCACGCGGTAAATTTATTGATACTGTGATGGCTCCTTGGGATGTCACTATCTGCCGGAGGCCTGTAAAATGTCTGTTCCTTTGGCAATTAAATACTGGGCATTGAAAGAGTAGTAAAAGACTTTTTTTTAGAAAAAATTAACGATTATAGTTTGTTGAGCACAAAATTAATGTTTTTTGTAATCGCTAAAGTAGGTTCGATGGTAAAGCTGGAGCTACGACCGAGCCAACTCTTCTCCCACGCATCTCTCGCCTATAAAAGTCGAGCTGCGGACTCGCTCGAGAGTCAAAATTTGCTTGTGACAAGCTACTCGCTATTCTGGCATCGCTCGAGTCGGCGACCAGCTGACTTGCCGACTCCAACTCTGTACCTGGAATCATTAAGTAACAATAAGGAACGCTGGATCAAATTCAGTTGCGCATTTATTTCATGCACTCAATTCCTAAATACTCTTTGTTGTAATCAAGTTAATTGCTTTTTCATCTGCTATATTACGACGCAAAATTTGAAATTTTAATTGACTTACTATGGTACCCCCCACAATAGTCTCAGTTTCATATTATTTTGAAGTAACATCCTTTATTATTCATCTTTTTATTATTACATTTTTCTCAATGAAAGATAATTCTGAACAGATTTATTCGAAAAACATAAGAACCAATATGGCATGATAAAATAAGACAAAAATAGTTTTATTTAATGCACCTGTTGTTATTTTAATTAGAATGAAAATATAAAAAAATTTTGTTCATTGCAGAGCGTTGACTTAGGCAATCAAATATTTCTTTGCGACTGGAGATCGCTAAGTAATAGAGGAGTTCAATATCTTATGATTATATTTCAACGAACAACGAAGCCTATTATTTTAAGCAGTGGGTATATAATAACATTATCAAATGCCGCATTTACTAGTGTCAGTATTGCCAAAATTTGTAATCTTTACAGCTTGAATTTTTTAAAATATTTTTTAATCGTTATTTGATTCCAACTTTTATTGTTTTAGATTATTAAAACTTCTTATTCGGTCTATAACCTTCTTGCAGTATAATAATTTCGACTAAAAATATTAGGAAACATGTATGTTAGTACGAATGGACGTATAAAAAATAAATTTTAGTTTGACATTAAAATCGGATGAATATTATTATATCTTATTGCTTGATATGATAAGATATTATTTTTAATTTAAAGTTCCAGGTTTTTAGATTTTTTGCATTTAGTTATAAAATTTTGTGATTTAATCCTTCTAAAAAAGTCACATGATCATCACGAGATAATCATGAAGATTCAGTTGGACAAGGTCCCAGAACATCCAATGAAACCTAATACACTCTAAAAAATTTAGTGTGAATTCCACACTAAACTAGTGAATTTTCACTTTAATCTATGGAAAGAATTGGACGACTAGGTTTTGTGAAACTTCACTCTAAACTAATATAATCATGTTACACTAACATAGACATAAGATTCTATTCATTATTCACACAATGTTGATTGAAGAAGTCACTCTAATAGTGTGGGTTGAAATTTATTGATTATCACGATTTCTAGTAAAATTCACTCACGCATGCACGCACGCACACGTATATAAGTACGTATGTAAGTATATATATATATATATGTGTGTACGTACGTATGTATATGTATATAAGTTATATTTTTTATCCTGCGATGTGATATACACCAGATGATTTAAGTCTAAAAAATAAAATTATCAGATTGACATTACACTTAATTTCCGAGTGATGAACTTATACGTTTCGAATTATAATACCGCGCTATATCAGAATGAAATTTCACTCAATTCACAAGCGACGAACTTAGCTAATTTTAAAAAAAGATCCGAAGGAGTATCATACAAGCACACGGAAAGAAATTTTTATGTAAATATTACAACAATTTTTGACAAAAATTAGTATACTTTTGAGTAACGTGGACGCAAACTCGCATTTTATTAAATTTTACTATACTGTGTAGTAAAAATTAATATCACCAAATTTTGACGTACTGTAAAACTACATTTTACTATACTTTATATTAAATTTTGTTATACTGCATTCTAATTTTTACTCCTACTGTATATCAAAATTTATGAATATTATTTTTTTAATTTTCAAAATTGTATTTTTGATACCGGTTTGTAATTATTGAATTCATATTACTTTGCTGCAGGGTGTCACAGAAACTTTTCTTTTGGTTGAAATTAAATTTAATTCTTACATGTACAATTCTAAAAGTATGATTTTAAGTTTACATTACATATATCGCAGCCTAATAACGCATTATCGAAATCGCAAATGTGTGGTTGTGAAGATATAAAATTTTCTTATATAGTAATCGTAGAGTGAGCTGATCACTTGCAAGTGAATT
The DNA here is from genome assembly GCA_018906775.1 of Sycophila sp. Sp_5. NCBI lineage: Eukaryota > Metazoa > Arthropoda > Insecta > Hymenoptera > Eurytomidae > Sycophila > Sycophila sp. Sp_5. The sequence goes on from JACCID010000082.1 coordinate 459,974, forward strand.
ACACGAGTAAGAAGTAGTTACTAAGTAAGACGGTCATTTGAGGCGGTAATTAGCGGTCCCTGTTGTCCCTTTACGGCAAGTTCATTTGTTTTTATAGTATTTACTATCTTAGCTGCGTATTTTTACTATACCGCACACTAAAAAGTGTTATACCGTAGACTAAAAAATAAATCTTCAATTTTTGCTATACTATATGGCAATTTTTAATGCACTGCATAGCATAATGTAATGAATATATAGTAAATATTGCTATAAATATATTAAATTTGCTTCGAAGGCTAAGTTTGAGTCTCCATTACTCAAAAGTATAGTAATTTTTACGTAAAGATTTCTCTCCGTGCATAGAGTGAATTTTCATTCAAGACTAGTTTATAAATTTTATGAAGAGCAAAGAGAAAGCGGACACACGGTTGAATCTTTATTAGTTTATTAATTGTCCCTGGATAAGATGTTGCGTGTGCAGTGGCAATCCGACTACTTTTTCTGTACGCACGCGAGTTTTTCTCCTGTCACGTCTAGCATGGAGCGCGTACTCTTTCCGACTACTTGACGACGCTGAAGCGCCTCATCGATAGCGTTTACTTACGCCTTGGCGAATTGCGCGTATGTAAACAAGACATACACGCATGTGTCGGCTAGGTGTTGGTATACGACCAACACCGAAATACGAATTTATATTCAATAATAAAATTCACACGAACTAAATTTATACTTAATGTCTCACTTGCAATTCTCATCCCTCTAAATTAGGATTTCAATATTGTTTAAAATAATTTTGTGTACAAAGTAAATGTGCACTTTTTGGTGTGTACAAGTTTACACTTTTTTTAATGAATGTGTACAATGCATCGGTACACAAATATTCCCGATCAGCTGCCTTAAACTAATGTGTACAATTTTATTGTGTCCAACTTTATTGTGCATGAAATTACCAATTGTACTTATTGTGTACAACATTATGTGCACAATGCTTATGTGTCTAAAATATACCCTGCCAATCTGAATATGTGAAATTTCACATTTTGGATGTGAATAGTCACATTTTAAAAATGTCAAATCTCGTCCACTGCGAAAATGTGAATATTCACATATCAAAAATGTGAAATGAAATTTCATTTATATAATATATGAATATTTACATTTTTCTTATGTGAATATCACATAAGAAAAATGTGGAAATTCACACTCTCAAAAATATTGCTTGAAAATTAATGTAAATATACTGGAAGCAAGTTTCATAACTGCACCTGAATTATTTTTCCATGTCCTATAATGCTTTGGTTAAATTTAAAAAAAAAATTGTTTGATTTGAATTTGAACCTATATACAAGTCTAACTCCTAGACCATATATATTCAATAAACAATTTTTGTACTACAAATTCGATTTTATATAGATTATATTATATTTTTATTATACTATAATTTATTTTAAATTGATACAAACACAAATATGTATTAAAGATCGGCATCCCCTTAAATGAAAAAACTTTTCTTTCAATGAGATTTGAACCTGCGACCTTCCGATTGAGCGTCCAACACCCAGTCCAGTTAACCACGAGTCCTTGTTACTATATTACATTTATTTCGTACTTAAGGTGGTTCATCAGTGACACTGTTAGTCAAAGTCACAATGTAAAAAAAGTTTGCAAGATATACACTAAAAGTTATGCCTAAATTAGAATTTTAAATTTTAATGATATTTCCTTCAAATTTTAAGAAGAATTGTTATAATAAATTTTCTCCACTCCAACCTCAAATACGCATGTTTGCATGCGATTTGCGGCTCTCGTAGAGAAAAATACGGTTTCACACTGGTGCGTAAGTGAATCTTTGCGTCGGGAGACGTTTTTAGGCCGAGCGAAAAATTCACTTCCGCACCCGTATAAAAATGTACTATATTATATACCTCTTGTGGCTGATCAGCGTTGTACGTTTTTCTTGCGGAAGTACAAACCTCGTTGTTGCGCATGCGCCGCGCCGAGCAGTCATACATTGAAAAAAAATTCATAAACAATTCATTCAACAATAAAATAACTTTCAAATTACCTTACTCAAATTCTTATGATTTCAAGAGTTATACTTTCATTTTAACAAAAATCTTATGTTTCCTTAGAATAAATGTTGAATCGATAGGCGCGCTTTCAAAACACCGGTCGCGCCTTCAAAACAACAGTATATGCCAGTGTTCATCGTTCATGGCGCTGAGTCTGTTGAATCAACAGAATATTCAAAGAATTAATGGCATAACCTACTTTGGTTTATATCAATAGATTCCTCATGATCTCTTCTTTTTACGTCATATTTATTTATTGATATCTACAGTTTTTATGAAAAGGAATCTAATAAAATGTATCGAATTTTTAATGGACTCCATACGAGCCCATGTTAAAAAGTCAATTTTTAAAGGGCTCGTTTGCAAAAATTTGCGTGGCAACCGACTCTCAATTTTTGGGAAATTATTTGGCATAATTTATTTAATAACCTCTTTAAATTTCCCACCTATCAGCAGTGTTTTGATTCACTGATGAACCACCTTAAGAGGATGCCTAACTTAATTTTCGTGCTCTAATATGCCGAAAATTCTCTATGTTCTTTGCTAACCTCTGAGGCAAATTTGATTTTTCAAATAATTTTGAAACGGTTTAGGTTTAAATAGAGTTTTATTGGCATTACTGAAAGTATGCAGCCACACCGCGAGTCTTCTGAAAGTTCTAAGTGGGTTTTTTATTAGCTTTTACAGTACATGTACACGGAGGAAAGTGTTCCTCGCTAGAGACGGTGCTGTTCCTCTGGCGGCGAAAAGTGCAATTAGCACTGCATGGTGGCGTGCCGTACTCGTATTTACACGTGCGCGCACATCTATACTCGATGCTGAGAGCGTGCAAATGTAACCGAAAATCCCTCTGCTCGCAGCATCGAGTATAAGTAGATGTGCGCGCACGGGTTAATACGAGTAAGGCACGCCACCATGCGGTGCTAATTGCACTTTTCGCCGCCAGAGGAACAGCACCGTCTCTAGCGAGGAACACTTTTCTCCGTGTATATCGCTTACAGCAGAGTTTTTCGCATACAGATTTGCATCGCTATCGTTATTATTAATAATAGTCGCTTTCATATTTTTCAATCACATATTTATACACTTATAACAACGGGTAGGTATTTTCACATCATCATCACAATTTTTTATTCTACACAATAATACAATTCTAGGTCAACATTCAACGCAGACTTCAGATAAGAAAGACAACCGTATACAGCTTTCGCATTTCTGCGAAAAAAACCGGATCGGCCGGGATTCGAAACTGAGTCCACTTGGGCAGCGTTGCTTTAATAGCCTAAACACTTAGACCACTAGACCACCGACTGCCCCTTTTTTGAAACGGTTTCTTAATGGCATGTAGCGCCACCTCCCGGCGTGTGCGGAGCAGCAATGCCAACCAAGGAAGCAGGTGCTGCAACCCCGCGAGCTTTTTAGCGGCGCTCTCCAGGAACGCCACTTCCTCTCTCTCTCTATTACCGGACGTCGAAGCAAACGGACTTACCCAGCAACGCCCGCATGGAAGATTCATTTTTGCCCTTCAGGCACCTTACGCTCGTGTCGCCGCAGCACTGGCGCGCGAGCTATATACTATAAAATCTAAGATGTAAGTAAAAGTTACTTCAATCAAACTTGCAGCCTACGGATTCTCTCTCCGGCACACTCCCATCCTCCGGGTGTCCAACGTATTCCAGGCCCATGGTGGACCTGAGCACGTGTGCAGCTATCCCGAGGACACAAAAATCCTCTTTAAAGGCATTTCTGATTGCATCAAAACATTATTTATAATTCGTAGAATGTGCGTGGACTTCTTTTTTGGCTGATTTCAATTATTTCAATTAAAAAATAAGTCAGTATTTTCAGCAATAGGAATTGAAATCAGCCAAAAATGAAGTCTACGCACATTCTACGAATTATAAATAATGTTTTGATGCAATCAGAAATTCCATTAAGAAAGCCGTTTCAAAATTATTTCAATAATCAAATTTGCCATAGAGGTTAGCAAAGAATATAGAGAGTCGTTGGTATAGTAGGGCACAGAAATTAAGTTAGGTATCCTAAGAATTGATTTCGCACTTAAGGGGATGCCGAACATAATTTCCGCGCTCTACTGTACCGACAAATCTCTATATTCTCTGCTACAGCATCTAATGTAAATTTGATTTTTCAAATAATTTTGAAACGGCTTGCTTAATGGCAGTTCTGTTTGCATCAAAATATTATTTATAATTCGTAGAATGGGCGTAGACTTCTTTTTTGGCTGATTTCATTTCCTATTGTTGAAAATACTGACTTATTTTTCAATTGGAATTGAATTTTAGATGAATTACCTCTTAAAGGCACGCCTCAAAGAATGCAACTTGTTTTACACTATATAGTAGATTGACTGCGTATAGTTTATAGACTGGGATTGCAAATGTTATGCACGTTTTTTATCGCTATTAGCGTTCATATTATATTACTATTCGGAAAGAAATTTTCAACTTAAAGTTACTGTACTTTTCTGGAGTTGAGACACTAACTTGCTCCCAAATTTAGGGTTTATAGTTTTAGTAATAAGAGCTTGATAGGTATTGGACTTGACTCTATATTGTCGATTGATTTCAATACTTTTACTAGTTTAATATGTTGTACTTGCCAATGAAAGTAAGCTACCAAATTTAGGGTTTTTAGGTTTAGTAATAAGAGCTTAATTGACAAACATTAGACTTGACTCTATATTATCGATTAATTTCAATACTTTCACTAGTTTAATATGTCGTAATTGCCAATGAAATTAAGCTCCCAAATTTAGGATTTACTATAAATTCGACAAAAAGGCAATTATTGACAAAAATTAATCTTATTAAATCTCATATTGAGATTATTATTTCCAAGAAAACTCATCATTTAAATTGTCTGAATATGTTTGTTTGAAATTCTTTATTTTATCCAACTTACATAAATTGAACTGCTTTCCTCGAACTTTGCTTCTCACTTCTCAAGTGCGGACAGTTGAACACAATTTACAATTAATACTTCAATCAAATACAATATAATTAGATTTTATGGTCGGGCGCGTTTTGTTCCTTTTCCCATAATGTCCGCAGCAAGAATGACGAAGAAATCGTTCGACCGCGATTATATCGCCGCCGCCGTCCGTGCTCGGAGCGCCATCTCTCGGAGCAAATCGTAAACAATCCCGCCTGCCTCGTTCCCGGAACGAAAAATTATTACTCCGCCCGCCGTGACAACGGCTTTACTCGCTTGGGCCGGAAATGGGCAGACGGATCAATTTTGTTGCAGGTCGGGTATATTCACCCGTGGCCGTTTTGATTTTGACCACGCGGACGTGATTGTCTGGGCCTGGGTATACTTGAATAACGTGACCCAGTGGCCATCGTCCTTGGCATCTGAGGAGAGATGGATCGGCTACGAGCACCACGTCATTGGTCTTGAGATCTGCTTGAGGTCGGGTCCATTTGAGGCGCTGCTGAAGGGTGTTAAGGTATTCCTTGCTCCAGCGTACCCAGAATCTGTCCCGCATCTCCTTGACCAACTGCCAGTGGGTTACTTGGTCAAGCTCCGTTTCAGACGAAGATGGCTGGGGGTATGACAGCAAGGGAGTGCCGACGAGGAAATGAGCGGGGGTGAGGATCTCGAGATCTTCTCTATCGCCGGAGATCGGACCGAGAGGGCGACTGTTGAGTACAGCTTCGATGCTAGTCAGGAGAGTGGTGAATTCTTCGTAGGTCAGTCGTCTCGTTCCACTGACACGGCGAAGGTGGGTTTTCATCGACCTTACGCCGGCCTCCCATAATCCTCCGAAATGTGGTGATGAAGGGGGAATGAACTGCCATTTGATCCCTTCTGAAGCCAACCTGTCAGTGACGAGACCGCAGTCGAGCTTCGTCTGCCTCAGGAGTTGGCGTAGTTCGTCTCGGGCGCCCTTGAAATTGGTGGCATTGTCGCTCCAAATTTCTGTCGGCTTGCCTCGACGTCCCATGAATCGTGTAAGCGCCCCAAGATAGCTCGCGGTCGTCAAATCTCCGACTAGCTCGAGATGGATAGCCTTAGTACTCAGGCAGACAAAAACGGCCACGTATCCTTTCGATGCGCGGATCCCACGGCCTTTGGAGCTGAGGACTTGAAAGGGTCCGGCATAGTCCACACCGCAACGGCTAAATGGCCGGGATGGCGTTACTCGAGGCGCCGGCAGAGGAGCCATTACCTGGGTCAGGGTTCGTGCCTTCGATTTGGCACAACGAACGCATCTGCGAATGAAAGCCTTCACCTGGACTCGTCTCCGGACTAACCACGCGCGTTGCATGGCGTGGACGTAGGTGACGGGAAAACCTCCATGAAGGGTTTGATCGTGAGCCCACTTGATTATCAATTCGGCAAAGTGACACCTTCCGTTTACTATTGGAGGATGCCGGGCTTCTTAAGGCAGATCGGAGTTTTCGAGGTGACCACCTACGCGCAGAATTCCATCATTATCTATGAAGGGGTATAGAGTCTTCAAGTGACTTAAGCTTCCGACTGGTCTATTCCTTCGCAGCTCTTGCATTTCTATAGCATACTGCTGCTGCTGGCATCGTCGGATGCATACTAAGAACTCGTGTTGTAGTTCTTTGGCGGTAATCGGTGCGAATGGTTTGGAAGTCTGGGTATCCAAGACACGCCGAAATAGTCGCCTGCAGCGAATTATTGTTCGTAGGAGGCGATTCAGATTTGAAAAGCTGTCGATGATGTCGGTAGTAATGCCTTGCGTCACGAAACAACTCATTGGCGCAGTGGTGTCTTTCTTGAATGAGTACGTGGGTATAACTGTGGAAAATGCCGCTGACCACTGCGAAGAATGTTGGGTTAGCCACTCAGGTCCGAAACACCAGAGCTTGTGGTTAGCAAGGTCTGACGGGGCGATGCCTCGAGTAGCAATGTCCGCCGGATTGTCGGTGGTACTCATGTGACCAGTGACAGTGGGGCATTAACTCATGCACATGGCTGACATAGTTGTCGACGAGGTCGTTGCCAAGAGACTTGTCGGATCGAAGCCATTGTAGCACAATCTGCGAGTCACTCCAAGCGTGACAGTCTTGAGGATGTACTCTCAAATCACTTGATAGTCTCACGAGTAGCTGAACGGCAATGAGCGTAGCTCGTAATTCGAGGCGTGGAACAGTCATCCAGGGTGTCGAATGGCTCGGGCAGTTCAGGCTCTTGAGAGAAGCCAATTTGGTCTTCGACATAACGAGAGAGGTGACAACAGATCCAGTTCGAGATTCCGTCCGCAAGTAGACTGCCGCAGCCATTACTCGGCGGCTGGCGTCAGCAAAAGCGTGTAATTGGACCTTGTGCGATCGTGTCCAGTGAAACCACCGTTGGAGTGTAATGTTCGTCACGTCCTTGAGACTTGTTCTAAATAATTGCCACTGACGGGTCAGAGGCTCAGGCAGCTTGGAATCCCAGTCTAGTTTGGCGCGCCAGAGGTCCTGCATGAACATTTTTGCCGTAACGACGATGGGTGACAGCCAACCGGCTGGATCAAAAAGACGAGCCATCTCGGATAGAACTTGACGCTTGGTCAAGTGAGTGCTGTCCTTTGTTACGGGTGCCGCGAACGTCAGGCGATCGGTGGTCGGATCCCACCTGATGCCGAGCTCATTAACGGGTCCATCTGAAGCGAGGCGAAGCCAGTCGGGTCTTAGCCGGTCTCCTGCAGGAATGTCGTCGATGACCTGGGGAGAGTTACTAACCCATTTTTTGAGCTCGAAGCAGCCAAGCCGCATTAGGCTGATTAGTTGACCACGCTTCTCTCGTGCTGATTGGACGTCCTCGGCTACGGTCAGAATGTCATCGACGTACAACTCGTTCTCTATAGCTAGAACGGCTTCGGGGTAGGGCGTGCCCTCGTCCGCACAGAGTTGCTTAAGGACTCGTCTTGCGAGATAGGGAGACGGTGATTCCCCGTAGGTGAGCGTGCCGAGCTCGTAGTGTTCTTCCGGTTGACCTGGAGTCTCACTCCAGATTATTCGTTGAAGGGGAGTGTACTCCGAGTTCACCCTGACTTGTCTGAACATCATCTTGATGTCCGCACAATAAGCTACCTTCCATCTTCTCCAACGGTTAATTATTGAAGGCAGATCGCTCTGAAGTTTAGGTCCGGGTCGGAGTGCGTCATTTAGACAAAGTCCTGAAGTTGTGGGGTAAGAAGCGTTGAACACCACTCTCAGTTTCCTTCCATTGTCTCTGGTCTGCCAAATCCCATGGTGGGGAAGATAATGAGAATGTTGATTCTCTGATTCTGCGGCGGTGAGTAATCTCATGTGGCCGAGTCGATGATATTCTCTCATGAACTGTACATATTCCTCTCGGAAGGATTGGTCCTGCATCATACGTCTTTGAACGGAATGTAATATCCTGCGTGCGCTCGTCAGGCTTTCTCCCAGAGACTCTAATCTTCCGGGGATCGTAGGTAACGGAACCGAGTAGTGACCAGAAGCAGTACGACGATGCTCAGTTTGGAAGAGAGTTTCACATTCCAGATCCTCAGGGGCTTCGCGGATGATACGGGGCACTTCCTCAGTCATCCAGAATCTCTGCATTAGCGCTATCAGTACTTCGTGCCAGTCGTTCACTTGAGGGTGGGTCATCGTCGAGCAGATGGTGGATGCTTGTGTGCTAAGTTGGTCCTGTTCCTTGCCAGTAATGACCCAGCCAAATGCCGATTGTTGGGCCATCATCATGCCTCGGATCAATATGCCCGAGCGGATCAATTGAGCGTAACAGTCAACTCCAAGTACAAGATCGACTCCACGTGGCAAGTGAAAATCAGGGTCTGCCAATGGGAGATCCCCGAATAGTCGCACGGACCGTTGGTTGAGTCTGCAAGAGGGTGTCCAAATACCCAGTCGGTGTAGGCTGAGAGCGTTGATCGACATTGTACCGTGCAATCCTGGGATCCGGAGCTGGATTCGTACAATCATCAAGGTGGAGTCCATTACGTCTCCGGTGACTCCAGTGATACCCATCTTGATCTTCTTTCGGTTGCGCCCAAATTTGAGGGCGACACTGTTGCTGACGAGAGAGGAGTCCGAACAGGGGTCGAGTAGAGCCCTGACCCTTGCAGAGTTTTTCTTGCTGCCCACTAAGATGACCATGGCGGTCGGCAGAATGCTAGGTCATGATGAGGTGACGTCGGGTTGAACTGTCGGTGTGATCGCTACATCGTCATCATAGGTCGTTTCTCAGCTCTTTCGTGAAGGAGGGTGTGGTGTTGTCCTCCGCAAGTCAAACAGCGAGATTGGGAAGGGCACTCCCGGACGCCGTGGCTTCGTCGGAGGCAATTGTAACAGAGTCGTTCGTTTTCAACCAGTTTCCGTCTCTCGCGAGGGGACATATCCCGGAATGATGGACAATGGCCTACATAGTGCGGCTTATTGCAGATCACGCAGTGGTCAGATCCAGTCGCCAAAACCTTGGACATCTTTTGTCTGGTGGGATTATATGTAATTCCGCTGGATCTTGCAGCTCCCTTTCCCTGGGCTTTCGACTCCATCGACTGTAGTGTCCGCCACCTCTTCTGAAGAAATGTAGTAAGATTGCTGAACGACGGGTGGAATTGTCTAGGCCTGTCGGAGGTGGTGCTCAGAGTCTCGAGTTCTTCTTCCCAGTCCCGCTGAGTCACGGGATCCATGGCGTCACAAGCAAACGATATGATCCAGTCATCCCAATGTTCGACGGGTCGGCCCAGTAGTCGAAGTTGATCGTGATGTAGTTTAAGGGCATTGAGGAGCTGGTGAATGTTGCGAGATGACTCCTCCTTTAGTGGTTGGAGCGATTTGAGGGCCTTTAGATGGTCTTGAACTATAAGGCGTTGATTATCGTATTGGTTCTCCAAGTTCTCCCAAGCAATGGGGTAGTTGGCCTCTGTTATCTGTAGGGGAGCCAACGCGGCATTCGCATCTCCCTGCACAAAGCTTTTCAGATAATAAAATTTATCTACGTTGCTCAACTGTGGATTTAAATGGACCAAGGAGGTAAAGAGGTCTCGGAACGATTCCCATTCATCGCGTCGGCCGTCGAATGACGGAATTATTATACGTGGTAATCAAGTGGACCCGCCGTGATCGCGATCGAATTCGAGCGGGGTACTGGTGGCCAAAGGCTCTGGGATTCTCCGTGATCGAGCGTCATAAAGCAATCCTCTCGCTCGCACATAGGCCGTCTCAGCCTTGCCAAAATCTCTCTCGCTGAAGTATGGATGATCTCGAGGAGTACTGGACGGCATCAGTGCTCGGTGGTTGTCATCAAAGTCCGACCAATGTCGATCGAGCATTTCCAAGCGGCTTGTAATTAAACCATCACTCCACTCTTCCTCAGGCGTCCTCTCGATGTCGTGAACCGCTCGTTCGATAGTTTCCAACAAGCCTTGCCTGACGTTTAAAGATTGATCCATTGTGAGATCTGTAACATAAAGCAAGGCAACCGAAGCCGACGTTCGTAGTGAGCGAGACGGATTGGTCGAAGTATTGAGTGGTGATTAGAACCGACGCCCGCGGGTGGGGCGAGACGGTTAGGTGGCTAGCGTAATTCAGCGGCGCCGACCGACGTTTGCTGCGCAGACGAGACGGAAGGAGGGCCACAATACTACTACACTGTCCGACGCTCACGAGGGAGCAAGCGAGACGAACGTAGATCGGCATGGATCATCGGTGTTACATGACGTCAATCACATGGACAAAACGGGAGGCAGACCCATAACCAAATGCCACAGCCCGACGTCTCATAAGGGGGAGCGAGACGGAGTGAGAGAGCGCGAGAGAGAGAGAGAGAGAGATAGAGCGCGAGAGCGAGAGAGAGAGAGAGAGTCGCATAACCTCAAAGCGAGCCACGTGGTCGCATAACCTGGAAGCGAGCCACGTGGTCGCCTAACCCCAAAGTGAGCCACGTGGTCGCATAACCTCAAAGCGAGCCACGTGGTCGCCTAACCTCAAAGCGAGCCACGTGGTCGCCTAACCTCAAAGTGAGCCACGTGGTCGGCCAACCAACACCGTATCCGGCTCGAAGGACCATTGTTTGAAATTCTTTATTTTATCCAACTTACATAAATTGAACTGCTTTCCTTGAACTTTGCTTCTCACTTCTCAAGTGCGGACAGTTGAACACAATTTACAATTAATACTTCAATCAAATACAATATAATTAGATTTTATGGTCGGGCGCGTTTTGTTCCTTTTCCCATGATGTCCGCAGCAAGAATGACGAAGAAATCGTTCGACCGCGATTATATCGCCGCCGCCGTCCGTGCTCGGAGCGCCATCTCTCGGAGCAAATCGTAAACAATGTTGTTAGTTTAAGTACTCTTAATGTAGCTGAATATTAAAAAAGAAAATTTGGAGCAGAATAATTAATGTGTGCTGACGTGTAAGTATTTTATAGTAAAATTAGCTATAAAGTTTTTTTATCAAAAACGTGAAAATAGACACTTTGACATAACCTTAAGGTTACATCGGTGCATGAATTTTAATGGGACAGTGTTTAAGATGTTGTAGCATTGGAAATTATAAAGATATCAAAAATTACATCTGTCAATCTGAAAAAGAATTAAATATTAAAGTGAAAATTCGGTAATACTATGGTAATGTAATCAAATACTCGTAATACAGATTCCAACTGTAGAGCAGAGAAATAAGTTTATAAAAAAATGAGATATATCGGCATCATGCTCCGGTTTACCTTATTCAAATTTAAACATAAATCATGAAAACAAGAGAAAAACGTTGTCAACTGCACTGACCCAATGATTTCTCATAGTGCTGTCTGCAATTTCTAAATTTTCAAAAAACAATTAAATAGCTTGAAAATACAAATTAATGAGTATAAAATCTCTTAAATTTTTAAATTAATTTTTAAGCAACATTTGACAAATAAAATTTTAAAAATATCTTAGAATTCCTCGAAGAATACTCTCAAATTTTTTCAGATTGATCCGGTACAATTTTTGATATTTCGAAAAACGTCCTTAAAAAATTTGAAAAAAATTGAGAGTATTGTTTAATGAATTATGAATAAGATATTATTGTTTTTTCAAAATTTTTTTAAAATCTTATAGTTTTTGAGAAAATTAGTAGAGGCAAACAGACGTTTACGATGTTCTTCTCAAGCAGAGGAAAATATTGTTCTATTTATATGATGTAAGCTATAATTATAATTACAATTACTTGAAACAATTTTCCTTAGCCCACTCCATAAAATGAAAGTCTAGCCTTTATAAAATTTATAGTAAAATAATTCTCTATTTATTAATAAAATAATGAAAAACAGCAACAGTTTTAAAATTTTACATTTGATAAATATGTTCATAATCTTATAGTTATTAAAAATGATATAATTTTTCTATAAAAAAATAATTTTTGGTACATTCTTTCACTTTTATATTAATGCTTAACAAATATCATTGTTTATTATTTGAAAATCGGATGTTTCTGTAAATTCACATTATTGGTGTTGATTCTTTAGTTAATATTGTCATCCTTATCAAATCGGTTTTATACAGCTTTTAGTTTTACAGATGATTTTAATAATATACATTCTTCCATTCTTAAACTATTGAAATATAACAAATAAATAAAGAAAAATAATTTTTAAAACCATTCTATGCTATTTTACTACTAGATATAATTTATGTTTAATTAATGATAGAACAACCATTTTTATGTTTCTAACAACTATCATATAATAAAATATTTTTCACGCATATATAATATTTTTAAAATAAAAACATTGTAGTTTCATACGCAAATGCAAAATACCATAGATAATATTTCCTTAATTAAATTTGAAAATTTTTTAAAGTTATGGTATATTAAATATTAAATGGAAACACTGGATACAAATTACACATCTTTTAAAAACATTTGATATATCAATTTTATAATTGCATATACTACGTATGGATTTTAAAGAAAATTATTTTCAATTTTTTGTTTACACAAAATTTTTCTCAGGACAGCTAAAACTTACTGTAATCATCACTTTAGATATATTCAATTCATTATCTTGAATAATCGTGATGCTTGATACCAAAATACTTACAATATTATGCTTCATTAGTTTATTCATTAGTGAATAAAACCTAAAAAATAAGAATATATTTTAAAATATTTTATAAAAAGTTATTAATAATTAAGTCTTTTATCAATAATGATAATAGTTACCTTTTTATTCTTGATCATTAATTTAATATAACGCAATTAATATTAATTTCTTCCATAACTATATTCAGTGCTTTGTCCAATTTCCTTTTTTTGGTATATGTGATCATCAGATTTTAGTAAAACAATCTTTATTCTGTTATTATTAGGTTTTTTAAAAACAGGACTGTTTGATGCCTTATTACATAATTAATTTATAAGTAGATATATATCATCTTAATAATATAATTTTTTAGTGCTTGTATATTACATAAATGTGTACCTGGACTTTGTTGTTTTCAATACTAAATTGATAAATCAAATTTTATTGTTGAATAATTTTTCTTAATACTTATATAGGTACTAATTTTTATATACAATCTTTAACCAAAGGATTACCCCTTCTTCCTCATACTTATTAATCTTTTTATCTTCAATTTTACCATTCTCATTTTTCTTAGTATGTTACTTAGTGCAGTTTCAACCTAATAACATTTAGTTTAAAAAAACTTTTTTGAAGGCTCATAAAGTTCAAAAACTATTTTTTCATTAACCGTTACTTGTAATCTTTCATTTTATTTGTTTAATTTAATATTTGTTTGTCTCACTGATTTTTTCAGCTTTTTCTTTTTTGTTGAATTATTCGGGCTTCTTTTATTAGTCTTTGGTTTTTTAATACCGTGACTGACACCACAATTTATTTCTCCAGTCTTGTGTTTTTTTGTTGACTGTTTTGTTGACCTATTCAAAAAGAATGGTCTAATTAGCTTTGTTCTCACTCTATTCGTAACCATTGGCTTTATGCTGACAGGTTTCATGGCAAAAACTGCTGGTTCTTCATTACTAAAACCATAAAATGTCTTAGGGTTGATAGAAAACTCCTTTTTCACTTGTAAATCTTTCTTGTCTCTTTTTTTATCGTGAAACAAAGAAACTCTTACTTTTTTGAAAAATTCTGAGTTATTCTCTAAGCAGTTCTCGCATCTCGATACTTTTTTCACAATACTGAAGAACTTTTGACAACATTGCCTCAGCGAAGGGGTTACTTCGGGTGGACTGTTATCTAAAACACCCAGAGATCTTCTTATGCGCGTCAAACTTGGAATCGGAATTCCATTGCTCAGCGGAGAGGCGACTGATTGTGGCGTTTCTGGAACGTAGGAGTTTTCGTCGTCGTATTCGGACCCTCTATCCGGAGATTGGGGGATAATTTCATTCATGATATGTCGATTAAACTTTTTCGCTGCTAAAATCTCTTGGTCACGTGCATTTCAGACAATCAGACTCGCGGACGCACGCCACTACTCTGATTCCTCGGAGAACACTGACGTCACTGACCTATCATATAGCGTTGGTGGCTGTGGCGACCCTTAGTTCCACATCCTTTCTATAGAGGCGCTCGCTCTCTCCGTTGACGCGCGACCTTTCGAGATGGCAGTTCCTTGCCGACGATTAACTTCGTCACTACTCCTTCCCCAGCCGGCATGAAGTCAATTACTATCAGATGTCTCAACAGTACCTTTCGCAGATAAAAGTCATTCGAAAGACAGGTCTTAATGTTATTTTAACAATGCACTATAGTTATCTTAATATCTCCCGAGTTGTCTTTATGTTAACAAAATGCATTCTGTACAAGACAATTTTCAGAGATATCTTAAAACATGGTGTAGATAAATGTAGATAGCTTGTAGAAAATCGATCAGTTGTCTGAATCGCAATATGAAGTCATCATTTGTTGCCTTATAGTTATCTATAACAGATATCTAGAAAACACCTTTAAATGACACATTATAGTTGCCGTTTTCAGGTCACTATTAGGAAACAATGTTGATATACGAATAATTAACTATAAAAAACTTTCAATTCAAAATAGTAATAAAATAATTAATATATGTATATAGTAGTAATATTATCTTTAAAATTAATATTAACATGAAAGATAATATCGTTACATATTAATTATTTTATTATAATTTTTTATTGAAAGTTTTACAGATAATTATTCTTAATCAATTTTATATATATATAGCTTTAGATATATAGCTATATATTGCATCAATATATATAGCTTTCTAAAACAGTTACCTGAAAATGTTAGCTGTAATATGTCACTAATTATTTGTACGTATATATATCCCAAATAATTAGAGACAAAGTTACAGATGAATTAATAAATACATATTTCAATAATTAAAGCACTATAATTAGAAATTTGATTTATATCACATAAATATAATGAGATCAGCAAATATAAATTTAATAATTTTTTTTTTCCTTTCTCACTGATAATTTTGTTCAATTTATTTTTGTAAACATTTAATTGTGGAATTAACAGGTGTTATATTGAAAGGTGGAATGTTCCCTCTCTCTCGCATTCCAAGCGCATCGTAATATTTTTCTAAATTTTAATTTTTGTTCATTTTACAGGCAGTTTTATACGCAGTTAGTTTTTTCCAAGCAGTTCAGTCCCAATGCGACCGCCTCAGTGTCTAGACAGTTTTCAATATATACAATATTGTGTATCTTTATTCACTTACATTGTTGTTTCCTTAATCCTTATATCTTATAACTATTGTCCACATATAGTGAATTTGATGAACTATAATAAAGAATACTCATGAAAATCCAACACAAACATTTTCTAAAAACACGTTTTTCGTGTTCAGAATTCCGTTAAACATGTTTCCACTAAGTTTTAACAAAACATAAAATTTTACTATCACAATGCTTCCTCATAGAGTTCATTTCGATTAGATCCGAATGTAAAATTTGTTCCGATCAGGTCAATACACTTTGAGAAATCGATAAAAACGCGTTTCCGAAAAGTGCGCGCAACCTAATTAAAATTAAGCTCTGTGGTCGCGCAGGTAGCCTCTTGATACTATGCAATAACATTACCCGAAATACGATTAAAAAATGAGTTCTGCATTGTTCAAAATCATCGTTGCAAGTGATAAAAAAATAGTGCGGGCGACTTCAAAAGTTACGCGCAAGAAGTAGCCATGCGAGTGAGAGAGTCAGTCGCGTGGTTCTCTAAGGATGTCAGTTGAGTGCGGCGAGGAATTCCTTGGTTTGCCGCCTAAGGAAAGGCGCCTACCCGAAAGGATGAAGTCGAGGCCAAGTCAATTATTTGACAATCTTATTCACTATTGCACTATTTATTGTGTTTATGCACAAAATCTACAAGTCGCCAGAGCTATGGTGAGGTGCTCGTGATAACTTTTTGTTTCTTTTTTGTGAGCTTCCCTAGGCTTTTTTGCGTCTACAAGCTTCAAGGTGCCTGTTCGAGTCTGTAAAAGTCCGCGTGCGGGATAAGCGCGAATGACGCTATGCTTGGATAGTGCTGCCCACTGACGGCGGAGAAGTGCGGCCCAGTTCCCCTCTACGACGCCTCGATCGCGGCTCGCGCTCCCTCACTATTCTTTTATCAAGTATTTTTATCGATTTCCGAAAATTTATTGAATCGATCCGAATAATTTTTTTTTCAAATGATTCGGATCGATTCGATAAATTTTTCTTCAAAAGTTTTTTAGAGCTCTTTTCATTCGTGTTTTTACCTGACAGAAAAAGTGGCCAAAATAACCTCTTATATGGTAAAAATAAAAAAAAATTTAAATTTTGAAAAATTTTGAAATGGATATTAAACTTCAAGTATTTCTTTATATGCGGAATTTTTTTCTCCGGCGTAAAATGAATTTTGTAGATGCGGTGCACTGTGTAATTAAAAAAAATAGAAATTTGAACGTTAATTACCTAAACTATTATTATCGAATCCTCCTAAAATTTGTATACTGTTCTTATAGGACTCTAAAGAGTAGTTTAAGCTAAAAAAATGTATTTTTAGAAAATCTTAGATTGATGTTACCCCTTAAAAACATACAACTTTTTTCTGTACAACATTTTTTTTACAATGAAATACAACTTTTTTTCAATAAAGTACAACTTTTACATATACTTTCAGTTGAACTCATATAATTTTGTAGTCATACTAGTGAATAACTAATTTCTCACACGACTTAGATCCATGGAGAACACTCATAACGACTAATTAAGTTACCTATACCCGGAGTATAGCAAAACCCAGTTTACGCAAAGGCACCTCCATCCACTGTAACCCTATCAGTCTTACAGGCTCTCACCCACACATTTTCACCAATTGTTTCACATCCTCTACATTTTTGCTCGGGACACTGTAAAAAATCCCAAATGAAAATTACAATAGCGTTAGCGATTTTACGCTAGCGCTAGTAATTTTACGGTGTAAATTACAACGATAAATCACGTAAAAATACAATGTGCTAGTACTTTTACGTTGACAGTAGCGATTTTACTATCACAATTTTATTTTCGCTACAGATAATGTAGGTCGCATTATTGCCCACATTCAATGTCGCGATTTTACTAGCAGGGTAAATCGACGAGTGATTGACCACTTTCTAATATTCTTGGATAATTGAGTTGAAAAATCAGGTTATTTTGATAGCAAACGTAAAAAAAACGCATTTTCTTTGGAAATGTATTGCAATAGTATAATTAAACACTTAGAATAATCTAAAAACTTTAATAAAGATGCAAAACATGATTTGGACCAGTGAATGACCACGTAAATGCCAATGAATGACCGATCCGATTTTTTATAATTTGTATTATAAAAAATTTTTATAAATCGCTTTATATAAATAAAATATAGGTATTTAAACATGAATAGAAAATAAATATTGCTCAGTTTTTTAGTAATAACTGAAACTTTTTAAAAAAATAACCATATAACACGTTTCTAAACATATTAAGTTAAACTTTCTTATTATAATAAACAATTATCCTAATGTTTGGATAATATAATATTTTTCTTGATCACAGTTTTCTTGTAAAAGGTAATTTTTTAGAGGCATTAATTTCAAGACTTTTTTGACTTAAATGTAATTCATCTTAGCGCAGTAATTACTAATATAAATAATAATAATAATGCTTTGCAATATTAAGTAATTGTATCAGGTACAACATTTATTTTAGAGATATTAGAAATATCTTTTAATACTTTTCTTTTCTTAGGAACTTGAGGACTAGGCTCACAAATGTTTATATTTAAAGATGCAGCTTTCTCCTTTAAAAGCATGTTAACTTTGGTCTCATAATCTTTCTTCTTTGACTCTTCAAGCAATTTCATTTTCATCTTTTCTTTTTTCTTAATTTCTTCTTCTTCTTGCTTAACTTTTCTTTTAACTTCTCTTTCAAATTTTTTAAATTCTTTTAATTTTTGCTTTTCATTTCCTTGTCGCAATTTGAATTAAAACATTTCTTATTGCTTCTTTTACAACCTTAGGATGCATTGCGGGCATCCAATGCGAGCTTTCTGTACAATCCACTGAACAATTGTATTTTCTTCTTCCTCAGTTAAGACAGTTCGAGGACCCATTTTTTCTATTGTAGATATATTTTTTTGCAACTTACTTATTAAAGTACTCTTAGGAATTTGATACTTTTGAGAAGCTTTGTTTATACTGAGTGCCTTATTGAGTGCCTCCACTAAAGCTTCATTAGAGTATTGAAAACGTTGATATGCTTTTTTAACTTTACTCTTCTGTTTTTTCTTTTTTCAGAAATGCTTTTAGCATTTTGATTAGCTGTAAGCTTTTTTTTCTCATAGAATTCCAAATATAACCTACAATTGCACTGCCCTCAATCGTACAGTCATTCACTAGCCTCTAACGAAAACTAACTTTACCACACGGAGAGAAAAAACCTAGTAAAAATTGCTATTTTATATAGGAAAAGAATGACAGTCTTGTACTGTATTAAAAATTATTATGAAACATAGTAATTTTTATAAATAGCAATAACTGCTAAAAAAATAGTAATTTTTGTTAAATATGTAATAATTTTTAGAATTTTTAATAAGAAATATTGAAATTATGGCATAACATTTTTTGGAATATATCTAATGTAATTTTTAATATTCAAAGTAATAATTTTTAGTATTGAAAGTACTAATTTTTAGTATTAAAAGTAGTAATTTTTAATATTTAAGAAAGTAATTTTTAGAACGTAGAATTTGCAAATTTTGCAAAATATTTTTTTTTGTCACTGAAATTATTCTCATCTTGACTTGGAGACTCTTGTATATATTACTTATTCGAATTAACTTAACACTCAAACACTTTTCTATCGCTAAACAGTATTGCTTAAATTTAACGCATTCGCTTCAATTACAAATATACGCATGACCTATTATTAGACCTAACCTAACATACATAAATCTACTTCTACGTTTTCGCACGTAATGTACCATGACAGAAACTTATTTTTCTTATATACTAACCAATATGGCTTCCAACCACTTGCGGGTGACGATTTTTTCTCCGCGCCACCTAGGTATAGCATTTTAAGTATTTTATTTGAATCTTAGAACTTGTGGCGAAATATTAAAAGCTGATAAGCAATAAAATCGATTGAAAAAGTAAAAAGTAGAGTTTATTTCAATTTTGCATTTTTATTATTTCTTTTATTATTAAATTACATCCAATTTTTACGTATGCGTGATCCAGGCGCACCCGACGCGAGCTCAGGCACGACCGGCTCGAGCTCAGACGCATGCGCATACGCTTCCGACCACAAGCTTTACTATAGAAAATAGTAATTTTTGTAACAAAAGTTATCAAACGTTGTCAATATTCATAGTAAAATTTACTACTTTTTGTTCGTAAAATTTAATACGATTTCTGGTACAATTTATTATTATAACTTTTACTATAAAAAATAGCAATTTTTGTAACAAAATTTATTAAATTTTATAATATTAATAGTAAATTTTAGCATTTTAATAACAAAATTTACTATATCAATATCAAAATTCCTCATTATTCAAGACTGTCACTTCTTTCCTATGAGAAAATAGTAATTTTTATTAAGTTTTTTCTCTCCGTGCAGTAAATTAACGACAGACCATTTACTGGACGAATATAACCGTTATTCATTCCAATATATTACCGGTCATATTATTCAAAATAATTATAAATTTATGCAACTTCTAATATTTAAATTCTGTTTTATGTAAATAATAAGAATCTAAGATCAATATTAAACTATTTTTACAATCAAAATGATAAGTCATTTTGAGAAAATTCATTCTTTTTTAGATTATATTTATCAACGGTTGTAATAAAATTTTCACGGTTTTTATGTTTTCTATTAAGACCCCTACTTTATGCTAGATATTTAAAATAAAAATGTAATTATTTTTTTATTTTAAACGTTTATAAATACAAAATATTACGTAAATAACGTAAATATAAAAAATTTATTATCATGTAATTATTATTAAATTTTTAATTTAGAGTTATTTTTCTGTCGGTCATTCACTGGTTGCTGGTCATGCACTGGCCGATTTACCCTATAATGACGGCGAAATTTACGTCTTTGCTAGTAAATACACGTTCTAACAAGTAATAGTACAAGTACGATTGCAATTTTACTACCACAAAAAATCTCTTCGAGCGCCCATGCTCCAGGCTCTACTGCCTGGGCAACGAACACTTCGATTTGGGAATTCCTCACGTCTAGACGTCGAGAGTCCAGACGTTAAGAGTCACCTCTTAAGTTAAAGTTTACTAAATTAATTATTTAAACATTGAAAATGATGTGCAGGCTATTTATTATTTTATTAATTATTATTTAAAATATTAAACAACGATGTTGAATTTAATCAAATTATATTTTAATAAAACTTTGGTTAGAAAATATTAGTTTTTCATTCTTAATTGTAAAATAAAATTATTTTTATATGCATTTTGATTTAGTTTTTACTAAATTATTCTTCCCACAAATTGCCATTCAGGTAGTACAATCACAAATTATCTAGCATTTGCAATTATCACAGTAATTTTCAAATGATTCGCATTTATAACCTCAAACCTCGGCTGTACTGCCAACTGCGAAATACTTCATCGGTCAGTATTTATGCTTATACGAGTGGTACTTCTACTCTTGTGGTAGTAAAATTGCGAAAGGCAATAGTAAAGTCGCTACATTCAAAGTAGGTCGCTTTATTACCCACATTAAGTGTAGTAATTTTACAAAAGGGATTTTTTACAGTGTACTGACACATCACACCACGGTAGTGGAGCATTTACAGTGGCCGGTTGGACTATGCGCAACATCCTAGTGTGTATGTGCATCTCTGTGCAGGTTTCGATAATGTCCTTGAAGGTATCTAGAGGAGAATAAATGAACGTTAGATCATGGTTAATTTAATTTGTTTTCTAAATAAATGGTTGGCGCATAAAATGAGTACATTCTGGGGCGTAATATGACATATTGACTGGAGTATAAAGTAAATGATTTAAAAGAGCCGTTAAAATCATCCGCAGCTCTATTGTAAATTCCAGCTGATTTAGTGCGCAAGGGGCTTCCATCAGCTAATTTAGACACGCGTGCACCCACTGGGCGCGCAACTTTAATTCATCGCTCGCAGTCAATGCATAGATGTACGCGGAAGTGAGCAGGATTCCCGGGGCGAGATTGTTTACCGAAAACAAAATTTGCCTTGAGCGTGGATCACGCTGCGAGGTCCCGCATGCCCATATATACCCGAAAACACAAATGTGCCCGAAGCTCCTAGAATAGTACACGAGCAGCTGTGCCGAGTCCAGGCGAAAGTAACCTCGGAAATGGGTTTCTCCGCCTTCGGCGCGAAATCGGCGACGCGGGGTGTCCCCTGCGAATTGCCAAAGTTGCCCTGCCCGTGGGCTACTTCGGCATGATAATTACTTTCTGAAAAGCACCCTGCAGCACTCGCTAACTCAGGCTATTTCTATACCTATATTCAATAGATGAGTTTCACTCTTTAAATGCCTTATGATTTGCGCGGGCCTTCCGACTGGGCATTTAAATTTTAAGATCTCAAGTGAGATTTTGCAATAGAGGAACTTTCCTCTTTTCATTTGCTGCGATGGTATCTTCATTTTACAATGGATTATTTCAAAATAGACATAGTAAACTAAGTAAACATATGTGTTTTTAACAATAAGTGAATTTATCTTTATAATTTTTTTGGCTTCCGCTAAAATACTCTTATAAAAGTATACCATAAATTTTTGTCTATACCGATATTTTTAGATAATTTGTACATAATTAACATCCGTCATTCCAAGAGTAAAAGAGCGTAACCGAGAAGAAGCTCTCTTAAAAGCCCCAAGTCAATTTACGATTTGAAAAAAATTTACTAAAGAAGTACATAAAAAATTAAATTTTAGAATTGATTAGATTACACTAACATGAATTACTCTTTTAATTATGATTTTGTTGAAAATGTTGCTATGTATTAAGGGTATAGCGCATGCAAAAATTATTAAACAATTATTGTTTCAATTTTTTTCTAAAGTGTATATACATAGATATATTAAGTAGTTATTGCATATTACAAAGGTCGAATTCCTGATCATCTCCTTACATGAATACAGTAAAAAATAACAAAAGAGAATTGCATAACGCAAAATTACAGATTTGCTTAAATCACTATTTAAAATATAAAAAAGGAGTTCTTTGTTCACTCTTCCAAACCGTGCTTCGTAATTTTAAAGTAATGTTATATAAATAAAAATGAATGTCCGGTAGAGCGAATATTGTATTTTTTTCGCACGAAAACTTGAGCAGTTGTTATTTGTTATTTTGTAAAATTTCCAACTAAGTCATTAAAATCTTCGAATTTCAGAGTTCAAAATTTTCGAATAAATAAATCGACGAACGTATTAAAAATTGTATTTATGTATTTTACTAACATTAAGTATTCCGTAAATAAATTCCAGACACAAATAAAACAAATCATAATAATTATTTTACAAAAAAGAATTAAAGTAATTAACATCAAATTCAACATGGCGACCATTAATATACCGCCAGAAAGACAAAAAGTAATGAATAAATATTAAAATATTGCAATTTAAATATCTGCAATTTCCAGGCAAGTGAGAAGATCTGACATATCCGGTCTGACAGTAATTTGGGTTACAGTTGACTTTGAACGCTTGTCTACTTTGTCTACTTAACATCAAAAAATGTTTGTATATTATTTTTATAACTGTATCGTTTCCCTCTATTAAGCTATTAAATGATAATTAACAACTGATACTTTGTCAACAGTTTTCTTTTTAATTAATCCAAAACACTTGATTTACTTTTTACCATATTTTCTTTGTTTTCCTACCAAATGAGTGATTCATTTGGTTTGGGTGGTCATTCTACATTTATGTATACATTTTCGCCAGCTAAAATTTTTTAATGGAGGACGGGGTGTGTTAAAAAAGTAAGCATGCATTGCCATCATGGAGAGATTTACTTCCGTATAAAGAAACCTACTTGTAATGGTAAAGTTTTGTCGAATTTTCGTAGAAACTTGTTTTGTGGGGTCTTATATACTTACAAAACTGTTTTCATAAAATTAACAAAAAAAAACCAACAAATTAAGTAATTCACAAAGTTTAACTTTAATATTATAATATGTATAACTTTTAATTCTTGGTAAAATGAACCAATATAGAAGAACTCTGTATTTTATAGTAAGTTATATTTAGTTAAGTGAGGGTCGAAAGTTAATTAAAAATTCAAATTTCGTGCCATAATATAACGAACGAGAAAAACAATTTGTAGGGCGTTGCCTAAACGGAGGGAAAGTGAATATTTAATTTATACTGTTTGTGATAAGCAAATTAATTGTTTTTTCATTTGCTATATTACGGTGCGAAATTTGAATTTTTAATTCGCGTTTATACTCCCTTAACTGAAAACAAATTATAGAAAAAGAATACCGTTTTCAATATGTGCACAAAAATAAAAGTAATAATTCAGACTGATGGATTAGAGTTTACTTATTTGTATTAAATAAGATTTTAGTCGACTGTTATTCGGAGGCGCACCAACTATAAAGCTCATTGTGCTTTGCCTCCTAGTTGTGATGTGCATACTCCCTCCGCCGAGTGTCCGCCAGGGCATATCGCCCCCTAGTCTCCTAGTGCAGGAACGGCGGCTCCCTAGCAGAGGGGGCGGAGGAAAAAACCCACTGCTGGTACGCCCACGCCGTTCTACCGGCCGCTCCTCAGGGTCGGAGAGGTATTGTATGCCCGGCTTACCTACGGAGAGTGGGTTCACATCACAACTGGACTTTACGTTTAAACGTGGGATCCGAACCACGTGAGCTTTTGATGTTATTAGACACTTGTAAACAGTGGTGTCTCTCAGTTTTTGGTATAGACCGGGCTCGAACCAGGAACCTCCCGGTTACGAGTCCGATATTCTACCAACCGAGCCATCGCCGCTCTTTTATTAAATAAATAAGATATTATTTACACATTTTAAATCATAGATTATATATTTCATTTTGGTTTATTTGTTCTTGTTATTTAAGATTTTCTCGCTTTTGAACAATAAGTAAAATGATAAACAATGAGAAGAAATAATAAGATGATTATTCTATAACGTCTTACATTTTTAATACTGAAATAGGCCACTATTTATTGAAGTTCAAGTTTGAAGTATTAACAAAATTACAGTTGAACCTCTTATCATTCATTATTCAATTATACTCTCGCTGGAAAGTTGTGTGCTGTTTTAGTTTATTTCTATATAAATTGTTACATTTGTATAATGTATTTGTATAAAAAATATAATATTTGAATAAATAGCTTTATAACAGTTTTAATGCATTCTCAAATGATATTAAGCATTTTGCAGGGACTCTCTATTGTCACTTTACCAATACTTAGTAATCATTTATTGGAAATATTATATTATATTTTTTATAAATTATCAACTATTATTTCCATTTGCAATGTTTTATAGCAATGCTGAAAAATTTAAACAAAACTTCACTTCAATTAAAAACTTCAGCCTTCGGATTATTATTATAAAACACTTTTTACCTTCCTTCATTAATATTTTGCAGATGAAACTTGTAATATTAAACAAATAAACAGTTATAAAAAATAAATATTAATTAATTTACGCAGCTAAAACTTAGTAAAAAAATAAATGCAATATGTGTGTTTATTCGATAAAATTGCGTAAAATTTCATGTCTTGTCGTGAAAATAAAATTGTGTATTCCTTTGAACAAAATTACACAAAATTTGAAAATGTTGAAAAAGCTATTCAAAAGAATTTTGAAGCGAACTGCGTAGGGCAATTATCTGTTAAGTCTTGAAAAGGAAGGATTGAAATGAAAACGAGCTCCTTTTAATAGAAGCGTTTTAGGCGTTAAGGGTATAATATAACAAAAATTCTCATAGCCACTGTAATTTCATCCGTTTGTTAGAGCGTGTCGCCAGCACAGAAAGACACGATATGATCATCCTGACACAGAAATGAAAAGTGCGACCCCCAACTGAATGACTCCAAGCGAATTGCAATATCTAATAAATATTTACATAATCTGCTCTCCATGAATTGTTCACCTGCCGGGCATTACTGTAAAATACTGCTGATGTAGATTTTATACAATGAATCACGGCAGTTCACTCAAATATTTTTAATCCGATCGCGCACTTGCATAAATACACTCTAAATCTAAAGAGTACAATTGGGACAAAATTTACTTTATAACTTTGCTAGAAATCCCAGTTTCATGAAAAATTACTATATTGGCATATTAAAAATTACTATAATGTATGTCAACCCAAATATTTATTATACATTATAGTAATTTTTACTAGAATTCAAGTCTGTCCTCGGACTCCTATAGACAGTATAGTAATTTTTATTAAATTTGATTGTATTTTTTTACTCAAACTTTTCTCTCCGTGTATAATTTTCTCTTTTCACACATTTTTAACGATTAATTATTTATGTTAAATGTGATATTCTGATTTAAAAAGGCGTTTCATGAAGGGGTAAAAAATAGTCTCTATTTTCAGCCCATTTCTATTTTTTCGGTTATTAAACTGTCATTAAATGTTTTAAATTTCTAGCAGAGAAAAAAGTAAAACAATACAACTGGCATAACTTACGTTTTATTAGTAGTACGATCTAATATCAAAATTTTACTTTTCATAGATAATGATTTATTGATGTACTCTTTGGATAAAGATTAAAGCATACGTTTGCTATTTTTAAGAAGGTAAAATGTATTTTTCAGACGGAATATGATCAATTGTATTCTAATTTAACATATTTGGGAAATAATTCCTAAATTTTTCAGCGGAAGGCTTCTAAAAGTTTTTTTCACATAAAGGCTCTTTTTTTAGCTTAAGAAAGAGGAAAGCTTTATCGTAATTATTGAAAAGAATTATTCTATGCGTTTCTCTTTTGAAAAAGAGTAAAGTGAACGTTTTCAACTTTATAAAAATTAAGCAGAAAAATCAATAAATTAAAGATTTACAAAGAGGAAAATTTTTATATTTCATTCTTTAGATTTTAGAGTGATAGTAATGTTATTTTTGTACGATTAATCGATTCTTATTAATAAACGTCTATTTTTAGCTCGCTTAATATTACTTTGATACAATAAATGCAGATCAATTTCAAGCAAATATAGAAGAATTAAACGATATTGACAAAATTAAATATTTGTTGACTTAAAACTGTAATTTGACAACAAAATCTGTACTCAATAATATATAGCTTGCAAAGCACAAGAACATTTTAATGCTTTGGCGATAAAACTTTTTCTATATTTTTCTTTATCTTCCAATTTTAGTCTTCAATTACAATAAGTTACACTTGATCCATGGAAAACGAAGTTACTCGCGTTAACATTTTTTATCTATAATGATTGTACACCTTTAACGAAAAAAGAAATTGTGATTAGATAGTTTTAAGAATATTTGTTATATTTATCTTAAATCGTTAATAGTTAACTCTCTCGTTCAGTATCTCTGGATTTTTGTGTATTCATGTTTTGACATTAGACTTTGACTAAATTACAGACGATTCAAAGCAGAATCGCCGACAAATTTTAAGAATGCATTATGTTAACATACTGTTTTAGTTAAAATAATAATATCCTCCGAGAGCGCCTTGTTAGCCGACACATTGTTTTCTGAGCTAAATCTCTCAAGCTCGTCCGATCCTCCTATGCATTTAAGGAAACGCCAAGTGCACATGGAGAGAAAAGAAAACTTGACAAAAATTACTATTGTCGCATAGAAAATGAGTGATAGTCTTATTAGTCTGCGAGGATTTTTTATATTGAAACAGAAAATTTGATAACTTTTGTCAGAAAAATTGTCATTTATGGTAAAGGTCGAGTTATCAATCGGTCATTATGCTAACTGAGCCATTCTAGACCTCAAATAAGTACTTAAAATTTTACAACTAGGTGGCGCGTTGAAAAACCTGTAACTCGCAAGTGGTAGCAAGTCATTTCGGTTAGCGTATAAAAAAATAAATTTCTTTCATACATCATGTGCAAACACACGAGTAGAGTTATGTAAAAGACATTTAAATGAAGGCATTAAAATTAAACAATAATTGGGTTTATCGATCGAAAATATGCGAATAGAAAAATAACATTTGTCTACAACTAAAATGTGCACATGTCCCATCCTAAAGAGAGCTTTCTAAAAATTTGAAAATTACTATTCTTCATAGACATTTTGGATACAATGCGACATTTTCAGCCTTTTTCCATAAGAATATGAATTTTTACTAAGTTTTCCCTCTCTGTGTAAATTTGAGCGAACTCAAAGCACAAACGCTCGGTCAGTTCCTTCAACAAGTGAAGCGCGTTTTTTGTTTTAGCAGCGCTTCCGTAAACAATAAAAGAATGAAAATAAGGTGTCGGTGTTCGGAGCTTACCGCGGCAGCGTCCGTCAGTGCAGCTCCGGCGAAGAACGAACGTGAAGCTACGTAGCAAGGGCTTGGGTGGATTTCGGAAAAAGCGGGCCGGAAGAGCGGCCCCAGTGGGTCGAGGCCCCGCGGGGCCAGAGATAAGCCTGGCGATAATATTAGCGACGCTCTGCCGAGTGGGAGCCGCGGGCGGTGGGGCGAGCGGGAGCCTTTAGGCGGCTTTCAGCGACTGCTCGTCATTTTCTGCGCGAACGACGAAAAGCGCGCCGATCCCCCCGAGGAACGCTCCGCGCGGCATTTTTCCTCTTTTCGACTTTTGCGCTGAGTTGGCGCGCCGAGTGACCTTGCACTTGCACCTCATGCACGTCGGCCGCTTCTGACCCGAGCCTCCGATTTCACGAGCGTCCACCTTCCACGCACTTCTCTCTCACGCTCACGCAGGAGCCGATCAGTCGCTACTTTTCCTCTCGTCGCTGCACTTCAATTGGACCCAAGGCAGACATGAAATTGCCAAATCTCTTGCCAATTGCGCTCGCAGTGTCGTCGCTGATCCTCGCGACAAGTGGTGAGTACGCTTTGTATATTAATGTGGCCGCTATGCAATAGAGTAATCGCTAGCTTCGTCCCAAAATAAATCTTTTTATCAATCTCACCCACTCTAGTCGTGCAATTTTTTCACTTCTCATTATCTCCCCGCATTACGAAATTTCTTGCCAACTTTACCCTATTACTTTCTTTACTCATTATTTTAGATTCACGCTTATTTCTTTAAATTCTCTTTAATTTTATTATCACTTTTATACAGGCAGGCTAAAGCTCCAATAAAAATTAAAAATCTAGAATATGTAGTACAATTTTACTAAACTTTTAAGTAAACTTTTTAATTTTTACAATATGTCCCTGCATTGCACAAAAGTATAGTAATTTTTACTACAATTTTTTTCTTCCTGTAAAAACCAACTTTAAATATAAGTCAACATATCTCCAATAAATATCGTACAGACGTTAAATTATTTGGACATCATAAATCAAGCTTTAAATTAAAAGAAAACCGTTAAATAAACATCAACATGATAAATTAATTTTCATTGTTTAATGAGTTAATCGAAAAAAAAAGATCGATAGCTACTAGTTCGGGGTATGATTTGCAGGACTCATGAATAGCGCATTACTCGACCGTTGAAAAAACCATTAAGTCAGACTGCTGCAGTAAACGCAATGTCAATTAGAAGGTGATTTAGAGACAAATTCTTATGTGCGGCAAGCTTTAAAAATTTGTTCACTACTCGCACGAAATAGAAATAACTCGTTTCCTATAAGTTTCGAGTAAAGTTATTTCCACAGCTTGGATATTTACAAGAATTTTCATTGCATCAAGATAGGAAAATTATTTAAAAGTAAAAAATCTATTGAATATGATAATTTTATTAGTGCCATTGTATTAAAGTCGAAAAATTAATCGATAACTTTTCCTCACTTATTTCCCGGTTTACTCAATAACAAATCTTGCGTCTAATCAAATCCGTGTATCTACACAGAAAACCTTGAAAGTGCGTATTTATTTGTTATAATTTCACGTACGGATGAGCAAAAAAAATAATTCAATTTCGAAGTTCTTTCAAAACGTCTCTATACAGCAGTCTAATATTTTCGTTCGTTACTGCAACTGTAAAAATAAATGATAATGATTTCGTGCCTAATTTATTATGAAAAATATATTTATTAATTTACTTTAATTTATTACTTATTAATTCCTAATTCCTAAATAATAATACATTTACTATAAAAAATTTATTTTTATTTATCCGAGAAATTTTACCATAGTATACTTAGGAACTAAAACAAATTATTGTTATTTTTAATGTGACTGGTTGTGAGAACTAATTACAAACGCTATTATTTTTTTTACACCTAAAGTAAAACATGAATTTTGTTTTTTTTTTTTTTTTGCTTAGCTTACGATATCTTCTTCTACGTAATATAATTCATTGCAAATATATATTTGCAGTTAACTTAAGATTATTAACAGAAAGTTAACTTAAAAAAGATAAATTTATATTCAATTTATAGAAATTTTTTCGCATAAAACGTAAAATCAATGCTTTACAAAATCAAACATTTTATTTTGAGTTTCTCTCTAAACTTAATGCAACGAAACAATCGTTGAATTTTAAGGCAGTAATAGACTTTTAACTGCAAACTAATGAAAATTCATGACATTCCGTGACTATTTCAGTGTGTTAAATTTAGAGAGCCCTAGCAAAATAGAAAGCAACAGAAAAAAAATAAAAAAATAATGGTCTCCAACTGTTGCAATTGAGCAGTGGTTCGCCATCTACATTGTTCTCCTATATAAATTTGAGTTTATGATACAAAACACGTGTAATCCATACATGTGTACTATAGGTGTATTAAACATCACGATTCTTACTTAAATTAAAATTAAATTAAAAAGATTCAACTGTTTACTTATAAGAAAAAATTTTAATACTTTTGCATTTAATTTAACTTTTTATCAATAGTTTAATGAAATAATATAAGTAAACTTATTAAATATTAATACATTGTATTGCATCATAGATTATGGAAAAATAGTTAATTACTTTGAAGAAATCGGGCTTTGAACAAATTTTGGCCGTCTCCGATTTCAAAAATGAAGAAAATAATCACACTGATTTTGGAAATTAGTATATTACTGCCAATAAACAAAAGTTTGCAATATTGTAAATTGAAATAAATAAAAATTTGCTCAATTACGGTATTTAATTAAAATCAAATGATTTCTGCTTACATTGCATCTCCAATTCAAAGATATTTTTCGTGTAAATATAAATGTATAAATAAAAAAATAAAAAAATGTAATGAATAACAATTAATCCTTATGAATATGATAAATATTAGTATTACTTATATCTCCTTTATTATAGGTCCAAATTTTATAAGAATTCCATCAATTGGCAAGAAAATTTAAAGAGACAAGCTGCAATGTAAAAAAATGTTTATTACAATATTATCAATTCTTAAAAATATGTAAGGTCTTATGTAAGGATCAGTTTATATTTTTTAAAAACCTGTATTAAATTAGGGAGATATATAATACTAACTTTATTGATATTGTTGAAAATGTCTAGCCTCAAATTTGAACAAAAACTGGGGTTTGGAGGCTCTGCAAGTAGTTGATAACATATTAATTAAAATAATTATACTACAAAAATGTAACATTTATTCTTTTCATACATAAAATTTTATCAATTCTAATAAAAGTTATCTCAAGATAAAGTTTCCAGAAATTTTTGTTTTTTACGTTGACAAGTAAAAAAAAGAACGTATCCTCAGTTATGAAGAAAAGAGATTGATAATATTTATCTTTTGCAGCGGTGCAGACATTGTCAGAGAATAGAAATGAGCCAAAGAGTTACAGTTCAAAATCTAAGGATACTATAGTTAGCCCTGATTCAGAAAATTTTATAAACAGTGATTCACCGAGCTCATTAAATTCAAAGTGGGAATCAGTGGTGGGATCTACACTTTCTGAAAACAGAAGGAAAATCGAAGGAATATCGTTGCTGCGTTCGAAGGTGATTCCGAAAAGTGAAAGTATTATTATTCGTGAGTCACCTCAGCGTAACAGAAGAAGTGCAGACGATAATAATGAAATGAATATTGAAACGACTCCGTTGCCTTTGGAAAATAGCACTAGGTCAGATTCTGATAACGCAGCTATTACTCAAGAGCAAGTCGACGATGACAATTCGCAAAGTGCCGTAGAGAATTTTGAGACAACGACGATGGATAATACGGAAATTGTCACCGAAAATTCAATGGAAGATAATACCGCTCATGAAACGCTAGCCACTACCGAACGAGAGGAAACATCAGTTCAAGCGTCGGAAAATTCAAATGACGCCGAGCAAACGACCATTAGCTCTGATTCGCAATCGGCAGTGCCTTCAACCGTAAGCGAAGAAAATCACGGCTATACCGAGGTCGATTCAGAGGAAACTGCGGTTACGGTAGAAACGCTCAAAAATGAAAACGGAACTGCTACCGATAATTCGAAGCTAATGAGTTCAACGGAAAGTAACGATGATGACATTCCTCAAAGTACAGAGAATTCGAAAAATCCTACCAATGACGAAGACTTGACAGCAAATTCGCCTGCGACTGAAAATTCCGAAGATGAAGACATTTGGACCGATATCCCGAGCGATTACACTATCAAGTCGATCGAAACTACAACGGAAAGCAATTTAAGTCATGAAACTACGATTATCGATACTACTACTACGAATAAACCTATTGAAAAGCCTCGGAAAATTTACAATTACCTTGTGTACGATGATGAATCGGACATCCCGTGCATACTTGCGAATATGTCGATAAGTATGAAAGTATCGTATAACACTAAACATGATAGGGTAAGTTGCAAAAGCATAAGTGAATTAATTAATGAAATTGTTTATTCCTAGTAGCTTATTAATAATTAATTATTATGATTTTTATAATAGATAGTGACTAGCGAATTCCCAGTGCCAGACATGGCCAACTTGACGGGAACTTGCGGTAAAAAGCAATCAGAGTTTACTATCAGTTGGCCTTCGCGTTCCTCAATAGATTCTGACAATTCAGGAGAAAACCGAGTTACTTTTCAATTGATGAACGATGGAGTATTCTTTTACATTAGCAACGTAAAAGTAAATGTTACACTTGACAGTGAAGACTACTCGAATGCTGCCGGTAATTCACAAACTGCAGATCATTTTATCTAAATCATGTTTATAATGTTTAAGATAATACTGTCGATAGCTAGGTAGTCTCATTTACCATGTAATCATCAGTGCGCCAAACTTGAAATGTGTATTCTACAGCATGCATATTTAAAAGATTTTTATTAAAAAATCAACGAATTTTTTTATAGAAATTCAAAAAGTAAGCGTGTAATATTTATTCACCGAAATCTTATTAAATGTTTATTTTTCTGAAAGACGCAATTTCTAAGCTACTTTGCGGTGTTGCCACATCGAAAAAACGAATTGTTGTTAATTGCAATAAGTTCTTTACATTATTAAATTTTATTGAAATCTGAGGGGTAGTTATTGCAGGATTTGTAAAAACTTGTTTTAAAAATTTAACTGATTCATTTCTGACTTATAATATCGACCAGTGATATCAATTTTACCAATAACCAAACGTAAAAGTAAAAAATACTATTTAAATTTAAAAAAGCGTAAAAACATTTTTCTCCTTGAAAATATGTTGCCGAAAAAAATATTTTGAAAACTACTATTTAATTACTAGGGTAAATTAGAACACTGTTTGGTAATTACTTTCACTTTATTTTTAAAAGCTTTTTAAAGATGAAAATTTATTAAAAGTTCATACCGTTAAAAAATTATCTGAATTAAAATTTCAGAAGCCACATTGGCAGGAAATTCAGCAGACTTAAGATTGTTCAGTACCCCACTGAAGAATGGCTTTCACGTTTGTTGGGCAACGACGGAAGTGCCCTGCGGAAAGATCGTCGTCAAGATAAAGGACGTATCTCTGATTGCCTACAACGACAGGAAGGATCATTCCGACCGAGAGAGTAAGAAACTTTATCTTCTCTAAATGCAGATGCATTTCCTCCGATAATGAGCTTTTAAAACAATAAAAACAATGCGCCGCTTGATAGCATTTTAATAGAAGTGAGATAAGACATGTTTTACCGCACTCTTCTTCTCTCGTCTTCATTTTCCTGTTGATTTACGTAACTTTTTCTCATGAAAATTCACGTTAAAACGGTTCCAGTGAAA
Source organism: Sycophila sp. Sp_5 (assembly GCA_018906775.1). NCBI lineage: Eukaryota > Metazoa > Arthropoda > Insecta > Hymenoptera > Eurytomidae > Sycophila > Sycophila sp. Sp_5. The sequence goes on from JACCID010000082.1 coordinate 493,759, forward strand.
TTTCAATCTTAGTTTATAGTGAAACTACTCATAGTTAAATTTGACTCCAATATACTCAAATTTGACTATGCATGAACAGAGTGATTTAATTTCACTGTAAGCAATACAGAGTCAACAAATCACTCTATTTTACTTCATCAGTGGAGTTAATTTCAATACAAAATAAGAGTAAAATCTTGACTCCAATATAGTTCAATAGTTAAATTTAATATAAATTATAAATAAAAATATATTATTATAACTTCATTATAAAATTAGAGTGAAAAATTGACTTTAATCGAGTTAATTTACGAATGTTACGTTCTTTTCGCAGAGGAATTGTGTCGAGAATCGTCGACAACAAATATTGCTGCCATCATAGGAGGCCTCATCGCAACGATAGTAATTATCAGCATCATCGCTGCCTACATCTGGTACCGAAAAAAGGCTACTACTTTTAGGTCCGAACTTCCTTGAACAGGAGTACACATTTTTCTGTTTGGATCGAGTAATATCGATAACTTTACAGCTCAAATAATACAAGCAATTAAAAAAAAGACATTCGATTTATTTTCGTACGTGAGCTCTCGAAAATTGTGAAAAGACGAATTCCTTACTGATTTATCAATGTTTAATAGCATAAAAAAATCTCATTAAGTTCCTGTATGACTTCATATTTTTTTTCTTCCAAAATAAAAAAGATGGTATCTGTTTTTAACGTATGTCTAATGTTCGCGCTTTTACAAAGAGAACGTCAAGTACTTTTAAAGGACTTCAAAGCCTATAATACTTTCATATAAAAGGGAAGTCGATTAAAGTTTTGTTCTTTCTATCAATTTATTAATGTCAACTGCTTTTTTATAGACTCAAAACAATTGATAATCTACATTAAAATTCAATATTACAAAGACGTCCCTCTTAATGTTTTAGACCATCTACACTATTAAAAATATTTAGAATGGTACATGTTCTTTAGAAAAAGGATAGTCAGGTAAATCTTCGGCAAAAAATGAGACACTCTTAGAAAAGGAATTTGAAAGTAAATTTAAAATTCAAATTTCGCGCCAGAATATAGTAAACGAAAAGACAATTTAATTAATTTCCTTATAGTTGTTTTTTTAATATCTGATTTATACTCTTTGTTCTGAGGAAATTAATTATTTTTTGGCTGCTATACTAAGGCGAAATTTGAATTTTTAACTGACTTTTAAGCCCCCCTTAACAGTATCTCACCTGCGGATCTCCGAATTCATCAGAATATAGTCCGACTGTCGCAATGTACGTAATGCGTCCAATTCCACAAACCAAATGACGATAAAAATTTGAATTTCAATGGGTAATATTGATATTTTTTTAATAACGTTAACACCATTATATCTGCCTCGTTATTTTAATGTGGGATGTCTTCGTTATTATAATTATTAAATAGAAAAAAGGAAATAAGAAATTCAATTTAGTTTTAAGAGCGTAGATTTTTATGATAAATGTACATATAATACCTAAGATTTCTGTTAGAAACTCAGATTTGTCTCGAGTCATTGTTACATCTTTTTATCTATCTATGTTTCTGTGTTTCGCGGAGAAAAATACTCGCTTAAATACTGTTATAAATCTCTGAAAATATTACTACAATATTTAGTAATGCGAGGACACTTCAAAGTCTCAGTATTTTTCTTATTTTTATCAATAGTTGTATTATGTTTATAAGAATTTTTATAATAGGTGGTATTTTAAAAAATTTAAAACTGCAAAGTAAAATTTGTTATGTGCATTACAAAAATAAACTTTCATAAAAGAGAAAAAACTTTTTTTTTCGATTTAGAGGGAGAAAAATTAAAATGTATTATGTTGAATAATAAAAATTACCACGTACATAATAAATGTCAGTGTACTTCAGATCTTTCCTCGCATTAGCACAAATTATAAAAAAAATTTACAATTTTATATAAGAATATTTAAACAAGTATTTTTCTCCGTGTCTTTAGTAGTATCAACAAAGACAATTGTTGATAACTAATGCTCATTGAAAATTGAGCAAATCGTGAAGACATACTACTTACAGTGTTTCTATCCATAAGGTCATATTATTATTATTATTATTATTATTATTATTATAGCTTATTTACAAGCTAAAGATGTTTAATTACATAACTTTTAAAAATTAATTTTATTGTTGTTATACAAATATAAATATTGATGTAATCGTTGAAATTATACATATTATATACATATATAAATTATATACGTCCAATGAACATTAATTCTTGATTAGTGATAATTTATAAATATATTATTTTATTATTTGTATTATACATCTTTCTTTAAGTAATCCAACATTTTAAATGTTTTAGTTCCTTTATTAAAAAATATTTTTTCCCCAAATAATATATAATACAAGGGAAAGTGTCAATTTATTGGAATTAAATTTTTGTTGATAATGTGTAGGGAGAAAAACTGTTTTCTTCCGTTTTTAATTTGTTTTTTCAAGATCTTGTATCAGCATTATTCTCTTCAAAGTATTTTAATTTTACCTATTTTCAAATCAATATTTCTCAGTATTTGTACGAGAGCTGTTAAAAATATTAAAAATCTATCTCTACGTGTTATGAGTTTAAGCACGGTTTAAAAATCGAGTAATCTTCAATGCATGCAAAATGAAATAATTGCAAACATGCACAAAAATAATATAAATACATTTATTACACTAAAACGAATGTTCTCTAAACTTAAGAAGAAATCATTTATATCATAGCAGATTCTATTTTATAAAGCGTTTTAACTTATTTTTAGATGACAATCTCTTAACAATCAAAATCAAAGGGTTTTCCTCCATTATTTAGATGATTCTTCTAAAATTAAGATTGCACTTTTGTGAGTGTATAAGCTAAATTGGAAAAATACACTAGAAACATGTTTTTTTACAGGTTTCTCAAAATTTATTAAGTCAAGAATAAAACTTTAACTATCGAATAAACAAAAAATAATTTCAAGAATAAGGTAATGATAAGTATTGTAAAAGCATATATTTGCAAGTAAAATTTGTCATCAATCAATTATTCCAGTAAGTATTCTTAATATTCTTGTTGAATTATTCAACCTTATTTGTTCAAAATTCTTGATACAAAAATCACTGAACAACGAACAATAGTACATTTATAGAAAGAAAACTTAGTTTTCTTTTATGGTTTTTGAGTCCCAAACACGAGAGCGCTCAAGACCCTACCATAAATAAAGGTTGGAGGACACGCAGTTTACGGTAACGAGTTAGAAAAGACGCAGTGTAACGGCTCAGTCTCTAGGCAGCCTGCCGTACCTTGCTCATAAAATGAAAATCATTTGCGAAGCATTTTCTTGCCGAAAATCTTTATTAACCTGTCTGCTATTCCAATAATTCTAATATAATTCTTGTTTATAATAATTTAATCGACACTTGATCGATTCTCCGATTCTTCTTTTGGAATCGATTCTTTTTGGTGGGTTCGCCCTTCTCTAGTGAAAATCCAGGGATTCGCGCCTTCTTATTAACTGGATGTCCTGATTTTTCATCTGCACTCCGCTCATTTCCCGCCAAGTTCGGAAAGTCGCCGGCGACGGCGTACCGGTTTCGCCTTCTCGGAAGACGCGCGACCTTTTACCTGCACGCCCTGTGAAGGCATAGGATGTCAAACTTTTCCATCGACCTGACAAATACAAGTTGGTCCCTTTAAATTTTAAAAGGCCTCGGGATCTCCCCCATTATGGACGAATTGGCCTCCTCTCTGTATGAGTATGCATCTTCGCTCGGGGCAAATTGGCCCACGGGCACCCGGTGAGCAAAGTGTACTCGTCCCTATTGGGCCACGTGAACTTTTCAAAAAGAGTCCATGGGAACTTTTCGGAAGATGTGACTCGCCCTTCTTCTCGAGATCCGGGGATGCAAAGCCAAGTGAATTCCACGGTGCACCCTGCGTGTAATTTCGGCTATTTTGATTCTTTTCTTTAATTATAGGCTACCTGACCGACTGTTAAAATCGAATAATCTAAAATTGGAATGTCCGTTAGCAATGCTAGGACTGCAACCTTTTAATAAGAGAATAGTAGTGTACGGACTCTATAAGGTAATAACGATTTTATACTTTTTTAGGCTAATATATAAACATTTTACTTTTCCAAATTTATTACCAGTTGTAAACTTTACTACCGAATGATATCAGATATTTTAAGTTATTACGAGTAGTGAATATTTTTTAAATAAAAACCAATAATAAAATATGTACTACTTATACGTACAGAGAAATAATCATTTTTAGTCCAGTAATCAAAGAAAATGCATTTTTTATTAAAAAAATAAATGTTTTAAAAAAAAAATTTTCGAAAGCTAATTAAAAAAATAATCTAAAAATTTTACGAAGTATTCTTCTGCTAATTATCTATAACCCTAATTTTTTTAAAGAATATTTTAATAATAATTTTCCAAGATATCTTTTTATTAATATACATTTCTGTGCATAATAGAAGAATGAGGATAACCAATTCAAAATTTCGGACGTGCAAGTACAGGAAAATGTATATATCCTTTTGAATGCATTAGAGTAGGGGGGAGTAAACATTTTTCGTCGTGATAATCTCAAAAGAAATCAATTGAGTAACTAATTGTCCTTCATCACTGTATTTTTACTTCTCATTAGTCGTTGATTATACATTATAATGCGTGAAGTTAGTTTTAGTTCACTTAGTTCATATAGTGCAATCGTTTATTTGACTTCAATAGAATCAATTTGGCTTCAGTAGAGTCAAAATTTGACTCTACACGAACAGAGTAATTTAATTTCACTTTAAGATAAACTAGAACATTTCGCTATACTTAAGTGTTAAAAGATCACTATTTGAGTCCATCAAGTGAGTTAAAATTACTATAAAATCTCTCCAGTATAGAGTTCATTTTCGCTCTATTTCACTCCAGCGTAGAACGAAGTATGAATCAGCGGTATAGAATTGCAAAACAAACGTCACAAGTCCCGTAAAAAAATGAAACTTGGATGGGAATAAAAAAAAATGTGAAACCGCGAGTGTCCTGTGAGAAAGGGGACGCGCGTGCACGTGCACACCGCCAGGGCAGCCGGCAGCCGGCAGCTCGTGCAGTGAGGAGTCGGCCACGCGATTTGGACCCTTGCGCCACGCGCCTCTTCTTTTTGAGAAAGGAAGAAAAAAGAAGTCAACGCAGTCTCTCTCTCTCTCTCTCTCTCTCTCTCTCTCTCTCTCTCTTTCTCCCATCGGGCTCCAAGATCCAACGACCGTTCCCACGTGTCTCAAAGAAACTGACTTTTCCACTGCTTTCGTTAATCTATCACCGAGTCGCTGCACCCTGGTGCCTTTTTTTTCATCGATTTCCATAGTTTGTATCTGCGGTCACAACGATTTTTCTTTTGTCTACGATCTCGTTTTCTTATCGTGGGAGACTTATTGACACCTTTCTTCATTTTTCTGCGGGGTCACGTTCCCGTGCGCTTTTTTTCTACTCTTGGAAAACTTTTATTTATTTTGAATTTTGTTATACGTGTATTTTACACTCTATTCGTCGCAGAAAACCTATCGTAGAATCCATATTTTTTAATAATAGCAAAATCTACTCGTTTCCACCTACTCCTATCTCAAAGCTCTCTCTATTTTTTTTAAAGAGATAATATTGCGTAAAAGTGGAAAATTCGTATTCGCGCATCCTTCTTAATGTAAAAATCAGGAAACCTCTCACGTGTTCTCGCATTTTGATGACCAATCAGAATCTTACATTAAAAATTTCACAACAAAGACCATCACTTTTTTAGGAGAGGATACACAGACCTCTCTTCCAGACCAATCGGACTTCAAGTCGATACTTTTCCAACTGGACTCCCGGATGATACCTTTTTGCTCCAGACCAACAATATAGACTCAATAAATTAGTTGATTTTAATTTTATTATAGTAAAAAATACTGCTTAAAAATATGTAATCAAAATTTACTTGATGCTTTGCTTAATCAAGTAAGTAAATATTGCTTAAAAAATTTAGTAGATTTAGATTTAGAATAAGCATGCAAATTTAACTTTTTAAGCAAAGTTTATTTACCATTCCGATAATTCCTTACAATGTATCTAATTTTTAAAGGAACAGATTCAATGACCCGGTCGCATTTCTTACACTCGACCCTAGTGTCCCTAAAGTCTTCATTTTGTTTCGTGATGGACCAACCCCCTCAATTTACCCCAATTATGCCATGCTCGCTATGTCCTCCCCAAAGAAGCAAACCATTTTGAAAATCCAGTAAAGTAATCCAGCAGAGGGATCCATGCAGGCGCAAATGAGACTCCAGTAGTAATAATCTCTTTGTACCCATTTTACTCTCACCAACAAACTTACGGACTGATAGTGACTCTGCGATAACGAGAGCCAGCAGAGGGATCCATGCAGGCGCAAATGAGACTCCAGTAGTAATAATCTCTTTGTACCCATTTTACTCTCACCAACAAACTTACGGACTAATAGTGACTCTGCGATAACGTTAACAAAATAAACTTATAATTGTAATATAACAAGATGTAAAATGTGTGATATATTAACAATCTACTGTACATTAATTTGTATCGCCGTTATTCAACGCAAATTACACTTACGGAGTTTTCGCGCGCTTTTCTCTCCTCCCATCTCCTTGGGAATTCCATACACATGGGCGGGAGAGAGTACCGAACTCTCTCGCTCGCACCCACGGCTCGACGTCTTATGGGAACCCGAAGACGCAGATGGGATTGTGTTTAATGAAGTCTGCCCAAGGTTGCACCTGCCGTTTCCCTTGGAGATCCTCCGCTGACGAGAAAGAGAGAAAAAGAGGGGGGGGGGGGGTCCGGCGACCGTTACGAGGCCCCGAGCTCCCGCCTAAACGATCGAGTTGGCGGGAATATCGCACCACCGCCTGCGCAACCGTTCGAGAGCCCGCGAATTTGCTTTCGGCTACTTGCTATATATATATACACACAAAGGCAGTGCGTGCGACCGCCTGCTCACTTCTTCTCGTTGCCAAGTGAACTGGCGCCTTTTTTCCAAAATAACGCGTACCTGCTGCAGAGACGCCCCACTTGATTCACCGCTCCCGATTCTTGTATTCGAACTGAAGAGCTAATTTACCATCTTTTTGCATACATACTGAATAAAATAATGGGGTAAAGCGTACAATGAATTTTGTACGGTGAGGGCAGATTTGGCAAGCCAAGAAAATTACTATTATGCATTTGGAAAAATTACTTTTCTCCATCCCTCGGGCGAAAGTACGAGGTTTCGCCTTTTGTTTACGCTAGAAGAAGGAGCATTTTTAGCCACTGCATGTGCGTCATTTGTTTTAAATTCGAAAGCTCTGTCAGGAAGACTTTGAAAGTCTAACCCCTTAAAGTTCGGTTCAATTCTAATAGCTAATAGACATTCATCAAAGAAAGTTTATGTAGATAATTAGCGTCCTTTAAATAATTTATATACCACAAATGTGCAGGTTGTGTTTGTAGTCGTATGATTTTCGATTTATCCCGCTTATAACGCAAATAAAATTCAATCCCCTTGCTAGCTTTTTTAATTATCAAAAAGAATGCTAATCAACCGTACACTTAAATTAGAACATTATATTGAACGTTATTGAAAATGTAGAAATAAATACGAATACAGTAAATTGGTTAAAAAAATTTGCATTAAATATGAAAATTCTACATTTAAAGGCAATATTGTTAACAATTTTTGTTGTGAAATTATAAAAAATGATTGTAAGGAAGTTGACATAAAATTTGTGTTTTAAAAACAAACAATTACATTTTTATTAATTATTTAATTTACAAATATTACGTTTATTTTGCTTGTTTATGTATTTTCGATGCCCGCCCCCAACCAGCAGCACTCGCTACGCTCGTGCTGCAAATGTTGGGCGGGCATCAAACATATATAAACGCGCGATAGGTACAATAAAAAAATATAAGCAGAATATTCTAAACGAACCCGTGGCGAAAGTAAAAAGATGGCTGCGCAGAACAACTGCCAGTTGAGGTCAGTTTAAAGGTTAGAAATTGATTATTTTACTATTTTCTAATCAATAATATAACCGTACTTTCGCCCGGGGATAGAGAAAAATACTATTTCTTACACGGGAGAGAAGTGGAACTCATGCACGGACGTGTATGACGGCCTCGGCTTCGCCTCGGCCGTCCTACCACGTCCGTGCGGAAGTTCCATTTCTCCCCCTTGTAAGAAAATCTACTATATTTTATATACTAAAATTTGCTATAATTGTTGTAAATTTTACGATCCCACTCATAATTCTGGCTAATTTTACAATAAAAATTACAGCTTTTCTAAAATTTATAACAATTTTCTTGACTTTCCAATTCTGTCCCCACATTATAAAATTTATTAGAAATCTTACCCTATTATTTTTTTCATGTATGATCCGCTGAGATTTTCCAGCAGGCCTGACTACAAGGATGAATAGTTAAAGTTGCGCAAAGACACAGCCATCCGATAATCAGTGAAATTCGGACATCGATTTTTCAGTCGGGAACAAAGAGGCTCGAATAAAAATCACGCAATGCGTTCCGATCTCGAAGTGCTGTCAATTCACTTAAATGTTATTGGCTTAATATCGACCAATCCCTTATCAAAATATCCTTCAAGACATTCTGCATAGAATCCTCTTGTTTTGAACGCAATTCGGTGGTTTTTCCTAGAGGAACTATTTCCTGGATGATAGTCCTGCAGGAATAATCCGATCGGAAAATCCTGCAAGAAATCGTTCTTGTACACTGACAGACTCACCTAGGTAAAATTTAACTTCCTGAGAAAACTGATTACAGACTGCCAAAAGAAATCTAATTATCATTTTAGTTAATAATAGTTACTATATATATAAAATACCAACCAGGTTGGTAAATAATTGAAAACTTGTAAACTTAAATATATTTTCTTTTAATAATTATTAAATTAATTGTATCGTTTACAACTGTACTTCTAGTTTTTACCAACCAGCTTATAATTTATCATAAAGGTATGCACAGACGCATTTGCGCAGCCACGGAACAGAGCGGCACTCACGACCGTTCGCAAGCGCATGTGCCGATTGTTTTGTTGTTTTAAATTAATTTATTAATATGCACTAGATGGTATCACGACTATTGTACATACTCGCAAGTGGTTAGGTTCGGCCTCGGATTGTATTTAAGGTGCTTGAAAAAACTCTATGCATATGTTTAGTAAGCTGCAATATAGGTTAGGTTGCATTAGAGTGCGATAAAATTATAAATAGTATAAATAAATGCAATGCGATGATCTTTATATAGCGATGGTGTGAAGTTTGAAAAAAAACCATGTCTTAAAGGGAATGTCCTTCAAACGAAAAAAAAGTCTAATCGAGTAATTTCTAAAAAAAATGTTTAAATTATTTGTTTTTAAAAATACTTATTCTTTGGTAAAATTTACAAACTTGCTTAGGTTAACGTTATCATCTTAATATAGTTAAAATTATAAATACATTCACGAAACAATTAAAAGTTGAGTGAATAAAATTTACCAACCTAGTTTGTATAAATTACAAAGTAGGTTAGTAAAATTTGCTAATGAAGATTTTTACCAACCTAGTTTGTAAAAATTACAATGTACAGTGACGAGTTTACCCACGTATTTCCTGTAGGATATTCCCTAGGATGCCCTGCAGGGTACCCTGCAACATATTTTGTTAAGCGATAGTGTCAATTTTATCAATATCTGAACGGTAATTCCATTACCGCTAGTAAGTACTACTATATAAAGAGATTCTACAGGCTAATAGACGCACATCGCCCCATACATACAAACAAAAAGATAAAGCTACATTTTGACCTAAGGTTCTGTTCATATTTTTTTCTTTTTTTTTTGAGCTTTCATGAAGTCTTTTATGTGTCTGTGATTTTTCATAAAATTCTCAATTTTAGATGAATTACCGGTAGAACCTCTTTCAACCTTGTGACTCCGGCAGTAGCTTTCTCCCCTTCGACCCCCTCTGCCCCGGAGGAAATCTCCGACTACTCGCGATCCGACGGTTGAAGCTTCCGCCCGCAAGAACAGCTCTAATTGCCACGCGCGTTGCCGGCATCTGGCGAGGGCGGCAAGACGAGAGCACTAGAACCGAGATCGCGGGAGTCAGATACACGCGCCTACGGGTGGTGAGCGCCCCCACACACACACACCCCCACGAACCCGATCTGCCCGGCGCGCAGAGACCTCATATTTTCCGATAGTTTACAAGCCAGCTGTCGGACTCTTTCACTTTCTCGGCATTCTTTTCACCGCTCTTTTTTATGCAAAACCTCGCAATGATTTCAAATTTTCCACTCTCAAAAGAGTGATGGTTTTTATTGCGAAGCTTTTAATATGTGATTCTGAGTGATCGTTGCAAATTTTTCAATTTTGAATATACAACAATTTTAAATTATCTAATGATTGTTGATACTATCTCTTTAAAAAGAGCTAGTCTTTACTAATTCCTATCTTCTCTTAAAAAAGTGATGACCGGATGTTGTGAAGCCTCGAAAACATGAACTTGATTGGCTCGTACGAATATTCCGGAATGGCGCTGAAATTCAAAATTTCTAACCTCAAAAATGAGACCCGAATAAACAGTAAAGAAAGAAACTTGAGCGTGCTCAATTTTGCTCGTATCTTAAAAAAGTAATGATTTTGGTTTTGAAGCATTTCAGTAATTCATGAATGAAATTGGTCGAAAAATTTAGGAACGCATTTTCTTTTGACGTCAAAGTTCAATTCTTAAAGATTTGAATTTTCCATTAAACAATTTAATGAAATAAGTATTGTATTAAACCTTTTTAACTGTAGTTTTTTTTTTTAAACTAAATTTGTTGAAAAATTAAATATCGCTACGATATTATTTTAAGTAAAAAATCAGAATGTATTATTTAAAACTGATTAGAAAAAACAGCGTAAAGAGAACATTGAGCGCGCGAAGCGCGCTCGATTTTATTAGTATAAGAAATTTGTAATGTTGGCTAGCAAAGCTTACACTTAGAGTAGCTCACACTTTAACATCCTTGGAAGCAAACGGAACGTTTTTCGATCTGTCAAAACAACTGAATACCGCTTGGTTCAGCACTCCGAAATTTAAGCATCGGCGGTAAGACAAATGGTCCAGCTATTGACGTTCTGCTCGGCCTGGCGATCCCTCCTATCTATATGACAGATTCCGGCGTAAAACATAAATTAGCAGCTCAGCTCTTATTAATGATACTATTCTTCCTTTTTCATGAGTATCTGCCCCACACGTTAAGAGGATTTAAAAATCAATTAAAAATTCAAATTTCCTGCCATAATACAGTAGACAAATAACAATTAGTTTGATAAATTATTTATTTTATTATATGGTCAAGAATTAATAACTAAATGTCAACTGCAACTGCAAATTCATCCAAGTGCCTAAAAATGTCTAAGTTATTAATTCTCGGTCGTATAACTGATAATTACATAATTTAACCCTGGATTAATTTGGATGACTTTCAGTAGACGTTTTAAAAATTTGAATGAAAGAAGCAATATTAAAATTTATAATATACATGACTTTTTGAGTACGAAACGAAAGAAAAAATAAATTCATTGTATAAATTGTATTTGTAACCGATTTAAAGATCCCAGAAGTGGTGCCCATGTACGACGCACAGGGTGGTGTGCGTGAGGGCCACGCGTGCGATCGAAGGCTGCTTTGAGATAAAGGAGAAAACGTTGAGCGTCGGATTCCAGGACTCGTTCGGGCTATATGCACCTCCGGATGTACTGGCACGACTCGAGACCCTCAGGTGGGGGTGCAACAGCTGTTGCGCCAAAAAACAGTCGGGATATTTAAAGGCCCGAGCGCTGTACGTGTTCAGCGGTTCGAAACCTTCGGACCAGCTCCATTCTTCACAAAAATCCAGCGAAAAAGATATACGAGCCTCACGATCGTGAACCACCAATTTACTATTTATGCATGTCTGACGATTGTGAAGGAAAATCCGAATTCTCAACTATATTCATTTTTAACGGATATTTCCAGTTGCTTATTTTAGCATGATTTCTATACACATTTATCACGAAAATTCTTCAGAATCACCAACCAATTATTGTCCTCTTTTAAAAAAATTATGGCTTTTGTTGTGAATCATTTAATACGTGATTTTTATTCGTAAACAAAAAGGTCGCTAAGATCCGCGAACGTGATTGGTTGCCTGCTCTTTATATTAAGATTAGGAAACAAGTACGTAAATTTTTCAATGAATATAGAAAACTTTAAATGTAATATTTTTTTAATATATGATTATGAATATTTACATTATTTCTTAAAAAGAATAATAACAAATTTAATACGCAAAATAGGTTTTGTCTTTAATAAAAGAAGGTTCAAGTCTTGTAATTATGTTTCATTTGCTATAAATTTTTTTCGCCAAGTTATTTTATTAAAACATCCCGCGAAGATCCCTTTGCCCCCAGATCCAGGGGACAATTTTATAGTATAATACATAAAGTACAAGGTATATGTATATTCTTAAAATGTTTATATGGAAAGTTCTCTGTAAATACAAAACAGAAATTTATAAAAAACTTATCAATGAATTTCACTTTTTTATCAATGTAAGTCTGTTGAAACAATTTTTTATTGAATCATTAAAAAAAAGTATAGTCATTAGAATAATCACTATTTTTATTAAAACATAAGCCATTTTTTAAAAGTAACTTGAATATTTATGTTAATTTAATAAATTTTTATATCAATTTAAAAAAATTTGTTATTAAAACAAACATTAGTTAATTTAACGAGCATTGTTATTTCAATCGATACAATATATATTTATAGCACTCTAACCTAAAAAATGGCAAGCTAAAAGAGGATTTTAAGAGAATTTAAATACTTATTATTTATTATATTCTTATAGATCTATCATAATCATCGTCATTATTAATATTTTAAGAAATGCAATTAGAAAAGTTAGAGTATATATTTTATAGGTGATTAGAGAAACTTGGCGATCTACCTTATTATGAATAAGCGAAAATAATAATTAAATATCAAGTGGGAAAATATTTCAACATTCAAATTGACGCTGTTTAACGTACCTAATAGGTTAGGTGAAAAATTACGGTTCTCGTTAAGGTGAAAAAAATGCGTCCTCGAGGCGTAATTGACAAGCCTCTGGGTAATCAAGATTCTCGAGTGCTCACTGCTCGAAATAATAGAGATATATATGGCGGCTCGGCCGTTACTGCGCGGATCTCAGACACGGAGTGAGGGCACACCGGAGGAAGTCACTTTGTGTGTCGCCGGAGTGTTCGACCAGCACAAAGCACTGCTGCTCACTTCCTGCGCTAAACGACGAAGCGTCCTGCAATTGCGATTTTTCCACCGACAATGCGGCCACACTCATTACCAACACCTATTCTGCACTTTCGTAAGAGCAAAATTCAAGCGCGACTTCATTTATTTACATTTAATAATATCTAGAATTCATTTTTCAAGTTACTATCAAGTTTTACCTTCTAATTAAGGAGGTTGCTCAAGTTTTGAATTTACAAACATATTTTGATGAAATTTGGTATACTTCTGTATCCTACACCGAGAAACAATATTGTAAATTTGATTAAATAGCAGAATAAAAGGTACTATATTGTGCAGGGAACCGAACCACAGACTGTTGGAATAGGAGTTTTTACAATAGGTAACTAAGGTAAATTTTTAACTCGCAAATTGCAAATTTTTTAAGTTTACTTGTTTTTTTTAACATTTATATTTTTCTACAGTTTTCAATAATTTTTTTTTTAAATTTTGTACTGAACTCTGCCGCTTACCTAATCGAGTATACGTAAGAATTTATTAATTCGCTCTTAAATCTATATAATGCATTTACAAACGAGCCCGCGCTAAGTGTAAAAATTGATGAAGATAATAGTCAGGTCATTTTACGTATACACGAAGCAAAGAAGCTTAGAAGGATAAATAAGGTCTGCAAGACTTCCGCGTGCACATTCGTTAAAGTTTAAATCCCTTTGTGAAGGCCATGCGAGCCTCCTGCTTCTTCCAGGTAGGAAGACGTTGTTGCTTCGAATGAATGGGTCGAAAAGGGTTGCGGGTGTGCAGAGGGACAATCGACATTTATGGATGGTCCGTTCGCGTGCGAGACTGGACGCCTCATTCTGGCCCTTGAGGCGCGCGTATGCCAAGCATCTGCATACGCTGCCAGCTGGTGCCTATAGTCACTTCGCGCCTCTTCTTCTCTAACCCCTTGATTTCTACGTCATGCTCGCTCCTCGTGCAGAACGGCGGCCAAGTTTTCCATCTTATAGCACTGCTGTCTCTATCTCTGACTCGTCCTTTCTATTGTTCAGAAGATTCTATCTGGACGTTGAAGCGAGCCGCATTATTCGCTTCCATAATTCGGCAATGTACATTGAGAATTATTTTTGCGAATATACTTTATTTAAACCGAAACTGCTAACCTGTTCACCTGCAAAACAATAAAAGTCCGGGCAAAGTTCCGGTCAAGTTTTTTTCTCGTTCTATGGGTTATACAATACACGAAAAAAGATTGTGAATTTGAAAAACAATGTCCTAAATCGACGCACAATTTTCAAATTGTTTATTTTAAAAGTGAGCCATGTTCAAAGTTATAAGAATAATCTAATGCGCTGATTTTTTTTCTAATCTAACGGAGGGTAAGTATCTCTTGGTTTTTCAATATTTCATTTATAATTATTTTTTATCTACTATATAGTACGGCACATAATTTTAATTTCTTCAAGGTTCGCGAAATAAATCATTGAAAAAGTAAAGAAAATAAATGGTGAATTTACTTAAGGTTCGATGGCACTTTTTAACCTTACACCGGATTTCGACTAAATGACCCACTTATCCTCCTTCTCTCGTATTATTTTAAGCAGATATTTTAAATCGAAATAAAATCCAGAAAAATCTCCGAGAAGAATTTTAAAGAACTTGAGAAAATTAATAGGTAAGATTAAGTTAATTCAGTATTGTTTACATTGAATTAACAGAAAAATTAAAGTGGTCCTAGTAGAAAATAAACCAACCAAAATGGTCTATTCTGGACTTTGGGCAGCAGATATACTGCTGTATAATTGAGCTGCGGTTCAGCAGCGCTCGCTAAAGACTGCTCCATTTTAAAATTCGAAGTAACGATATAACGACACAACTTCACACGTGTTTTTCAAACAAATGTATTGTATGTGTACTGCACATGTACAGATTTTGTACACGATGCTCTTTACAACAGAACCTCAAAATTTATTAAAAATACCAGATTTAATGGTTTATTTACGAATATTCAGAAAATTATAAATCCTTTTTTACCTATTCTAACTTTTTATTAATAATGTATCATAATAGTACACCTTAAACAGTTTGTAATGACCTAATATCTTTTTGAAACTTTCAATTTTTGAACATTCACTGGCCATCGACAATCTGAAAAGCGTAACGAATTAATTAAGGGGTCCAGCCTGGGTTAAATTGAAAAAAATACACTTTCCAGTTTAATAGGTATAACAATTGTATTCATCACTTTTCATTGCTGGAACTTTTTACACTTTAACTACTCGCATACTTTAAGCTTTTTATTCATTATTAAGACCCAAACAGTGTCCTTTACCTCTAGTATTATTCCATCAAAAACATTTAAAATTTTTATTTATTTGTCCACTTGCCATAGCTTTTCTCTCAATAAAGTAACTTATATGTCACCGGACCAGGTTTAAAATACTCTTCATTACCTGCACTACAGATGTATCGGATCACTTTTCTGAAAAAAATTACATATACGGTTAGTGTAGACACTTTTTGTCCAAAATATTAGGCAATTACTAATATTTTGCACGAAAATGGACAAAAAGTGTCTACACTAACCGTATATGTAATTTTTTTCAGAAAAGTGATCCGATACATCTGTAGTGCAGGTAATGAAGAGTATTTTAAACCTGGTCCGGTGACATATAAGTTACTTTATTGAGAGAAAAGCTATGGCAAGTGGACAAATAAATAAAAATTTTAAATGTTTTTGATGGAATAATACTAGAGGTAAAGGACACTGTTTGGGTCTTAATAATGAATAAAAAGCTTAAAGTGTGCGAGTAGTTAAAGTGTAAAAAGTTCCAGCAATGAAAAGTGACGAATACAATTGTTATACCTATTAAACTGGAAAGTGTATTTTTTTCAATTTAACCCAGGCTGGCCCCCTTAATCAGGTTCGTTGGGCATTGGCTCGTGGAAGTGTTAACCAAATTTCTACCAGGGAGCACGTAGATGCAATGATTATTGAATTTCGGCAAATTGCCATTTATTGCCATTATTATTTTCTCCTCCCAAATTTTCTTTTAAATCTTAGCAAATAAAAGATGAACGGTTGCGTTAATTTGGCACACGCGGATACAATAATTCAATCTCTTAACATTTGGAACATTTTGAAAAACCCTTGTATTCTATGTACGGGCACGCCCGGCACTTCCGACTCTTTCGCCAGGTACCCGCTCCAAATCTCTCAACTGCTTTGTCAAGGTGTTATTGTAATATACCTTCCCAAATTCGCCAAAGGCTGTATGACAGCACTCGAGTCATCTGGCGAGTGAGCTTCTTAGACCCACATACGAATGTGATAAATGAAGAGCAGTTCTTAGTGCAGATGCTCGCAGGGAAGCTCTGGGGGTGCTCTCAACCTCGAAGGGTTAACTCCCGCGCGGAGGTATGGACAATATGTACCGGTCGTGCCTCGGTGTGTAAGGCATCGTCGGCAGATGAGCAAACACATCGCGCGCGTGTCCAATTTCCCTGCGCTATCATTTGCTCGAGAGGAATTTCCGCCAGGCTCTCTTTCTTTTCCGCAGACACGCACAAAATGCATGCACCCTGATAGAAATGTTCACCAACCATTCATAAACAGTTGGCATCAGTCATTGGCTAACGATTCCGCTTAATTCGTCACATTTTTCAGCTGATTGTTAGCGGGCGACTGGAGAAAATTTGACAATGCGATAATCGCCGCTCGCTTTACAGAACTACCACATCTATCTTTCTTGAAGTAAATAAACTGCTATTCTTACTTTAAAAAATGTTAATTTAACTGATTTGCAAAACAGGTTTTCCACAAAATTTCAGTGTATTTCAGATTCTTCGAAAGTTTCCAGACCATTTTACGATAACGATTTTACAAATAACCAAAAATATGAAATCGAGATTCTATTTTTATTTATTTTTATATACGCATTTGTTAGTTAAAGCGATACCATACATGATTAAATTAAAAAATCTAATTGTGTTATTTCAATATCTTTTTAGTCGATCCATCAATAGCCTCTAGGTCATTAAATTAACATCGTATTTCTGTTGTTTCAACAACGTTTTAGTCTATTCAGTTAACTACCTTTAGTTCATTCAATGAACTTCTTATATCTATTGTTCCAATAATATTGCAGTCTGTTCAATTAACTGCCTCTAGCATGTTAAAATAACAAAAAAAGATAGGCGTTGCTATTTATTGTCCTCGCGGTCATTGTTCCAACTAAATTCTTTTCTCCGTGTAGACTAACCCTACCTTATACGCGAATTTTATTAATGTTTTTAAAATAAAATAACTCGATACCAAAAGCTGTTTTTCCTTGATGCGTCATACTCCACCAAATGCCTTCTCTTATCGGGAAATCCCAGGGAGAGAAATACCCTTTAACGAAAATGAATCAAAATGCTAAAGTCAAAATTAATCAAGGGTTGGTTGGGTAATATTGATCACATCGAGAGAAATGTATCGGAAAAATTACTGTTATTCTAGTAAAAATTATTATCCAACCTGGGAGCAGAGTCATAGACTGCATATAGTGAAAAAATTGCCGTTCCCTATTATAAATTGTACTAGAATTCTAGAAAATGTTAGAAAAAATATATCTAGAAAAAATTATAATACCGAATAATAATGTTTTAACTAAATGCAGTCTGTGGCTGCGCTCCCAGTCTGGATAGTAATTTTTCCAAAATGTTTCTCTCAGTGCAGTATGTTTGGTAATCTCAGTTCCTATGTGAGCGATAAAAATTGATGTCTGGATGCAAATATATTAAAAAAAATATCTGTAAAATTGGAAATTGTGTTGCTTATTTAATATTGAATTGACTCTTTTAGAAAATGTGAATAAATTCCCTCGCAGCTAAGGTGAGTAATTTGCTGGAGCAATTTTGGAAATGATTATGCGGCACATCGGAAGTACATCGAAACGAGCGGAACTTGAAAGGTGCCGACTTGGCGCGTCTTTTTCTCGTCGAAATGTGATTTAGAATTTGGGTGCTTTGGCTGAAGAACAATAGCCGCCGACTCTACAGAGCCCGCGGCTGCTCAAAAAACCTCCCAGCCTACATCCATGATCTTCTCTCTCCCTCGCAAGTAGCCAGGTGCAACTCGCTGGTCATGCCGTTCTTTGCGCTTGATACTAAGGGCGCCGTCTTCCTCTTCCTCTTCCTCCTTTCTCCGTCTCTTCGACTTTGATTTTACTTTTGTTCGTCTTCAACACCACCACAGTATACATCCCAACTTAATTCAGATATTAAAATATTTAATTACTCTACTAAAAGCAAAAATTTACTTTTTACAAATTTCAATCCTCTTATATTTCTTAGTTAATATAACGTTTCTTATAAAGTACAATAAACATTAATTATTGATTTTTGCTTCCTCGTATAGAGTAAAAAAAAGTTTCTCTAAAAAAATGTTATAAGTTGCTTTCGAGTGTTTCTAAATTGGCTCATTCGACTTTTTTGTTATCTTCATTTGTTCATTTTCTAGGGCATTTGTTTAAGTTTAGAAAACCAATTTTCATGTTTTTCATTAAAATGGGGTCAATATAATGAATTTTCTTTAAATGCGTTTAAAAGGGCATCAAATTTCACATTATTTACCATCACAAATTTTTTATTAATTATCGTCATTTCTATTGAGTAAGGAAGTCGGTGAGGAAGAAAGGAGTCTCTTTTTATTTTTTTATATAATTCATTTATTTGATGATGAAACTGCGAGCCTTCACATGGAACCGCTCTTCGCGATGCTCCTTTATTACCCTTATTTTTTTCTTGTCAGTCGCAGTATTTCTTAACAGTTTCCATGGAAACGCGCTTCGGAGGAAAGGTATAGTTTATTTTCTAGATGGCATTCGCCTCTTTAAATCGAAGCATAAATTGAAAGTGTTTTTCTTACCCGTAGCAACCTGAACGAATAACTACACGGAGAGAAACGTTCGAGGAAAAATTACTATACTCCATAGTAGGCGCGGGACAGACTCGAATTATAATGATAATTGCTACATATTTTGTAAGTTTTAACACAGACAATATTAAAGAATACTAAAAATGCTGTAAAAATTACTAGATTGCATAGTAAAAATTATAGATATAATAAACGATATACGATCTTGGAAATTTTAAACGAATTTATTGTAATTTTTTCTACAATTTATATTAAAATTTTGCTATATAGTATAGTAAAATCTAAAGCTTAGAAATATTATTATATGTCCTCACAAGTCTTACAATACAGAATAGTAAAAATTAAGTAACTCTGTATCGAAAATACAGATGTCGCGGTGTGTCACGTGACCTGCACCTCCGATCTGCGGCGAGTTTACAATGGTCGCGACTACGCTTTCTTTTCACTGTAATGTTTTTAGGTTACATTTTTAAATTTAGCGCCATTTAATCGTATAAGACAGAACTAGATGGCGTCTACCCCCGCTGTACAACTCGCAAGTGGACAGACATCTGTTCAGTTAGTATATAAGGACGATTTGAATAATCTTCAACACTGTGAACTTGCGTTAATATGTTGCGTAAAATATTATTCTCACGCGTCGATAAATAATCAGTTAGTGTAGGTGTAGGCAGGCTTAAAATTATATTTGTAAGCGAGCGAATTTCCAATCGTGTAAAGTATATAATATACAATAAATAAGTACAAAATGTCAAAATCATAAAATCTTCGTAGGTTCCAGGTTTGAAAAGACCAGAAGGATTAAATAAAAAGGATACACAAGAGAATTCTCTAATTCTCTTTTTCCTAATCAGTTGCATGAAAAATTACTATTCTGGCACAGTAAAAATTGCTATACTGGCTAGTAAAAATTCCTATCCGGTATAGTAAAAATTACTATGTTGTATTGTAAATTTTCGTAAAATATATGTTAATTTTTATTGTATTTAAAAATTACTATACTGTGAAGTAATTTTTACTAGAATTCAAGTCTGTCCTCGGACTCCTAAAAAGTATAGTAATTTTTATTAAAATTTTTGTATTTTTTACTTAAACTTTTCTCTCCGTGTATATATGTGCAAATCCACGACCATCAGGAAACAACTCAGCTTTGGAAATTTAGTTTCTTTTAAGGCACACCTATCAGACCAATTTTTCTTGTTGTTTAGGTCATTTTAAAAAAGAAGACGTACTCGGAAAGAAAAATCTAAATGTTATAATAATCATGGATTTTGAGCTTTTAAAGTAGACTGTCTTTTCATATTAAAAAAGTAAGCAGTCTATAAGGCGATTCTACAAGCAACATCGGAAAAACGTGTGAACGTCGTGGAACGGTTGACGGTTGACGTTTCTAAAGTGCCGCAACTCGAACATGGCGTAGCTGCAGAGCTTTGTAGTAAGCGAATCACAGTATAAAACTATGGAACCGATAGAACGGGAGGAGGAAAGCATTAGCATTTCTGCTTCTGGAGGACCATACGTATACTTTATTTATATGTGAATAAACTATATTTATAAGTACTCCTTTCTATGATACTATAATATAATTTATATCTTAGAAGACTGTACTAAACACTTTGAAAGTATGAAATTATACTATAATAGTATAAGGAACTTTTCCTAAATTACAATCATATGGATTCTAGTAAAATACTTAGATTATTCTTTCGGAGTAGGTGTGCGAAAAAGTTGAAAAAGCAAAAAAATAGTACATTTTTATACGGGTTAAAACGCTTCGAAAAAAAATTCCTTGGATAATTTTTGAGAATTTTACTATATCCAAAAAATGATTGGTCTGTTACCCCTCGTAAGAATTGAATCAATGGGCAATGTATGGGCAATATATTGGATATTGCGATTGCCAATATATTGGCGAAACATTGGATATAAATTTCCCAATATATCGAGGAACGTTCGGCAAATGCACAATATCCAATATAATTCCCATACCTTGCCAATAGTTCATATTGTAATTATTTATTTTTACGTTGGCAAAGTTTATATATCGCTTGACCTTTAGCTAGACATTTTCCCGTACTTTTCTTCTCTTGATTATGCCCGCATAAAAAAAAAATCATAAAAGAAAAAATGTTTACTTCTGTCTGGATTTGAACCCACGCACTTCTGATTTCTAGGCTAACGTTTAGCCGACTGAGCTATTTGATTGTTTTTGTTAAATAGTTAGATTCAGGTTAAAACGTTAGAATTATTAGACCTAGCCTTCCAAATTTCGTTATATTTGGAATTTAGTCATTTAATAAAAACAATTAAATAGCTCAGTCGGCTAAACGTTAGCCTAGAAATCAGAAGTGCGTGGGTTCAAATCCAGACAGAAGTAAACATTTTTTCTTTTATGAATTTTTTTTTATGCGGTTATAATCAAGAGAAAAAAGTACGGGAAAATGTCTAGCTAAAGGTCAAGCGATATATAAACTTTGCCAACGTAAAAATAAATAATTACAATATTAATTATTGGCAAGGTATGGGAATTATATTGGATATTGTGCATTTGCCGAACGTTCCTCGATATATTGGGAAATTTATAACCAATGTTTCGCCAATATATTGGCAATCGCAATATCCAATATATTGCCCATACATTGCCCATTGTTTCGATTTTTACGCGGGACGTTCTGCAATGGTTGAATCAATGACAATGTTATAGATAAAATCATTTTAAAAATTATTTATAACAGCAGTTTTTTAAGAGTAGGTCTTATAAAAATTAAAAAACATATTTACTATGAATTATAAACTTTTATTTTGCCTATTGGCCCTTACTTTGGTAAAGAACGTCAACTAATTATTACAGGTATTATATATGGTACTTTATTAAGTAATCCTACACTGTTAAAAAAAGCATTAAATTTAATGCACTTTTCAAGCATATGTGCACTTGAAATTTAATGTAGTTGGTACATGAATGTCAAATTAAGGTGCATGTGCCAAAAATACAATGCATTTTCTTCAAAAAATTACAACTTTAACATTATAATTTTGTTAATAGTACATTAAAAATTAGAAACACACACATGACTATCACTTTAATGCATTTATTCCTCATATTTAATGTATGCGTACATTAAATTAAAAGTACATTCACAAACATTTCAATGTAAATTTTAATGCAGTCACATTAAATTTCAAGTATAAATGCAAAAAATTTAATGTTGAAATTAATAAAATACATTTTCTGCATTTATACTTGAAATTTAATGTGACTACATTGAAATTGTTGTGAATGTACTCAAATTTAATGTACTTCCATATTAAAATTCATGCAAACATTTATTATTTGTAGTCAATGCCTGAATTTTAATGTATGCGTACATGAATAGGATAGGTAGATGAACATATGCGACGTCCTGCCATGTAACATTGTATGTTGTGATAGCTCAGAGGATAACATGCCAAAATTGTAATTTTTTGGATCAGGTTCAAATCCCTTATAGAACTTTTTTTTACATTTTTTTTTTGTTAATAAATTAAGTCTTATTTATTTTATATGTGAATATTGACTATTTAATAATTTTAGTTTACTTAATTTAATTAACAAGAATACATTCACAACAATTTCAATGTATTTTAATGTAATCGCATTAAATTTCAAGGATAAATCCTGAAAATCTAACGCCAACATGAATAAAATAATAAATGTTGTACAATAATTATTGTTTAATAATAATAGCTTTTTTCTCATATAATGCTCAAACTCAATTTTGCGAATTTCTCTTAAGTGCGAAATAAATGTAATATACAAACAAGGACTCGTGGTCAAGTGGACTAGGTGTTGGACTCTGAATCGGAAGGTCGCAGGTTCGAATCTCATCGAAAGAAAAGTTTTTTCATTTAAGGGGATGCCGATCTTAATATATAATATTGTACATTGTATCATCAATTTAAAATATATTATAATATAATTAAGATATAATTAAACTATAATTAAAATATAATTTAAATCTATATAAAATAAAATTTGAAGTATAAAAATTGTTCATTGAATGTATATGGTCTTTAGGAGTTAAACTTGTACACGGAAAGATTCAAATTCAAATCCGATAATTTTTATTTTTTAAATTCAACCAAAGCATTTGAATTTTAATGTTATAAGTGCATTAAATTCAATGTACATTTACATTAATTTCCAAGCATATCTATTTAACAGTGTAACTTGAAAATTAATGTACAAGTAAATGAAATTTAATATTCCGAAAAGAAATTTGCTTCCAGTAATTTTACATTAAATTTCAAGTAGATATTTTTAACAGTGTAATTATAGTGACTAATGCCTGCCAATTTGTGAATAATAATGTATACTGATGAATCGTGAGAACGTTGAAAACTGTTAACAAAAGTTGGAAAGGAAATGAATGACAGTTGATTTGGACTCGAGCTAATTACCAATATCCCTTCATGAAGAGGGACTGGACTCCCTTCTTTCAGTCAGTCCCCCGCAAACAGCCAATCATTTCTTCCTCAATTTTCCGGAACGAAGGAGAGAACGCCCCAGAAATCCGGAAAGGGAATGGTCGCGGGTTTCGGTTGGTAAACGGAAATCGCGTGTAGTTACGGACTCAGACAACTTTTTCAAACGCACTCGCCGTCCCACGCGAAGAGCTGCGCACACCTGCGCCATGCACCCATTATTTCAGCCAGTCCATGGAAAATTACTGCGGTTATCGTCTTCGCCTTGCTTTGCGTGGGGTAATCCGCTGCACGGATACTTTTAACGAGAACGCCCCAAAATTCAATCTTCTAACGTACTTTGAATAATGAGTTACTCCTTGTAATTCTACCTAATTAACGTTATAAGGGGCGAACACCTCAAATTTATTCAAAAAATTTTTTTTTCCTTTAATGAATGAATTAACATTACTTTTTGGTAAACTATTTTACAAAAGGTATTCTATTATATAACTAGGCAACAGTCCTTAAAATTTCTTTTTTTTTCAGTTTCAATCACTTTAAATAGTTGTACATTCTATAATTGGGGTTGAAAAATTTTAAATTATTCGAATAGATATCGCAAAATATTAAGGTACTTTTTCTTCAATTTTATGAATTTACGGATTTTCAACAATCTGAAATATTTACACAATTAAAAATTATTGCTTTTTTTGTTCATATAAATATGTTACGCAAAACACAAGATATTTAACCGTGTACTCAAATAATTTTGATTTCTGCGACTATTTAACCGAAAACTACATAAAATGCCAACTATTCAAGGGGATATATACTTAAAAAAGTATTTTTTGAAAAAAAAGAAAAGAGTACATGAAACTCAAAAAATTTTTATTTATTAGAAGTTTTTTGCCTTCAAAAATGCACTCTTAAATGTATTCCCGCGTAGAAATCGAAAAGATTGGCAAGATATTGCCAATGTATTGGACATATTGATTGCGCATATATTGCCAATACATTGGAACAACAATATCCAATTTATTGGCAATACTTCGACAAAGCTACATCCGCCAATGCTTTGCCAATATGCTGCCAATATTTAAAAAAAAAAAAAATTTATTTAGCTATTGGAACTGTTTTACCAATATATTGGATATACCGATCGCCAATTTTACACATATTATTTATTGATTTATTATTTACATATTTTAAGTAAATACAAAACATCCCGTGTAAAAAAAAATTTTACTTCTATCTGGAATTGAACCCACGCACTTCTGCTTTCTAGGCTAACGTTTAGCCAACTGAGCTATTTGATTGTTTTTATTAAATGACTAAATTCCAAATATAACGAAATTTGGAAGGTTAAGTCAAATAATTCTGTTTTAACCTGAATCTAATTATTTAACGAAAACAATCAAATAGCTCAGTTGGCTAAACGTTAGCCTACACTGTTAAAAAAAGCATTAAATTTAATGCACTTTTCAAGCATATGTGCACTTGAAATTTAATGTAGTTGGTACATGAATGTCAAATTAAGGTGCATGTGCCAAAAATACAATGCATTTTCTTCAAAAAATTACAACTTTAACATTATAATTTTGTTAGTAGTACATTAAAAATTAGAAACACACACATGACTATCACTTTAATGCATGTATTCCTCATATTTAATGTATGCGTACATTAAATTAAAAGTACATTCACAAACATTTCAATGTAAATTTTAATGCAGTCACATTAAATTTTAAGTATAAATGCAAAAAATTTAATGTTGAAATTAATAAAATACATTTTCTGCATTTATACTTGAAATTTAATGTGACTACATTGAAATTGTTGTGAATGTACTCAAATTTAATGTACTTCCATATTAAAATTCATGCAAACATTTATTATTTGTAGTCAATGCCTGAATTTTAATGTATGCGTACATGAACAGGATAAGTAGATGAACATATGCGACGTCCTGCCATGTAACATTATATGTTGTGATAGCTCAGAGGATAACATGCCAAAATTGTAATTTTTTGGATCGGGTTCAAATCCCTTATAGAACTTTTTTTTACAGTTTTTTTTGTTAATAAATTAAGTCTTATTTATTTTATATGTGAATATTGACTATTTAATAATTTTAGTTTACTTAATTTAATTAACAATAATATACATTCATAACAATTTCAATGTATTTTAATGTAATCGCATTAAATTTCAAGAATAAATCCTGAAAATCTAACGCCAACATGAATAAAATAATAAATGTTGTACAATAATTATTGTTTAATAATAATAGCTTTTTTCTCATATAATGCTCAAACTCAATTTTGCGAAATTCTCTTAAGTGCGAAATAAATGTAATATACAAACAAGGACTCGTGGTCAAGTGGACTAGGTGTTGGACTCTGAATCGGAAGGTCGCAGGTTCGAGTCTCATCGAAAGAAAAGTTTTTTCATAGGGGATGCCGATCTTAATATATAACATTGTATTGTGTATCATCAATTTAAAATATATTATAATATAATTAAGATATAATTACACTATAATTAAAATATAATTTAAATCTATATAAAATAAAATTTGAAGTATAAAAATTGTTCATTGAATGTATATGGTCTTTAGGAGTTAAACTTGTACACGGAAAGATTCAAATTCAAATCCGATAATTTTTATTTTTTTAATTCAACCAAAGCATTTGAATTTTAATGTTATAAGTGCATTAAATTCAATGTACATTTACATTAATTTCCAAGCATATCTATTTAACAGTGTAACTTGAAAATTAATGTACAAGTAAATGAAATTTAATATTCCGAAAAGAAATTTGCTTCCAGTAATTTTACATTAAATGCAATGTACATTTACATTAATTTCCAAGCATCTCTATTTAACAGTGTAACTTGAAAATTAATGTACAAGTAAATGAAATTTAATATTCCGAAAAGAAATTTGCTTCCAGTAATTTTACATTAAATTTCAAGTAGATATTTTTAACAGTGTAGAAAGCAGAAGTGCGTGGGTTCAAATCCAGATAGAAGGAAATTTTTTTTTTACGCGAGATGTTTTGTATTTACTTAAAATATGTAAATAATAAATCAATAAATATAATATGTGTAAAATTAGCGATCAGTATATCCAATATATTGGTAAAACAGTTCGAATACCTGAATAAATTTTTTTTTTTAATTATTGGCAGCATATTGGCAAAGCATTGGCGGATGCAGCTTTGCCGAAGTATTGCCAATAAATTGGATATTGTTGTTCCAATGTATTGGCAATATATGCGCAATCAATATGTCCAATACATTGGTAATGTCTTGCCAATCTTTTCGATTTCTACGCGGGTTGGAACATCTTTTCAGATACAAATCACATAAAATACTTATATTAGGACTAGTCTCATTCAAACCCATCAAATTGTTGGATCTGCAGCTTGCACCAACGGCTAAATTTAGAAATGGTCATATCTCTGGATACCATGGATTTGGAAATTTTGTTTATTATAAATTTATTGTCATTTGACTGTATTTCTTTAATTTTATTTATTTTATATGCAGAAACATTTAAAGGTAATATGGGTCCCCTTAAGACCAGTCCTATTGAAATTCAATCTGGACCTATATAGGTAGTATGTTGAAGAGGCCATTTTCTACACGCGACATATAAGAAGAGACTATGGATTTTTATAGAACTTTTCTCTTAAAAAAGTGATGACCGGATGTTGTGAAGCCTCGAAAACATGAACTTGATTGGTTCGTACCTATATTCAGGAATGGCGTAAAAATTCAAAATTTCTAACCTCAACAATGAGCCCGGAATAAAGAGTAAAGAAAAGAACTTGAGCGCGCTCAATTTTGCTCGTAAAAGTAATGGTTTTTGTTTTGAAGCATTTAAGTAATTCGTGAATGAAATTGGTCGAAAAATTTAGGAACGCATTTTCTTTTGACGTCAAAGTTCAATTCCTAAAGATTTGTGTTTTCCATTAAACAATTTAATGAAATAAGTATTGTATTAAACCTTTTTAACTGTAGTTTTTATTAACTAAATTTGTTGAAAAATTAAATATCGCTGTGATATTATTTGACGTAAAAAATCAGAATATATTATTTAGCAGAACTGGTTAGAAATAAACAGCATAAAGAGAACACTGAGCGCGTGAAGCGCGCTGGATTTTACTAGTATATTAAGAAAAGAAGAAACTGGGATAAAAATGTCAGTAATTATACCAAGGAGTCTCGAACGGAGAAAACTCCATTTTTGTGGATGATCTTAAATTTTGAACGTTACGCAATTAGAGGCATGGCTATAAGGGTACCGACACGACGACCCTTCAAGTAGAACGACATGGGGGCCCGCACTTGGCCGACATACGCAACCCCCAGCAGAGTGAATCCTCGCGGTGCGCGTTAGAGAGGAGAGGGGGGTTCCGCTCCGCGAAGTCGGTAACGGAAGCGCGGGCCCCGGGCCAGGACGCTCATTGACGGGGCGAGAGAGCTCGGATGGGCCCAACGCGGATGCGCGTAACTGATACGTTTGCGCGGCTACCTGCGTGCGAACACGGCGGGGGAGGATCCGACGCTCCGATCATTTTTAACGGTCACTTTCTGTGCGTCCATTACCAGCGCATCGAGGTTCGACCATCTCTACTGCAAACTCTTTAAATCTAAACAAGTCACATTTCACTTATTCTACGTGCATTTGCTCACAGCTAATATAAGCGATACCGTACACATTAAATAACTGCATTGCAATAAGTGAATATGGACTTGTAAAATGAATAATTAGTTACTTTTTGAATAAGTCGTTATTTACGGTTAAAATAATGTCCTTTCATCCGATATTAATTTGACGAATTCTTCTGAACCCTGCTGAAGTCAAATTATGTACCAGCATGTAAAATGATTTTAACTGAGCAAGTGGAGAACAAATAAAATCTGTATCAAAGGCAATAGCATCAAATAATAGAATTCTATTAAATAAACATATTTTACTAACATAAATTTATTTTAATGTTACAAATTCGTAAATAAAAGCGTGTTTATAGATAGATAGATAGATTGATTTCAGCGGTAAAACTATTTTGATCGGAATCGAAAACTCCTTGGCACGATGTACAAAGAACAGTCAATTGTCTTTTATTCACGAGCGATAAATAACACCAATTTTCAATAATTTAATTTAACTTTTTTATACTTAGAGAGTACGCAGTTACCCTGGTAGAAAAGAACAACAAAGATGGCCTTCTAGCTAAAAATGTCAGGTAATATAGATCCCCGGTAATTCCTCAGGTCTAAATCTCAGGTAACATTTATATTTCCTATTGATATTTCAACTGAAAATATATGACCTGAATTTCATGTGAGATTTCAGTTGATTCAGTTGATTCAGTTCAGTTCAGTTGATCAGTTCAGTTGATTCAGTTGAAATCTCACATGAGAATTACTGACTTATTCTCATCTGAGATGTCAAGATCATCAAGATTTAAAAGTCACCTGAGATTTTGGCAAGAGCATCAAGACTTATAAAAGTCACCTGAGATTTTGGCCGGAGATTTAAGTAATGATTTACAAAATTAAGGGTACAGATTTTCATAAATGTTAACTTCTATTATAATCATTTGAATAACATAACATAATATATTACGTAGCAGTTTTTTTTGCGATAAAACGTACTTTTCACCTTGTCAAATAATCTACTGATGAAATAGTTGGCCAAACTTCATAAAAATGGCCAATTGTTGGTGAATGGCATGGGTGATTCTCTCGAGAATCGTAAGCGTCAGTCATTACTCAATGTAATTGTGTATTTTCGCATTCGACATTACACAAATTTTGGATAATTTTATTATACACTACTGACGCAGAAGAGCCTTATTCATGGAAAAAGTAGCGAACGATTGAGCACTTACATCGGTGCACGTACAATCGTTGTGGCTATAAAAAAATCCCTGGGAAGCAATCACTCGCGGACGGGTTTTGCGATCGCGCAACAGCGATAGTTATGCTTTTTGGCCATGGGAGTAGCAGCCCGCACCTGCCGGTACAACTCGTCGAAGCCGAGAGTCTTGCAAGTGGCGCCCGCATGTCCTCCGGCAATTCGTAGCGTTTTTTTCGTAACGGTCGAATCTACCCCCACAAGAGAGCGGGGCAGCGATAGAGCCGAGCGATAATAGCCGCGCATTTTTCCGCCCTTCAGCATTAACGAGCGTAAAAGGTCTCCTGCGCGGGGCAAGGTGCTTGCGTGCCTATTCTCTTCAATTACGGGGATTACCACAGCCTGGGCTTCAATGCGCAAGTGCTTTTGGCGTGGATCTCAAACGTTAAAATTCCTATGAAAATTACCGTGACACAAAGTAAACGTATTTATAGGTTATGATATAATTATTACAGAGAATGTCACACGTATTACGGAGACTGAGATAAATTTTAGCATAGTGCAACAGTAACGCCCTATTGAAAGGATCTTACTCTCTAAATCTAAAACAGTGAAATTTCACTGAAAAGTAGTGCATATGCACTGTTTTCAAAAGTCAAAAGTAGGTCACTGATTAATAGTGAATATGCACTACAAATA
This sequence comes from Sycophila sp. Sp_5, assembly GCA_018906775.1. Taxonomy (NCBI): domain Eukaryota; kingdom Metazoa; phylum Arthropoda; class Insecta; order Hymenoptera; family Eurytomidae; genus Sycophila; species Sycophila sp. Sp_5. The sequence continues at coordinate 524,007 of JACCID010000082.1, forward strand.
ATAGTGAAATGAATCACTATTAAGTAGTCAACAGTGTACTGTATATAGCAGTGAAATCTCACTACAAAAAGCAGTGAAATCTCGCTATAAACAGTAGTGCATTATCACTATAATTAACATGAAATTTCCACTGTAAGAAGCAGTGACGATTCACTGTTGAAACAGTAAACAAATTTACTGTTTTAAAAGTGATTATTCACTGCTATTCTACTCAAAATTCGCTGATTTAATAGTGACTATTAACTGATTTTCTAATAAAAATGCACTGCTCTTGTAGTGAAAATTCACTGCTTACAAATGAAAATTTACTGCTCTTGTAGTGAAAATTCACTGCACTGTTAAAAATATCTACTTGAAATTTAATGTAAAATTACTGGAAGCAAATTTCTTTTCGGAACATTAAATTTCATTTACCTGTACATTAATTTTCAAGCTACACTGATAAATAGATATGCTTGGAAATGAATGTAAATGTACATAAAATTTAATGCACTTATAACATTAAAATTCAAATGCTTTGGTTGAATTTAAAAAAAAAATTATCGGATTTGAATTTGAACCTTCCGTGTACAAGTTTAACTCCTAAAGACCATATATATTCAATGAACAATTTTTACACTTCAAATTTTATTTTATATAGATTTACATTATATTTTAATTATAGTTTAATTATATCATAATATATTTTAAATTGATGTTACCAATGTACAATATTATATATTAAGATCGGCATCCCCTTAAATGAAAAAACTTATTTCTTTCGATGAGATTCGAACCTGCGACCTTCCGATTCAGAGTCCAACACCTAGTCCACTTGACCACGAGTCCTTGTTTGTATTATATTACATTTATTTCGCACTTAAGAGAAATTCGCAAAATTGAGTTTGAGCAGTATATGCGAAAAAAGCTATTATTATTAAACAATAATTATTGTACAACATTTATTATTTTATTCATATTGGCGTTAGATTTTCAGGATTTATCCTTGAAATTTAAGTAGTAAATAAGTAGTAAATATACACTACAAAGGCAGTGCACATACACTGCAAAACCAGTCATTTCACTAACTAAGTTTATCAGTGAAAATGTAAACACTAATAAAACAGTGACAGTTAATTATTTTTACAGTGAACCAAATACTCACTGTCAACGCAGTGATATTTTCACTGTTTTAAATTTAGAGAAAAAAAAAATTATTCGCATTTAAAAAAAAAACGTGTTTTTTTGACAAAAAATGGTGTAACTTTATTATAAAACGTCATAAAAAAAACGTTCGACCCGTCATTTTAAAGTTGAATCAATTATCTTTTTGACTCCGTTATATTTTTTAAACTACCATTACCGGAACTAAATTAGCAGCGGGTCAAAAAGGCAAGATTATTGTGTGTTTTTTCACCTCTTTTTAATACTTGTAAAAAACTCAATTTAACACTTTTTTAATTCCGTAGTAGCATTTTTTGAAGGTTTTTATCTGCTCTTTCGAATTCCGTTGGCTTTTTTGAGCTACGACGTTTTGCTGCTGAGCAATAAAACTTTTTAGCTCTTTCAATTTTTGCGCGGGGTGCGCAAAAGCATGTGAAGGGGAGTGTACATTTAAAGAAAATTCATTGTAATATTTTCTTGAAAACTTTAAAGTAAAATTTTTTTTATAATACTTAAACTTCCTGTAGGAGGAAGCAAAATATCTATTGACTTTTTGTTATACTTGGATTTTCTCTATTTTTTTGAAAAAATATTACTTTCAAATAACAACATTTATTAAACTATTTAACCGAAATTAGAATTTTCTATGTTTTTAACAAGATTTTTCGAAAATGGCTTTATTGAATGATATAACAGTTATAAAACATTTACATCCTGATACATGTATTAAGTAATATAAATGAATAATATAAATAGTGTTGAGATAAATATGTAAATAAAAAAATAAACAAATTTAGTTTTAAGGGAGCTAACTATACATCTCTTGCACTAAAAAAGTTAAAAAACATGTAAAATTAAAAAGAAGTTTAAAAATCTTTCTAATGATTTTTTATCAAAATTAAGAAAAATAATACTTAAATGAAAAAATCTATATAAAATTCGATCGTATACTTGTTGTGTTATCCCATGTACATTTATTTATAGGGGTAAATGTAAATTACTATCGTGAATGGAGTGCGCGTATTTATTTACGTAATGTAACATTATTTTATACTTGACGAGGATAGTATGTTTTATCTATAGCCATTACTAAGTTTACACAATTTGATATTACATTTAGTATTAATTACTTTTAAATTTGATTGTGATACTCAACGATTGAACTTTTACTTGTCAATGACTGTTTTTACACTAAAATTTATTATATTATTATTTCATTTGTAAATTTTGCATTTTACAATAAACATCTATTCTATTTTATTCTTCTGCCATCGTGATCTGTTTTATTGTAAAAAAATGTGTTGGTAAAGCCTTTCGGAAATTTTTATTTATTTATATTGTTAATTTTGAATTAATAAGAATCCGTGTAAGTATTAAAATTAAATAATTGTAAAAGTATATCTGTCATTTATCTAGCCATCTATGCATCTATCTCTCTCGTTAAATTAGGCGGGATACCGTGTGCGCGATCCAGAGGTGGCAGTACGTTATATCTCTATATATACATGTCTATCGCGGTCGCCTCTTCTCGCTCGCACTCGGCTCGGCGCTCGTATAGCATAATCCGTTGGCCGTGCGCGCCTTTTTCACCGCGCAGCCTGGCCGCGCACCAATGGCATTGAAAGCTGCGGTCGCCGGGAGTGGGGGCACGAGTGGCTGCGGCCCGGTCGCTCGGTCACGCCACCGGCCACCGACAGATCAGAACGTGCCTGTACACTCGATGGTGAAGGTCGACGCTTCCCTCTGTCCGCTCTCACTAGGATCCGAGCAGTCTCGAGGTGCGAACTTCCCTCTCCGACGAAGAGTCGCGATTGTGATCTAATTAAGTCCACTTGGAGTTGCGAAGTCCTCGAAGCAAGTGTCACGAAAAATTCCTTTTTTTCAAATAATCCGGACGTGCGCGCACCTCTCGGTTGCATTCGCCTCGTGTCCGTACGTCGCTTTTGAACTCGAGGCACAATGCTGGCCGCGCAGATCTGCCGGGACTTCCACCTTGGCGTTTACGCCGTGAGGATGCAGTCGCGCGTGCCGCGCTGCCTCTTCGGCCCGCCCAACCCCAAGGAGACGATGGAGCTGCTCCAGGAGGCCCTGGAGACCGAACGCTCGCGCTTCGCCAAGCGCTGGGGTGTCGATCCACTCGTTGACGACGAAGATAAGGAGAACACTCCACAAAGCAGAGTTACGCCCAGCAAAAAACGCTCCAGCCCTTACGCCAAGCAGACGAGCATACACGGTTAGTAATTCTTCGTTTTTCTCTATAAATTGGCTAAGGTACGCGCTAAACCAGCTAGAGTGAAATAGAGTGAAAATTAACTCGATTCAAAACATATTTTCGCCCTAATTTTATAATTAAATTAACTGCCTTGATGCAGTGAAATAACGTGATTTTTTACTCTTAAGTAAAACGAAAGGTATAGGCACTTAACCTGTAATATGCTATTCTACTGTAGAGTGCATTTAAATCATTTTATTCTTGTGAAGTTAAATTTAACTCCATGAGTGGTTTCACTATAGATTAAGAGCGAAATTTTACTCCAACCGTTTTAGCGTGTACAAAGTTGAAGTATTCGATTATTCGATTTTCAAATTCTTTTTTACGTATAAATGTCGCACATAACAAGTTCTTGATTCTTTAACCAAAGTAAGTAAAACTAGTGAAGCGTTTGTACATTTGGCGCCATTCAGCTACAAATTTATCAAATCATTAGAATGGAGAAAAAAGCGCGCGCGCGACTAGCACGCGTTCGGCGCGCACACGTACACGGCAGGGTAACTTGTGTGCGTGATATATTGAAGAAGCGTCGTGGCGCACGTGGTCGATCTCGCCCAACGAACGCTTCTTCTATGTAAATCGAGAAAGTTGTCTTAAAAGTTCAAGTAAAATTAGTCGCGGCTATTTTTTCCCCTTCCTTCGACCGAGAACTTTTCACTGTCTGCTTAAAACATCTGCAATTATTTTCTCTACCTCACGCCGCTCATTTCCCTCCACCATGAGCACAAAAATAGAATGTAAATAAATGTAAATAAATGTAAATAAATGTAAATAAATGTAAATAAATGTAAATAAATGTAAATAAATGTAAATAAATGTAAATAAATGTAAATAAATATATTAAAAACGCTGTAAAAAAATAAACAATCTCACGGAGTTACGTATGTATAACAATGTGAGTGGCGGCGTGTCGCGTAAGCGAGGAAGTACTGGCCAGATTTAGGCGGGAAAGGCGCAGCAACGGTCGAAGCTGTACGCCGGGCGAGCATCGCACGGGTGCCGCCCTCGTGAGCCATAGTCGTGTGCCCCTGACTAAAACCTGTTGCGCTCTTATTCATTCTCGTCATCCGCGCACTCCGCGTTTCGCGTCTATTTCGTCGCCCGTCCGGTCCACGCTAACCTTGCCTCGTCCTAATACCTGACTATTTTTTCCTGCTGCAACTCTCGCCTCTCTTTCGACCAGAGCCCAAGAAGATCGGGGGGATTCGTGGATTGGCCCCTTTTCATGACCGGCCGAGGCGTCTCCCAACATTTGTGCGTAAATCTTTTTAGGAGGACTTTCTCTCCGTACTGTGGCACGCACGCTGTCAACACGCGGACATTCTACGAAGCTTGGACTTCGATAGATAATAACCTTGTCTTTATTTTATCATTAATATTCTCCCTTAATAAAGTGACAAAATATGTGTACGTGTGCAAAATCGATATTCTCAATTTTCAATATAAAAAACTAAAATTATATTGTGGCTAAAATTATGGATATTGTCTCTATGAAACCGGTGTGTCAATATTAAGAAAATGAATCTAACCTTAAAACTAAGATATAATCTTATTTCGTCTACGTTGAATTAAAATTTCTACCACACTCTTCTTTATTTGCAGGGTAGATCTGCAATAAGCATTTACACACCCTTGTAACAAAAAATTAAATTATGGGACAGTTTTTATGCTAAAAGTAGAGCTTTAATTTGCAACATCGGAAATAATCGTAGACCTTGGACAAAAAATGTCTAAGCATTCAAATTGAAATCCATACATTCACGCGAGAATGATAATGATTTCAAATATTTTCCACTTTGTCCCATGTCCCATTTGTTAGTCAGGAATCCTACGTCAACTGAAAAAATCCATATTCAACTCAAATGGAATTTAACTACGGTTACAAACGACCAAATATAATTTCCGAGGTTTCAAATTAAAGGTCTACTTTTAGCATAAAATTATTACTCATATTATTAATACTAATTTCATTCATCATTTTATGTTTAGGTTAATTTACTGATTTTTTTAAATATTTACTTCAATAGAACTTGTTAAATATTTCTTCGAATCAATTAATTATTTTGTTGACACGGTTGAATTTTGAAACAAATAAATTCATTTATTTTCAAAAAATATTTCAAAGAAATATATAACAAGTACTATCGACGTAAATATTAATGAATTTTGAATAATTGATCTTTCAGTGTAAGGATGTGTTGGTCTCTTAAGAATTATCTCCAATTTTTTTTACTCGGTTGCATCAGCCATCGAAATGTTCAGACAATTTTTGAAGCAACCGAGCAGTGAGAAGGGATCTTTCGGCGCGCGCCAGCCATCCGACAAGTAGAAACTTGCCGAGGAGCTTAGCTATATAGGTACACGCGCCTCTCTCGATCTCACCTTGGTTTTCTCGAGAACCTCTTGCACGCGCCCGACTGAATCGAATCATGGCGATTGCACTGCCCGTGAGTCACGGACCGGGACCTCCCTTTCTGATTCATCGCAAGGGCTGGCAACTATATACCCTCGAGGCTCGTCGCTCACGCTGAAGCCGTGCATTCCTCGAATACTTAAGAGATCATTCAGCAAAGATTTTGCAAGTCCTTACCTTTCTGTGCTCCTCCATGTAAAAATATTCAAAGTCTGGACCAAACTTTGCCCATACTTTATATATAAAAGTTTCGCCAAAATTTTTCCCATGTCACATTGTGAATACTTGGTCAAACATTCGCAATGGTCAAAATTTGACGCAAATTATCCTGTATAACTAATTATTAATTAAGCATAATTTGTGCCAAACTTTGACCATTGCGAATCTTTGATCTAGCTTTCGCAATGTTTCATGGGCATCATTTCGACCAAATTTTTATGTATAAAGAGTGTGGAACAAGTTTGGGTCCTGACTTTGAATATTTTTGCACAGGCATTTGAAGAGCACAGAAGGTCGTCTGGCCCATCGCGTACTATTCTCTGAACCTTTGGCCGTTATACTTTGCATCTTGACGCTCTCTTTTCCTCGGAGATTTTTCAGTAGCTCCGCAATTTTCGTTTCTGACACTTATCTTACAAAAATTTAATGCCTTGCTTCTAAAGAACAATCAAAATTTCAGTATCATTGCATATTACGAGAAAGAAAGACTTAAAAAAGTCTGCAAAATACACAGCGCGAAAACGCCTGAAGCGCACGACAAACGTGTGTAAACTCTCAATTAGTAGTAAATTTCTTATTTTCTATATATATTAATAAAAAGTAAATACTTCAATGTAAAATAATACTGAGCACAATGACTCTCAAACGCTTTCAGAACGAGAGAGACAGAAAAAGAGGGGGGGGGGGAGAAAGGACGAGCCGTTGCAATCTGCGCGGGAAATCTCGGAGAATTACGATAAAAAGAATTGGAGAGTCGCGAGAGGGAAGGAAACGGAGCGAAACAATGGTGGGGGCGAGACGTTTTCGCGACACCTGTTCCGACGCGTCTTTCCCACGATTAAATCACGCGCGCACGCGAGGCCGTTTGGAAGGTCGCGCACCACCTGTCGTCTTCGACTCCCGCGCGTCCTACCCTTCAGCTTATCGCCGGGCTTCGATCGGACCTTTATTATTTTATTGTTATATTTGCTCGGCTATTTTCCGAAGCCTTCCAAAGCTGCTCTTTCGTGTCCACTGTATACACGGAAAGAAATAGTTGTTATATTAAATCAAACGAATTTCTTGTTTGTTTTATTCTACAACCGAACAATAACATGACTTATAATGTAACACGGAGAAGAATTTCTCACTTAAATATTCATATAAATTTCTAAAAAAAATGTTACTATATTATTTAGTAATGCGCGATCAAATTATGAGTATTATTTGTATTATGTTCGTAATGATTTTATTCTACATGGAATTTTAAAAAATCTAGGAGGATGTAATGTAAAGTCATATTTGTTATATATATTACAGATTTTGTTATGTCAACATAACAATTTTATAAAATTTCCGAATACATTCTATTGAGTATTTATAACCTCAAAGCTAAATTTAAGATTCGTGTCATTCATATTAACATAACATGCAGTGCTAGGAAGTAAAGTTACTGCTTTGAAGTACAAAGTCTTTCGTTTATAGGCTCTTTTCGCATTAGTACAAATTATTTTTTTTTTTACAAATTTTTAACAATATTTAAACGAGTATCTTTTCTGTTCATAATTTAATTTTTCAAAGCTTTTGCCTGTTTTACTGTTTGTGAAGCTTTGGGAAGCTATTATCGAAGAAGTTTTGTGACTTAGGTAGCCATATAAAAAGAAAAAAAGTCTTATTCTAAGAGAGTTAAAAAAAGAAGAGAATGCGCGCGTGTAATTTTAGCGCATGCTTAAAGTCGCTTTTTTTAACTCACCTATGAAACAAAGGTGCTCAGCGGGTTGGAAGAGGGCGATAAAATAAAGGTTCTTCATATAAGCTTGTTGAGTGGAGAAAATGTCAAGGTATATATTGGCAAATTCGTGCGCCTCGCGTTGCGTACGGTGATAAACTCTAAAGAAAGTAAAGCTTCCAAATGTATAATCATCCGCAACAATTGTACGACTTGGGCACTTTTTTACGAGTTTCACGGTGTAAGCTATTTTGGCCGCGCTCTCTGCTTATTTCGCCGAGAATTGAATTTGATGGCCACTATAAAACCGTAATAGCTCTCTGTTCCGATTCACAGTCGGTCCTTTTGTTGGCGGCTCGCGGACCTTTCTTTCGAGTCTCTAGAAGCATCACCAGCTTTTTCCATTTTTTACCTAGGGCCATTATTTTAATCTTCTGCATCCTCTCGCGTTCGTCAATTGTTCCTTTTATGATTTCTAAGAAAAATGTATGGATAAAACAGTTTTTATTGTCTTAACAGTTATAGTTTTACATATGCAGCAATTATATTGAAATGGTTCTGATAAATTTTAAAATTCATAAAACTAAGAAAACTGAAGTTTTAATTTTTGTTTGACACTTTTATGCACACACTACTTATTTCAACGAAAACATTTTTTTCAAGAAAATTTGTTCTAAAAACAATTAATTTTAACATCTCTAAATACTTGCAGAGTCGACTGCTAATAAACTATTTTAATTATGTTTTCAATATTGCAGCGACCTCTTAAAATTTTGGAACGAAAATGTCCTCAAGTACATAAAAGGGTTATAAATCACTTAACAAACACGCGTGTTTAATCAAATATATAAAAGGAAATTTCATTTCATTTATAGATAATTATCGTTTAAAATTCAAGTAATTGGTTTATTATAGTGAATTCACGGTCAAATTATGTTTTTTCAATACCATAGTGAATTTTTTAATCTTATGATTCCGCATTCGTTATATAAGCAATAAGTTTTTCAAAAATTTTAATTTGGAACATATTGAAAACAATTTCATATAATTTTTTAACACTAGTACGTAAAAAACCGTCTTATCGTATTGTTCAACACTCGAGTGGAAATGATTGCAATACGAGTCAAAAAAATACTTACGACATACTAGTATCAAAATGAACTTTTTCTGTTACTTTTATGCGCGGCAGATGCTAGAATTGTTTCCCTTTCCTTTAACCTAAATTGTACCAAAAAAAAAAACATTTGCATGCATTGTCGACAGTGCAACTGAATCTTAAGTGGAAGATGGCCCGCCTCGACAGTAAAGTTAAGATGAAAAGTACAAAGAAAGTAATTGTCGAGAAAGAAAACGCTCTAAAAAGGAGAAGCAAAAAAAGCGAAGCCCAAGACAACGGAGCAGATGACAGATTTAATACATATAGGAATTCTGCCGGTTTTCCGCTGAGATCGGCAGTAAAAGGCGCCTTCCGTTTTCCCACCTTCCGCCCTTGTGGGACTCCAGGTCAAAAGTCATAAAACTCGAGTTCACGTCAAACGCTTTTCTTACGCGTCGATCGAGTCGCATGTCCCGCGCTTTTTCCTAGACGCGCTTTTTACTGCTAGACGATCCAATTGTCGCGATCGTTAACGTCAGTCACACGCGATTTTCCGGACATCAGCTTACTCAGACGGCCGTAAAATTTAGAATTTTTACTACCGGATAAAGTTACCTATCGTCGTTAAAATTTCGGACGTCGGGGGTTTTAGTGATTGACGGTATCGCTGCATCCAACGAATTCGTAATGAAACACAGAGCGTGGAACCGATTTTTTCACTCATAAAAGTTCGGTACTCGGAGCATTGCTTGTGAAATCGCTTTTACGACTCTCACACAGTTTGCATTTCTACCATTGTCCCACAGCAGTCTCTTAATCTTGTTTGAAGAGGCAACGATCAGTCAGTGATCGCGCTTCTAAAATCTTTATGTCAATGCTTCTCACCGTTTTTATTCGTTGAAACTCTCTTTTGTTGACTCGCTTACAGTATCGCCTACTCTATAATATACGTGCAATGCGACTTTGTCAATTAGCATATAAACATTTACTGGTGATTGTAACTTTTTTTAATATTTTCTATGTATTAATCAATTAACAGTTGAATTCGATATTAGACATTTTCTTTATTTTATGCATGTTCTAAGATATGAAACAAAAATCCCAAATTTCCATAGGAGCCTGTGTTAAAAGTGAAAAAATACAATTTTTTAATGTCTCCTTTCAAAAGTAACTTCAAATCTTGAATTTTAATCAAATCCTTCTTTTATATATATCTACATATACCAAGTTGCATAATTCTATTCGCTTCCATATATTCTTAATATGCAGTTCGTTGTACAAATCTAAAATTAAAGATCTAAAATTCTCTTGCAATCTTGCTATCGGTAGATTTCTGTTATATTTTATCGACATAAATATAATATCAAACCCTTGTAATGACCATTTTACCAATTAGAGTTTGTTAATCTACATTCATACATTTGTTATTTATAGTTCATTGAACATCGATATTTTATAAATATGCACTGAGAGGAATGTTTTTGGAAAAGTTACTGTTATTCTAATAAAAACTACTATCGAGACTGGGAGCGGAACGACAGACTGCATTTAGGTAAAAAAATTACTATTCTGTATTATAAATTTTACTAGAATTTCCGCTCCTAGACTGAATAGAAAATTTTCCAAAATATTTCTCTCAGTGTGAAAAAAGTAATTTTAACTCCAACATTTATCTCTGTACATTAATAACTGCTCTCGCATACGAGTCTGTTGGTAAAAATGGAGTTTCTCTAAGCGCAGCGTAGATAAAAGATCGCATGACCGTAAAACGCGTTGCTCGGACAAAGGAGATTTTCTGTTTCAGTACGATTTTCCCGCCAAGGTGCAGCGACAAGAGTCCCCAATGAAGGTTAGTTTTGAGAGTCCCGAGCATATAAAGAAGGTTGCTCCTGCGCGCATCCGCGGTTTCAAAAGAGAAAATAGTCCAAGGTGGGTAGGGTGCCAAGGGAAAAATCTCGACGTGCACTGCGACAAAGGAAACTTCGCGTTCGCTCGCGCTTTCAACCATTCACTATTGCGTACTACAATTCTTCAAACCTACTTGATACACGTATGCCAGTCGTACAGTGGAGTGTTCCTACACGGAGAAAAATACTCGATTAAACGTTGTTATAAAACTGTAAAAAAAAATTATAATTTGTGCTAATACGAGGACAGATTCGAACCACACTGACATTTATTATATACGTAGCCATTTTTATTATTCAACATAAACAAAATTACTTTTTTATACGAGTGTGGAAGTGGATATTTCTCGCTTCGCTCGGCCAAAAAACATCTCTCGAGGCAAAGATTCACTTATGCACCAGTATGAAATCGTATTTCTCTTCACGAGAGCCGCGAAACTTATGCAAACATGCGTATTTGAGGTTAGAGTGGAGAAAACTTTAATTTTTCTCGTTTTAAATCGAAAAGATTTATGATTCATTGTTCTATTTGAACTTTTAATTTTATTATTATTATTATGCTATTTATGATTACATCGGATATTCAATTTTAATTACAATTGAGAAATATTTTATTCAAAAATACTTATTGACTAGAACTACAGGTATGTTTTTAAATGTTAAGGTTATGAATACTCAATAAAATGTATCCGGAGATTTCATAAAATTGTTATGTTGAAATAAGTAAATCTGTAATTTACATATCACATTTGATTTTATCGTTGTATAGAAATTGTTATGAACATTATATAGATAAGAAAAATATTCACAATTTCCCTCGTATTACTAATTATTACAGTAACATTTTTAGAAATTTATAGCAATATTCAAGCGAGTATTTTTCTCCGTGTATGTATGCATTGCTTCCTAGTAGACAAAGCTTTGTGTCTTTTGTCTTTTTGCGAAGGGGTGCGACAACGCGCTGCCTTCGATGATAAATACCTCGTAGTCTTAGTCCGCGTTTACTTTTATTTATTTGTTTAAACGTTGTTTTTGCTTCTTGGAAGAGTTTCAAAAAATTTGAAAAAATGAATTATCTAAAAAGATATTCAAGAGTCAATTGTTTAATTTAACAGTTAACGGCCTTTAAAAATTGCTGGAGTAAAACTTTAAATGTCTCTATCGTTTTAACATATGCTCTCTTCCAATGATAGTAAATAAAATTTATAGTCAATAAAAAGCCAAAGGCACAGTGTTGCGGCAGATAGAAGATTGCGTTTCCCAAAACTTCTCATAATAGCCCGAGATAAGTTACGGCCAAAGGTGGTCTCTATCAGGAAAACAGATGCTAGGCGTCTTGAGAATCCTCGTGAAAGTAGCAGCTTTAATAATCGTGTTACCTGGCCGCGCTCTTGCTCGTGTTCCGCGGGCAACGTACTTTTTCACGAATTTTCTCACGCAGGAGAGGTGGGCAAGTTGCGCACGTGTTCGCCTTTACTTATTACCTTCTCATTCTCTCGCTCTCCTCGTCTTGGGCTCGATTTTCGAAGGCCGTGCAATGACGGTTTCGAGCGCCATATGGTCGCGACCGTTGGGCTCGCGCACTTCGCAAAGCTGCCGCGGAGATAAAGGTGCAGTCAGTGCGGGTGGCGGTTGCGGCATATGGCCCAGTCGTTCTCTCGTACTCTCTCCATTCACGCGAGATAATGCGAGCTTCACCCGTGTGTCCACCTCTTAGGGCTTTTTCAAATTTCTTCCATTCAAATTTGTACACTTGTCCAACAACTACCACTGTCACTTAAATCTCTAATTAAAGTTAAATTATATTCATACGCAAAACTTTCAATTTTGGCGCCAAAAGAAAATGCGTTCCTAAATTTTTCGACCTATCACGTTCGTTCGTTATAAATACTTCACAACATAGGTGCATCGCTTTAAAATAGGATTTAAAATGGTTGGAGTTAAATTTCACTCTTAGTTTATAGTGAAACCACCCATAGAATCAAATTTAACTCCCGCATAGAGTGATTTAATTTCCCTGTAAGAGGGAGTAGAATATTAGAGGTTATATCTCTACCTTTCGCTAAACTTAAAAGTCTTCAACATCACTCTATATTTCACTTCAACGAGCGAGTTGATTTAGCGCGTGATTGCGGTAGCGAGAGTAAAAACGAGAGCGAAACTCCTACTGGAGAGAGAGAAAAGGGATGCACGTTAAATTTATCGGAATATTTGCATAAAATAAGTTTAACCTGCAGGTAAAAATAAAAGTTTATCGCCTCGCAAAAAGTACACGGAGAAACAAGCGGACGAGACCTGTGCACATTAAACTCAAGATGCATCTCTCCTCCCTGACTCCTCGCGCAGCCGAATTTCGAGCAGCACACCTGCGCCACTCTCGTTTTGTGAATAAAAAAAATAAAAAAGGGAGGAGGGCTTGAGCAGCGAAGCGTATGGAGAAGGGGCAGTGTCTTGACTTGAGAAAAGGGAAGAAATCAGTTTCTAATACGTCGAGGGGCGGCCTGGCCCTTCTCTCTCTCTCTCTTTCTCCGCGGCGACCGTTGAAAACGGCGGAATCCGCGACGTGAGCACCGAAAGAGAGAATGAGAGAGAGAAATCGCCGATGGCGATCTGAGCACACCTGTCACGTGTTGCTTCCGCCGAATAAAAAACCGGCCCTGCTCGTCCTGAATGCGTCTTCAGCGAAGTCCAGTGACAAACTCCCCAAGAAGCTAATACTTTGAGAGGCAGTGGTACTAATAATCAGTCGATCTCCATCGTCTGGTAGAAATAATATGAACCAACGCGTTAAAACGGTTGGAGTGAAATTTCACTCTTAGTTTATATAGTGAATCCACTCATGGAGTCAAATTTGACTGTTCATTAATGGATTGATTTAAATTCAGTCTAAAGTAGAGTAGAAATCACAATAAGGTAGAATTAAATAAAGATTAAGACCCCACCTTTCGCTCTACTTAAAAGTCAAAATAGTTAGGAGTGATTTGCGGACGAGTGGGAGGTTAGCGCCCGAACGAAGCAAGGGTGATCATTCACGCGAGTCTAGAAATTATTTCTGACACAAGTGACAAGAAAAGAACTGTGCGTAAAATTGCTTTACACACTACTTTACGATTAGAGAGTTATACGATTATAACCTCAAAATTATCAATTTGGTCTATTATACAAAATACCATCCACGCTTTGAAAAATGCAACGAAATAAACGGGTATGATGGCGAACAGATGGTAAACTCTATTCATCAACGCGTCCAAAATTGGTCAGTCGATCGCGCGAGTAGCTGCTGAATGTTTCTACCAGGATACCTTTGAATATTTTTATGTTTGCATTTTTTTTCATTTTTAAATTATTCTTTTATTTATTTGAAATAAAATTATAATATTTTTTAAATAATTTGTAATTTTATTTCAAAACAAAGTCTCTTTAACAATATACATTGATAATTTGAATTTGTATTTTTTGTAAATGTCATCCCTTAGAAACATCTTGTTCCTCCGAATTATTTATTGTACAAAGGATCTGAATGAAAAGTGAGAGGAGTTGAATAAAAGAAGCAAAGCAAAAAAGAATAGAGGGGCTGTTTCAGGTGCTGTACATGACTGGTGGGTTAGCCGCTTTGTTGTGGAAATTTCGGCGTTCTCGCCAAGTTCCTCCCGCGCCGCAGGTCCTATATAAGGTGTACCGCTAAACTTTCTTGTTTGGGACGACAATGCCCGACGTTCAGACCCTTCGGATGCGCGAATGCGAGAAAACTGCAGCGCGCCACGCACTGGCCCTGCGCTCCTGCCAACAACAGGGATTTTAGGATAGGATGGAGGCGGGGACTTTTCTTTCGCTCGACCCTCCCTCAACGCAATGGGAATTTACCGAGAACCGTAACAACTGACAAATGATTTTTTACTTTTAAAGTAGTGAAGAAATTATTGATACATTGAACGTTGACATTGTAACCAATTGCGGTCTACAATTTCGCTTATTACAATTAGTCTAAGCAACCATTTATATGAAATACTTTTTTTTCATATAGTTAATTTAAAAGAAAATGATTCTCTTTTCTTACACAATAGTAACATTTAGCGCGCTCTCTACGGGGGTTTTTAGGTTAGATTAATTCTTTTAATTTTGGCACCGTTTATCTTAACGGGATAATAACAATAATCGTTATAATCATAATATAAGTCTTATATATTCAAAATTGAAAATGTTGCGTTCGCGCATCCTACATAGATTTAAAAAATATTCTGATCCATAACGTATTACGCCGATGCGTGGAATGTTATTATTATTTTACACTAATCATAATTTATATTGAAAAAAAGAATTTGATAATTGAACCTTGAATACTTTTACGTGACAAATGAATTTGTATATTATAGATGACAATATAACTAATATGCTATTTATTTTTTATTCCAGACTACTGGCGCTCGCGAAAATCTGTGATCCCTGCAAAAAGTCCAGCTACGGCCTAGAAATGCCGAGGCAAGCAGTGCAGGCGCAATCGGAACCTCTAGCAGAATCGACGCCGGGGACGCAGTTACCACAACTGAACTTCCTTGACAAATCTTCAACGACGACAAATTAAACGATTAAACCTTCTTTTACGCGACCACAATCATACACTTGTACACGAAGCATCATCATCGACCCATTGTATATTTATTATCCGTTTATTGGAAGAAAGAAACATTCAGCAGTAATTACGGAGGTCTGAAAGTCAATTAAAAATTCCAATTTCGCACTATAACATAAGAAACGCAAAAAAAAAAACAATTCATTTGCTTATAACAAAAAAGCACGAGATACTTGCCGTCCTTTAGGTAAGGATCTATCGTTTTATAATATTCCATGATGGTATAACAATACCTTGACCTGGAAAGCTTGAACAATATGATTGTATACATTTTTCAAGTTTTTCTCATCAAAATATTGTTATATGAACTTGGAATTTTATAAAATAATATATCCTTCCTTAACGAAGGGCTAGTGTTATGCCGCTAAATTTGAATTTTTAATTGATTTGCTGACCATCTTAACGTGTGTTACTTTAACGAAGCCAACCAATTTTTCATAGAATTAAAAAGCTCTGGTCCTTTGTAAATAATACGCGATTAAAGGAGGTTTTGGTGTATCCTTGTGGAAGGTCTAAAATATGAAATAGAAAAAGGCGTATAGAGTAAACAATTTGATACTTTTATATCCAAGATCTTTTGATACATTTATATATACAAACATTTATTATAAACCTTTGTAAAAATTACTATGTAATAGCAAGGTTCTTTTGAACTTAATTGAAAAGTCGATTATGTTGAGAGTAATTTTGTTTGCACCGTCATTATTTGTGTAACGTATAACCTTCGGATGACGGGATGGCCCCTATATGATAGATACTTTACCTACATTAGTTTTGAGATATCAGATGTCATATTTACTTAGGAAATCTCAAATTCCTGTCCTCTAAAGGTTAATTAAAAAAATTGTAAAATTAATGAAGATTGTGACTCTTGTCAACGCTCGAGAAAGCTTGTAAATAATGGATTGATTGGAAATGTTTTTTGCGTTAAATGTGAATGGCAAAAATGCGTAAAGCTTCGATACTAGCGAGACGACGTCGTTGTATCCTTTCGCAAGTGTCGACAGCTAGAGTAAAGCGATCAGGATTTGCATGTACCTCCTCATCGTGGACAATATTTTAGGACGACCTTCCATGCGGGTGTTCACCGGAAGCCTGAAAATGTCGATTTCCTAGCGAAACGACGAATGCAGCGCCTCCAAAGACTAATTAATGTTATCTAAAATATTGTGCACTTGCACCCGAGTTCATTCGAGGCTGCGGTGTGCAAGGTCCTATGTACATCTATACTAGAATTAAGACACGCTCTAGTCAAATACTAGATTAGGATTCATTTAAAAATAAACTATTAAAATTTTTTAACATTTTTATTTTTTTTTTAAGACCATTTATCTGTCTTATCCAAACGTTCCTACTTCTTATTAAGTTATTCAATAAGATAGGAGATTTCAGGGGGATTGAAAGTCAATTAAAAATTTTAATTTTCCACTGTAATATATAATTCGCTTGTAGTAACGAATATTTCTTCATTTTTAGATATTTATATTCTTAGTAGCGCAAAATTTGAATTTTTAATTAACTGTCGGACCGTAATTCATTCAAAAATTACTTATTTACTTTATACACACTACTAATAAATTATTACATTCACAGATTAGAAAGCAGGAAAATCTCAAAAATGGTGCTAGAAAAAGATTTATGCGAAATTCTATGTTATTTATGGGATTTTTTCTGTATTTAAATATTATCTAAGAAGTGTCTAGAGAGTCTTTTCGTAGAGTAAATAATTAGTAACTTTTTCAAAAAATGAAATAATATTGATTAGAAGAGCGCGGGTTTTTTCCAATAAGTCCTTTGATTATGCAAAGATAAATTCAACATAATTTTCAACATTGAACCAAAATAATATCATTATTTTTAAATCTTTTTTTTTTATATTTTTGGATTTTAATGGAGATTCATATTTTCGTTTAAAATTATCTGATTGTCCGTCAGTTTTCTCAGTAGATTTTAAAGTCTTTCAATTTCAATTGATATGAATCATCTTTAATTTCATTCGATTTTTACACAACCGTAGATTTAGTAATTTTACGAATAAAACCGATTTTCTAAATGTTCTTTATCAAAAAGTTGTTTCGTTAGGTTCTAAATGTATTTCATAAGGTAACTCATGACACATTATCCAGATTATCACAGTATGATTTTGGCTCGCAACTTACCGAACTATTTGGAGTCTTCTGATATACTTGACCTTGAATTTTTTAATTATAAACAGCTTTTGCATTTTCATTAAAAAAAAGGTATTTTAACTATTACCGTTCTCATGTTTATTTTAAAAATATATAATATTAAAGAAAATGTATTTCTTGAAAACTAATTTGTCAAATGGCGAGAAAAAAATGAATTTTGTTTACTAGTTTCTGAAAAACTGATTGAAAAATGAAAAAAAAATGTTTTCTATGTCGAACGATAGCTTGCGCAAAAAGGCTTTAATTGACTAGAAATTTTCAGAAAATGTATAAATATCTTTCTTCCATAATATTTTTTATTACATTTGATTACTATTTTTCGAGAAAAAAATTAAATAAAAAATTAAAAAATGTGTTTTTTTTACGTTCAATGATTGTCTGGGTAAAAATTGCTTAAAATAAAAAAATACATATAGTTAAATTCAAATATTCATACATAAATTCTTTAAATAATTATAAATATAAAAAAAGGAAGTTTCAAAACCTCTTTGAGGAAGCAAAGTACCAATAAATTGACCGTGGTTTTTTCTACTATGACAATAATTTAACATTTTCGCTTTTCCATTACATTGCAGAACAGAATGTATAGATGTTTAATTAAGTTATTATTAATTAATAATATGCTCGTTGTGTAATTTTAATTTAAAATTACTATTTTCGAAAATTGCTTTTTTACCGCTCGACCCTGGCTTCCAAAATACGTAAAAAATCGTATCTGATTGATTTCAAATAACTCCGTCCAAATCAAACAATCTACAAACTGCTCTACTTTAATTAACTGGAAAACAATAAAAACACGTGTAACAAAATTTAATCTAGTTGTTAATTTATTGATTAACTGAATTTATTTAATTTATTGATTTATTGAAGGTATATATATATTTACCATTGTGTCCATTCATAATTGCAACTGAAGCAGGGACTGCACCGAAAGAAAAAAAAGTAGTTTCTTACTGTTTTGCAAGAGTAATGACTTCCAGACTAGGAAATAGTACATGTACGACACATGTACGGGAAATTGATTTTGTGAAAACGTCACACGAGGTTAAAATTACTTCCTCGCACGAGTATCGAACCGTTTTTTCGATACGTTTTTGCGAGCGTGCACAAGAAGTCAAATTAGCGAGGTCGAAATCATAACTTTTTCGATCGGCCGCCGGGAGAAAAGATTATATGGTTTCGTTCCGCTAGGCTGAAAAGGTTATTTTATTATACAGGGCTAGGTACATAATATACTAATTGTATTGTCGTCCGTTGGCTGTTATAATAGGCGATCAATCGATCTGCACGAACAACCAAACGGATGAGTGACCTGCGTAATAAGTCAAAGTTATACTAATTTGATCCTTCTTTAAACCTTTTGGGTTATTAGAAATTGAGCACGTTATTAAAACCACCTAGATTTTCATAATTAAACCCGTTTACACAGCTAATGTTAGAAAATTTGAGTTTTCGTATTGAAAAGCTATTCGATCACATAATTAGAATCCATTATGTTTTTTTCAATATCTTATTTGGCAGAAAAGTTGCTGTAATTTCCACTCTCTGGGGGGCGCTGCGGTGTTGCGTCCAGCGAATAGCTCTTGCGTGAGGTTTCGTTGCGTGATTCGTCGTAGTCTTTTCTGTAACATCATCGACTGAACAGTCCTTGCATCTGTCCACGCGTAGGAGCTTTCTCGCGCAAAATGTAAGAAAAAATCATGCGAGCGCCAGAGTTTTTGTCGAAGGAACAGCTGCTCGTTGCGATTATGTTTTCCCAGAATTAGCTGCTTGACCACTTTTTTGTCGCGGTAACAAAGACACGCAGACCGTTTTATGTTTCGCACTGAAAAGATGAAGGAAGCTCTTGGACAGACGACGCCTGACGTGCGCTTCTTACTGTTTCTCGAGAGTCTGTGTAAATATGAAAAACGACACTTTTAATACTGGATTGGCATACTTCCCCTGCAATTTTTTCATCCTTAAGTGGATTAAGGAAGGAAACAGTTACCGCTTAGCCCTTGGTCATACTTTTTTTGCTTCAAGCGAATTTTTAGATGCAATTTGTACCTGTCCGTTAAAAAACATTACATTAAATAATTTCCTGCGTTTATTATTATTTTTACTTCCTTTGATTACGAAGAACTGAAAGTCACCAGAAGTAGTCACTGAATTTAAAAGAAGCTATACTGTTAGGATGGTATAAAAATGGTGTTCTTTTTTTTTTTTTTTTTTTAAATTACTCAATTTATTACTCAAAAAACGTTTGCACCTGTTTAAGTAACGTTTAAAAAATAAAAAAAAATGTGCAAAAATATATTTTTCAGAAGCTCTTAAAAAAGTATTTCAAGTCTACAAATGTGAAAATATGTTTTCGTAGAATAGAATGTAACCCCGAGAAGTATGATTTTACTCCTCCTGCAAAGCTCAATTAAGTTAACATTTTATTATTTAAAATTAATCGTATGCTTTTCAACGATTTTAAACTTCTACCTAATACAAGCACCTACATTTATGCGTCACTATAATTTGTTATTTAATATTGTTAAATAAATAAAATAATTATATTAAATTATTCGTAGTACACAGTGAATACGCAGCAAAACGAATAAAAAGTATTTCCTTCTAATGAATATTTAACGTAATTATCCCGATGGTTATCCCAAAGAAATCCCATTGAAATATCCATTGACTGACTACATTTTTCGATGATTGTTACAATAACAATTATTTTGTACCTGAAAAAAGTATAATTTAATTAAATTTTCAAATACCACAAGGATATGTCTGATATTTAAAAATCACACCTGTCAAATTTGAAAGCTCGAATTTTTCTTTGTATTTCTCGAGCAGTCTCTTTGCATATTTTCACGGCTTCTTTAGAATCGTAAATAAAATTTTCTAAATTTTCGTTCATAATCGTCTCCACGAGCTGGTCCACTGTCTCCAATTTAAGTACATTACGCGGTTCCAATCGATAACTATTCTGGTATTTTGTTATCTGCGTCTAACATAACGGAACATTTAAGAATTAGTACACTATTCGAGTATAAACTTTAATTTATTAAAATAATAAAAACTGCTATATAGTAGCGATAAGACCATTTCATACTCTTACAAATGATCTCAAGCATATCAATTTAATATGGAGAGAATGATTCTATAAAATTACCCTAAAAGTAGCGGTAAAAATTCCTAATTGATTTGTAAACCTACAGCGCCACCATGCGGTGATTTTGTTTACTAACGCTCGGTGCAAATATGTTACTAACCTAGTTGGTAAATATTAATTTTAGAAGGAAAACCAGATGCAAAACAAATTGGAACAAATGACGAAACGCACTTTGGCTAATTTAAATTTTCAAAGATAATAAGTAATCATTTTCGTGTAATCTTTAATAAAGTTTCTATAAATATTACTAAATGCAAAATTAACTAAACAGTATAGTAAGCTTTAAAATTCTCATTGTATTTATTCCATTTAAAGTAGTAAAAATTACTTAAAATTTGATAAAAATCGCCAGTAAATCAAGGCGTCCCAAGATTACCGTGAAAATGTTGGTATTTTTTACCCCATTATTTTCTCCGTGCGTAAATTTATAAATTGTGCGTATTATTTATAAAAGAACTAAAAAAATTGTATATCAATGGTAAATAAAAAGATTTTTTCTTTATGTAAGCACTAACTACGAGACTTTGTAGTTTTAAGTATTAGTTTTAAGATTACTTTTTTAAGCCTAATTGATACTTTCAATTTGGAAAAGAATGATACAACTTTTTACAACTGTATTAATTACTGAATCTGATTTATAAAGAATCTATTTTTCTGAATTATTAAAAAACTAATATAGACAAATAAATAATTTTTTTGACTATAGATTTCCGTGGTGACTACTGTATGGTATTATCGACATTATACTGAAAGTATACGAAAACTTCGTACCTGATCGTTTTCACCATTCGCCCTGTCAGAGACTTCAATATGCGTCGGCATAACTCACTTTTTTGCATTTGCTTGATATTTTTTGGAAGTTGACCACGTACTTCTTATGAGCGCGAACGTGCAACGAAGAAATTAATGTTCTCTGTATTCTAACAAGAAGCAACTTATTCGTCGTTGCCCGGTAACGAAATTCGTTGGATCAATTTTCCCGCGCATGTTATCTTATATGTATGCAAAGCAAAGTAAGAAACCAATAACATTTTTTATCTTTCTTATCACTTTTATAAAACTGTTTTTATGTAAATATATTTCCATTAAATGAGTATCCTCATCTTTATTATACAATTTTCTACTCTTGACTTTTGCACCTACTATTACACGGAGAGTTAAATTTAAAAAATGGCTTGTAAAAATTACTAACTTTCGGGATTAATTGATCACAGTCTGCCGAAAGAGAATTAATTCTCATTTTAGTCAATAATATTTATTATTTTCGTAGTAATTAGTACAAACTAGACATCGTAAAAAATACCAACCACTTTGATAAATAAATGAAAGGTTAAAGTTAAGAATATTTTCTTTTAATAATTATTAAAGTAATTGTGTTTTTTACAACTTTACTTGTATTTTTTTACCAACCAGCTTATAATTTTTCGCAGTCTAGTTTGTAATTTATGACAGAGGTACGCATATTAATGTTCACTAGGTGGTGTCACGACTCAGCAGTCGTATACCATTGCATATAATATTTATTTCTTGCAACTTATTTTTGGCATCGATTTGTATGTAAGGCGACTGACAAATATTAATACATATGTTTTGTTCGCCGCAATATGCGTTTGGTCAGGTGATGCTTAGACTGCGGTCAAATTGTAAATAATATAGGTTGGTAATTTTACAAAAACTTTTAAATTTAACCCTCGTTGATTTATTCGTATATCATACCTAAGCTTTAATAATTTCGCTACTGTAAATATTGCATTGTCAACAAAAACTTAAATTTTGTTCTTCATTACTGATAAAAGCATACTCGCTTATTTTCTCAATAATTTTAATTTTTTTAATTCTTACCTTGTTGAGTCACTGGCACGCGTCCTTGTATAAATGTCTTGTGACAAGGGAGATTCTGGGTACACTTTAAATCTAAAGAGTACAGCCAGGACAAATAAAATCTATGAATTTTACTCTTTATAAATAACGATCTATTGATTTTAGTCTTTAAGCATTAGAATGTAGATAATCCGTCTAATTTTTTTGTATTCTCTGTGAATTTTTATTTAATTATATTTCGTTGCTCCGTCTTCAAGATCAGAAGGTAGTCACGATTCTAGCGTTGACCAAACCGTTTAAAGTCTCTTATTAAGGTAAAATCAATTTCAAAATGTTGTATAAAAAATTTTGCAAGTTTTATTGGATTATTAACGTCGGTTGGTCCACATTCAAAAGCTTTTGAAATAGAAAAAAATAAAAGCGCTTAAAAAAGCAATGGGAAATTACATACTTCTTATAAAGATACCGACAAGTTTATTACCTTATTTTAACTGCTGGTTAAAAAAATTACCTTCCTCAAAAAATCCTATAAGAAAATTAAAATATTCCTTAACAATCTTTACTGTCGCTTCTAATACTGTCTGGGGAGAATTCTGTTTGAAAGGGAAAACTCACGGATGGTGGAATGAGGCTGAAAGTGAAATGCATATTAATTTTCTTCACTCTAAGCGAGTCAATCTTCTCTCTAGCTGAAAGTCAAATCAGGAGTTCTCGGCGTAGATTCAAATGTCACTCGATGAAAAAGTCTTTATTCACTCTATTCACCATTGAAAACTTCAATGGAAAATCGCATAAAACGTCTCTCTACTTAGAGTGATAATATACTCCTATAGATACATACTAGAATCAAAAGAATTCTTAAAAAAATTCAAGCTCCGTGCATTGGAAGGTGCGTATCAAAACAATATTGATAACAATAAATAATTCTGAACTGTCTTTGCTTCTGCGGTTGAAACTTCTTAAATTTTGCTAGTTTAAACGCATATGTGTGAGTGTGAGTGTGAGTGAGTGTGTGTGTACTTATATGCTTTGATAAATTATACTCATCCGATATGAAAACATGTATGACTCGATGCGCATTCTCTAGCCCAAAATAAAATTGTATTGCATTTAAACTCATCCATATTCCACTCGTACTATTTCACTCGAAATAATGTAGTGAATAAATTACTTTAAAATTTCAAAGTGAACAAAATTCACAGTAAAGTAAAGACTTCACTCTTAATTTAACTTTAAAAGAGTGAAAATTGAAATTGTTACTACAGTAACAATTTTAATATATTCACTTTTTCTTACAGTGAACAGATCACACTAACTTTTTAAGCGTGTACAAGGAGGACCCACCAGAAAGGCTCAAAAATGTATTTGATCGTGTAAAAGCGATGTCAGTCTATTGAAAAGGTCTTATAAATATTTATCAGAATTTATAAAATTATCACATTTTTACAGTATTTTACAATATTCATTTTTCCACACTCTCTTAAGTTCAACCAGTGAAAATTTCGCTGATCGTGGTAGTGAACCTATTTTTCACTGATGAAATAGCGAAATTATCACTTAACAATTAGTTAAAAACAATATTTCACTAATATAATTCAGTGATTATTCACTATTTAGAATAGTGTATTTCAGAAAAAATGCTAGCAACTATTTCGGATAGTGAATATTCACTATTTCACAATCAGTACACTGTTTTATGCGTTCACTATAATGTTAGTGGCTGTCAACTATTTGAAAAAGTTGTCTTTGTTCACTGTATCTTTAGTGAATTTTCGCTATTTAAAAAGTCACTTTTGAGGAACTTAGAAATTTTGAATATCCAAACGACGTCCACTGTGCAATCTAGTGACATTTCGCTATTTAAATAAGCACTTTTTCGGAACTTATAAATTATAAGAATCCAAGTGTTCACTGTGTCTACAGTAAATTTTTGCTATTCAAATAGTGGCTTTTGAGGAACTTAAAAATGTTTAAATTCAAAAAGATGTTCACTGCGACTGTCTAGTGAATCATCTTAACTGTATAGGGAGTAGCTTTTGAAGAGTATAGACATTTTAATAATCCAAGTAGATCTTTACTTAATTTGAGTGAACCTACGTTAAGAAAAATCTCATTATATATATATATATACATATATATACATACATAAAATTATTTAATATTAATAAATTTGTTATTTATTATTTTTCTTTGAGATTTTTCTATATAAATATATATATATATATTATAATACATATCTCCCTATATTATATAATTATAAGGTCAAAACCAAAGATTATCCCCCTGCTCCCCCCTCCTCCCCCCTCCTCCACCGCTCCTCATTCAACATTTCCTCTCCTCATTTTTTTCATTAATTTATGTTATATTTATCATTTTAATGATGTCTTTTCATATATTTAAAAAATATTCCTGCTCCTCTTTAACTATCCTCCCCCCTCCTCCCCCCTCCTCAGTGATATTCCTCAACCCCTCCTCAGGAACATCCTCATTATTGAACCCCTCCTCAGCCCCTCCTCAATTTGTATAAAATTGTAATTTTAGCTTCAAAAAATGTGGATAAAAAATTTACAATAAATTTCTTAATCGTATAGCGATACCGTCTACGGTATATTGAATCATTGACATAGCAAAAAAAGATAATATTGAAAATAAAATCAATTATATCGCTAAAGCAAATGGCTAAATGAAGTTTTGTATCGTATATACAGGTATAGAAAAGGTGAAAATTATTTTCTAGAAATCGACTGAAAAATAAATAAATTCAATGATATCGGTAAAGTAAAAGAGTAGATTAATGGGAAAAAAGTGACAATTGAAAAATGTCTCAAAAAGTAAACAGATTTAATTGTATCGCTAAAGCAAAGGTGTATAAACAAAGGGGAAAAAAATAAAAAATAGGAGGTTTGAATAACATAATAATAAAAATTATAAAGACATTTAAATGCTGTAGAAAAATGTTTAATGGATTTATCTGATTATAATGAAATATTTGGAGCAAAAGAAGTTCTTGCATCAAGAGATTTTCGACATATGTTACTAATTGTTCCATCTGGGAATCGAATTACTGAGAGTTATTGGGAATTATAAAAAATAGGTATACTGCGAAAAAATTTAAATGTATGTTATTAAAGAAAAATAAAATAATTTCGGAAAATGATATCGAATTTAAATTTTGGCTTTTAAATGTAGCCAATGGCAATTTTTTATCAAACTATGATCGATAAAGTAAAGTAACAAAAATCCCAAAATCAATTATACAAACGAAAATATTATAGATGAAATTTTTGGATACTTAAAGATATGATGTCTTCAAACAACGCAAGAAATAGTAAAAATTAGTACAAATTTGTAGGATATCGTAACTTTATGTTGGATTTCGAACATTATTTCCGCTAGGGCAGTGACAATTTTACGCGGTTTAATGCAATAATTTTACGTCAACCATTTGAGAAATCGCTAGCGTGATAGTAAAATTTCAATTGGATTTTTTACGGTGTAGCAGACAGTTTTTAATACAACCTATATGAACGCAGATTTGTATAAAACTTACCATCATAAATAAATATAAATTAATAAATAATAAATTAATAAATAAATTAGAAAAAATTTATAAGGATTTCCATTTTCATCAATCACTATATATTAATATTTAAGTTATTAAATCAGATACGTAAAAATTATTTAATTTATATGTTAAAATAAAATATTTTTTTAAATAAAAAAATATATTCTTTGTTTATATTTTTAGGTGGCAAGAATAACGCAACTCAGCAACTACAAATCATTTATATAACTAGTGAGATTGTATATGCACATTAGAACTTGGTAAGTAGTACTAATAAAAAAAAATAAAATTGCTTACATTTAGAAATTTATGAGCATTTTGTAGTTTTTTGTTATAATAAGTCGTTTAACAAATGTACTTTTCTATACAGAACACTATAATATTTGTTATTGTATGATTTTAGGTGGAAAGAATTTTTATTATTGTAGTTACTAGATTGTGCATCGTTCAAAGTACAATCTCAATGTACGCTATAACTTGAGTATTAGACTAAATGGCTGTAGGTAGTATCTTAATATAAGTCATCGATGAGATTCTCACAAGTTCAAGCCAATCTGTAACCCGAAGAAGTGAGACTCTCCTTGTAAGTGTAAAACGGTAAATCGAAATGAATTGTGTAAAAAAATTTTACTCTAACATTTCACACAGTATCTATGACTCACACTTATAGTGTGAATAGTTCACACTAAGACTTTAAGAGTGTATATACAAAGGTATGCAAAATAGTGAAGAATACTTTATAAATAATATTAAAAATATTGTGTACAATTGCAATTTAATTGTGAATAATATCAAAGGTACACGCTAAATCAGCTGGAATGAAATAGAGTGAAAATTAAATCTACTGGAGTTAAATATAGTGATTTTTTACTGTCAAGTAAAGCGAAAGGTAGAGACTTAACCTGTAACAAGCTACTCTAAATTTGACTCTATGAGTGTTTCACTACTAGCTAAAAGTGAAATTTGATTCCAACCGTTTTATTGAGCACAATAAATTATTAAGTGCATAAAACAAGGGGTGGCAAGAAAGTGTTGATTATCAATACTTTTTGACTTTTATAAAATATTTTGGTATTCAAATGTGTTTAATTTGTTAATGCTTTGAGAAAATGATAGCAAAGTAAATTTTTTTTAACGAAAAATTCTCTCTGTGTCTAATATGGACACAGCCATCTGGTTATAAAGAGGCAATTTTCACGCTCGTATGGGCGCGCTGTGAATCAATAAATAGGAAGCCTGGGCCGTGCAACGGTTCGACCGGTGGGCGTCGCGGAATTAAATAATTCACATTGAGGAAAATTGAAAAGGAACCGTCCGTGAGGGCAGCTGCGCGCCGCGAGTGATCCTGACGAAATTCGTTGAGTGCGGTGTATCGTCGACTCATCGGCGCTCTGTAATTAAGCGGGCCACCCCCAATACCCCCATCGGAATGGGGCACACGCACCATGTACCCCCAGGAGCGAGGAGAGGAGGCTCCCCCTACTCGGGGCCACGCGTCGCTCTCCCATCCAGGTGGGATAGGTACGTTCAAATTAAGCTGGCCGATCGGCTCAGCTGCCTAATTTCTACCGATTTCTCCGTGCGATATGTCGAGGAGATTGCGATGAGCCCGTGGCTGTCGATAATTCATTCGGTGAACGGCAACGCCTTGCTGCTGAGCGAACGCCCTCATTTTTATTGCTTTAATTGATGCCGAATTTTTCGCTCGCTTAAGGACCTTCTACTGGCAATTCGCATAAAAAATGAAGACTACTATCAGAAATTGCAGATTTTTAATTTTTAAAAGATAAATTTTTGAATAGCTTCCAATGCTCAGAACAGAGAAAAAAATTATTTTATTTTCTTACTTTTAGCATAATTGTGTCCGATGGAGTGTGATATATCACGAAATTAAAGACACTAAAATTAAGATTTTGATGAAAACGTACAGATTTGTAAATAGTAGTTGCTGTTTTGATTTTTGACGTATCGGCAGAACCTCCTTAACTTTTTTCAGGGCAGCAAGAAATCTTTTTCTACATATTTTATTTTCGTTTTTTCACAATATCGTGGCTTTATTCTATGCAAAGACTTTTTAAGGTTCCTGGATAACTATTTTTTAATAAAACCTGATAATTTTTTATAAAAGAATCGACTACTGCTGAACGAGTAGATGTAAAGCTGTAAAATGATTTTATACATTCTCTGTGACTATTTATATAACATATATTTTTTGCAAATTATTAAAAAATAACTTTTGAATTTTGAAAAAATCTATATTACATTATGCCGTAGTCAAATTAATTCACAAAAGTTTTTGAGGAAGTAAATTTTGGGGGGAATCCGAAGACAGATTCTCCCCAAAAAGTCCCGTTTACCAATACAGTTGAAAATGGTTAAATTTTTCAAAATTTCGTCCACCATGTTGAATCCGCCATTCTGAATTTTGCAAATCTGAGCTTAAATTTATAATGAGCGACTTTCAAAATATTAGGATCTAATAATTTTTCTGAAATTTCTTCATATAACGTAGTAGAATAAAACAGAGTAATTTCGTTTTATTAGTTCACCCCCCCCTTGAGTCGCATGACGAAAGTCACCCACTTTAGTGAAATAATTATTTAATTTAATTTATGTGAACGCGTATTTTTAACAAACAAATACTTTTTATTTTTTAGAATAAGCGATTCTTTTTGAATAAGCGCTGTTTTTGGAACAAACGGATAACTTTGAAGATAAGCGAATGTTTTTTAATAAATAGACGCCTAAAATAATAAATAGCCATTGTTAAATTTCATATATTTTCGTTCTAATGCGCATTTTTGGTTAAGCGAGTATTTTCAAACTTTCTTGCTTTAAAAAATTAATATTTTATAGAAAAATTACCTCGCAATCTATTAACATCAAGAGCAATATCATATTGATTAACGTATTTTTTATATTCATCCAATAGACGCCCTAATTTTTGCCAACGACGAGAGTTGTTATTGGTATACTCCAATCTAATAATGATAATATATTTTATTTAATTAACGTTAATTTTTTCACTTATTTTTACTTATTTAAACGCTGCGATTCAAAGCTTTCGTTATAAATCATTATAAATACAATGTTACCAAAATTATATAATGTAACGGGCAACCGGCCGCGTGTGTGATCACGACGGGCTGCACGCACAAGGTGCGCACAAACTAACGCGCAAGTTCAGATAATTACAAAAATTGGATCCGCGGAATAAATCAACGTCGGAATCCAAGTGAAAAGATTTAACATCCCAAATTTAAGGGGATGGGGCGCCAGGCACTGTAAAATAAAATATGGCGAGCAGTGCCTCTCGCAAAAAAAGGATTTAATTCGCACAATACGGACTCTCGCTCCGGCTACTCAGCGGAGAGTCGTGAGATCGCGAACGGCATAGTCGCTAGAGGTTGCGGACAACACAATAACATTAATACACAAAAATAAACAATTAACTCAAACGTGACTCTAATGTGCCTTTATTTAGCCAGCGACTTAAGGCGCGCGGCTTTCCAGAATAGGCAATTACAATAATTTTGGAATTTAACAAGAGACGTTTTACAAGTTAGATTATTCAGTAAATTTTAGAATTCAACAGATCAAATTAATAATTGAAATTTCAGATTTACTTAATAACATGTTCAATACTGGAATTTCTACAATAAAGTCAGAATTAAATTAACTCCACCAGAAATATACGTGGAAGCTAATTAATCATCAAACGGCGCATAAGGGCGCAACAAAAGAAATACAAATGCCTTATAAAAATAACGCGTAATCAAGGGCGAGGCACGAGCACCCTGGCGTAAAATCTATTTGCCTCGTAGGCGAACAAAACCACTTATCTTTCGCCAAATAGATTGCCACCTTGTCCTGCCGGTTTGAAGCTGCCGAGTGTATCTCTCGATGTTGCTCGGCCACAGGGCCTGAACGAAGGCACGCAAACCGCGAAATTAAAGAAAAACGTGGGTTCGCCACGGAACAAAAGTAGAAAATTATAAATTTGGACTTTTAAGTCAATCAACGCGGCGCGGAAGTTGCTCCAGGCAATCCTCCTCGTAGGCCAGCCATTTGAGAAGTCGCAGAGCACTGCTCCCGTCGGCAAGACCAAGGTACCGATGCTCGTTGTCTCGTCGGCGTCCCGCCGTACTGATTGGTCGCCGTTACTCGGGCGATATTCGGAGGGCCAGTCTAAAGGTGAAAACACCTCGTCTCTTGTCTCCTCATCCCTCGCCTGTCCTCCTGAAAGATAGGGGAGGTAAGTGTTGGCTCACGTAAACATGAGAAATTCCGAGCCGCAGCGAGTTTAACTCGCTAATGGAATTTTCCTATTTTTAAAGCGGCGCGGTAGCATTGCCTTTTGGCTAGATTTTACAGGCTGGATTGAGGAAATATAATTTGAAGGCAATACTCATCTTTTGATGAACTGGACCCTCCGCTGCCTCTGGCTTTTATCCCAGCAACGGCGTGCCTCAGAGGACAACGGCGATCGGTACCTGGCTTGTTCTGGTGCAACTCTGCATAAAAATCTTGGCCATGGGTGTCTTCAGCTGAAAAATAAGCGCTTCCGCGAAAAAAATCTATTTCGCAATTGCAACGAAGGCAGTAGGTGGAGGGACTTCCCATCTGGCTGTTTTCTGCCAACAAAACTGGCACGCGAGGTAACGGGCGTAAAAGCGCCACGTTACAATAACTATCTGATAATTATTTCGCCGAATTTTCTAGATGCAAAAACACATTTGCATCGAAGACGAAGGGTATGAAATTTGAAAAAAAAAATTGTTTACCAACTTAAGAAAATAAAGTTTACTCTGTTCTATTGCGGAAAAATATCAATTCAAAGGTCAGAAAAAATAATTATTTCTGTAGTTGTTTCGTCTATATTTAAACTAATGTTTGGTTTTTGTGAACACATTGACAGTCAGATTAGTTATTGTAAGGCTGTAAGTCTAAATGTTAATTTAAAATAAGATAAAAATAAAACATGGAGGAAATCCAATATCTAATAGAGGGTGATGACACGTGTTTTTATAGTATACACTGAGAAAAAAATTCAGTTGGATCAAAAGACTCGTGCCTATAAATGCGAGCAACAGTATACTCTGTCAATTTGACAAATTTTGATTTTGAATTGAACAGCTTCGTTCTGTTAAATTAAAACCTTATGCTGTTGATTCAACGCCCCATACCGTTGATTCAAAGTACTTGTAATTGTAGTTTAGAATATTATTTCACTTAAATTAACCATTCTATACATATAATTCAACCGAATTTCCGAATCTTGATAAAAAGAAATTAAAACTTTTTTTTATTCTGAGAACCTTAACGCCTTTTATTTCTGTCGCTGTATTCAAACTGCAACTTATTTGCTGGAAACTGAATGAAATTTATGAAGGTTTCTTTAAACAACTGCACATTTAAGCGGGAACACATTCGATGTTTTTTCACATTAATATTATGTTGTTATCACACACACTTTCTCGCAAGGACGCTTACAAATCTAAATTACGCATCGCAGTTATATGTAGTCACACGCATAGTTACATATGTACGTTTGAATTATTTTCTTCTTATATACTAACCATCATGAATGCTGGTCGCTTGCGGGTACAAAAAAACAACAGTCGCCTTCTAGCGGTTTATAGACGAATTATCACTTTTCGGCCAATGTAGTAAGAAAAATATATAAAGAAAAGAAGTTAGTACATTACGGTATAAGAGACAAAAGTTGAAGTTCCGCCACGGTTTAACGCCTTGGCTTTGTCTCAGGCGTTATTCCACGCCGTGGTAGCCCTGTTGAAAATATCCAACTGGAAATCCAGGTGGATTTTCCAGCTGGATATTTTCAACAGGGAGTACATATGCTTTTTTTAAAACAAATCATCTTAAACTTTGTTCTATCATAACTGTTTAGATCACAAGTATAAGAAAAGCATATTTATTGTAAAATGATAAAATAGATTGCAAGCACACGTACACACAGGTTTTATATTTTATAAAGTGCATATTAATATTTAATACTCTTTACCTAGTATACTCTTTGGGAACACTTTACTATTAGTTAAAACCATGGAATTACATTGTTGGTTTTTGTTAAACTTATTGCTATCCTATAAAAAATTTTCAATAGTAATTATAATGAAGGATGTACAAGTAACAAAGAAGAATCTCCAATAGACCATTAGAAAGAGACCATTATTACAATCTATGTATTATATAAGACCATCGTACGTGTAATTCAAATCATTGTGAAAGTCTTTTTTCCACTCAATATTATTGTTTCTTCGATAAGTGATTACAGTTAACTTGAGTCAAAGTATAAGGACTGTAAATCTTTTGTAATGAAGTAAATAGCTGTCAAGTACACGTACAATTATTTTATGGTTATGTTCTGCAGTATGAACCATAAAATAATTGTACGTGTACTTGATAGCTATTTACTTCATTACAAAAGATTTGCAATCCTTATGCTTTGTCCCATGTAAACTATATCCACTTGTAGAAGTAAAAATTATAAAATTATAACAAATAAACAATCTAATTGCGCGGTAGTAGTGTAAATCACTTAAATCATAAAGTTATATAACTCACTTTTTAATTTTCGTGAAGCTCGCACGAAAGCGAAATGCGGGAGATCTCTCGAGACACAAAGAGAAAAGCTGCACCTTCCCTGCTGACGACGTTTTCTGGGGCAGAAAGACGAAGCGATACCCTGTGCCACAAAAAAGAAACCCGCACTTCTCTCACTGTTGTTTTCTCCAGATAATTTTCGGCAGCCTCTCTACTTGAATAACAGTAAACAAGGGCTCTTTCTGCACTGCGTAGTTAGCACTCTACACAGAATAAATGTTTTTTTTTATCAAAAGAAACACAAAAATCGACAATCGGTGCATCTAATAGAGTGATATCTAAACAATGACTCGAGTTGCGCAGAAAAGGAAAGTCGCGCAGAATGCGTCGCCAATCTCTGCAGCCAATCAGCATGCTTTTTAAGGCCCTTCCGAGAGCTTCTGCTGTAGGTGGGTAGGCCCGAGTTTGCAAACTATGCGCGACTTTCGTTTTCTGCGCAACTCGAGTCATTGTTTAGATATCACTCTATTAGATGCACCGATTGTCGATTTTTGTGTTTCTTTTGATAAAAAAAACATTTATTCTGTGTAGAGTGCTAACTACACAGTGCAGAAAGAGACCTAGTTTACTGTTATTCAAGTAGAGAGACTGCCGAAAGTTATCTGGAGGAAACAACAGTGAGAGAAGTGCGGGTTTCTTTGTTGTGGCAAAGGACACGTCGCCAGCGGAAAGGGTAGCGCTTCGTCTTTCTCCCGCATTTCGCTTTCGTGCGACCTTCACGAAAATTAAAAAGTGAGTGATATAACTTTATGATTTAAGTGATTTACACTACTACCGGGATTACACACTATCCAGGTGGAAATTCCAGCTGGATTTCTGGGGAATGCAGGTGCAATTTATACCTTGATTTCGAATCAATCTAGGTGGATTTAATGGATATCCAGATGGAATTTCCACCTGGAAAATCCATCTGGATATCCAATAAATCCACCTAGATTGATTCGAAATCAAGATATAAATTGCACCTGCATTCCCCAGAAATCCAACTGGATTTTCCACCTGGATTTTTAGCTGGATATTTTCAACAGGGGGGGCTTTTAACTTGCGCCTCGTGTGTCGTATAGCATTTTTCATTATCCCCTGGTCGAAAGTAAGCTACGTTTCGATAGAAGTATTATTTTTTGTTAGCGTGAGTGAGTTTATTTCGATACCCGCCCCGACATTTGCGGCACGAGTGCGGCGAGTGCTGCTGGTGGGAGGGGGAGGGGGCGTACATCGAAAAAATCAAGCCTATAATTTTAATAAATATATTCAATAAAATAATACGTAATACATTTTTATTATACAGGGTGTCCAAAAAGTCCCGGAACACTTTAATAATTTTCCAAGTGAACTGATTTTGGACAAGGTCAAGGTCAATATAGAGGTAGCTTTTGTCAAGGAATTTACTAATGACCTTAGATTTGACCTTGGATTTAACTTTCAATGTTATTTCAAGGTCAACTTTGTTTTTTCAAATGGGAACCCCTATTTTTGACACCGGATTCGAAAAGAGCACAAAATTTTGGATCAAAAGTGCTTTTAACACTTTTTTGACTAAACGTATAATTTTTGAGAAAAAAATTCGCTAAGATTTAAACACTTTTAAACGCTTCAATTTTTTTCTTGAAAAGGATATATCTAATTGAAAAATTACTAAAAATATTATTGATTTAGAATTGCATGAAAAAAATGGTGTTTTTTTTATTTTCACAATTTTTAATTTTGTGGAATTGCCTAAAAAACAATATTCTAAAAAATTTAAAATGGGAAAAATGAAAAATACCACCACATTTTTCATGCAATTCTAAATCAATAATATTTTAGTAATTTTTCGATTAGATGCATCCGTTGCGAGAAAAAACTTGAAGAGTTTAAAAGTATTTAAATCTTAGCGAATTTTTTTCTCAAAAATTATACGTTTAGTCAAAAAAGTGTTAAAAGCACTTTTGATCCAAAATTTTGTGCTCTTTTCGAATCCGGTGTCAGAAATAGGGGTCCCATTTGAAAAAACAAAGTTGACCTTGAAATAACATTGAAAGTTAAATCCAAGGTCAAATCTAAGGTCATTAGTAAATTCCTTGACAAAAGCTACCTCTATATTGACCTTGACCTTGTCCAAAATCAGTTCACTTGGAAAATTATTAAAGTGTTCCGGGACTTTTTGGACACCCTGTATATTGTTTGAGGAATTAAACATAAATGAGCTGTTATTGAATGTTCAATTATGAAACGTACATTTCTGTCCATCGGCCGGAAAGCGACAACTTCTGGGCACTGCGGGAAACGAAGTTACCGCATTTTGGCACCATCAAGCAGATAAATAGTATACAGACCTAGCCTAGCATGTGATCTGCGACATTTCTTATTGTACAGGGCTAGGTACTTAATGTACTATTTGAAATCTACATTCGAAATTAAAATCACTTTTTTACAGACGTATCTTCTCTTAAAAAAGGTTCGTACGTATATCTCGGAATGGCGCTGAAATTTAATATTTCTAACCTCAAAAATGAGTCAGGAATAAACAGTAAAGAAAGGAACTTGAGAGCACTCAATTTTGTATCTTAAAAAAGTAATAGTTTGTTTTGAAGCTTTTAAGTAATTCATGAATGTAATTGGTCAAAAAATTTAGGAAAGCATTTGCTTTTGACGCCAAAGTTCAATTCATAAAGATTTAAGTTTTTCATTAAACATTTTCATGAAATAAGTATTGTATTTCACCTTTTTAACTGCAGTTTTTATTAACTAAATTTATTGAAAAATTAAATATCGCTACAATATTATATTAACTAAAAAATTAGAATGTATTATTTTAAAGAACTAGTTAGAAAAAAAAAACAGCGGAAAGAGAAAATTGAGCGCGTGAAGCGCGCTGGATTTTACTAGTACGTATTATATTAATGGTTTTAAAAATGTAAACAAAACCTTTAAAACAATTCATATCAAGAAAATCTGCAGTCACCTAGCCACCGCTAAAAGCTTGCGGAATGAAAGCTGCTAGCAATGGCAAAAGTCTGCTTACATATAAAGCAGTGGCGAAAAGCCTATCTTTGGCCACCGACAATAATGTCTAGACTGAGAAATTGTGTCCAAGGGATAAAGAAATAGTACATTTTTATACGGGTGTAAGCGGCGGTATTAAAAAATCTCTAGGTCATATTTATTTTATAATTTTTTAGGTTATATTTATTTACGAGAAAAAATTTACGGTATGAAGTAGAACAAAAAAATACAAGATTAAAAAAACATTTAAAGAGCTTGACAGAAAAAAGTTTTTATCAGAAATCGAATCCCAAATAAACCTTAAATAATTGAAAACCCCATTTATTAATTTAGAAGAATCACAACCAAGCACATCCAGGTAATTACATTACTAAATTAAAGAAAGACCGATAACTAATAATAAAATAGACTGGATATCACAAGAAATTGACGCTCTACACTAAATAAAGGTTCCATGCAAGAGCCTTGGCCTGAGGATCGCCGTGTAGAGCCAAAAGATCATCCTGGGTTTTACACTAAAGGCTTTTCTGCAAGTCCAGAATGTAGCAACGAAGCTCCTTTTCTTGCTCTGCAAATATTTCCTCTAGTTCAGCTTTGAATAAAAAATTATCTTCAAGTATTTTGCCTCATGTGACAATGAGAGTGTCTTCCCGAATGGATTTATGGGTCACATTTTCTTAACCTTGTATTTTGGTAGTGAATTTACCAATACTGTTTAGTCGGGGTTAATGGACCGTTAAACTTCTTTACGCCATGGCTCCACTGTTCCTAATGCAAAATTCATTAGCCCTATCAGCATATTTTCGTCATGTCCCGAAATCAGGATCGAAACGTCATCAGCATACGCCTGAGCTAATATGCCCATTTCGTTTAACCTAACCAGTTGGTCGTTCACAACAAGAGATCATTCGTTGGGCGAGAGAACCCCTCCTTGCGGACAGCCCCTCCACACTCGCCCACCTCCTGTCGTAGACACCCACTGTGCTTTCACACTCACTCGACTAGGGAATTTTGCAGACACCTGACAAGAGACTTGGGAATACCTTGGCTCTCCGTACCTCGACATATACTCCTTCCTGTTGTGAAATTGAAAGCAGCTTCCACGTCCAGAACGGCAGTTAATACCATACCTTTGTTTCTCATTTCTTTAATTTCATTTCGAGAATTAAGAGAGTCCACTGACTTTTCATCTCTATACGTATGCTGCGCAGCATGCAGATGATGTGCCGTAAGGGCTCCATTCTTGATTCCTCGGTTTACTAGTCTTTCCAAGGTCTTAAGCATAAAAGACGTCAGACTAATTGCTCTGAAGTCCTTTACACTGTCATGAGCCTGTTTCCCAGGTTTAAGTATAAAGATAATCTTCGCCTTCTTCCATTCGATTGACACCTAGCCAAACACCAGATAAGCCTTAACCTTTAGAGGACGGGGAATTTTGGAATTTTCAATTTCTCAGTATTTTCTATAAAAAACATATAATATGTGTCTCTAATATTGGGAAATACTCATATGTAAAGTTTCTATCCATGGTTGAGCCACTATAGTGGCTTTCCCGTCCCCTACAGGTTAAAGATAGCTGTCAGCGGTTCCAACAGTAAATCAACTCGCTTTTGAAATAGGGCTGGAAAAATGCCGTCGGGTTTGCTGCTTTATAGGGTTCAAATGAGTCAATTGCCCATTTAACCCTATCCTTTGTTATGACTTGATCCTCTAGCTCCCAGTCTTTTTCGAGGAATTCAGCCGGTGGTTGTTCCAGCAGATCCTGTGAGTTTGGGAAAGCGAGCCGACGATAGCATAGGAGACACGTAAGAGACTCCTTATTGCTAGGTGCCTACTCCCCAAAGATTTACTATTCAGCGTATCCGTATCCGGCATACTGTTGAGTTCTTTATAGTAACGCTTCCAGCTTTCCCTTTTTGTAGTCTCAAGAGCTTTTTTATACTCTCGCCTGGTTATCTTGGATCCTGCCACAAAACCTTTCAATATTCTCTATTGATTTCAACCTTCCTGCGTTATCCGGGAGCTTCTCCGCCAGCTCTGCTAGCTCAAAGAGGATCTGCTCGTGGTCGTCTTAAAAACCTCTTCCAAGACCCTCCACCTCCGAACCTTCGTAAAGACCCTGTTGAAAATATCCAGTTGGAAATCCAGATGGAAAATCCAGCTGGAAATCCAGATGGATTTTCTATCTGGAATTTCCATCTGGAAAATCCATCTGGATATCCAATAAATCCACCTAGATTGATTCGAAATCAAGATATAAATTGCACCTGCATTCCCCAGAAATCCAACTGGATAAATTCAACCAAGGTTCCCCAGAAATCCAGCTGCTGCAATTGCTTATACAGCAACTAATCGTGCTACGTGCTCACACATACTTGAATT
Organism: Sycophila sp. Sp_5; assembly: GCA_018906775.1. NCBI lineage: Eukaryota > Metazoa > Arthropoda > Insecta > Hymenoptera > Eurytomidae > Sycophila > Sycophila sp. Sp_5. Next base: position 562,115 of record JACCID010000082.1, read on the forward strand.
TCGCGTGTGTTGGTACCACAAAAAAATCACATAAACTACATTAATGTCATCTAATCGTGACACGTGTTCTTGCATTTTGACTTTTTCGTCAGCAATGAAAAATATGAAAATAAGCCGCATTATGCTCTGTGACTAACGATTCGTGCATTTTAGTGAAATCCATAAATGAAAACGAGCCGTCTAATAACAAACCTTTAACCAACACTGGATATTTGAACTGGCTAGTAGAACCCTATTGAAAAATCTTACGTAAGATCTTACGTAAGATCTTACGTGAGATCTTATGCCAAAATCTGATCTGAAATTTTTTATTTATAAAGGACTAAATACCGTGCAAAATGAGGATAAACTTGTTATTAAAGAATTTTTGTTCGATGGGACTTAGAATTTTTTCAGATGCGGAACTTAAAAATTTTGCTACACAACAGAATCGAAGGGAAAATACAATGTGTACAAGACAAATAATTGTAAACGCATAAAGATATTCACTCACAAAAGAATATTTTCTCTTAAATTTCTTTTCTCAAGATATTTAGAGGTACAATGATTTTCTCCTATTGTCCCATCATATAAAGAAACGAACAAGAAAGTCTTCAATTAGTATTCTGTAAAAAAAGTTACTCGATATGCTATAAAAGGGAATTCAAGACACAAAGAAAGAAACTGGATTGACCGGTGTAAATATTTTTATCACCTGGACCCTTTGTATAAAGAAATTTACAAGAATAATCTTAATTTTGTATTCCGTACAAAAAATTAGTAAATGATATAATTTCTTTTTTTTTTGAGTCTTGTATTCCTTTTTATAGCCTGTCAAGTAATTTTTTTTTACAAAATACTAACTGACTTTCCTGTTGATTTCTTTAGCCGATGGGCCTGTGGAGGTCGATCTAGACAACCAATCTCCCGCCATTTCGCAGGGATCAAGGGCATCAACGCCGCTTCCCAACCGCCGCAGGAAGCAGGCGTTGAATCCGTGCCCTCTTTATTAATAATAATAACGTTAATTATTTTTCGCGCGCCAAATTATTGTAACGAGACACGATTTCCCGCGCTGGTCCGCGGGTATAAATTACGCGGGCAGAGAACCGTTCGGGAGCAGTCACAATTTTGTATTGTAAGCGCCAAGTTGCTCCGCGCAGGACTCCGCATTACCGACGCTCAAGGCGTCGCAGCTGTAAATCTCTCTCTCTAAGTCATAAAATAAAATCAAGGAAGTTCATATCATACGTCGAGTGCTGCATCTAATTTATTCTCAACACGCCAACCTCCCAACTTCCAAAGTGGTGACCCCGACGTGATTTAGAGGGAAAGTCGGAGCGACAACTGCACCGGAGCAGCCCAGAAAAATTCATCAAGCCGCCGTCGCATGTAACAAGCTGGCATCGCAATGGCCAGCAGGCAGCCATGTTGCATTTACCACCGCCGACTGGCGCGCACAGCACAGACGCCGAGAGCCCGGACCAGCGAGACAGCCTGCTGCGAGATCCACTGCAGCAGCCCCCCGGCCAGCCTAATCTCCAAAGACAGCAGCAACAGGTGCGACCAGACCTTCGAGACGCCGGCAGCATGCCGCGTAAGGTGGAATCAATTTTTCCCGCCGTCGAGTCAGCAGCGGCATGCCGTCTCCCGCCTTTTTGGCGTCGCATGCCAGAGGCGTGGTTCCACCAAGCTGAGTCGATCTTCGCCGTCAATCGGGTAACATCCGACAACACGCGCTACAACCTAGTTGTGGCCATGCTCGATGGAGACTCGCTGCAGGACCTCAACGACATAATCCGCAACCCACCATTAACCGGCAAGTACGAAGCGTTAAAAACCCAAGTACTATCGCGGCTGTCGGACTCGGTCGACCAGCGCCTACATATGCTGCTCACGAGCGTGGAGCTCGGCGACAGAAAGCCGACGCAGCTCCTCCGACACATGTGGACGCTTGCAGGAGATCGCGTAACAGACGAGGTGCTACGCGTCAAGTGGCTTGAACTCCTGCCAACCAGCGTACAGAGGCTGCTCAGAATGCTACGAGGCACATCACTCGACGAACTCGCCGAAGCCGCGGACGTGATGCTCGGCACTACTCCCACCGTTTGCGCAGCCAGCCTGCCTCTACGTGCCCGCACGCCTTCACCTGTCAGACCAGCATCGACAGGCGACACAACCTACCTCGCCACGGAGCTCAGGGCGTTGCACACAAGCATCGCTCAGCTTGTTACTCAAAATAACAAGATTCTCGACCCTGTTATAGGCAGTTCAGCAGGTGCCAAGCCGCGTCGGAGCCGCAGCCGTTCGTCTTCACAAGCACCTGCCTCTGGAGATAGGAGCTGGTGTTACTACCACCGCAAATTCGGAGAGCGTGCACACAAATGTGAGAGGCCTTGCAGCTACCCTACGCCTGGACCGCAGGAAAACTAGCTCCGCTGCCATCAGTGCGGGCGGCTAGTGGCAGCAGTAGCAGTATTCAGGAGAATCGCCTGCATGTGCGTGACCGCAAAACCAACCTACGCTTGCTCGTCGACTCAGGCTCTGTCGTGTCCCTGGTGCCGAGGTCCGCCATCAACAAGCGCCTGCCGCGCAGTGACCTGCGCCTGCTTGCAGCCAATGGGACACCCATCACCACCTACGGGAGACGTATGCTGGTGCTGAATCTGGGGCTCCGCCGCGAGTACTCGTGGCCGTTTATCGTCGCTGATGTCGAGACGGCCATCCTGGGTGCAGACTTCCTTCGGCACACTGGCTTGCTCATCGATGTGCAGCAGCAGCGACTCAGCGACCTAGGTACCAACGTCTCCGTCAAAGCTGAGGTGGCGGCAGCTGCCGTACACACCATCTCACATGCTGACCCCCAAGCCGACAACGCAAGCAGGTTGGCCTACGATGAGCTCCTGCTGGAGTTCGCTGACCTCACTCAGCCGAGTGGACGCCATCCGGCATGGGGAACATGCCCATCGCCCACCGTATCCGGGCGCATGGGCCACCCATTGCAGAGCGACCCAGATGACTCTTCGGCGACCGACTCACAGCAGCGAAGGAGGCCATCCAACGCCAGAGGGACCAAGGTCTGGCCCGCCCTTCAAACAGCCAGTGGGCCAGCCCATTGCATATGGCTCCCCGCTCCAAGGGAGGCTACCGAGTCACAAGAGACTACAGGCGCTTCAACGGCGACACCGAACCGGATCGCTATCCGTCACCCCTCATCGAGGACCTCCTACAGAACTGCGCGGATGCCAAGGTGTACTCCACGATCGATTTGGACTACGCGTTCTTCCAAGTCCCGGTGGCCGAAGAGGACATCTGCAAAACAGCCGTCACAACCCCCTTCGGACTCTTCGAGTTCCTGGGGATTCCTCCTGGTCTGCGCAATGCAATACCTTCCTTCCAGCGTTATATGGATTCGCTCTTCGGGGATCTGCCGTTTGTCAGGTGCTACATCGACGATATGATTGTTATGTCCAAGAACGAGGAGGAGCACCTCCAACACCTGCGCATTCTATTCGAGAGGCTACGTGCAGCCGCACTCACCATCAATCTCGAGAAATGCCACTTCGGCAAGGAGAAAGTCATCTTTCTTGGGTACGAGGTCTCCAAGGAAGGCTACCAACCTCCAGCGCAGAAGATCGACGCAATAAAAGAATTCCCCAGACCTCGGACGCCAAAAGAACTCCGCAGATTCCTTGGAATGCTAAACTATTACAGGCGTTGCATTCCAGGCGCAGCTCAGCTCCAAGCGCCGCTCAATCAAATGCTGCAGGGACTTCCCAAGGGCAACCGCTTCCAGCTGACCTGGTCCGAGGAAGCAGCAGCAGCATTCGAAGCATGCAAGGATAGCCTCGAGCACGCAGCCCGCCCACAATTCCCGTCTCCAACTGCAGCGCTTGCACTATCGACGGACGCCTCTGACAGCGCGATAGGCGCCGTGCTCGAACAGAACTTCGAGGAGGGCTGGAAACCGATTGGTTTTTTCTCCAGAAAACTCTCCCCCACGGAACGCAGGTGTAGCACGTATGATAGGGAGCTGCTGGCGGTGTTTGCTACAATCAAGCATTTTCAACGCTTCCTGGATGGACGTCCTTTCGTCGTGCGCACCGATCACAAGCCACTGATCTACGCGGCCAACCAACCATCAGACAAAGCATCGCTCCGACAGCTCAGACAACTGGACTACATTCTCCAGCATAACGTGCGTTTCCAGCACGTGCCAGGTGATAGCAACGTCGTCGCAGACGCTCTCTCTCGCACGTGTGCGATCAGCATGCCCACCATGCTGGATGCCAACACAATCAGCGCAGCGCAGAAGCTGGACGAGGAGCTACCACACCTCATCAACAACAACGCACTCAATCTCCAAACGCTTTAAATAGAAGGAGATGCAATTGCCTGCAACATCCATGACAGCACTGTTCGGCCGTACCTACCAGCATCGCTACGTCACCAAGCCTTCAACATTGTACACTCGTCTGCGCATCCCAGTGTTCGCGCGACGGTACGAGCACTAACACAGAGGTTCGTATGGCCTGGAATTAAAAAAGACGCTAACCGCTGGGCTCGCAGCTGCGAGGCCTGCCAAAGAGCCAAGGTAAGCTGACACAACCGTGCGGCCCTTGCCTCCTTTGCACTTCCAGATAACAGGTTCGAACACGTGCACATGGACCTGGTGACAATGCCGCAAGTTGGGAACCTGCGCTATTGTCTCACCATCATTGACCGCTTCTCACGTTGGCCAGTAGTAGTCCCACTCGCTGACATCAGGGCAGAGACAGTCGCATCCGCTTTCCTGGCGCACTGGATTGCATTGTTTGGCTCACCGCTCACCATCACAACCGACCAGGGCACTCAATTTGAGTCCGCTGTTTTTGCTGCCCTGGCGCAACTCGTTGGTGCACAGCGCACCCGCACAACGCCATATCATCCCCAGGCGAATGGACTCATAGAGCGATTCCACCGCACGCTGAAGGCAGCACTGATGTGGGACCCTGGCACACCATGGCCGGATTGCCTGACCATTGTCATGCTTGGACTCCGTGCCTGCTACAAGGAGGACCTGCAAGCTTCACCGGCGGAAATGCTCTTCGCAACGACTTTGCGTCTACCGGGTGATTTTTTTGTCCATACCAACAGTGCAGGCCAGCAGCACAACTTCGCACGTCGTCTCCGAGGCTTTATCCACGACCTCAAGCCAGTCCCAGCCTCGAATCACTCGAAGTACAAGCCCTTCCACTTCAAGGACCTCAAATCCTGCACGCACGTCTTCAAGCGTGTGGACACCTTGAGAAAGCCGCTTGAACCACCCTATGCAGGGCCCTATGAAGTGGTAAAGCGCATCAACGACAACGTGTACGTTCTGCGCATCAACGGAGAGGAGAAGTCGCAGAGAAGAACGCGCAGCGCAAGGCGCACCTGCACCTAGCACACGGTCCACTATGGAGGAATCAGCACCGCACGAGGCTGTCCAGGAGGACCGCCAGACAACAGCTCAACCGGCCTCCCTGCACCGCAGCTCACATGACGCTGCACAGGAAGATCAGCAGCCTACAGCACAGCTATCCACAGCGCAGACGACGTCGCAGCCGTACCCTGCTCCGGTCCACAACACATCAAACCATGCCACAGAGCAGACGACGTCGCAGCCGTGCCCTGCTCCGGTCTGCAGCAGACCTCGGGTATCGTTCCGTTCTCCTCTGGACAACGGCACTGGAGGGGGAGTGGCTGTGGAGGTTGATCTAGACAACCAATCTCCCGTCATTTCGCAGGGATCAAGGGCATCAACGCCGCTTCAGAAGAGTCGAAAGCTCAGCACCCTTAATGCCTTCCCTATTGAAAAATCTTACGTAAGATCTTACGTAATTTCTTACGTAATTTCTTACGTGAGATCTTATTCCAAAATCTGATCTGAAATTGTTTATTTATAAAGGACTAAACAACGTGCAAAATGTGGATAAACTTGTTATTAAAGAATTAAATTAACAACCACGTGATGATATTAAGGTTTTTATAATTTCTTATTCTTAATATTCGTTAATGATATTTACCATTATTTTAATTATGATAGTTTTTTTAACTATTGATAGTACCATAAGTATTTTGTAATTTTGCGAGAATATGTTGGACATTTAAATTTCGCGTTCATATTTCTTTAAATGTGCGCAATGTGCTTATTTACATGCGCTTAATGTTGTGATTTAATAAATTGTATTTTCATATGAGCAACGTACAACGCGATTAATTATAGACGCCTTATAAAAATTTTATGAATGTTTATAAGTTCAATTCATTACAAAGGCTTTATAAAATACCCCTTATAAACATTTCATAAACCAGTTATACATTTTATTTACATGGAATAATGTGTTGCACTTTTTCTTGCTTTCTTGCTCGCGCATTTTTTTTGTTGCGGTCCAAATATCATCGGTCAGCAACTGAGGCTCCTCCATGGCTGCAAAATGACCGCCACGTGGCATTGTGCTGAAACTCACCATATTAACGAAACGTTCGCGGAGGACCTCTTCTGATAAGTTAATTATATCCAGAGGAAAATTTGCGCATGCTGATGGTACCTTGATCTGCGCGCTGAAGACAAACAATAATTCAAGACGAGAAAATTAGATGTTGATTGAAAGTTATAAAGCGAAAATAATTTAAGTAGATGTGCGGGTTACAATTTTTTTTCTTGCTTTTGACATAAAAAATACTAAAGTTTTATTGGACTTGGTTAGAGTGCGTGTATGCGTGCGGAAGCGTGTGTGGCAGCTCGGAGAGATTTAGGTAACTTTTTGCGTTTTAAAGTGGTAAGATTTTGTAATTTTAGTTTTAAGTGAAAGGTTTAGGGATAAAGAAACTCAGGAAATAAAGGCAGGTAGTTTAAAGGAGTATTAGGGGAGTAGGAAAGGAGAAAAGTAGGCGAGTGTGCGTTTAGGTTAGGGTTGCGCAGGAGAACAATGGAAGAGGCAGCGGAGAAGAAAAAATCAAGCTTGGACGGGAAGGAGGCGATGGGAGGTAACAGCGAAACGTCGAGGACGACCAGGACAGGAGGACGGATCGAGAGACAGCCAAAGATCACGGAGAAGTTGAAGAGGAACGTGAGATTTGAAAGCGGGAGCAAAGAAAAGAACGGTGAGTGGAAAGAGGCGGAAGAATTTAAGGCAGGAGTTATAGAAGAATTAAAAAAGATTAGGGCAGAGAAAGTAGAGTTAGGGAAATTAAAAGTAGAGGTTGAGGGAAAATTAAAAGAATTCGAGGAAATGATAGTTAGTCTAGAAGAGAGGTTAGATGGTGTAATCGAGCGGGAAAGGGAAAGGGCAGCAAAGTCAGTAAGGTCGGACGATGAAAGCGCGGCGGAGGGGTTAGGAGAGTCACCGAGAGAGTGCATGGGATCGCAGTGGAGCATTAGGAGCGGATGGAGTAAAGTGAGTGCAGTTAGTGGGGTTAGTATGTCTGAGAGGGAAATAAAAATAATGAAAAGGGTGGTAAATGAGAGAGAGAGGATGGACAGGGAAAATAATGTTATCATTAGGGGATATAATCTCAAGGGGGAGGACTTAAAAAAAGAGATTATGGAGTTTTTTAGTAAAAATATAACGTTTCACGGGAACGTAGAGGCGGTATGAAAGAGTGGAGGAGTAATAGTTGCGAGGTTAGGAAGAGAAGAGAAAATCGAGGTCATGAAAAGAAAAATGAAACTGGCGGGTACTAAGATTTTTATAGAAAACGATCTTTCTATCGAGGAGAGAAAAAAGCAGGAGGATATAAATAGATGGGCGAGGGAGAAAAGAGAACAAGGGATACAGGTTAAAGTAGGGAAAGGTAGGATATGTTATAAGGATTGGTGGTACAAATGGGAGGAAAAAGAAAAAATAGAGAAAGCAATATCAGGGGAGGTTGGAGAAAAGGGGAGGGATAGGGAGAAGGACAAGGAGGAAAATGGGGTCAAGTTTCAAGGTCATTTCAAAGTCAAAGTAGTTTTTTTAAATAGGAATACCAACTTTTGACCTCGGAAATTAAAAGAGCGGAAAATTTTACATTCAAACATGATGTTATGTCATGGGGTCCAGTTGACCTCTGCAGTCGCATCAAGGTCAAATCAAGCTGTCACAACAATTCGTAGGCCAATATCTTGAAAAAAGCTAGGTTGAGAAAAACTTTAAATACCAATTTCCCCCTCTGAACCCTACAACTTTTACATTTAACGTTTTTTTCCATCTCCCGTACTTTTCGAGATATTTGCCTGGGGCAATTAAAATGAATCACCCTGTATATCAGTGAACTGGAAAAAGAGTTGGAGGAAAGCAACATAGGTGGCATAAAAATCAGAAACAAGAGTATATGGTCACTAGCCTACGCAGACGATATTGTATTATTGGCAAAAAACAGAGAAGCAATTCTATACATGATGGACATAATGAGGAAATTTCTGAAAAGAAGAAAGTTGATACTGAGTTGGGAGAAAACGACAGTAGTAGTATTTAATAAAAGTAGAAAAAGTAAGAAAGGAATATGGAGATGGGCAGAAAATGTAGTAGAGGAGGTAGAAAATTTCAAATATTTAGGTTTTGTGTTCAATAGGAAAGGGAATTACGAGGATCAGGTTAAGGATTTAGCTAAGAAGGGAAATGTGGCGGTAAGGAAGGCTAGGGGAACGTAAATTTGGGGGGAAAAAGAAGAAAAATGTTATTCAATTGCTTAGTAAAAAGTGTGATGGCTTATGCAGCGGAAATTTGGGGGTGGGAGGAAAGAAAGGAACTAGAAAAAATTCAGCTAGATTATATGAGGTGGGTATTAAAATTAGATTTTTGCACTCCTAGATATATAGTTTATAAGGAAACGGATTGTAGGAAAATGAAGCTAGATAGGGGTTTAAGGACAGTGAATTATGAGTTGAAGGTAAGGGGGATGCAGGAGGAGAGTCTAGTTAAACAATGTTGGATTGAAAAAATAGAGGGAGGGTTAAAATCAGAGGATAGTAAAATAAGGGAGAGTTTTTTCAACAGTTTAGGCTGGAGCTCGAGGGAGATTGAATTAAAGGTAGGGAAATGGGAGGATATAGCAAGTCAGGTTAGATTGAGGAGTGTAGACATAGAGAAGCAAATTTTGGTGGGGAAGATTTACGAATCGAAGTATAATAGTACATATAAAAAGTTGATGGAGGAAGGGCTACGGGTTTATTTAAAAGGGTTGTAAAAGAAAGAACAAATTGAAACGTTAGCTAGATTTAGGTGCGGAAATTTTGAGGAAAGAAACAAATATTGGTTGAAAGAAGGAGAAAGGAAATGTAAACTGTGTAAAATAGATATAGGTTCGTGGTACCATGTAGCGTTAGATTGTAAAGCGATAGATAGAGAAATAGTCGGGAGTGTAACAAAAGAAAATATTAATTTTGAAAAAATAACAAAAGGTAGGGAGGACAGCAAAAATTTAAAGATTGTAAGGCGTATCGAAGATTTGAGAAAAAAAGTATAGCAGATACCAAACAGGAAAACAAAGAGCAATTAAAAAAAGAGATATTACAATAGTCCAAGAACAAGAGATCAAATTGAACAAGACTAAGTACAATCGCTGGAAAAATCTATTTACATATAATACACGAAAAATGAGTCTCTGATAATACAAAATAAGTTACTAAGAGATCTAAATAATGAATTAAAAGATAGAAACAAATTATTGAACGAGTTGTTGATGAAAGAAAAATAAGAATCAGTTAATAATCCAAGTGTATCTAGTTTCTCAGATATAGTGAAAAATAACATCCCAAAACAATCTTCTATTAAGAAAAAAATACCGAAATTAATAGTTAAGAAAGTGATATTACGACAAAACAAGTTTAGAGACAGAACACAATTTAGAATAAAGACAGTGTGAAGTAAAAATATTCGAGCAAAGAAAGAACAAACACAACAAAAAAAATGCCCGAATGAAGCCACGTGTTGTAAGTGTGCTGGCAGTCATTCTACTATGCTATGCACAAATTCCACGTTACACAAATTTGAAAAACTCATCCACGTGTGCGCATGCTAATAATATGCAAGCACGAAGCAGACGGAAAAATTTTACGGTTTACTGACACTGTCGCATAGCAGGCACACAAGAATAAGATTTTAGTATTTTTTAAAATCGAAAATAAGAAAGGATCAATATCATCACATACATCTAAATAAAATGATTAAAAAGTGAAGACTTACTTCATCATTTTATATTTAAAGTTACGTTCAGTGGCGAATTCTGCATAAAGACGGAATGACGTAGAGACTGCGTTTGGTGCCCAGTATAACATAAGGTTGTCCAATAGTTCATCCATCGTCAGCTTTTCTAACATATTTTTGTCAGTTCCGTACTCATTTTTTCCGTTCCTTGTAGAGTAAGCGAATTTTTCCAAAATATAAGCCGCCAGTCCTGCTGGTGAGTCGCTCATTGCAACTCCTGCAAATATTTAATGATATATAATTTTTTCTATCAATAAAAAATATATAGAAAAATATTGTACAGGACAGAAAATATCTCTAACTGCTCTGCATAAGACAAATTTTCAGAAGCGTTCCGATATACACGGAGCAGAAAAAAATATTTCCTTACTTTCACATGCCGGGTAGAGAGACAAATCATAAAACTTTTTGCCTTTTTGGCATTTTGCGATCTGATAAATAATTATCAAGCTCTTGTAAATTGAAAATTACGATGATTGCTCAATCAGCGCTTAACCAAGTGCGAGGAGATAGAGCCTGCTTGACTTACTGGCGCTTGTCTGATCGCTGATTAGCTAATCATCGTAATTTTCAATTTACAGTAGCTTGATAATTATCTATCAAATCGCAAAATGCCAAGAGGCGACAAAATCTTAGAATTTGTCGCTCTACCCGGTGTTTGAAGGCCCGGAAATATTTTTTCTACTCCGTGTATATCCTCACATTTTTAAAATTATAAATGTGTATATTTATACGCATTGGGTTCTACATACATTTAAGGTATCATAAATTTTTATTTCTAAGATAATTGAAATTAAAGTGAAAACGGCTTTAAAAAGGGGAACACTCACCAATGGTTTCAGGTTTGGTTGCCTGAATGTGAAAGAAGCCGGATTGCTGCAGTAGCTGGATAAGTGACGTTTTAACCGATTCAGTGAGATTTTTGCGTGCATCACTCGAGAAGAGTAGCTGTAATGCTTTTTTAATATCTAGCTTTATAAAAGCCTTCGGACTTAATGCAAGGCATAAGTTCGAGTGTATTCCCAAAACGCTGTAAGGAATTGAAATATGAATAAATTTTTAGATTCGATCGAGTGATTCGTTTTTGCCGATTAAAAAGACATCAGATCATAATATAAAATAAAGCGTTTACGGTTACCAGATAATGCACTACTCGAGCCGAGCAAGCGCTGTCTAAGTGATTGTCAAATTAAGAAACGAATTCAAGAATTCCAAAATATTGAATGACCAAGCGAGATTATGCTGAAATACTCGTTCGAAGGATCACTCAGTAATAACGCTAGGGTGCGCAGCTGTCGTCATACTTCATCTCCCCACTTTCTTGATCAGCTTGTATCCGCTTCGCGACGATCACCTTGTCATACGTTTAAAGTGTACTGCTTGAAAATCACACGCAATGTTATAAAAATATAAATGTTTATTATTTAGTCATAATTGCCGCTGCAAATTCTGCTCTATTCTTAATAATAAGTGGGTTATAAAATGTATTAAACACTTTGGACTTTTCCGATCAACCCGCTAAATTCTTGATAACTCGCCAATGTCAATGCATGACGAATACTAAGCGGTGCAAACTCTTTTCCAATGCCGCATTTACTTAAAAAGGCCCCTAGTCATTTACCAATCGTGTCCTTCGAAGCCTTTTTGAACAACGCACTCGGAGTAATAAGTAATTGGTCACAATTAGAACGGAGATCTCGCGTTACAACTATATACCGATCTAGGGTTTTAACAATAGATAACTTTAGATTTTCTACAAACTGCGGCAAAATTAACAAAAGTTGACACGCACTCCGCTAGGAGGTTTTAATTTTCTGCGGAATTTCTGTCTCATAGTTACTTACAGTCCTAAATATATTGCTATACTTAATAAATAAGAGCGTTTGTCTCCCATGCACTACAATTAATGCTAAAAGAATAACAATGTTATCAGTCAAGTCGGGTAACGTTAACACCTGTAAGGGAAACAGAGATTCCCATATTAATAAAACAGGTTCTAAATTTATAATTTAGAATTTGTAATTCTGCCTTACTTTGGTTTACGTTGTCGAACATTAAAAACTCCTTTTAATAATCTACTTATTATAGGATTTCTACCTATTTGATCTCTCGAAACTAGAGATAATGCTGCCGTATAGGCGTTTAAGGAGCCAACGGACTATTGAACTTATTATTCAACGCCGATGCCACGTCTTGTATCTCTGGTTCCAGCACATCACATTGGCCCTACAAAAAGCAGTCCAATCCATTAGGAGTCTTGAGTATAGCCTCAAATTGGATTTCGACAAGGAGTTCATTAACAGTTCGATGGCGTAGTCCTCGATTCCTTGACTTCTGAATGCTGTCCTGATAATGCGAAGGCCAGACATAGACCACTAAAATAGCTTCGACTTGGTCGGATCTAATTTTGCGTAAAACTCACGGAGAATGGCGGGAACCCTTTTAGTCGAGCGTAAACGCAGCGATTTAGAAAAAATACACTTTCTGTTAGAGAGCGAAGCGAATAAAACTATATCTACTAGGCTTAAAGTTCCTACTTTCGAATTATATGCATACTGAGCCAACTTCCATTCGGTATCCATGTTGCTCATTCTAGACGCCATATCTGCGTGAAACCCCAGATATTCCTTTTTCGCAAAATTTATTTGCTTAGTTATTTTTTATGAGCTATCTTATGCGACGTATATTTCGTAATCCTAGTCGAATGTATCACCTCTGTACGGCTGTACGGCATGTATCACCTCTCGTGTGAGATCATTGCCAAATGCCTCTAAGGTCGACACAACATAGCAAGATGGCCTACCTGGCAAAGAAGAATCCTCACGTTGTTTTGCCGGAGACGGGTAAAAGCCAATCAAAACAGTAAGGAGCTAAAGCATGGCAATAGCTGCAAATCCTAGCGATACTACCGAGTGATCCTTTGAACGAGTTTTTAACGGCCAAACAGCCGATTAGCGATGGGCGGCTCAAAAGCGCGCGTAAGACAGGGGAGAGGGCCAGCAAGCTAGTGGTCGAAATGAAATGAAAAGATAGAGGACTTTTGCTGCCGTCGTTTGGCAGAAGAGCACAAGGCGCGATTAGACTCGCGGCTTAGGTAGACCGCCGTATAAAATCGTCGAATAATTAAGATCACCAACCCTTCGGGGGTAAGTGCACGGAAGATAATTTTGTATAAAAAAGAAAATAAATGTATACATATATAATCAATAAACTCAATTGCGGGCAGTTTTTGGTGCTGGGGTCAGTCAAACCGAGCTGCAACGAGAGAACAAGACGACTACCGCTGCCTGACACTACCCAGGTACCGGCCAAGCTCAACCTCCGATCAACCAGCTCGTCCCCTACATGCAACGCTACGAGCATGAGCGAGTCCCGCGCATGTAAGTCTTCGAATGAACGACAATAGCATTATCTTTGATTTGCGTTGCTACCAACTTGGATCGCAACGGTCCAAACTTTTGATGTAAATAAATAAAACGTGTAACTTTACGAAAGAACCTATGTATTGTAACGAGCAACCGACCGCGTGTGTGTCAACGGCGGGCTGCATGCACAAGGTGTGCAAAAATTAACGCGCAGAGCAAAAAGAAAATTTGGTAAGAGATCCGCGGACGAAATTAACAACGCGGCTCAATCAAAAATGCGCCAGGCACTGTAAAATTTATAAAAGGCGAGCAGTGCCTATCGCAAATATAATACGTTACTCATTTGGATTCTCGCTCCGGCTACTCAGCGGAGAGTCGTGAGGTCGAGAACGACAAAGTTTGTGGAAGATTGAGGACAGCACAATAACACGAATAACAGAATAGAAAATAAGAAATTAAAATCTAAATGATCAATGACTTTTTTGGGCAGTGACTTAAGACGCGCGGCCAAACAATTCGACAGATACAATTCAAATTAACAATTTCAAATAGCAAATTTATAAATCGTAAAGGTAATTCCACCAAGTAATACACGGAGACTCTAAGTTAATAAAAAATAAGGCTCATAAAGGTGCAGCAAGAAAGTAAGGCTCATACAGGCGCAGCAAGAAAATAAAAAATGCCATATAATGCACGTAATCATAGGGTGAGGCACAACCACCCTGGCGCAAAATTAATTGCCACAACTTAGGCGATGTGCCTCAGACGACGACGGCGATCGGTATCTGGCTTGCTTTGGTGCAAATCTACATAAAAATCTTGGCCATGGATGTCTTCTGTTGAAAAATAAAGCGCTTCCGCGGAGGGACTTCCCATCTGACTGTCTTCTGCCATCGAAATTGGCACGCAAGGTAACGAGCGAAAAAGCGCCACATTATAATATATATAGACAAAAACATAAATTATTACCATTTGAGAGGCATAATATATGAATTACTTACTTCTCGGGATATAAGATGGCCATGTTGCCGGTAACCATGGCGCCCCAATCTCCTCCTTGAGTGTACCATTTGGTAAATCCAAGTCTTAACATGAGGTTCTTCATAATATGAGCAATCTCAACTGGACCAAGTCCTGGTTTGGCTGCGGCACTAGAGTAACCGTAACCAGGCAGCGACGGAACAATTACCTCGAATACGAAATCCTGCTCTGGTCGCACTGTCGTTAACAATGGAATCGCCTGATAAAATTCTACTATCGATCCTGGCCAGCCATGTTGAAGGAGCAGTGGCAGTACTTCTATATCGCTATTGTTAGGAAGTTGTGGCTTCACATGGATGAAGTGGATGTCGAGGCCTGTAAAACAGTGTCGCTACGTTTGTTACAATTTTTTCTTCTTCTAAGAAAATTAAAAAAATGTAGATCAGTACCCTGTATATTGGTAAGAAATTGAGGGTATTGATTAAGATGCGCCTCGCGTTTCTGGAAGTTATATTTGTTCAACCAGTAGTCTACGAGAGTGGGTATGAATTCGGGATTCACACCATAGGACCAGCCAACATTCATTAGCGATGGTTGCAGTTTTCTTGTGTTGTTTAGACGTAGTTTTAAGTCATCGACCATCTGTTGATGTAGTTATAATACATTTACCAGTTAACAGTAGTATAGATATACAGTTAAAATATAGTGAATTTACGAAAATCTTCAAAGGATCGTATGAAAGTATATTTTATAAATACTTGGATTTCTATCTTGCAGGCAGTATTGATCAAACAAGAGGATAACCAAAAATAAGTCGATTGGTCGAAACAATAAACAAAATATGCATATTTCTGCGTGTACAGGTGCAGCTCTTTTAAGCCGGAATTAACCCGCTCTAAACCACGTCATTCCCAAAATTACTTTACGAAATTGTAATATCAATGCATTATTTATGAGATGTCTGATGAAATATTTATTAACCCATTAACGCCCAAAAGTTTCTGCTTTAGACGTAATTACTTTTTTTTTTTGAAAACTATAGACTTAATCAAAAAATGCAAAAGAGCAAAATGTCTTAGAATTATTTAAGGAACAATTACAAAATTTTGTCGGAGATTTTTAAGACAATTTAGATTTGTTTTTAAAATTGAGAAAATCTGTTTTTCCAAAAACGTGTCAAAAATTTTTGACAAAATTTTTAATTGCTCCTTCGGTAATTCTAAAACATTTTTATTCTTGTGCATTTTTTATTAATCCCATAGTTTTAGAGAAAAAAATAAGTAATGTTTTTCATGGAATTTTTACGTTATTGACGTCATTTTGTAAAATAAAGCGATTTTATGTTGATAACGAAAATTTCCTCTTAAAGCTGAAGCAATTAATCGACCTTTGTCCACAATTAGGGGCCAATTAATTTGCGATAACATTATGAAAAAAATATGAATATTTTCTTTTCTCCAATTTTCACCTTTTTGGGTTTAAAACGGCCATATTTTTTTTTTCAATGTTTAATCATAATTTTGACAATGGATTCTGAAAGAGCATGAAATTTTCGTCGGAATACATTAAAACAGAATTTTTTCAATGAAGGTAACATACAAAATAATCGCGTCGAAAAGTTGATAAAAATCTGAAGCGCTTCGGCGTTAATGGTTTAATATAAAAATTATTCCAGTTATATTCTTTTTACTTAAAATATGCTAAATGAAAAGATAAAAAATTTGATTTTAGAAAATATGCAATAAAATAGAAAATGTATGTGTACATTAATTTTCCACATTTCATCAAATAGATGTAGTGACCAACATTTACAATTACTTGTTACACTAGAAATCAAGTACAATTAAGTTTATATCTCTTGAATAAAATATTATTTAGTAAAAATTTTGCATTTTGCTAAGTATTTTGCTATGGTGTTAATTAATAAAATTTAATTCATTGGAATTTTAATATTTTTAAATTTTGCATATAAGTCAAATTCATTTTATTAATAGAAGTTTTTAAAAAAGCTTAGTATTAATTATCTAAATGTTAATTTTTATTAAAAATTCTTTATTGTTAAAATTAAATAGCATATTATGTAATAAGGGAGGTAAAATAGAAATGGTTCCAGACGGAACGTAAATTGCCACCCGAGCCGAATGTGAGGGTGATAAACGTATGATCTGAGGCATTCTTTTTTACTTCTCACGTTGCGTATACTATATTTCAGCCTAGCGAGGCCAAAATTGTAACTTTTTCAATCGAGCACCGTAAGGAAGGATTTTTAAGGAATTATATTTTTAGCCTAGCGGGACAAAACCATAATTCCTTAAAAGCTTTTGAATTTTAGAGCCATTATTGTAGATGTATGCCTTTTTAAAATTTCTAACCAATCACGTTCTCGGATGAAAGGCTTCACAATAAAGGCCATAATGTTTTTACGAGAAAATAGTAAGGTAATATTATTCTAAAAATATATGGTTAAGGTACCTGCTTATCGAAAACGATTTTGAAGGGTTTAATGCTGTTGTTGATACTGCTAGGTTGCTCGCCTGATCCCCAGTATACATCTTGGAGTTTCGGCAGAGTATGGACACCGCAAGTCAATCTAAATATATTTGAGCCTACAAGTAGGATGCCTATGAGCCCTATTAAATTACAATTCATAGTGAATAATAAGCGTACATCAATGAAAATATTTTACAACTGAATTGTTATCTCATCTGCTTGTTTATTTATACGCCTATCGGATCAAACTGCTACTCATGCACACCTGTGTCTCTTAAATCATGTGTGAACTTATTACGTTCATATTTCATTGATTTATGTTAAAAAGATCAATAAATCAACAGCACGGTATCAGGTACAGTAAATTTTTTTACTTTGTTTTCGTTTAAATAAGAAAATATGATAATTACTTAGAACTAAAAATAACAGTGCGTTCACATTGACGAAAGTGCCGGCTTTTGGTGTTGTTCCTTACAAAATTACCGTAGTATCCCCAAGATCTATAACTGCGATTCACACGATGCTACCTTGCGGATTATTTAGTCAATCCCAAATGCAATGCAAAAGTCATTCGTACATTTTAAAACGCTTGTAGCTTCTCTTGCTAGGTATTTAAATTAAATTAAACAACGGTATAAAATAGTTTGTTTTATTTTGTTTATTTAAAAAAATTAAAATTGAAATGTGTCTTGATTTAAAAGGGCCCAAGACAAAAGTGAGTAACTTTCTCAAAGAAACAAACTAACATTTGAAAAATGTCGTCATGACGATGAAATTATTATGTGTGTCGCTAAGGCCAATCGAACACAAGAGTGACACCATCACTCTCACCTCGCGCTACTACCTTTTACCGAACACTAGTGTATTCGTTGGTAGAAAAAGAGCGACCCCGGCGATTACCTCCTCACACAATCGCCGTGTACGCAGACCTACGTAGATATACACTGAGAAAAAAATTCAGTTGGATCAAAAGACTCGTGCCTATAAATGCGAGCAACAGTATACTCTGTCAATTTGACAAATTTTGATTTTAAATTGAACAGCTTCGTTCTGTTAAATTAAAACCTTATGCTGTTGATTCAACGCCCCATATCGTTGATTCAAAGTACTTGTAATTGTAGTTTAGAATATATTTCACTTAAATTAACCATTCTATACATATAATTCAACCGAATTTCCGAATCTTGATAAAAAAAGAAATTAAAACGTTTTTTTATTCTTAGAACCTTAACGCCTTTTATTTCTGTCGCTGTATTCTAACTGCAACTTATTTGCTGGAAACTGAATGTAATTTATGAAGGTTTCTTAAACAACTGCACATTTAAGCGGGAACACATTCGATGTTTTTTCACATTAATATTATATGTCGGTATCACACACACACTTTCTCGCAAGGACGCTTACAACAAATCTAAATTACGCATCGCAGTTATATGTAGTCGCACGCATAGTTACATATGTACGTTTGAATTATTTTCTTCTTATATACTAACCTTCATGAATGCTGGTCGCTTGCGGGTACAGAAAAAAAACAGTCGCCTTCTAGCGGTTTATAGACGAATTATCACTTTGCGGCTCCGAAGAAAACAAAGCCGAGAAGCCGGTATTAGGAATACCGGCTGGGTAGCCTCATCGGCGTGCGTCGAAACGTGGTTATAAAGACCTACCGTAGACTTAGGCGCATACTCCAAGTAAAACAGCACACTACGCGACAGCGAAGGCACGAGAGGCCCACATGATTGGAAAAAGGGAGGGAAGCGCGATTTGGCCAAGTGATCGACGAGCTCATCTCTCTCACTCAGAAATTCTGTTAATTCAAAAGTTATTGTCTGTCATTTAATGTATTAAACAATTCATTCAACAATAAAATAACTTTCAAATTAATTTACTCAAATTCTTGTGATTTCAAGAATTATACTTTCATTTTAACAAAAATCTTATGTTTCATTAGAATGAATGTTGAATCGATAGTCGCGCTTTCAAAACAGCGGTCGCGCCTTCAAAACAACAGTATATGCCACTGTTCATCGTTCATGGCGCTGAGTCTGTTGAATCAACAGAATATTCTTATGTTTCAACTAGATTTTTTTCTCAGTGTACTCTGCGCCGCGACACATTATAACATATTTATACAGGATGGACCATTTTAATCGCCCCACCCAAATATGTCGGAAAGTAAGGGAGATAGAAAAAAACTTTAAAGACAAAAGTTGTAGGGTTAGGAGGGGGACAAATGATGGTGACCTTGACCATGACCTAGAGGTCAAAGGTCATGGTCATTTGAAGGTCAAACCGATTTTTTCAAATAGGAACCCCTATTTTGGACCTCGGAAATGGAAAGAGCAGAAAATTTTACGTTCAGATATGATTTTTTAAGGTCATGGGTGGAAGTCATTTGAAGGTCAAATCGATTTTTCAACTAGGAAACCCCACTTTTGATCTCGGAAATGGAGAGATCGGAGAATTCTACGTTCAGGTACGACCATGGTCAAGGTCATGGGTCAAGGGTCAAGGTCATGGGTCGAGGTCATGGGTCAAGCTGATGGACGCCATTTCGAACATTAACTTCGAGGTTAATTGAATAATATTTAGAATAGTGAATGTTAAAAATGGTTCACGACAAAGGCGGTCAGCTAAATGATCTTCAAGAATCAATTGTCAAGGTCATTTGAAGATCAGAGGATTTTTTAAATGGGAACCCCTATTTATGCTTGATTAACGTGAGTCCCCTTGCCTCTCACGGTCGGGGTGCTTAATTAACGTGAGTCCCCCTGGACCGATCAAATAACCGTTTACGATCCCACACCATACCATAATGCTCCAACGCCTTTGATGATTGACCGTTCTGTACCAATGAGGATTCTCATCCGACCAATAATGACAATTGTGCCTATTGAGTTCTCCGTCACTCTGAAATTTAGCCTCATCGGAAAAAAGGACATACCTAAAGAAATCTGGATCATTCTCTATCATACGTAAAGCCCATTGGCAAAACTCAATTCGCTGTTGAAAGTGATTATCTTGAAGCTCTTGAACCAACGTAATGTGGTAAGCATGATACTTAAGGGATTTAAGAATTCTCAAAAAAGTTGATTTTGTTATGCCGATTTCTCTGTGAACTCGTCGAGAGCTGGTATGAGGATCAAGATAAATGGCAGCAAGAACAGTAATAACATTTCGATCATTCTCTATCCAATCATAAAATGCTAATTGATACCAATTCTTCTAACATTCAGGAAATTAAGAGCAGCCTCACCGAGGTAAAAGCAAAACTTAACATGATTGATAGTACGCTATCCATAAATCAACCGTCAACTAACTCTATAGGCTCTGGTCCTGCCCATCTTAATGCAGGTGAAGTTACTTTTGAAGTCCAGGATAGGCTTAGACGTGCTTGTAATGTAATAATTTACAACCTACCACCTAATCCTGCAACTAGCGACATTGAGGTAGTGAAAGCTCTTCTTAGTAAGATTAATAATATTAATTTTACTGGTTTATCCATACGCAGGTTCACCAAACCAACAATGGATTAGTTGAAGTTCTGGATTACTATGAAGAATTGCTGCCTACAGATCCTCATCATACTTCGTTGTTCGCTACTGTTCAATCATCATCGCTATCACTATGTCCGCGCAAAATTGTTAAGCGTAATTTTAAAAGTGTTAACTATCTAGATGTTGCATCTTACCTTAGGGATAATATTGCAGACACTAGAGTCAGTGCTGCTGAGTTTTATAATATTATTAATTTGTGTATTGGAAAATTTGTCTCAGTATCTGACCGTGTCTGTAATACATATCCTGTCTGGTATGATGCTGAACTTAAACACGCCATTGTGTATAAAAAGCGACGGCTAAACTGTCAGATTATGTTGAGTTTAAGAGGCAAAGAGCAATCTGATTAAGAATTTCTAGACAAAAATATTCAGATTATTTAAACTCAGTTCAGTCAAATCTCAAAAAGGATATCAAGGCTTACTGGTCTTTTGTAAATTCTATCCGAAAGAATAATACGATTCCACCTATCATGTTCTGGGATAATAAATCAGGAAGCAGTTTGGTAGATTCTGTAAATCTTTTAGCGTTGTACTTTAAATCAGTTTATCTTGATTCTCAAATTGCACCTGTTCCTCTAGCTCTTGAACCCGAATTGCTCTTGCCTCTTGATGACAACATAGATATTACCGTTCTCAGAAATATTGTGGATGCTCTTAAGGATTCTATGAGTACTGGACCAGACCATATCCCTGCATACTTTATAAAGAGATGTTGGCCTCAAATTGAGCAATGCGTTGTCAACATATTTAATGAAATTTTCACTTCTGTCTCTCTCCCACATTCTTGGAAGGCAGCCTTTATCACCCCAGTCTTTAAAAGTGGTGACAGATAAGATGTTAAAAACTACAGACCGATTTCCATAATCAGTTGTTTTGCTAAGATCTTGGATGCTTATTTAGCACAGCTAATAACTGCACATGTTTCTCCTTTATTAACTGAGCAGCAACATGGATTTATTAGTGGTCGATCTACGCTTTCCAACTTGATGTTGTTTAATGATTTTGTTTCTAATGCTCTTGACAATTCTGAACAAGTTGATGTTGTATATACCGACTTTACTAAAGCGTTCGATACGGTGAATATAAATAGGTTGCTTTCTAAGCTGTGGAACTTGGGCATCCGTGGTTCTTTATATCAAGTCGTAAAATCGTATTTATTAGGTCGATCACAATCTATTCGTTATGGTGATCAAATGTCTGAATTTTTCTCTATTACTTCTGGTGTACCCCAAGGGTCTCACCTGGGACCAATACTTTTTTGTATCTATATTAAATATTTGACTTATAGATTGAAGCACTCAAATGCTTTATTGTACGCTGATGATGTAAAAATTTTTAGAGTCATTAGATCATTTAGTGATATCCAATTATTACAGGATGACATCTCTGAATTTGTATTATGGTCTATTGAGAATGGTCTTATACTTAACACTAATAAATGTAAAGTAGTAAGGTATCACCGTAGTAAGATAATCGATTCAAGCTACTTTATGTTAAACTGCGTTTTAGATAATTGTAATGTAATCAAAGATTTAGGAGTCTGGTATGATGATAGACTTACTTTCTCACATCACATTGAACATCTCACATCAAAAGCGTATAATGTATTAGGATTTATTAAGAGAACTGTTGTGGATTTCAAAGAAGTATCTGCTATTATCTATCTATATAAAAGCATTGTATTGCCACTCCTTACTTACTGTTCACCCATATGGTCACCATATAACAGTGTAACTGTGATTAAGAAGTTGGAATCTGTACAACACTCGTTCTTAAGATTTATAGCATTTAAGATGAAAAAACCCATGCATAAGTTCTCTCATGATTATAAGCAGATTGCGGAGGAAGTGAATTTCCAATCTATCAGTTCACTTCACTTATACTATGATGGCATTGCTGCATTTAAAGTTATAAACAATTTATTTAACAGCCAGGAACTTACTGATTTATTTGAATTGAGGCAAACAACTTACTGTATAAGAAGTCATAGACAAGTTTTAGAAAAGTTCTGTAGTACTAATTTTAGTTTCTTTGCCACAATTAATAGAATCAAGAGGCTCTGGAATTCACTTCCTCCTGACCTTACTTCATCTGTAAATATTAGCAATTTCAAATCTAAACTTAGGGACTTTACCAGAGAATTCAATTGAGTTTAGTCTTTGATTTCTTACATTTTAGTTTACTGACGCTCTTACAATTAACTATCTCTACAATTGATTAACTCATGTTCAGATAAATATGATTTTATCTTCCAATATGTATGTTAGTTTCTAATTTTCGTACCTAGTTTTAAGTTAATTTTGTAATTTCCTATGTAACCAAAAGGACTTTTGTCCGTTTAAAATTATTAAATAAATAAATAAATAAATGACCTTGACCTTTGACCTCAAGGTCATGGTCAAGGTCACCATCATTTGTCCCCCTCCTAACCCTACAACTTTTGTCTTTAAAGTTTTTTTCTATCTCCCTTACTTTCCGACATATTTGGGTGGGGCGATTAAAATGGTCCATCCTGTATATTATTTGTCGGGAACAACGCTTAACATCTTAACCAAGGCTTAGTTTAACCCATTAATGCCCAAATAACGTAAAATTTAACTTTGACACTGAGCTTCTAATTTTTAATGAAGTTGTAAGTATTTCTTATTCAGACGAGTATTCTTTTGTGTATTTTGATGCGCTCTACACGATAGGCTTACTTAGAAAGCTGTAAAAAAATTATTTATGTTATTTTTTTACACATTTACATTAAAAAATGCGATTATCTTCTGATTTTTTTTACAAAACGTCCCATTTCAGTTGGATCCAATTTTTTTTATTGTTATAACCATGCAAATATAGTTATTAGATGTTACTCTTTTAAAGGATATACGGGGATTTTATTAAAATTTTTTTTTTGTAATGGCGGGCTGTTAAAATGAATAATACAAAAAAAATCATTGATAAGACAGGTGCTATAACAGTTCTTTTTACTTTACCAAATTTTGGACTATTTATATATTGATGAAAATGCATACTTGGGGGTCGCTGATTACAAATCTGATATCAGATTTTCAAAATTCAAAATGGCGAATCCAATATAGCGGTTATAACGGTTATGAAAAAGTAAACTCGGGGATTTTCCGGGTTCGTTGATTACAAATCTGGTGGATTTTATTTCATAAATTTATCGTTTTTCTCGAAAACTGACGTAGATCAGTATCGAGATGTGTACTCAGGGGTTTTTGGGATCGCTAGTCATGAATCTGTTTTTATATTTTGTATCTTCGAGCTAGAACATTTAAATCAGTCAAAAATTCATATTTTCATTCATTTTTTAAAAATACGTATCATCTTCTGACATTATAAAAAATGTTGCCCAATTCTCACCGCGGGGAGGTAGATGATCACCGAGAATCGTTTTTTTTTGTCTTTGTTTTTTTTTTTTATTTTTTGTTTCAATTTTTATTAGATGAATCATAGTTTTATATTTACTATTATTTAATTTTGATGTGAAAGTTCAAAGCAAGTAGGACAGTAGTATAATTCACAACTCTTACAAACATGGAAACTTCTTTTACAACATCGCTTTGAACAATTTTTGTAACTACCAGTGTGAATCATATTATCCAATTTCTCGGATGACAATTATTTTTTAGCAAACCTCAAGGCAAAATCTTTGATTGCTAGCTTCTCGTCACTTGAAGATGCAATATTCCATAAAATGGTAGTATTTGTGAGGGATGATTGAATGATTCTTATAAATATGATCCATGTCCATTTCTTTGGTCTAAATATGGGCATTACTCTGTTGCAATACATATCATGCAAATCAACACCTCCCATAAATTGATTGTAAGTAGTTACAGCTTTGGGGAATGAAATATAATCTTTTTTTCCTTTTTCTCTGATGTATCGTTTGACTAAGGTCTCTGGCATTGCACCAGTAGCTGTAGATAAAACGTTAACAATTTTAGAGTCCTTCAGTGTAATTAGATTGAGCCCGCTATTCTTATCATGCTTTACAGCATATGTACCTCTAGGTGCATCTTTAGCAATGGAATTTTCTTCCTTTATACGATTAGCTTTTACTGTACCAGTCGCGCGTAAGCCTCCTTTCATAAGATGAACAAGTAAATCGGGACAACAGAACAAGTTATCAAAATAAATGTGATACATACTTAATTTTTTGGGAAAGATATTTAAAGTAAGTTGTCCTAACATTTTAAGAACAAATCGACTACCCATGTTGCATTTTGGTAAAATGCTGCTTACTTTCGAGTTTTTTCCAAAATAAATGTCACAATCGAATAAGTATCCATTTGCCGAACACAATGCCCATAACTTTATACCATACCTAATAGGCTTACTTTTTATAAATTGCTTCAAAGAACTTCTTCCAAAGTATTTGCACATAATTTCGTCAATACATAGAGCAGTTCAGAATGTCAAACATTGGTCGAACTCTCCATATCTTATCATCCAAATCAGCATTTTCTGGATTATGGAATTTTATTTTGGATTTTATCTTTTCAAATTTGTTGCGACTCATTGCATTTGCAACTTTAGCAGATCTCAAATCTGAATCAACTGACCAATAATCTCTTTGAGCCAATCTTTTATTGAAAGTGGAGTAAATAAGTATTCCTACAAATGCATCAAAATCTTTAAGATTCAAATCCAATCCATTTATTTTAGAACAATCTATTACATATTCTTTCAATTCTTTTGAAAAAAAATTAAAACAGTTTTGTGGGCGAAGATGATAGAATCAGTTTTTTATCTTTATTACTCAACAGAATCTCATTCTGAAGAGGCTCTGTACATTTTTTTTCTTCATTTTCCCATAAGTATTCGTGATTTTCCTCAAGTTTTTGTTGTGATTCTGAGTATTTTTGAGCCATTTCACGGAAACTAGAATTAAATGATTCACCCAATTCATCATCCGAATTCTCTTCATCAAATTCATCTTCATCTAAATTACTTTCCCTTTCACCACTTTCATCTTCAGAATCGTCAAAATCATCAGAATCACCAGAATCATTGGCATTAGGAAGAACGATCCTTTGAATATGATCGTCACGTTCAAGTAATTCATTTTTCTCCTGAGAATTACCCTCTTCGGAAAATCTGAATGTGTGTCTTTTCTCGCTCTTTTTCTAGGCATTGTTGCAAGTAATAATATAAAAAATACCTATCAAATACAAACGAGGAAAATTCAATTTTATTGCTGACGCAGATCTTCTAACTTAAAATGTTTAGCATTAACAAACTTGTTAAGCTGTTTTAAATGAAGAATAAATCTGGAAGACCCATCTTTTTTAGGAACAATAAAATATGATGATAAAAATTGATTTTTCAGAGGTTTACATAAGCGAAGAACATCTTTGTCTTGTAGTTACGAAATAGCTCTACCACAAACAGATTCATTTATTGAACTGAACTTAACCAAAGGAGGATAAAGCTGCCTAACTTTAGTACAAAAGGGTATTTTGTAACCAGATACAATACCCAAGATAAAGCTACCCTATTGAAAAATCTGACGTAAGATCTTACGTAAGTTCTTACATGAGATCTTATGCCAAAATGAGATCTGAAATTTTTCTACGGGTTAGGGACACTTATTCGAAAAACATTTGTTCAACAGACATTTTTCCGAGAACACTTGTTCGTATGGACATTCATTCAAGTAAACTTTTGTTCCACAAAACATTTGTCCTAGCAACATTTGTTCGACTGTGTATTTGTCCCAAAACAATTAAATTGAAGGTAAAAGCCGAGTAAACATCTCTGCCTCTCCCTCCCCCTCTCTCTCTCTCTCTCTCCCTCTCTGTGAAAATCAGAGAGAGCAGGAAGAGACTATTGAAAGAGACATTCAGAGAGAGGCTGAAGAAAATATAGAAAGAGAAAGATAGAGAGATCTTGAAGAGGAGATTGATAGAAGAAGAAAAATAGAGGAAGAAAAAAGAAATTTAGAGAGAGCTTGAAGAACATATGGAAAGAGAAAGATAAAGAGAGGAAGGTAAAGACAGAGAGCGGAATATAGGAAAGAAGAAAGACAGAGAAAAGAAGCCTAATGTCGCAAGCAATGCAATGAACCGAGTGAAGAAAACAATCAAGTAAGTCCCGATAACTTACAATACGCATCTTTTACAGTAAATTTATATAATACAATTACTGTAACTAATAAAAATGTTTATTACAGAATGAGAATCCACTAGTCTCTTATCGGGTTCCAGGGCCAGGAAAAGTTCAACTGTGCCAGGCTTACAATGTCTAGATCGGTGAAGCGGATTAGACATTTTTACAAAGATGGCTGGACGTGCCAAAAGAAATGATGACGAAGTTATTAAAGATTTTAGTTGGCCTCAATAATTTAGAACATATGTGCGAAGTATGTGCGAAGTATATTGCCCATACCCATTAAAAAAAAAACTTTAACTATTGGCACTATGTTATTAAGCCATCATTATATCAGTATTTTTTGATAGAAACTTTTAAGTAATTTTACTAACAATTTTCCCCATGTAGGATAAAAATGGGTTGAAAAATAATTATTGATCAGTAAATATTGCATGTATATAACTTAAAAATTGTGTCTTTAAAAAAGAGTAAGACCACGTCTTACAAGAGCGAAAAGTAATGGTCGGGTCTACAAAGTACACAATAGCATTGAAAATAATTAACGTATTGCAGCTGATTGTCGATCGATCAACTCGTGTATTTTTGTGCGCATCTCAACCGATTCTCCATCATCCGGGTGAACGCGTTGAACCTGGCCCATTGGTGATAATCCTATTGTACGGTATTATGTACAATCCTGTAAGGACATGTAGGCACGTCTCATAAAAATTGATCGGCCTGTCACAGTCCTGCTGGATGAATGAATCCGTGAAACTCACTGCTTCCGAAAAAAAGCAGCAGTCCCGGGGATAAGGGGGTAGGTAAAGCGGGACGCGTGACTCATTGCTTATGCGATGCTTTACGACATTTTTGGCTCGTCATCGGGGAAACCGCACTTTTTTTCGACAAATACGTCAGTCGCATGGGGAAGACACTCGGGGTTACTCGAGTTAGATACAGTCTATAAAATGCGATGATTCGGAGACGAGAGTGCCTCTCGCTTCTGAGGCACTGCAGCTGATTGCATCTGGTGTATAGATTGTCATTCGACGCGTAACGGTTCGGATAAACAGTCATGTGAAGTCTGTCATGTGCGAAATTGCTGACGTTCAAAAAAAAAAAATTATAACGGTTCTCGAGTGCATGATCAAAAAACTGCCTGGTTTATACCAAATATACTCAAAACTGTGGATCATACTGCAAACGTTTTTTTAAATCTTCTATAATAGCAACATTGTTAGTTGTACTAAATCGCATTATAAATGCCTTACGGGCAATTGCTAATAAAAAATTTAGAATTTGATGTCACTTAATATAATGTTTCTTAAGAAAGATATTTATTCGCATATGAATGCATAGAATAATTTAAATTGTCACTTTAAATTGTTTTTCATTTTATAACTTTATGACTTTTTCATTCACTATTCAATCTTCTTAAAAATTCAATCTGTTACTGTAGTAACATAAATGAAAATGATTTACGTTGATTTGTGAGAAAATAATGTCCCTCGTTTTTCCTTTTAGTGCAATTGTTACACTTTCTGTGATATAACTTTATATTATAATAAACTTTTTTCTACGTATTCTATGCAAAATATAAAGATTCTCAGCTAAGAGAAATCAATGCACCTCAAAAATTCACAAACTTATAAAGAAAATTAATACATTTTTTGACAGTGTAATTTACATTGGACGAGTACATAATTGAAGAGCACGCTTAACAAAAACTTAGAAATACCTAGAAAGGAGTTATCAAGAGAGTAGTGTAAAACAGTTACTGCAAAATAAATAATAATTTCTAACTAATTTCATGTATTTTTCTTTTTGTTATATATATAGGTTTTCTATAAAGATCAATTTACATACATTACTAAACAAATGCAATATGTCTGGATTTCAATTTGTAGTGAATGGAATTGAATGTTGTACGGCTCATTTTTTATACCAATTGTAGAAAGAAATAGGTTTCTATTGACTGTTTTTTTTTATCGATTTTTTGAAGTTTTAATTAATTTTAATTTCGTTTATAAATATAATTTGATACATTTTTTTTGCCTTTCTTTAAAAATTGCTTATATCGTCGGTCTGGAGCAAGAAGGCGCCATCTCGGGCTCCAGTTGGGAATGATGCCATCTCAGAGATCAAGTTAGAAAAGTTGCCATCTCAGACTCCAGATATAAACAGTCCGAGATGGCACCTTTCCCCAACTGGGGTTCGCTCATAATGTCTTTTAGTTTTTGAGAAATTACGTCAAAATACGCTATGTATCAGAAACAATTTTCCAATGTTAACTTACGAATTGTAACTTTAGACATAATTTTCATTTTTCATTTTTTCTCCATCGGTGCTTGAGCGAATCTGGAAAATGTCAGTTGGAAAATACGTGAGTTTTTTCGTGTATACTAAGGACTATCTAAAAAATCTATGTTTTATGAGTGTTCTGTGAATGTACACTGAGAAACGAATTGCATTAAAAATTACAAAAATTATATGAAAAATTAGTATATTAGTTCCTAATTGACGGACAAACTTAACTTTTATTAAAAATTACTAGAAATATAGTAATTTTTAAGACAAGTAAATATTGATAGGCATTTCATTAAATTTTGCTTTAAGTTGCACTAAAATTTTAGTATAGTATTATACTAAATTTTTTATAAATCACTATAGGAAAATAATTTTTTGAATTATTCTTTGATGTTTTTATGTTATGAGCTTACGAATTTGGACTAATTTCAGGTGACAATTCTTAATTTATACACATATTCGCTTGCTACCAATAAAGCTTATTTAAATTCTTAATAATAACCTATTATTACATAAACGCTATAAACATATGGTATGGCACGCTACCACACATAAGTCGCAATCGATGTTACAGATATCTGCAATGTTTTAAGTCGGTCTTATATATTAACCGAAGCCGTTACTGGTCACTTGCGAGTTGCGCGAGTTGCGAATTTTGCAGTACGCCATCTGTAAACTAACATGGAATTTCAATTTTTCAATACTACGAACTTTTTTATTTTGCATTAACTTTATGCACCTCACGGCGTGGTCCGGTACTCGTACCGACATGAACCGATAATCAGACGCAGCTTGCTTGTTTTTTTTTTTTTTTAGTCACCTAACACTACACTCGCGCAGGGCGATGTTCAACATCTTAGTTACTACAATCATAGTAAATATTTGTAGGCGACATCTACATATTTACTCAAGAATTTCTCATTTTTTACTATAGCTTATACGAAATTTGATAAGCTGATATACCTTTATATAGAGATGATATAATTTACTAAACTGTTTAGCAGTATATTTATATTCTTTATCTTAAAATTTGGAAAAAAATTCTTTAAAATTTAAAAATACATATTGCACTTTTTGCTTTTAAATTTTTACTATACTGAATATTAGTATTTATTTATACGATCGCACTTTTTATTAAAGCGTATACTTAAATATCGTCTAAATATATACTAATAATGCACATTAAAATATCAGAATACCTGTATAAAGCAAGTTAGTCCGTCGAATAGTAGACATTATACTAATTTTTAATGCAGTTATTCTAATTTTTAATGCAATTTATTTCTCCGTGTATAACATTTATTTTTGTTATATGTAAAAATTAATTTAATTTAAATAAATTAATTATAATTAATCATCGCAGAAAAATAAAAATGGAAAGGGGAGAAGTTGGTTGAGTAACTATAAAAGGGCGGCGCGCTATTAAGAAAAGGTGTTTAGTCGTTAAAAATCATGCTAAACGCTTGCCCGGTACAGTGAAATCTCAAAGCTGTGCAGGCGGACGTGATTACGTAAAAGCCGAGGGCCCATAAGGGCCGCACCCATGGACGATACGATGCGGAAAAAAAAGGCCGGAAAAAAGCGATGGGGGTAGAGCGAGTGAGCTGTAGTTAGGAAGGGCCGAATCCCTTTGAGCCAGGCCCAGCGGAATAAATGGCGGAGAGGGAACGTGGAAGGCCAAGCGAAACGCAAATAATATAAAAGCGTTATAACAGAGGCGAGCGTGTCTCGGCCAGATCCTATCCGAAGATTCCTGTCGAGCGTGAAATCACTTCGACGGCGTGAGCGGCCGTTTGCGCCGAGCGTTCTGAGCCGGCGACCACGAAAATTCTGAGCGTGTCCAGCTCACAATCAACGACTCCGACAATATTATCTACCTCCCGCATACTAAAATCTCGACAATTTTACTTTTTTATAAAACTCGTATCGAACCAATGGATTTTCTGTTAATCTATTTAAATATAAGTGAACATTCTTTTATTCGAAGTGAAAAATCTTCCACGCTTCAAATAAGTACATATTCACTTGTTCCAAGTGAATTTCTTTGCTTATTACTTGTACTGGCGGTAATAGAATTACCGTTACGATATTGATAAATTTGAAATATGCTGGTCGATATTAAGCCACAGAAGGATCAGTTCAATTTTTCTGGGCCTACGGATTAGTAATTCAAGTTTCTCGCGATTAACATACAGCCTTATAAACTACCCCTCAGATTTCAATAAAATTTTAGTGTCATTACATTCTAAAATTTAAAACAAAATCATTTTTTCTCCAGTAAACAATGACCGCCGAATAAATGTGGCGACACCGCAAAGTACGTTCAAAATTTGCGTATTTATGATTTTACTTTATATAATTGTTTTAACTATGTATTATAGAATACAGCATTTGAAGTTTGTCGTGCTGATGACTACATGTAATTATACATTATACTATTAATTGGTTTTGCGACAGTGCCAGTTGTAAATACTACGAGAAAATTTTCTCATTTGACTATATATACACTTAAAAAAATGGTAATTTTATATGACTCCCGAAAAGTGCACCATTAATATAGAAATCAATAAATTGGTGCTATTAGCATATACACACCAGATCAAAAAATTATTTTGTCAAATTGACAAAATAAATAATTTGTTTCCTAATTATTATCCCATTACTTTACAAGGCGTTACCCTAAAAAAAGATTTGACTGTGCGCACTAATATTAAAATCAATGTTAACAAAAAACATTTGTACACAAAAAAAGTTCATAGTAATATTTACTAAAATACTCAATAAGTTTGTTTAAAAAGTTAAGTAAACGCAGTTATAAAAGTTTACTCATGTGGTAACTAATTTATACTAAATTTACTGGTCAAAGTTGTCAAGTAAATTTTACTTAAATATTTAAGTAAGAACCAGATTGTTTTTTATTGCAAGCTTTTAAATAAATGTTACTAACAAATTTCTTCCGTGTATACTTAGCTTTATTTGAAGTAAAAAAAGTGTGAGAAAATATATTTTAACATGCAACTTTATTGGTTCCACATGGAACCCTTAGAATAGGATTATTAAAAGACGTTCAGCATAATTCCTCACCCTGGCTTAAATTCGTTTCTAACGTTTCAATTGTGAGCATACCGTTCCTAAGGATTATAGTAATTTGGATGTACCATGCTCGAAGGATAACAATGGAACGACGATTGTAGACTTTGCAAATGTCTGAATAAAATTTTTAACAGAGATAACAATGTGACGTATTTATATTGTTTTTTTATTTTCCAACTGAAATTCTTTAATATGAATGCCTTTTATGGTTCTGAACGAATTAGTCGAACAGTCTTTAGAAAATAAAGTATTCAAAAAAGCACAATCCATCATTTAACGAGAGTAAAGTTAAATCCATCATTTTTGGCACGAAAGAGTTTTCGATCTAATTTGTCACCCTACTGTGGCATGCAATAACCGTCGCTACGTTGTAATTGATGATGATTCAATTTTATAGCAATTTTATATTTAATATTACAGACAAAATGTAAATGATTAGATATGATATTTTCCATGTAAATGTTCTTATAATGGGATTATTTTGTTAATTTAGAAACCTAATTTCTTAAATTTTTAAAGTTTCTACACTAAATTAGTTTTAGTACGTCAAAAATGATTATTGAAAACTTCTAGGTATCATTTTTTACTCAAATCTAATAATTCGTCGATCTGTCATCTTTACACGTTACTTATAAACTAGGAGAACCCAGCGCGCTTCGCTTCGCACGCTCAATTTCCTTTGTTTACTGTTTATTCCGAATTAATTTTTGAGGTTAGAAATTTTGAATTTTAACACCATTCCGGAATTAACCTACGAACCAATCAACTTCACGTTCTCGAAGCTTCACAATATGCGTGTGCGAAGTTGATGATTTTCGGAAAAGTCGCACAACTTACTAAAATAAAAAATACTACTAAATACTACAAAAGACTACTAAAATAAAAAATCTGAAGTAGTTCCATTCAATTATACGACTATTATAAAGCAATTATTAAATAAATTTTTTATTTTTAATATTAATATTGATAATCATGAATTTTTTTAAGAAAATTCAGTATATTAATGATAATCCAAAAGGCGAAGAAATTTTAGTGTATAAATATAAAAAGAAGAAATCGAATGAAATCGAAGCTTTATTCGTAAAAATTGAATAATAAGATTGTGATTGTGAAAAGGTGATAAAATGATTGAGTTAATCTGTTTTTTTTACTATTACAAAGCTTCCTCTAGGAGGAAGAAAACTGAAAAAAGATGAAATAAAATGTTGGAAAAGGCCGAAAAATAGATGGATTGCTGGAATACGTTGCTAGAAATAGAAAGCTTTAAAATTCTCTCGACGGCCAATAAAGAAAGCGAAGTCCGCCCAAAGGCTAGATATTTTTTGCAAGAGGCACGCGTCGGCGTAGGGTCGCGCTTTGTCGTTTCCCCGAAGCAGCAGCAACAGCAGCAGCAGCAGCGAGTCGCTCCTAAAAATATCAGCGCGCGCCTCGGATGCATCCTCCAGCGCGCGGTGCAAGCCGCAAGCGGCCGCGC
Source organism: Sycophila sp. Sp_5 (assembly GCA_018906775.1). Lineage (NCBI taxonomy): Eukaryota > Metazoa > Arthropoda > Insecta > Hymenoptera > Eurytomidae > Sycophila > Sycophila sp. Sp_5. The sequence continues at coordinate 595,676 of JACCID010000082.1, forward strand.
GTAAATATACTGAGGAGCTTGCAGGCTACCGGTCAGTCAGTTGCAAGCCGTCGCTCTCCCTCCCGGCCCCGCGTTATCCGCTCTCGCCGCGCCACGATAAATTCATCCGACGAGCGGCCCTCGACCCCCGCCTTCGCATTAGGACGCTGCCACTGTCACTTTCGCCCTCCTGCTGCATCATGCTCGCCGCCAGGCACAGGTAAACTTCAACTTTTTTATTTTACTCCAAACATTTTTATGCTCTAGAGAAAATTTATCCCAAGGAAATTTAAAAAAAAATTATTTATTTACGAATAAATTATCTTTCCAAATGAGAAATCAACCTTATCCACACGTACATAATAAAAAAATTCCTTTCCTTGAAAGCACAACTAAGTTTCGGACTTTGTAATGCAGGCATCAGGCGCACTGAGAAATTCCTTAACGGTTCTAAAATAACGTTGATTTGTTTTAATATTTCTAACACTTTTTATAATATTTATAGAATATCTATAAAGTAGTATAGTCAGCACTACTTTATTTTGCCGAACAATTTTGGAGATTAAAATATTTTGAAAATTTATCTTCGAGATAACAAATTCTGAAGGTAATTAACTAAAGGGTAATACTTCTTAATACTGAATTTACTTATTTAATTAATATCAAAGTTATTCTGCATTGTCAAATTATCTTACGCTTAATTACTATTAGTGTTCCCTTTGTTTCTGAAAACTCCAAGTATTACTTGGTAACATATAAGTAATTAACTCAAAAGGGTAATGGAGAATCTTGCGATGAAACAAAAAATTATTTCTTTTATGCCGCAGCATGTGTTGCTACATTAATTTAGCAGAATGAAGGTTTTCCAGAAAATGAAATTTATTACTACTAAAGAAATGAGTACGCCGTTATTTCCGACCGAGTCATTTTCATCAGACCTTGTCAAATTTATGGTCACATTTGCTATACCCCATATGGCAGCCGATCTTACATTTAAGACTTCAGAAAGAAAATGTAATGATCATTTTTTAGGGATCTGTATTTTTATTTCCCACTTTACGGCTTTTTCAAATAGTGCTAAATTTTATAATAAAAACAGTTCATTTCAGGATAAATGTAGATTTTGAGAAAAAAAAATCTATTTTACAAAATTCGTATAGTATCCAAAAAGATATGTCATATTTGAAATTTATTGAAGCAGAAAAATTGACAAAATAAATCCCATGGAAGGTAAACGACGTTACTTGTACATAGGCTGGCACATCTTAAAAACTAAATAATAAACATTGTATCACAAGGTTTAACAACAAAATTTATATATTTCATTTGTGAATTAATTTGTCTAGAAACAATATAGTTGGGAAACTATTAAACATCTTAAATGTAAATAAATTTTACTATAAAAATGGTAATTTTTCCAAAATTTGTCTGTCCCCATATTATAAAATTTATGATAAATTTTAGCCTTTAATTTTTTTCAGTGTAATGTTTAAAGAAAACTATTTTTATTTGTTATCTATAATATTTTAGTTTGCAATTATACCGCGTAAAAAGATTTAATTATTAATCAATTTAATGATAAATCTAATCAGCTCTAAGTTGAAAAGTACTCAATATGTATGCCAAACTTGAGGCATTTCTGTAGTGTAATATACATATTTTCCTCATCGGTATGCTTTTGTTTCTTGTTTTTGTTTTGACAACTGATTGTACTTTTATTTTTATTTAAAATTAATTAGATTAACAGATAAGTTATCAATTAAATCGTTAAATAAAACATCATGATTCATTTGTTTACGAAACACAAGACAAACCTTCGAAGAAAGCAAAGCAAAGTTTTAATCATCATGTTGAAGTAACGGTAAAGGCAGTAGCTTTGACAATAGATGTCGATAATTCCAAGGAAAAATGCTTGATAACATTGCATTACGATTATCATAATTTATGGGCAATTGTTTTGCTCTGCGATATACTTGTTAAGTCCAAACGAGAGGCAGACAGCGACTAAAAGAAATTCGATAAGAATTCCTCGGTATAGATATAAATGTAAAAGTTCACTGACTCACGTTTTTGTGAATCTTGATCTTGAGTTCAGATGAGAAGAGTCACACTCTGCGCCCTCATTCAAAAATAAACAAAATTCAATTGTAAATAGTGCATCTTAATGATTTGATTTACAATTAAAAATAGGCGCAATTTGGTAAATAAAATTTTTATTAAAATACCAAATTAAAATGTTGACCCTCATTTATATATATGTATTACCGATTGACGGAAAAATGTGTTTTCCATCGAATTTTGAAAAGCTGCAAACATTTAATTTATAGAAATAATAACAAATAAATAAATATATGCATTTTTTTAAATTTCTTAAAATTTCTACATTGAAAAACTTTTGCTTCGTTCAAAAAACGTTTTATCTACAAACACAAAGCAATACAATTACACGTTTATCTACTAAAGTATAAACTTTACAACTATGTTTTATTTTGTTGTATTTTTTTTTTTAGGAAGCCTCGAGCATAAATTTGCACTTTTCATTCATAAAACTTATCGCGTCACGGCTTTAATATATCATGTCGTTTAAGTGTTACAAGATACGAAAAAAATTAAGTTTGCCATTATTTATAAAAACATTGCGATAAAAGATGAATAATACGAAACGATAATAGCCAAGACGTCGATCTAAGAAAAATGTAATAATCCACTAGTAATAAATATTAACGGCTTGGTGCATTTTGCAAAAACATTCACTAAATTATTGTGAATCTCCAAAATTTGACGAACAATAAAATTGCATTTTACTATGAGTCATAAAAAATCCCTTCCAATTTTTAGACACGTAGCTTCTTCAAATCAAATTTATTGTTATCATTTATTAAATTATTTTAATTTATCATTGAAATTATTTGTTTCATTGTGTGAATTCATTCACTTTATCTGGATAAATTTTTTAATCATCTAATTTGCTTACTAATTTTTAACAAAAAAAATTTATCGAACAAAATCAAACAAAATTTGCTAAAATTTCAGGCTAACATTTATAGAGAAATATTTATGTTTTCTACATAGTAATCATGGATCAAATAATATGCATTTTTTTTTTTTTTCAAAAAATAATTTTTTCCTCGGAAAATAATTAATAAAATAATTTAAAAATTTTATGAAGTATATACATATATAGTTTATATATATTTTTTCAATATACCTTTCCGTGTACAACAAAAAAATGATGATAGCTAATTCAAAATTTCGTATGGGAAATGATAGAAAATTTTATGTTCCTTCAAATGCAATTACTTGCAGTTTACTATATCGACTCTACAGTACAAAAGAAAAACGCGTAAAGCTGCTTTAAAAAAATTGAAAACCCGCGAAAAGAAAAAAGTAATATTGAAACCAAAAATGGATACTTTTACTGAAAATGCACAAAAAAAAAAAAAAAAAAAAAAAAACAAAATAAGCAAAACCTCGTTAAAACTGTTCAGTAAATCATGAGTTATAGAATAATACACACACACATGCAACCGTAAAGACATATTTCCAAAATGTCGTAAAATGAGCCAAAACAAACGAAAAGAAACTTCTAAAATGTTTTTAGAAAAACTTTTTTTACTATTACAAAGCTTCCTCTACGAGGAAGCAAAATGTAAAGTAATTATTTGTCAAATTTGAAGATCCATTAATAAATAATAACTTGACATTAAAAAGGTACTAAGGAACTTGATTTGAAAGAAAGTTAAGTTTTGAAGTATACTGTAGAAGAATTTCCAAGTTTAAACGTTGCTCTTCGCTTAGAACCATAAAGTGTCTTTTAAAAAGAAGCATACCGTACACTGAAAAAATAATAGGATAAATTTTACTACACTGAGAACAATGTTGTGGAAAAATACTATCCAGTCTGGAAGCGGAGCCATAGACTGCATTTAAATAAATCTTTTATAACAATAAAAAATGAAAAGAGCTTGCGTTATTTTATGTGTTGTATAGCAAATTGACCGAAAGTATAGTGTTTTATGCACTGAATGTTAAAAATCAAGAAGCAAGTCTAAGGTTACGAACGACGATTTTATTTTCGTTGAAAACAATGTGCAAGACATTTCGTTATATAAATTTTATTAAATAAGCCTTACAAACATTTTATAAATGCGTTATCAAACTTTTTCACACGGGGCAACTTACAGATTTAAAAGAAACTTGTAAATAAGTTGGTAGAGTATTTTATTTAAAGTTTTGAAGGCTTTCCAAGCTTAAAGGTTGATGTGAAAAAGTGAAGCTTATTGAGACAGTAACCGGACGGAAGCTCGTCGCTGCGCGAATTAGCAAACAAAGGGCCTCGCGCTCCGGAAAAAAAACGAAGTAAAGAGGCGGCGATGGGGCGAGAGCGGCCGGATCCTGCATCCTGGATCGGAGAGGAGATCCTCGGAGTAACGTTACATACGGGATTTAAACGACTAGCGTTAAGACGAGCTTCAATTTCCCTTTATTCGGAGCACGCCCGCTTCTCAATTCCGCGCCAGATAGAATGCGCCCCCATCGCGACCTCCGATTTTTCGCCCTTCGACTTCTTTTTCTTTTCAGGATCGCTTTTCGCACTTGTCGCTTTTTCTGCCCAAGGATTACGTCGGAGGCCTAATCCCGCCCGAACGACGCTGCCTTTTTTTCTTTATTAGTCGAACGCTCGTTTACCCGCTCTTTGCACCTGCTGCGCCGCTTCTTCTGTCCTTTACTTTATCCCTTTCTTTGGACTTCGCTTCAACCAAATGACAAATGTAATTACCTTTTTCATTCCTTACGCGGAGAGAAATTTCCAATAAAAATTAACGTTATTTTCACGGTAATGCCGGATTTCTTTGTATTTTTCTATTAAAATCGCAGTAAAGATACTATTTTTTTTACAAAATGTACCTCAAAATAATGCTTATAGATACTCGGAGAAAAATTTTGCTTTAAAAGATAAGTCAATTGCGCTTAATTGGTTATTTTTAAAAAAAATTAAAACTGATAATCCAATACTGCTGAAAGTTTGTTGTATAATTATGATAAAAAAAAATTCTCTTAAAACATGTTAGAAATTCGTGTTTCTGAATCATTTTATGATATTTTTTCACAATATCTGTATGGATTTTTTATGAATTATCGGAATTTCTTTTTCATACATAGAAAAGTATAACTTTTGAAAAAATTTATGGTTACGAGCACTGTGCAGAAGTATACCCGATAAAATTTTTAAACGATTTTGTGCAATAGTTTTTAAGCGACAAAATATAGGTGAAATTTTTGTTTAATAATTATAATAATAATTGAAAATGAACATTTATACATTTTGTTGAAAAAATGTTTGAAGTAAAGTATTGCACAAAATGGTTGATATAATTCATAGAGCTGTTTAATTTAAAAAGAAAAGAAGAACCGAAGCGTCATTAGCAATTGGAATTAGACCCGAAGACGTGTCAGCACCCCTTGAATTATCTCTTGACCATTGCTAAAGAAGCCCAAGACGAAGAAAGAAAAAAATAAAGAAAAAAAACGTTAATATTGTAATACCGCACGACTCCGGTAGGGCGAATAAATGGAGAAAGAAATAGTGAAAGGAGCTTCTAATAGCCGGATGAGGACAGAAGCCATGCTCGCGCATGAATAAGGTCGGTATAGGTGTGCACCCTCTTTAAAATTTGAATTCTCCGTCAGGGCGTAGCGCACGTGCTATCTGGGTCCGTTGGCTTTTTTTCACCGATTTTCACCGAACTCCTCGAGCTTCCGTGGGAGGAAGAGGGCTAAAGAGAGAGAGAGAGAGAGACAGACGTTACCCTTGCAGGGCCGGATGTGTGCGGCGGCACAGGAAGCGTTAAGGCGTCAAGGGGAAAAAAGTTAGGAGATGAGATAATTAGACCACTCGCATGCACATTGATTTTTCACATTTTAAATGCATTGAAAGAAATGTTTCGGAAAATTGTACTTACTATTATTCTAGTAAAAAACACTATCCAATCTGAGAGCAGAGACACAGACTGCACTTAGTGAAAAAATTACCATTCCGTATTATAAATTATACTAAAATTCTAGTAAAATTCTAGTAGAATTCTTTTATTTGTTACCTTTTACAGCAAATCAAAAAACACGTTTTTTTTCATTGGATTCAAAATAAATAATGGAATGAGAAAAAATTCGCCTTTATAATACAGTACCGCTCAAAAATTTAGGAACGCTAATGTAATTTTTTAGTTTCACAGAAAGTAGAATATCTCAGAAAATATTGATCGGAGAAAAATTTTTGACATCGTATTTTAAAGGTCTTTTCAAGAGCTTAAAAACAGTACATTTAAACCATTAAAAATTTTCTTTTTTGTTATTGATAAGTGTATTAGAAAAATGAAAAAATTTGAATTTTTTAAGATTTACTTTATTATTGGCCATTTTTTAGGAAATGTCAGAAATGAATTTTACTATACAGATTTGGAAAGTACTCGTAAAAACCTTCAATTTTAATATTTTTTAAAATTTTGTGTGATTTTTCTTTCTGGAAGGAATACATGTTTAAATTTAGCGCAGTAATAATTTTAATACAGTACCGCTCAAAAATTTAGGAACGCTAATGTAATTTTTTAGTTTCACAGAAAGTAGAATATCTCAGAAAATATTGATCGGAGAAATATTTCTGAAATCAATATTTTCTGAGATATTCTACTTTCTGTGAAACTAAAAAATTACATTAGCGTTCCTAAGTTTTTGAGCGGTACTGTAAGTTAGGAAAAGTAATTAATTTTAGTAAATTTTTTTCTTTTATTTATTTATTTAACCATCGATTTAGTATCATGTTGCCAAAATAAGCCGACAGAGGATAATTTCCTGTTTGTTGTTGCATCAAAGTGGATTAAAGTACACTAAACGCTTGATCCCAAAGACGTTTTGCATTAAACAAGCTTTCTTGTTAAAAATATTTATAAATATATTTTGCGTAATTTTTTTTCAAATAACATCAATATTATTGCTGAAGTCATAAAATAAAAATGATGAATGATTCAAATGTAAACAAACGAAAGACAAATTTTTAATTATAAACAAGTTTTATAGCACTCTAACCTCAAAATGGCTACTTTAATACCAAATTTCGGCTCTCGTGCTATAAAATATCGTATGAGACTAGTGCGGAAGTGATTATTTAAGTTGTGCGACTTTTCACCCTCGCTTCGCTCGGGCGCAAAACATCACACGCCTTAGATAATCATCGTCCGCACCAGTGTCATAATATACTATAACAGTTTAATGTGAAATGTGTATACAATATATGTCCCTATATTATATAGTTATAAGGTCAAAACCAAAGATTATCACCCTCCTCCCCCCTCCTCCCCGCTCCTCCCCGCTCCTCCACCCCTCCTCATTCAACATTTCCTCTCCTCATTTTTTTCATTAATTTATGTTATATTTATCATTTTAATGATATTTTTTTATATATTTAAAAAATATTCCTGCTCCTCTTTAACTATCCTCCCCCTCCTCCCCCCTCCTCCCCGCTCCTCCCCCCTCCTCCCCCCTCCACAGTGATATTCCTCAACCCCTCCTCAGGAACATCCTCAATATTGAACCCCTCCTCAACCCCTCCTCAATATTAAAATAATTATGAAAAATAGGTATACTGCGACAAAATTTTAAATGTATGTTATTAAAGAAAAATAAAATAATTTCGGAAAATGATATCGAATTTAAATTTTGGCTTTTAAATGTTGCCAATGGCAATTTTTTATCAAACTATGATCGATAAAGTAAAGTAACAAAAATCCCAAAATCAATTATACAAACGAAAATATTATAGATGAAATTTTTGGATACTTAAAGATATGAAAAATCGACATTTTTATGAAAGTGTAATTTTAACTTCAAAATCGTATAACGATACAGTCTACGAAATATTTAATCATTGACATAGCAGAAAACGATAATAATGAGCATTTAGTAAATAAAATTAAAAAATGACGCAATTATCGAGTTGCTGAAAATTTTAAATTGAAATAATAGTTTTAAAATAAAATAATAGTTATAAAAAATTATCTTCTGGAATTTGACTGAAAAAATAAATCTATTCAATAATATCGCTAAATCAATTGGGTAAATGATGTTTCATATCGTATACAGGTAAAAAAATGAGAAAAATGCAACAATATTTTCTAGAATTCGCCTGTATCGCAAAATGGGGGGTGGACGAGCGGAGCGAGTAGGCCTCCCCCCCCTAGTATATATATATATAATAATCCTACATTTAATATAGCCTCTAAAATAAAATCATATTTTATTTGTAGAACGGCGAAAACGTTGAATCGTTTATTGCTGAGAAAAGAGCTAAGTCAAAAAGCTCAATTCAGCCATGCATCATATGCATACGCTCGGAGTCGAAAATTCATATATTTAAAAAATATTCCTGCTCCTCTTTAACTATCCTCCCCCCTCCTCCCCCCTCCTCAGTGATATTCCTCAACCCCTCCTCAGGAACATCCTCATTATTGAACCCCTTCTCAGCCCCTCCTCAATTTGTATGAAAATGTAATTTTAGCTTCAAAAAATGTGGATAAAAAATTTACAATAAATTTCTTAATCGTATAGCGATACCGTCTACGGTATATTGAATCATTGACATAGCAAAAAAAGATAATATTGAAAATAAAATCAATTATATCGCTAAAGCAAATGGCTAAATGAAGTTTTGTATCGTATATACAGGTATAGAAAAGGTGAAAATTATTTTCTAGAAATCGACTGAAAAATAAATAAATTCAATGATATCGGTAAAGTAAAAGAGTAGATTAATGGGAAAAAAGTGACAATTGAAAAATGTCTCAAAAAGTAAACAGATTTAATTGTATCGCTAAAGCAAAGGTGTATAAACAAAGGGGAAAAAATAAAAAATAGGAGGTTTGAATAACATAATAATAAAAATTATAAAGACATTTTAAATGCTGTAGAAAAATGTTTAATGGATTTATCTGTTTATAATGAAATATTTGGAGCAAAAGAAGTTCTTGCATCAAGAGATTTTCGACATATGTTACTAATTGTTCCATCTGGGAATCGAATTACTGAGAGTTATTGGGAATTATAAAAAATAGGTATACTGCGAAAAAAATTTAAATGTATGTTATTAAAGAAAAATAAAATAATTTCGGAAAATGATATCGAATTTAAATTTTGGCTTTTAAATGTAGCCAATGGCAATTTTTTATCAAACTATGATCGATAAAGTAAAGTAACAAAAATCCCAAAATCAATTATACAAACGAAAATATTATAGATGAAATTTTTGGATACTTAAAGATATGAAAAATGGACATTTTTATGAAAGTGCAATTTTAACTTCAAAATCGTATAACGATACAGTCTATGAAATATTTAATCATTGACATAGCAGAAAACGATAATAATGAGCATTTAGTAAATAAAATTAAAAAATAACGCAATTATCGTGTTGCTGAAAATTTTAAATTGAAATAATAGTTTTAAAATAAAATAATGGTTATAAAAAACTGTCTTCTGGGATTTGACTGAAAAAATAAATCTATTCAATAATATCGCTAAATCAATTGGGTAAATGAAGTTTCATATCGTATACAGGTAAAAAATGAGAAAAATGCAACAATTATTTCCTAGGAATTCGCTTGTATCAAAAATGGGTGGGTGGACGAGCGGAGCGAGTAGGGTGGGACCCCCTAGTATATATATATTTAATAAAATTATATTATAATAATTTGATATTATATATATATATATATATATATATATATATATAATATCAAATTTATTATAATATAATTTTATTAAATATATATCCACCTTCCTGTTTCTATAGAATCTGAGGAATTTAAAAAATAGAAGACTTCTCTGTCTATTTCCAATAAGCATAGACAGGACATGTACGGAAAATCGTCAGATTCCCAAAATAACCCCATCCACAGATTTCCGGTTGCGTTCCAAAATATATTCTCAGATTTTTAAAAATGAGAAACCTTTAATAGCTCAGACAAAAAATTTATTATATTTATCTAATACAATATAAATAAGCTTTAGTACAACGGTTAATTCAAACGATCTGTTTAGCTAAACAGGCTAAAGTTGCAGGCGCCGAAGAAGGTTAAAAAATGCTTGAGGAAATAAGGGAATAAAGGGGCGCGGATAACTTTTTCCAAGCGCGTTTTTTTTTTTCAACTCTCAGCTCACGGTGAATGAGGGGAATGCGCAGCAGAGTAAAGCTGCACGCGTGCGGGCTTTATTTTTAAAAGTCGACTCTGGAGGGATGATCAACGAGGGACCGCTCGAGGCACTCCTTCGGTGCAACTTTAAATTAGCCGTGGCAGAGATTCGCGCCTGCAAGAACCTGGGGTAGATCCCAATCGCGGAGTCACCATCGAGCCGAGCCTCGATATTTCGATTCCCGTAACGCCAAGCCTCCTCGCCGGCTTTTAACTGACTTTTTCTGGCCTGGGGCTTCTTTTTTGCGGCCTTTCCCACAAAGAGGGAGACTTCAAAAAGCATGCACTGATTTCGCCGATAGCGCTTTGCGCATCAGTTCTTGAGAAAAAACAAAGCGCTAAGGAACCTTACTCGCCACTCTGACAGATTTATTCTAATCTTCGAGAGATCTTATTTTTTAATCTACATTCTTCCTCTTTTGTATAATAAGTGAAAAAACAATTATATAAGGACAACAAAAACGTTGTTTATCAATTTCAAGCGTGCGTATTGGTATGTACACGTTTCATTCTAACCAAATCTATATTTCTTCTCTTTTTACTTTTTAAGATGTTACGCTCTACATTTTACTTATTGAAAAAGTAAAATTATTCACTTATACAGTAAGTGTACTATTTTACCTCATATAATAACTGAATGTTATTTTATTCCACATGAAAGGCTTTTGACACACCCAATAAATGCATATTCTCTTAAAATAAGTGAATTTTCACTTATTCGACTTTACAGTGTAGATTTAATTGTGAAATTGGAAGTTAATTTAACTTTCCAAATTTTCAGCAGAATCTACCAAATCTACTTTTCGGTAAAGTAATATCTGCTTTAAACCGATTTTCCGCATAGTAAGATCTACTTTAAGAAATGTTAATTATACCGATTTTGCATTATTTTGACTTTTTCCTAGTCAGAACAGTAAGAGCTACTTTTTTTTTCAAAAATCATTTGGTATGCGAAAGACTATTTTAATGGTCTTAACTGCAACAAAAGAAATTAATGAGATCAAGAGGCGCGGTAGCGCCTCGAGGCAAGTCTGAGTTTTCAAACGACGAGCGCTCGAGGTCGCACCGCTACCTCTATATACGTTGATATTGACATTTTTCCCTGTACATCATTTTTGTTGTTACATTTATACATGTTAAAGTTTACAGCGCGCAGTTGTAAAGATACCAAGACAATGAGTAAAGGCATTAACGATGAAGAAAAAAAAGGTAAGGTAACGACCGCAAGATAAGTTGATAAAGCCGATATTCACACGCACCGTAATTACCAAAGCTACAATGCTAAGAATTAGTTTCGCCTGCAACGGATTACTTAAATATATTCGATGCACCATTCAGTAATTACTGCGAGTAGTGTATTTAACCCATGCCATTAATATTATATTTTGCAAATTATTAAGCCTTTCATCCAATATTTATTATTCTTGCAGTTTTAATAACGCGTTTCTTACTTTAAATCGTTCGCATCGGTCAGAAAACTGTAATTATTATCTTACGTAAAAAAAGGTTTGCATTCCTTTAGATTATATAGTACATGAGAATACATGCAAAGATTATTAAATTTAATGAAAATTCCAATGTAATACCACCATTAAAATTCAATTTTTTTCTAAATACTTCTAGTTTGTTAAGTTTAAAGTGCAGCCTCTCTTTTACTATATTTCTCCAGTCCATGACCAGTTCTCTGGTGGAATATAAACCCACTAAGATGACCAGCTGGCTAACGGTTCTCTAACGACATTGCCCTATTTATGCTAAGGCTTATTAAGGAACGGTTGACCAGCGTTTGCCATCGACTGCTGTCGAGTTGACATGAACATGACCCTACTGAAGTTGTAAACATAACCTCAAATTTCAATTGAAATACGATTTAACTGTGGATTTACAAAATTAAATACACAATTTTGGATAGCTACTGGTTTGTAATTGACCAAAGACTGATGGAACAGTTGGCTGCTAACTTCACAAGTTCGTATAACTATACCTTGACGAGAAAAGTTTTTCGTCCTTTTCGTCTGCTAGATTATGGCGCGAGATTTGAATGTTTAATTGTCATTGAGACCACCTTAAAGAAAGAATTGATTAAAATTTCTTGATGCTGATCGGGATATAATGTTGAAAAGTTTGAAAAACAATAAGCTAACTTCCTGCTTGCCGAAAATACTTGCTCTCGATCACCGCGGTGTATCCGGAAGAGTGAATAATGCACTAATTATAAACAAACACGGGTCGCTTGCGTGCGTCGCCCGAGCAAAAGGGGCTTCCTCGCCTTTTTTTCGGAAGCGCGCCGTGCACGCTTCTTGCATCCTTTGCATCTCTCTCTCACTCGCTCGAGCTCCCCGGTGACGCGTGCACTCGCGTGTAGGATTTCTCGCGCGCGCCGGGGAATACATTTCAAGGTTGCTGGTCGCGCTCAGGAAGCGACAGTTGCGCGCCCCGAGATTTCGCATATGTCCGAGGAAGCAGCATATGCGCGAGTCCATGAATATGCATTTCGAGATGTAAACGGGGGCCTGTAGCCCGCATTTTCGCGCCGTTGGACTGCCATTGCAAAACGAGCCGGTACGGACCCGACCGGGCCTCTGATATCGCCGCCGATAAACATCAGTCTGCATTGTAAGTCGCCGAGACCGTTCCACTTTTATTGTTGTTTTCGTTGTTCGGCCAATCACGCCGGAACTTCCGCTGGACTTTACGCTACTGGTCAAACTATAATCTGCCAGAATTTCTTAAAACGAAAATTTCACAATAGAGACAAAAAGGAAAGAACTTTCACTTGAATTTTTACTGAACTGCGATATTTTGTTATAAAAATGTTTATTATATTCGTAAAAGATTTGACTGTATATCCTATCTTTCTCTTAAAGAAGTGATGACTTCTAACCTAAAAATAAACCCGGAATAAACAGTAAAGAAAGGAAGGTGAGCGCGCTCAATTTTGCTCGTATCTTAAAAAAGTAATGATTTTTGAAGCATTTAAGTAATTCATCAATGTAATTGGTCGAAAAATTTAGGAACGCTTTTGACGCCAAAGTTCAATTCTTAAAGATTTGAGTTTTCCTCTAAACAATTTAATGAAACAAGTACTTATTGTATTAAACCTTTTTAACTGTAGTTTTTATTAATTAAATTTGTTGAAAAATTAAATATCGCTGCGATATTATTTTAACTAAAATATCGGAATATATTATTTAGAAGAACTGGTTAGAAAAAACAGCGTAAAGAGAACATTGAGCGCGCGAAGCGCGCTGGATTTTACTAGTGTTAAAAGGATGATGGTTTCCGATGCGAAGCACTCAATATAATAATGCGATTGATCGAAAAATTTAGCGCATTTTCTTTTGATGTCAAAATTTAAAAAGTTTTTCGTTTAAGATAATTTGATTTCAATTCTTAAAGATTCAAGTTTTCAATTAAGGGGGCCAGCCTGGGTTAAATTGAAAAAAATACACTTTTCAGTATAATAGCTATGAAGATTTTATGCATCACTTTTGAATCCTGGAACTTTTTACACTTTAAGTACTCGTATAATTGAAGGTATTTATTCACTATTAGGACCCAAAAAGTGGTCTTTATCTCTATTATTGTTTCATGAAAAATATCTTAAAGATTTATTTGTCCACTTACCATAGGTTTTTTCTAGTACGATGACTTATATGACACCAGACCAGGCTTAAATTACTTTTCATAACTTGCACCTCAGAAGTGACGGATTACTTTTCTGAAAAAAATAAGAAAAAAATTATTATATAGACATTTAAATGCAAAATATTAGGCTTAAAAATAATAATATTTTGCACAAATGAGAAAGTAAGGTTTTTTAGATTAGAAAAACAGCGTAAAATTTGTTTAGATTTTGCTAGTAAATATAAACAACTTGGTGTATCATTTTAATCGATTTTTATATTTTTTTACTTACTTTCAATAAAAAGCTCTTGTCACAGCCAAATTTACGTTTGCACATTTAATATTCGTAAATTAAAATTATTTCCATGTGGCCAGGTTCTCCACAAAAAACCTGAGAATGAACGTTAAAAAATCACGCGATGCGTACCCTGTTGTTGGCATACGAAAAAATTAACTACATTAAGTACAGCGAGAGCGAAATGAATAGGACAAAGCTCAATAATTGCAGCGTTCAATGGGAACAAGCACAAGGGAACACATGTCGCTTCAAGGTGGTTTCGCTGCTTGCTTCCACTAAGAAATCCTGCCGAGACTGTAAATATATGTCATTTGTGTTCAAAGCAATGCTCATACTCTCCAAAGAATGCCATAATTTTTTCAGTAGATTTTTATAAAACCAAAGTTTTTGTATTTGGTTTAGACTGGAAATAAATTACAAATTATTACAAATTATTACAATACATTACAAATTATTGAGAAGGAAATATAGTTTAGCATATTATTGCTAAAAATGTCAAGTTTCTTTTAAAAAAGGACTAGTTTTACTTAAGGGCTCCGACAGTCAATTAAAAATTTAAATTTCGCGCCATAAGATAACAGACGAAAAACAATTAATTTGCTTATTATAGCAAATATATCTCTTGATTTTTCGATATTTCATTTGTCGCGTCACACAATGTTACGCAAGCGCAACCTGTAGTTTTTAATTATAATTAGTAAATTGGAGAAAAATATTTCTTTTAAATAATATTTTATCCGGTGTTCCCGTAAATTGGAGAATTATATATCAGAATGAGATTTTCAAAAGAGAAAGTTCTTTTAATAGTATTTTATGAATGCCAACCTTTTGTTATGTATTGACGTCACTGCGTGTTTTCCTCAAAAGAGCTGCAACCGTCACTAAGCCACTAAAACCAACCATCACTGAGTCACTGAAAAAGATTTCATTATTTTAAGTTTTCCCTCTCTTAAGTAAGTCTAAGAAAACGGGGTAGCGAGCACTAAATCTTCGAGTTTCAGAGCACACTGAGCTTCACTGTTGTACGAGCATTATCAAGTCTGTATTCTTTAACAAGAATATATTTTACAGAGTTGAAGTAAATTTCTTTTCATTTCATTCATTCAGTAATTTACGTCCGAGCAAGACATTTCACATTTATACTCTCTATTAAAAGCAGATTAATTCTTTTTCTATTATGGCGCGAAATTTGAATTTTAAATTAAAAAATGTGAAAAAGTCAATACGAAAGATAAAAATAAACGATCCTTACTGCTTTATTTATCGATTTAATTGTCGCTTATCAATAGAGGACAGTAAATGCTTACATGACCTTGCACAACTTTTTTCGCGCTGGCGCTGCTTGCTTCTTATTATTCGTGTTTGGAACTGCAATAAAGTTCGCTTATAATGTCGTAAAAAGTAAATTTCTACGCCGTTCATTGATTCTTCGCGTATCCGCCTTTGCGAAATAAAACATCGTCCACGCAGCAGTGTTGAATATTTTGTGTTTAAAAAAAGAAGCAAACTTGAGTCGCTCGTGCAAACGAAGCCTTTAGTTGTCTTTATAGAGCTCTTTTGATGGCAGCGCGAATCGTTTTTTCATTATTGCTTTTACGATTTTTCATCAACTACCTTAGAAATTCGGAAAGCTCCATATTAACTGCAGGTGAGTTCGCATAGTTATGAGAATGCTTTGTAAATCCAGCTAAAAATTCAAATTATATTTGTAGCATATTTATTTATTATTTATTTGTTATTTATTAGAATTTTAACAAACCTCGGACAAATTATTGAATGATTGAACTTGCTTTCGTGTTCAAGTTTAAAATTGTATAATATTGACAAATAAGTATGAATTTTTTTCTAACCATCTGCTCAAATATACTTCGTTTAAAAACAATGTTGATAGACTATTAAAAAGTATAAAAATCACTTCCCACCGTAAATAAAATTACTTTTTGTGCTGTTTACAAAAAAAAAAGAAGCCTCTTTTTTTTATCGATTCTCTAGTAGTTTACTGATTTTTGGTTTAAAGATGAACGAAATAATTCTATCGTACCAACTGCATTGGCACAGGCTTTCTAATAGTGATAATGAATTCAAATACTCTTGAATTTTTAAATGATTTCAAAGATATGGTAAAAAATAAAGCTATTTACCAATTATTTATAACAAATAAACGTAAAAACATAAAGTTGCTATATAATGGAAAGTAATCGACAAAAATAATAAAGCAATATAAAATTTTCAAGTCGACTAATGGCGATGGATTCTAACATGAGTGCAAAAGTTGCAATTGCAGAATCATTCTATCAATTTTATGTACATACATAATTGAGATTTTTTTTATATAAACACGTGAGTGTGTAATTATTTAAAATTAGTATGGAAATGTTAATGCCAATATTTTCTGAAATATTTTAATGATATACGGCAGTGCAAATTGCATTATGCAGCTTCGCCCAAACTCTCAATCAAGTAGTGGTTCATAAAGGGACTAAAAGCACATGAGAATTTCCTTTATTCCCATAGCCACAGTGAACGCGCTTCGCGAGTAGTCCCACGATCGGGGACGAAAGATTTGCCAACGAGAACACGGCAGGTTCAGATTTAATGAGCTTGCATTTGAGCTGCATTATACGCACTAGTGCAGACCAATTCCGTTTTCAGGCTTCTTTTAATTATAGTGCATATTTTCATTCGTTTACTTATATAACTTATTAATATTTCCTTCTGAGTTGTAGAAATTTTAATTATTTAAAAGAATTTTCTTCTGATTTCCATTAGTTTTTTTTTAAATATTATTCCATAGTGAGTACATTAAGAAAATAATAAAAATTATTGCAACATTAAAGTAATTCTTTACCTCACTATAAAGATTTATATCGAAATTAATTTTTAAAAAAGGTCAGTTACTAATCAATTAAATTTGTTGCCTTAAAAAAAGCTGGATAAAAATTTTAATGAAATTTCATGAATGGTAGCGGTTAATTTTGAAGAGATTTATGCATTAGGTAATAGCACATTCCTAGCTGATGACTTTTTTTCGTTACAACATGCGCAAGTCACGATCGATGGATACTGTTGAAATGGAATAACTTGTAATGGTGGATTCATTACAAGGTGATACACGGAGAAAAATTCATAGTAAAATTTACCGAAATTGTAAATAAACAAATTTTATTTGCTTATTTAATTATAAATAAATCAGATACAAGTCAAGGCGTCAAGTAAATTATGCTTAGGAGAATACTGTCGATACACAGGTACAGTCCAGTCAGTAGAGGGATAAAAGGCCGAAATCGGACAAAGTCATATAGGCATTTTTATTTTTTATTTCGCTTCAGTTTGACTTAATTACCTCAGAAAAGTATAACTGAGCCTTCTGTGGCTTAATATCAAGCAATACTTTCAATTTTATCAATCATTCAATTACCGGCAGTATTACCTTAAATATTGAAGCAAATGTTACGTAAAATAAAAAACAGTATTAAAGTAAATTTACTAAAAAGTTTTCTCCGAGTAAAAGTATATATTTAGCGCAGAATTGCAGTTTTAATGTGCAAATGAAATGGCATCACGTACCAAGCATCGAATCCCGTATTCGTTTTGATAGTGCATAAGGAAGTCCCGCAATAAACACAACAGAGGGTCTACTCTCTTCTGCCTGCACTTATGTACACACGCACATGAATGGGTCAGCGACTGTAGTTGCAGTGTGAGTTGAATGTCCTCTTAATAAAATGATCAGTGGACCCGACCCGTATACCCACCGAGCGGAACATCGAAACAACTTGCATTGCGCCATTACTGTACAGCCTAGCTTAATAAATGTCGTGCACATCTCAATATATATATCGCACGAATTAATTAAAATATTAAGAGCGCCATTTACCGTGGCATGGCTGTAAAAGCGCGACATTCTCCATCTAAAGTTCAAGCGGAGAAAGTGAAACTGTTCATTGCCTGTGGATTTCACTGCCTAATCGACGAAAGTCAAGCTGCAATGCCTATTTCAAGCTCGCCCACGAGGCTCCGGGAATTTCCAATTCCAACTGGCACTTTTCTTCCGAACAAAGGCCACATTGTTTGTACAGCCAAGAAGCTATAATTTCCGCAGCCTATAAGCTTGTGCCTAGAAAAAAAACGAAAAGCACCGTCGCGCTTAATGAACAAGTTTCCATTTAAATGGGGCTAACATTAAAAATTTTGTAAATTCGTGTAGCAAGAAGAAGAAAAGCAGTGAAAAGAGTAGAATAAGCGCGGCGAGCGCAGCTCGTTGCAGTTGCAGTCGCGCCGAGCGCAGAGTAGTGGGGACCGAGCGGCACACAAGTTAACGGCACTGCTGAGTTAAAGGGATCTCGTTCTATCGCTAGTTTATCTCCGTTAGTCCAGTGCCTGACTCGCGGGCTCGCGGTGTCGCCAGCGAAAACCCAAGTCCATTTTCTTTTTTCTTCTTTTAAGTAGTACAGCTCGGTATTTCTTCCAAGTCCATCCGGGCCAATGGAGGCCTTCTCATTAATCTCAGGTAGTTGTTTCTTTTCCAATAATAGACTTGTTTATACTTGCACAATTTATTAAAACTACACGGAGAGAAATGTTATAGTAAAAATTACTATATTTCGTAGGAACAATGGGACATACTCGACCTATGAAGATTTTTACTATAAAACATACTAAAAATGTCTATGTACGTAGCATAAATTGCTAGGTACATAGGAATTTTTAGTATTTTTTATAGTAAAAATCGTCATAGGTCGAGTATATCTCACTGTTCCTACGGAATATAGTCATTTTTACTATAACGTTTCTCTCCGTTAGTCAATCCACGCTCAATGTTCTTTTTCCGATGTTTTTCTGCAGTATTTCATTTCCCAACGAATTTATTTAATAAAAACTACAGTTGAAGCGTCTTTAATATACAATGCTTATTTCATTAATTCATTCATTCGAAAATTTTTAATTTTTAAGAATAGTAACTTAAGATACGCCCCTAAATGTTTGTAGATCATATTCATAGAAAAAAGGCTTTTTAAGGGAGGATCATAGTAAAACTACTATAAATTCGTCGTTTTTGTAAATAAGTCGCATTTTTTTAAATAAATTACTTTAAAAATTGTATAACTCAATTTAAGTGAATTTAAATGAAGCTTTATCATATATATTATATACATATTTCTCTATCAAATGCATCAGTTTTTACTATGCGATAGCATTTTTTTCTATGTGAATTACAAAATTTACTGTAAATTGTATTGATGTATGAATGACCTATGAATACGCGACAGCACTTAATTATCTAATAATAATTAATTCGTTCGTTCATTTGAAACTTGGCACCAAGCTAAATAAACGGAGCTTACAAGAACAAAGTTGAATTATTTTTTCTACTAAATTAAATTCAATATTAAAATTTAAAATATCACATTGTATTATAAGTAATTTATCTTATGTCGAGCCAGACCAGCAAACCGGATACAGTAATGTGATAAATTACATGCAATCATTACTTATAATTTATTTTATATACTTGTTTTCTTTGGTTAAATAAATAAATAAATAAATGCTACTACATAGAATTAGAATTTTGATTAGAAGTGAGTATGTCTTTGCATTGCAATAACTTATAGTAATTTTTACTGCATCGTTTTAATAAAATTTATGATTTTTTTGCCCATTTAAAAAAAGCTTTCCTCTAGAGAAACCTTCACTCTACGATGCGCAGTGTCTTGGGCAAATTTGAAGAACTGAAAAAGAATTGAGAGATAAAAATGTGGAAGAGATTTAAAATTGAGCGGAGCAGCTGAGCGGCGAGCGCGTGCGCGTCGAGCGTTTGCTGCCCCCGAAAGCGTCTGACGGCAATACGGTATTCACCCCCTCGCGGCTAGTTTATCGATCTCCGAGATTCGCCATGACGCTCCGAGAGCTCCCCTAACCTAACGGCCAGACGCAGTCGCGAACGGCGACTGGCCGAGAACAGCCGGCCTTTAAACCTTTTCTAGTCATTTTTCTTATTTATTATTTATTCTAGATTTAGTACGCAATACCTTTTAGTTTAACAAAGCAACAAATACCTCAAAACAGTAAATTAGTAACTGTTCTGGATATTAACTTCGGAATTTTGCAACGATGAAAGACATCACAGTGTCGTGAGTATTTTTTATTGCATTAATATAAAGGGACAAGCTAGGGTTAAATGTAAAAAAATAAAAAATTATTTACGCATTAAAAATATGAAACCCTATACTTGATATTTACTACTTTAAGGCCCCTGCATACAAATCTATGTCATATTCGATGTATATATATTAAAGGAGAAAAGTCGGACCGACCTTTGCGCAGATGGTCTGTCCAAAAGAAATAACGGCAGGCTTCAAGAAAATGACTGTTTATATATTTTACTATGCAGATTGCGATAAAGCAATCTTACTCTCGTATGTGCATCCGTTTGTTAGAGAGTAAGCTCGCTTTATCGCAATCTGCGCAGTAAAATCTATAGCAGTCATTTTTTTGAAGCTTGCTGTTATTTCTTTTTGACAAACCATCTGCGCAAACATTCAAATTTATCTTAATGATGTAAACATAAGCTTTGATATTTTAGCTAGTTACATATATATAAATAAATATGCATTTAATTTAAAAACATAAATATACTCATAATTTCAAATATATTCTCAATTGAAATTATTCTAAACATTTTAAGTTTAATTGTTTATTTAAATGAGCACCGAGTTAAAATACAATATATATATGGGTATACCATTGACAACTATAATGAATTTCTCGTGCTTATTAATACTGTAAAGCTCTACCTATTTTTTAGTGAAACTAAATAGTAAAAAATACTAATAATGTTTGCTAAACTTTAAATCAACGTAAATGTTAAATTATGCATTAAAGTGCATGCACGTATCACTTTTACCTCCGAGGTAAAAATTTACGAGCCTTTTGTGATATTTTTTACGAGCTTAAATAGAAACACAAAGCAGATGTTCATGATCTGCACAGGTGCACGTGCATTTTACTGAAGACTTTATTCTGTTATTGATAATGAAGCGCGCGTGTTATCGTGGCACGAGCCAACTTTATGTTATCAGTTAGTGTTACTTTTTCTACACTTATTTGACATTGCGCACGTGTCGTTGGCAATTAATCTATTTATGCAATATTAAGTGAAATTTTATTTTCATTAGTGCAGTGATTAGTCATAATGACTTTATATTTCAACTACACCATGTTACATTGATCATAAATCTGCATCCGCGAAAAGTACACTGATAGAAAAGATTCTTTAACCCAAAGTCTTCGCGGCTTTAAAAAATAATTTTGTCATGGTATTTGAAATAAAGAAGTATGCATTAGCATTCAAGAAATATTTCTTAATAGTTAATGCACGATCATTTTTACTGACAAAAATACTGTGGATGGCTTAATAGTTAATGCACCGTTTTTTTACATCTAATACCTACGCCTTTGGACTATATTAAATGCGCACGGCTTTATATTAAAGACACTGGCTTTGGATCAAAGGATCTTTTCTATCAGTGTAGATAAAGAAACCAAGGATTTTAGAGTTGTTGCATTGAAAAAATTCTATTGGTTCAAAAAATACATACACTTGAATACGAGTGTCGAAAATAACGTGATAATGTTTTATAATCAAATTTAACAATAATTTTTTTTCCTGGTCTTTTCATTTACTTTTATTTGCTTTGTTGGTATATTCTGAAGTTATAGTTGAATAATAAAATATAAAGTTTTAGCAAAAAATCTTTATATTACTAGGTTTTTTTATGTTTTAATATACATGGAAAGAAAAAAAGTAATTTTTAGTAAAACTGTTTTTGCCGAAAATTTCAATAAAATCAATCCGGAGGTCTGATAGTCTCCTATAGTCAATATAGATGTTTATAAAAGAAGTCTTATGCAAAGCAGTCATTTTCAATGACATAACACCAGAAGTGGAAATAAATTGCGGAAGAGAGTCTAATGATGGAGGAAATTGAATAAAAAGAATATTTTATGGAGAGGTAGATACCGCGAACAAGACTCAACTCGACGCCACGTTGAAAAGAAGTCTCCATTCCCACGATAAACAAGTGCTCTATGTATCCGACCATCTGGAAGCGGAATCCGCAGGGATTGCATTCATCGATCCTCGCACTTTTCAGGCAACGACGATGCGCGCACGCGAGGTGTACACGATTACCGCACGGCCGCAGAGAACAGGAAGCGGAATGAAACTACCGTCAGGCGACAACTCGCCGGACTTCATTGTCTTCGTGCGAAATCGAGAGGAACACTCGCTTTACTCGCTTTACGCGGCAATGCCATTTTTTTTCATAGCGTAATCGCGTACTTTCCCAAACTCATAATAGCAAACTCACGCTTGCAAATTGCAAAGTTGCCTTTCCGAGTCGTGCATCGTATGCGTCATGACGCACGCCTCGGCCATCCAGTTTCCTGGTCGTTTGTCGTATCACAGATGCTTCTTCATCCGCAAGCAAAAGTATGTTAAACTATTAATAAAATTGCGATATCGAAAGCTAAGCCTCACAGAGAAAAAAATCATAGTAAAATTTATTCAAATAAAATTTACTTAAAAAGTTAAAAGTTAAAGAATAGTAAAATATAATATACTCGCGCAACAAAGCAGATAAGTAAAGTGTGCTTAATTATTTGTCAATATTTGAAAAATTCAAATAAAAGTGTCATCCATCATCAAAAAAATACCTTTTACAGCAAGTTATAAAAATTCAATGGTCAATTTTCAGGTTAGGTTGCCAATGTCTTTGAACTACGCTTATGATTCTTCAAATTTGCTATATTCAAAAACGTACTCTCTTAAATTTTAAGAGTGAGAATCACTCCAATAGATTCAATTCTGACTCCCAAAAAGAGTCCTTGACATTCCTTTGATTTTTGTCGTTTATAATATTTCAACGAAAATAATCAAATAAATAATTTTAATATTATTTTAACTCTATGCCAGCAAAGCATCTCTCTAACATAGAGTCAATTATCATTCTTAGGTAGAGCAAAACAAAAATAATTTTTAAAACTAAGTCCTAATCTTTCTTGGTGAACATATTCACTCTTGATAAAGTGTAACATCAATTGGACTTTGTTTTAAAAATGTTTTCTGTTTCTATGTAAGATTCTAATTTACTCTTAGGTGCAGCAATATTTATTTAAGATAAAGTTTGGATTGTTTTCCACTAGCGGAGTGAAGTTTTCACTTTCTCACGTAGATAGAATTTTCACTTTCACTCTAATTTTTATAATAAACCACTCAGTAGAGTGGTTTACTCTAAAAATGCCATACGGAATATTAAATAATTACAATCCGCATATAACGATTTTTACTTTATAGAACTTTCTGTAAATTTCACTTAAGTACACATTAAATTAGATTGAGTGAAATAAAGTTAAAAGTAATTCTATTGAAGTCATAATTTCACTCTAATTTTATAGTCAAATTGACTCCATTGATAGAGTGAAATAAAGTGATATTGTTAACTTTACGAGTGATTTCACTATAAGCTAAGAATAAACATGGTTAAGATGTTTCGACTTGCAAAATGATGCTTACGCAATATCAATTAACGCACACGTTTTTCATCAAAATTCAATTACTATACTTACTCTCCTCAATTGTACCCACTAGGTTCAATGGATCCTTAAATTTTTAAGGATCTATTCCATCTATCATTAAAAATTTAACTGAGACATTTCTGGTGTTGACCAGTGATTTCAAGTTTTGTTATAAATAATAATTGATATGTGCCTTACGGAATATTATTTTTTTAATATATTCTTTTCATAAACTTTTAAACTACATTGCGTATTGCGGACGCGATAAAATTTATATTTTAACATTGGTTGCCACATTGTCTTTTTAAATGATTTAAACAACATATAAGTTGAATAAACAATGTTTATAAACAGTATTTCTTTAATTACGAAAGACTAATTTTAGTAAGTTTCACATTACCCCGCCATCGTATTTGAAAAACTATACATTACAATACGATTTGGAGGTAAAGCACATATTTAGATTAAGCCACGATACCAAATACTGAGTGCCAGAGAAATCTTGCAAATATTCTCAGTATAGCTGATTTATATGTCGAAATCAGAAGAAAACTTCATTGGGTAGCAAATTTAGATAAGGACAGATACCCTTAGATAAAAACTGATTCAATAGAAATTGTATATCTTTTAAGATATTATTCTTTTGTACCATCCCCTCATAAATTTGATAAATTTAGCATACAAAAATAAAACTCACAAACAACAATAAATCTTTATCTGTATAGTATAGCTGAGAGTTATCTGACTTCCCATGTAATGATGATCGTACAATGTGTTTCCAGAGCTCGCCTTGCGATGGTAGATAAAAATCCGGACAGCCAAGAGGCAAAGATGAGAAGTGTGCGTAGACGTCTGAACTTTGGCGATGCGAAAGACGACAACCAGCCGACCGAGGCTGAATTGGAGCGGCGGTTCGAGGAACAGAGGGCTCGGCATCTGGACGAGGTGAGACAAAATCTCTTGTTAACGATTCGATTAACAGGCTAGTAGAAAATAAACCAACCAAACTATATACCAATGGCCTGCAAATCACTTTGACCAATATATACTGTCGCAATTGAGCAGCGGTTCATCAACGTTAGACATTGACTGCTCTTCGTGATAAATTTGAGGTTACCATATAACGACACATACTGCACATGTGCTTTTCAAACAAGTTAATTGTATGCATACTACACAGACACAGATTTTGTATACGATGCACCTTACAACTTAACCTCAAATTTCAATAAAAATACCCCAGTTTCAATTGTTTACTTACGAGAACAATTATAAATCATTTGGGCGTATTCTATATTTTATAAATTTTCTTAACAATTATTTTATGTTCGTCAAAGAAGCTAACGTTATTTTTTGCGTAATATTAAAATATTCTAATGTGACGTAACAAGCTAATACACAATAGGTGTACCTCAATTACATACAAAATTCTCTAATCTAATAAAATCGAATAAAATTAAGATTTATTTCTCCGCACATAACCGTTAGTGATGCCGACTATCCGCATATCCGAAAATTCGGATATCCGCGATTCAAATACATTTGAATCTCAGATTCACATGTTTTGGGTACTCTAAAGTATCTGGATCCTGCAGATCCAAGATCCGAATCCAACACATAAAAAATTCTGTACGTAGAAAGTCTGAATTGTATACGGATCCTGGGACTAATAAAAATAATAAATTAGTTAATTTAAAATTTAATTAAAATCAATTTTTTATTTGAAATGAGAGAAAACATATGAGGACTTGGATCTTTCATTTGTAGCATCCAGATTACGGAACTTCAAGATGTGAATGTTGCACCCGCAGATTCGAATCTTAGATCCGTAGGATTTGGAGCATTTGAATTTATCCGGATCTTGGATTCCGGGTATTTAAAATCTTATAGATTCGGATACAATTAGCATCACTAATAGTTACTGTAATAGTCCAAAACGGTACAAGTACTTATGTTTTTGGGATCTAAAGTAGATAAAAGAAGCTCCTTAAGGGAATTTATCAAAAATAAATGCGCAAAGTGCAAATGAATTTCATTGAAACCATTTTAAAAAATGACGATAAATTCGCTATATGATTTCAGAAAAAAGCAAAATGGAACTTCGATTTCAAGGCAGAGCGTCCGTTGGAAGGTCGATGGGAGTGGGAGCGGGTCCAGCAGCCGGGCGCCAATCGTAACGGCTCGATCACGCCTGGACACGCGGATGCGCCTGCCGATCGACCGCAAGGGGATGCAGTAAACCAGGCGCACTGAAATCTTCGTGCGATTTTTCCGAACGCCGAGGATATACCCGCACTGCCCAAAGCCGCGGTGCGATCACTGGAACCAGCGGCTCTACGTGCGCTACTCGAAAGAAAAAATATGGCCGGTACAGAAGATCGAAGATTCTTTAAGGCAAAAAGAGGCCTTTTTAAACGCGATTTTTTATCGACTTTTATTTCGAACCACTTTGTATAGGAATAATTTTTTACTTTGATACTACGATTGATATTAGTAAGAAAGAGGAACAGTTTAATACTTGGCTATGAATTGCGCGCTCTCGTGGCGCAACGAATTAGCACTTTTATGCTTTTATTATTTCAATGCGAGCCCTGGTAGGAACGTTCACCAACCATTCACCAGCAGTTGGCCATTTTTATAAAATTTGTTCCTCGAGTCTTTAGCCACTTGATTATTGACACGCTTAATTCTTCGCACTTTTCAGCTAGTCGTAAGCCAGTGGCTGGGGAAAATTTCACAAGGTTAAAAATACGTTTTATCGCAAAAAGCTGATGTGATATTATATTATACAATTGATTAAAAGTTAAAGTATATTCAAAATTGTATACGTAGTTTTGTAAATCAACAGTTAAATTATGTTGTTTCAATTGAAATTTAAGGTTATGTTTACAATTCCGGTATGGTTACGTTCGATTTCGTTTTGTAGCGCACATGCGCCGCAACTTGACATAAGTCGATGGCGAACGCTGCTCAGCCATTGGTCAACCGGTGGTTAATAACCCATAGCATGAATTGGTGAACGTCATCGATGAACCATTGGCCAGCAAGTCATCTTGGTTGGCGTATATTTCTACCAGGGAAGAAGAATATTTTTTAAATATATTGAAAACCCTGATTTGAAGAACTGATTGGTAACAAATTCTAGTCAATTGCAAAAATAATTGCTGACAATTTTGCGCGCAGCTGAAAATTTATTTGTTGGGCGAAGGCCTGTGATAATATTTTATGTAATTTTCTTTTGTAAGCATGGTTTTCTTAAAATGCAATAGTTTAGATGTATTTTAAATCCGTGAGATTCTTAGTGTAAATAAGATACAGATTGTATGTTATAATTTATCAAGTGCTAAATAAATCTTGATCTTATAACCTTATTTTTGATTCTACATTTAACTTTTACTATTTAAACCTTATAAGATTAAATATATAGTTATTCTAGTAGATGCTTGATCAAGTGGAGTGAAATAGAGTGAAAATTATTGGAATCAAAATTTCACTATATAATTTTATAGACAATTTAACTACTTTGATGGAGTGATTTTTTGACTCTGAAGTAGAGCCAAACGTCCCGACCAGTTGTGTCCCTATACAACCTGTAATCTACTCTACCTAAGAGTGAATTTCACCCTGGTGGAATCAGATTTGACTCAACTGGAATCTAATTTAGCTCCATAAGTGGTATAAATATGTTATTGGTTAGACGAATTCAATTTAGTTTCTATAAGTAAATGAGAGTTTTTATATAAATTACCTTAATAAACTGCATAAAATTTGAGACTATGTGTATTCAAGATTTTTCCAGCAGATAACGTTTACATTATTTTTAATAAATTAGTTTGTTAACCGTTTTTTAAAGTTGCTGCTATTGTAAACAAAGAATTTATTTGAGAATTAGGTCTCGTTTACCAGCCTACAATTATCTATAGTATATTTTTTACGCACCCACAAGTGCCAAAGAAGAAGAAGGAAAAGTTTTATATTGTTATATCGACACGAAAAAGAAAGTCTTTAAAAAAAAATCTGCAAAAAGTTCCTGCGTTTTTTGTCATTATTATTTTTCTTGATAACCTTTATAGTTTCCGAGGTATACTCTAACAATGTTGACACATTTTAAATTCAATTTTTAAAGCCTCTAAGTGGGCTTCAAGTACGCGGAGAGAAAAGTTGCAGTAAAAATTACTATAGTATTTTGTAAGGCAGCGACAGACTTTTACTAAATCTTTTACTAAAAACTTTTACCAAATCGACGATAAATTTGACTCTACTTTCTAGCAAGCCTTTTAATTTTTCGAACACGTTGCTGCATTAGAAAAACGGCTAGTAATTTTTACTAGAACTTTTCTCTCCGTGATAACTGCACGGTAGAGTATCTAAAATATGTGGAATAATTATTTGATTTTGTTGGAAAAAATAGAAGGCGACTGTTTCTCAAGGAACGAGAATACGAGAAAAGTGAATGCAATGAAAAAGCCATGGTCTTTTGATAAACTCAGGTTCAGTCTGAGGTTCAACCTCCATTAAAGCAGGAGAAAGAGTGTTGTGAAGGTGATAAAAGTTTACGGCTGAAAAAAGAATGGGTGTACGTGCCAGAGCCCTAACCTGCGGAGCTTAGGATAAAAAAGCGAGGACGACGTTATTCCTCGGACAAGTGAAAAAATGCGCAATCCCGACAATGGGGCATTCACGGCAGCATCCAACAAATTCTGCTTGTATACAGGTGCGCAATTGCTGAGAAATTGTAAAATCCCACGATCCTGGCCCTTTAGGGGGAGTCGCTTGGGAGGCTCGCGCGCAAAAACAAACGGCCAAGAATGGGCCCTCGCGGGGGCGAAATTAATCTCAGCACTGCTTAGTCTTTTTGTCGCAGACTCCCACCTGGCGCCTTCCCCCTTCTTTCTTCCTTCCCTTTCTCTCTCTCTCTCTCTCTCTCTCTCTCCTCTCCACCTTTGCCTCTTTTTTGCGCTTTCTTCCTTTATGCTTAGACCGCGGAGCCTGCGCTGGCGCGCGTCTTTGGAGAAATTGCACTTCCGTTCTGCGAATTCCCACGGAAGTGAGCACAATCGGCCACCAGCGACAAAGCCTTCTCTCACTCTTGCTTAAGGAGATTCGCCTTTTTTGCATCTCCGCGAGCCTCTCGGTTCTGTCGTGCTCCTTTTTCTTTTTCTTTTTCAAATGGCCAACAAGTACCGACTATTTTCTCGCATGCAGCTCCGAGCGCAAAACGGTACTGTGTTTACAAACAGAGCTTATCGCGCGGTGCAGCTCGTATAATACTTCCTTTTATCAACTTCAACTTTCTTTGCTCTGTAACGTATCATTGCTTTTTATAGTAGAAACACGTCCTAGAATAGCTATACCGTAACAGCGCTAGTGCAGCAACTATCCTATACCAAGGGAGGACGGAAACTCACCCAATTTCGGGCCGCTGCTGTACTAAAATATACGAAAATTTACAGAACTGCTACTAAAGTCTGCAGATGGCGCTAGTATCGTACCGCGCGTACCCGAATTTAGTAGGGCAGAGCTCCTAAAGCCTAGTGTGGTTGCCGTAGCCGATTTCGTATGGCGGCGGACTTGTTGTTAACGGCAGTCAGCCTAGAATTCTCTCCGTGTAGAGGAAAATAGTTATTTATGCATCGGGGGAATAAAATGGGTCATCATATTGTCTCGCTATAGCTCGGACATTAACTTCACCATCGAGAATAATCACCTACTACTCTCAAAGTGCATAAAACATTTTTTGTAAATTTACTTTATTTGACAAAAAATCAAAATGCCATGTGTGTCCGGAGAGTAAAGTAACTCTCCAAAGAGTAAAGTTTAAATGGACTAAAATGAGTCTAGACACAGGTTAATAAACTGGACTGTATAAATGATTATAATGCTGAAAAAATCATTTTTATCTTTCCTGTCTGAGAACGTAATTTTATGTTTTGATTAAAGACAACTTTTGCTTATTTATTAATATTAAACTCACTTGTATTTAAAAGTTTAATAATACTAGAGTTATAAAATTTGGTTCGATACTTGAAGGTAAATAGCTAATGAAGCAGTAGATTTCAATTAGCATAAAGAATTACGTGCCTCTCTAAATTTGAATCTGCGAACATTTATCTATGTTAATTTCACTTATTAATAAATAAAAAATATAAAAGAGCTATGTATTTTCTTTCTTTTTTGGTCACATAGGACCAGCACCAGGCCAACACTGGCTCATTCGACAATTTTTTCATGGGTTTTACTATTATTTAACTTAGTGTATAATTCATTCATTTCAATAAGTGAATGATTATGTGACTATTGACATTTCTTACGCGAACGACTTACAACGCAGCCAATAAGTAAATATTGGAATTAAATAAATGTATTTTTAGTGATTGAAATTTAAAAAGTGGCTAGAATAAAAAAAGTCTTTGGAGAACATACCTAGCTGTCGCGAATTTTTTATTTTTCTACCGAAATCGAATTGAAGAACTACTTCCGTTGGGCGTGAATTCCCACGGAAGTGGTAGAATCGCCGAGAGCGCGACAAAGGATTCGCACATATGCACCTTGCTCAGTAAGACTCGGTAATACGCTCGGTGGGCCGGCCGCTTCGTAGGCGTTCAAATGAACAACCAATGTTTTGACCTGCTGCACCCGATAGGCCCGGAGACGTAACCACCTTACAAAGACTCCACAAACCGCATCTCGTGCCGCAACCTGTAGCAATCATTCGGCAATTCCTTCTCGAGGCCCAGAAAGAAACTTTTAGTACTCTCTTAATGTCAACCAGTGAAAATTCACTACGAAATAGTGTATATGCACTATTCTGAATAGTGCAATCTATGCAACTCCGAAATAGTTAACATTAACTATTTGAAATAGTGAAAAAAAAGGATAGAAATAGTGTATATGCACTTTCAAAAATAGTGTAAATACACTGTTTTAATAGTGTTAGTACACTGTTTTAATAGTGTCAGTACACTGTTTTAATAGTGTAAATATACTGTTTTAATAGCGTAAATACACTGTTTTATCAAAAGGAAGGGGCAAAATACTAAATTAGAATAAACAGTATAACATATTTTTATTATAATATAATATAATTTTTTATGGCACATTTACTATACATAAAAAATATTTAGGAGTCTGATTCAATCTCAGAATACTTGTTAATTTGTTTAGAATTCATTTTTTTCCAAAATTCTGCAAATTAATGTGCAGGGAAGTCATAGTTGCTGAGGCAGTACTTGCTATTTCATAAATAAATGTTTCCATAAAACGAAACAAATTTTGGAATTTAACCGGATACTCTAAATTAAATACATAATAAATTTCGAACAACAGGTCAAATGTAGGAATTATATTTGTTTTGTCTTTCCTACTGCAAAATTTTTCATCACCTTGAATGAAGTAATTAATTTTCGACTCCGAGCGTATGCATATGATGTATGGCTGAATTGAGCTTTTGACTTAGCTCTTTTCTCAGCAATAAACGATTCAACGTTTTTCGCCGTTCTACACATAAATATGATTTTATTTTAGGGGCTATATTAAATGTAGGATTATTATATATATATATATATAATCACAAAATGGGGGGTGGACGAGCGGAGCGAGTAGGGGGGGACCCCCCCTAGTATATATCTCCCTATATTATATATGTTATAAGGTCAAAACCAAAGATTATCATCCGCCTCCCCCCTCCTCCCGCCCGCTTCCTCCACCCTCCTCATTCGACATTTCCTCTCCTCATTTTTTTTCATTAATTTATGTTTATATTTATGATATTTTTTCATATATTTAAAAATATTCCTGCTCCTCTTTAACTATCCTCCCCCCTCCTCCCCCCTCCTCAGTGATATTCCTCAACCCCTCCTCAGGAACATCCTCAATATTGAACCCCTCCTCAACCCCTCCTCAACCCCTCCTCAATATTAAAATAATTATGAAAAGTAGGTATACTGCGACAAAATTTTAAATGTATGTTATTAAAGAAAAATACAATAATTTCGGAAAATGATATCGAATTTAAATTTTGGCTTTTAAATGTAGCCAATGGCATTTTTTTATCAAACTATGATCGATAAAGTAAAGTAACAAAAATCCCAAAATCAATTATACAAACGAAAATATTATAGATGAAATTTTTGGATACTTAAAGATATGAAAAATGGACATTTTTATGAAAGTGTAATTTTAACTTCAAAATCGTATAACGATACAGTCTACGAAATATTTAATCATTGACATAGCAGAAAACGATAATAATGAGCATTTAGTAAATAAAATTAAAAAATGACGCAATTATCGAGTTGCTGAAAATTTTAAATTGAAATAATAGTTTTAAAATAAAATAATGGTTATAAAAAATTATCTTCTGGAATTTGACTGAAAAAATAAATCTATTCAATAATATCGCTAAATCAATTGGGTAAATGAAGTTTCATATCGTATACAGGTAAAAAATTGCGCCTGTATCGCAAAATGGGGGGTGGACGAGCGGAGCGAGTAGGGGGGTACCCCCCTAGTGTATATATATGTATGTATATATACAGGGTGTTCGAAATGTTCCGGACCCCCCACTTATAACATAAAGTAAGCATTTTGGAAAAAAATGTTAAATACAAAAGTTGTTAAGTTTTGAAGGTTGAACTAAATGATGACCTTGGATTTGTTATTGGTTATCATTTTCAAGGTCATTTAAAGGTCATCTTCAGTTTTTTAAATAGGGACCCCTATTTTTTATTTCAGATTCTAAAAGAGCACAAAATTTTACATCTGGATATGTACCCACGTTATGGCTCAAAATGACCTACAGAGGTCATTTAGTGGTTAAATGATTATTTAGTAGCAGAAAGCCAAGAAATCCCGATTATTAAGAACTTTGGGTGTATTTGACGAAAAGAAAAAAAAAATTTCGTACTTTAATACTAAAGTACATAATTTGATTTTCTAGGACGAACTTTATGGTCACTTTAAAATTGGCCTTCATTTTTAAGGTCATTTGAAAGTTATCTTCAGCTTATTAAAAAGGGACTCATTTTGTATTCCGGATTCTGGAGGAGCATTAAATTTTAGGTCTGGAGATATGTACAATATCCACGTCATGGCTCGAAATGATCTACATAGGACACTTGGGGGTTATTAATTTCAAAAGCAAAATAATCTAACCGTTTTACATGAACAGTTTTTATTGCAATAATTTTTTGCAAGGGTTACGAGTTTCTACGCATGATTCATAGCATTTTCAGGATCGTTACTTGTACCTTAGAAGATTTTGCTCACTATTCTTTTTAGGAATCAGTTCATTTATAATTGTTAATTAACAATTGTTTACTCCTATTTACTTTTCTGTTTTCAAGAGTTAAGTGAAGTTCTCTTACTTCGAAATTCAGATAATTGTATTAATTTTCAATAATTGTACTTTTAATTGTAGTGAAAAATGGCACATCTTACTGAACGAGAAAGAATATCTTTGTTGATGATGCGAGGGTGGGGTGATCAAGAGAGAGGTTACAAACAGGTACAGCGTTTATTCGATGAAACATTCAGAGTTGAAGAAAACAACCCTATTTCAAAAAGTACCGTAATTCGTACAATTAGACGTTTTGAAGAGACAGGTGGTATTAAAGATCGTCCTAAATCAGGTAGATCCAAATCATCGTCTAATGATGAAAAGAGCTTAGACGTAAAGTGACCATAAAGTTCGTCCTAGAAAATCAAATTATGTACTTTAGTATTAAAGTACGAAATTTTTTTTTTCTTTTCGTCAAATACACCCAAAGTTCTTAATAATCGGGATTTCTTGGCTTTCTGCTACTAAATAATCATTTAACCACTAAATGACCTCTGTAGGTCATTTTGAGCCATAACGTGGATACATATCCAGATGTAAAATTTTGTGCTCTTTCAGAATCTGAAATAAAAAATAGGGGTCCCTATTTAAAAAACTGAAGATGACCTTTAAATGACCTTGAAAATGATAACCAATAACAAATCCAAGGTCATCATTTAGTTCAACCTTCAAAACTTAACAACTTTTGTATTTAACATTTTTTTCCAAAATGCTTACTTTATGTTATAAGTGGGGGGTCCGGAACATTTCGAACACCCTGTATATATATATATACATAAAATTATTATATATAAAATTATTTAATATTAATAAATTTGTTATTTATTATTTTTCTTTGAGATTTTTCTTAACGTACTCTCTAAATTCCTTCCAGTGAAATTTTCACTGATTTTGCCAGTGCAAAAATTGTCACTGAAACATCAGCTACTATTCACTAATTTTTTCAGTGAAACAGTTTTCACTGAAACATTAGCGAATTTTTCACTAATTTTTTCAGTGAACCAGTTTTCACAGAAAAAAATGTGAAAAAAATGTTGGTGAATGTCAATTATGTACTTCTCTAAAATAAATGTGAAAACCACTATTGTTAAATGTCAATAGCGTACTTCACTAAGAAAATTGTATTTCAGATTGTTGGGACAAATAGTAAATACACATTTCACTACGTATTGTGTGAAAACCCGCGTAAAAATGATTCCTATGGGAAATATATTGGCAATATATTGATACGTTCTAGTACTAATATATTGCCAACATTTTTTTTGTTAAATAATTAGATTCAGGTTGAAACATTAGAATTATTAAACCTAACCTTCAAAATTTTGTCATATTTGGAATTTAGTCACTTAACAACAACAAATAAATAGCTCAGTTGTCTAAACGGTAGTCTAGCAAGCAGAAGTTCGTGGGTTCGAGTCCAGATAGAAGTACACTTTTTTTCTTTTATGAATTTTTTTTTTTAAATTTTGTAAAAAATGTGAAATTTTGAAAATATGAAATTAATATATTCAGATTTAGAGAGTCAATTCACTAATTCTGAGTGAATTTCATCTGCCTTTTCAGTGGATTTTTTCACTGAATTTCTAGTGAATTTAGTTTCACTAAGATGTCCAGTGACTATTCACTGATTTCCAGTGACCGAGTTATAGCTTGACGAATCACTGGAAGGAATTTAGAGAGTAGGTTCACTCAAAATTAAGTAAAGATCCATTTGGATTATTAAAATGTCTATGCTCTTCAAAAGCTACTCTCTATACAGTTAAGATGATTCACTATACAGTCGTAGTGAACATCTTTTGGAATTTAAACATTTTTAAGTTCCTCAAAAGCCACTATTTGAATAGCAAAAATTCACTGTAGACACAGTGAACACTTGGATTCTCATAACTTATAAGTTCCGAAAAAGTCCTTATTTAAATAGCGAAAAGTCACTAGATTGCACAGTCGACGTCGTTTGCATATTCAAAATTTCTAAGTTCCTCAAAAGTCACTTTTTAAATAGCGAAAATTCACTAAAGATACAGTGAACAAAGACAACTTTTTCAAATAGTAGACAGCCACTAACATTATAGTGAACGCATAAAACAATGTACTGATTCTGAAATAGTGAATATTCACTATGCGAAATAGTTGCTAGCATTTTTTTCTGAAATACACTATTCTAAATAGTGAATGATCACTGAATTATATTAGTGAAATATTGTTTTCACTAATTGTTAAGTGATAATTTCGCTATTTCATCAGTGAAAAATAGGTTCACTACCACGATCAGCGAAATTTTCACTGGTTGAACTTAAGAGAGTATTAAACCTTTCTAACTGTACTTTTTATTAACTAAATTAGTTGAAAAATTAAATATCGCTACGATATCATTTTAACTAAAAAATCAGAATGTATTATTTAGAAGAACTGATTAGAAAAAAACAGCGTAAAGAGAACATTGAACGCGCGAAGCGCGCTGGATTTTACTAGTTGTATTAAAATATTCATGTTAAAGGGGTTTATTAGAAATTCTTTCATCGACTCAATCGAAAGCTCATGAGTTATTATTTAATGATTAATCGCTTAATCAATTATCGTTTGATAAAACGCAGCTGAACAAAGTTAAAAAAAGATGTATGTTCCATTGATCTCTATCCATTGATCCAACGTAAACGCGATATTTATGAGATTGCGACATTAAATTAATTCATGCTTCGAGACTTTCTTCGAAAAACATGTATCATAAGTAAAAATTCTTAAATAATCTGTTACTTATTTAAAGGATTAGACATTAAAATTTAAGCGGCGAGTTTTGTTTTTATTTTTGATTGAATGAAAAGTGAAATTTTCAGTTATTTTGCTGATTAAATAATGACGCTTTACAAATTGCGAGATTTGACTACTCTCTAAAGTTGAATTAGTGGAAATTCCACTAATCTTTTTAATGATCAGATTTTCCACTAATCAATTAGTAAAACCCACTATCAATTAGTATAATTTTACTAATTTTAAAATAATTAGTAATAATTTCACTTATTTTAAAATAGTGAGCTGCTGATCATCTTTAACGGAAATAGTGAATATTCACTGAAAAACAGTTAGCGTTCATCAGTGTATGGAATTTTGAGAGTAGCGTTTATTGGTAACACTGGTATGGTTAATCCATTGTACAATATGGTATTCTTACAGCTACTATTAGGGTTACGCAGGGAAAAATTATCTAATAATGATAATCAATTATTAGATAATTTTTTCTCATGACTGATTATAAAAGAATTAAATCCGCGATCTGTACGTGGGTCGAGCGAAGCAGCTTTCAGACGTCGAAGCAGAGCAGGTGGTTGCTCATCTCTTGAGGCTGTTGGTCTCCAATTTCTCTCTCTCTCTCCTTCTCCCTTGAGCGCAGTCCTTCTGCTTCGGGTATTAATTTACAGCTTCGCAAAGTCCGGACGCTGGCGATATGTTCTGACAGGCGGGGGGCCATCGATGACTCGCCGAAGTAATATTGGCCCCCGCACTCGTCCCAGTTTTTTTTTTTTATGCCACTACAATCGACGCGATACTTTATCGAAAATCCAAGAAACACACATCATAGCAATTAACTTCTACTTTTTATAAAATTAAAATCAGCCGATCTCCCACATATTCTCGAACTCTACCGAGGTAAGCACCAAAAAGAAAAAAAATTGAAATTGTAACTATGCAAAACTAATTATTCGACACTCACGAACATTTGCACAAAAGCTGTACGCTTATGTCTAAAACATTGACTGAACAGTACATTTTTGAAAAATAGGTAAAAATTGAAGCCTTTTTGTCATCTTCTCAGAAGCTACTAATCCTTTAAAAGTTTTTTTGCATTAAACAATTAATAACAATTTATGTCTATGAACTGGGCTAGAAGCCTGATCCAAGGCGTTTTCTAGTTGCAGAGCGTTGACCAGACTGTTTAATCCGCAAATTGTCTAACATACAAATTTTCTTTTATTGTCGCACATATTTTTATTTTGCATTGCACCCCATTAAAATTTTACTTTGTACGACTAGATTAGTTTTGTGAAAAGTTGGTGTCATTTTTTAAAAGGGATTATATGAATAATCGCCATAATCGTATAGTACAATTTTAAAGTTTCGTATGTTGAATACTTTAAAATTCGCGTTGGCGCATTTTTACTTAATATGGAGATCAGCTGCACAATAAAGACCATCATTTTCTTAAGAGAGGATTAAAAAATGTTGAATTAATAATTTTCCTAGATAGGAATCTATTTAAATAAGCTTATATTGCATGCATTTAGGTGCGGGGAATGTGAAAGTTGTACAGTGTGAAAGAATCGTTGGAAAATGTGTAATACGATGAGGGTAGAAGCATAAAGCACGTGTGCGACGTTGAGCGAAGAAGGGCTTCTATTAATTTGGAAACGCGGAAAGATGACCCACAAGGAGTTCACCAACTGTCTGCGTCAGCCTACAGGCAGGAGACGCTCCTTTTTATGACCAGCTATTTTATAGCGGGTATTAAATTTAACTTTGCGTAACATTCATAATTTCTCCTTTTACTTACTTGCTGCACATGTTGTAAAATCTACAATAAATTATTACTTTTTATATTCCGCGATATTTATAAAACAATATAATGTCATTTGTAAAGATAAAAACGGATTAGTTTTTGAGAAAAAAAAATAAATATAAAAAATTATACAGGATGAACATTTATTTAATAATTGATTTGTAATATTAGTGTAATTTAATGAATGTTCACGAAACTTTT
The DNA here is from genome assembly GCA_018906775.1 of Sycophila sp. Sp_5. NCBI lineage: Eukaryota > Metazoa > Arthropoda > Insecta > Hymenoptera > Eurytomidae > Sycophila > Sycophila sp. Sp_5. The sequence goes on from JACCID010000082.1 coordinate 633,487, forward strand.
TTATTTTGTCAGTACTTTCTTATAGTTTTAGCAAGTTCATTGAAAATTGAGATTTTTATTTTTCGAAAATTTTTTTAATTATACTATATTTAGAAAACGGTTGGATCTTTCACCTTCTGCTATGATTGATTCAATAGCAATACAATAGATAAAATGATCTTCAATACAATTTATGAAGGAAGCTAACATATTGGCAGTGGTATAGTTTGCTTAGAGAAGTTGATACAATATTTTTTATAGTTTTCCACAGTAAAACATTAAAAAGTAAAAGTTTATATAGAATGAAATAATTTTTTTGTTCGATATCCTGCCGGAAAATGAAGTATCAATTATATTGTAATTAAGATTAACTAGGCTTTTCGAACATAATCTATTATGATAACTTGGCATATTATAGTTAAATTATGTTGAGGGCTTGACTTTATGAATTAAACAACACAAAATCTAGATGCGTGCGCAGCTGTTTCCGAAGGCGCGAGAATCAAAACGGCATAAAAAAACAGAATCGGTGAGCGCGCACCCTCAATCTCGCGATTCAGATCGGCCCTAAGGGGGTGCAGCGGTAGTTATATAACCTTGGATTAGAAGTTTACTAGCAAAATCCAGATTCATTTTTGAAATTGGGAATTTTTAATTTCAGTGTCATTCCAGAATTAACCTACGAACCAATCATCATTTTTTAAAGGGGAATAGAATTTAGAGCATATTTATGTTCGTATAGCGTTACGTCACAGCATCCAAATATGCCTGAAATATGTTATACAATCTGTTCATTGAACAGAAAGATTAACGTATTATGCTTAAAAGCTCCTTAATTTTCCGGCAGGGTATTAGTGCGTAAATATTGATGGCATGGCTAGATTGCTAAACTCACATTCTTCCGAGAATCATTTTTAGCACACGTACCGAACAAAAGGGCACCTATAACTCCAATTTTTCGGTACGAGACTAGTGCGTAAATGATTATTTAGTTGTGCGACTTTTTGCGAAATATCAGAAGACTTAAATAATGATTTTCTCCACTCTAACCTCAAATACGCATGTTTACATGCATTTTGCGGCTCTCATGGAGAAAAATACGGTTTCACACTGGTACGTAAGTGAATCTTTGTCTCGGGAGACGTTTTTAGGCCGAGCGAAGCGACGCAAACATACTATTGCAATCGTCAAAGAAACAGTTGATTATTGGCTCGAGAAAGTGTATTGTTAATTTGATTTGATTATTGATATTCTCTCTATGGATTGTATAAAAAACGGTAAAATTGCAATAAAATGTATGGACTTTGGATTAACGCTAGCGACTGTCTCCAGTCGTGAGTCCCGCTTCGCTTGAGTGGTGCTTCCCTCTGTCGGGCAGTTTGAAAGCGCGAGAAGAAGGCGCTCGGCTGCTCGCGCGAAGCTACCGCGAGTTGGTGACGCGCATCGGCCAGCGAGATAGCGCAGACCGGGGGAAGGGGCGGACGGACAGGAGAGAAGGCGAAGAGAGCTCCGAGCAACTCGGATGTATCTCTCCCCCTCTTCGCGGCGCCAATCGAGAAAGCCACGACTGTGCGCGACGCTTCTTATTATTACGCGCCGGGACTCTATAGGCTACGCTCAACTCGACGAGACTTCGCTGGCGCGTGGCGAGAAGCTCCGTGAACGCGAGATCGGAGGAACAGCCATTCAATAGATCGGACGCTCGCGGCTAAGGACCCCAAGATTTTATTGCCTGCAGCCCCGTCTCCGCGAGCCTAAGGCAGTCCGCCATTTAAAACGTCCAAAGTACCGATATCAACTCCACTGTCTCTTCCGAGTAATGCCCTACTTAAATTGACACCAACAAAAATCAAATGTACATTTACCATAGCCTTCTCCTGCAATAATTCGTAGAGCTTCAATCAATGGCATAATTAATAATTTTAAATTATTTTATTTATTGCATTGCTATTGAATCAACCATTGCACAAGGTGAAAGACCCAACCGTTATCTAAATATAGTATACTTAAAGTGTTGTAAAAAAATAAAAATCTTAATTTTCTCTTAACATACAAATTAATGGACCTTTCAAACTGTCAAATATAACTGGCTGAAATTATAACAAAAGACTACTAAAATAAATATCTAAAGTAGATTTATTCAATTCTACGACTATTATAAAGCATTTATATTTTTTATGTGAGATACACTTCTACATAGATTCGTTAACCATAAATTAAAAAAATTTTTTAATAATAATTTTCCAATAATTATCTGTCATTTTTTAAAAAAAATTACTTTTTCGTGTGTAATAAAGAAATGAGGATAATTTTATGCTCCTTCAAATACATTTAAAGAAAAATCATTATGTTGAACTTATCTTAATGAAAAATGCGAAGAATTGTTTTTCTAAAATTAAACAAACGCTCTATAAAATGAATAAATGAAGATAACAAAAAAAAAACAAAATCGTCTGGAGATATAAAAGAAATCGAATGAACCTATTTTCGTTAAAATCTGATAATAAGATTGTGAGATACGGATGACCACACACATCCATAAATATTGAGAAAACATGATAAAATGATTGAGAGCCACTGAAAACGAACAGTTCTAACATGTTTTAGAGAAACTTTTTTTACTGTTGCAAAGCTTCCTCTAGAAGGAAGCAAAAAATGTTTGCGTTGAGTGACCAAAGAAATGAACAAATACCGCGATTGTCGGTTATTAATGGCCGTCTTGGTAATTCCTAAAAAAAACAGATAAATTTGTTCTTATAGTTATATACGGTATCCAATAATAAAAGATAATCGCGTTGTCATATGAAGGCATTTCGGGGCAGCGTTCGCTTATAAACAAGCGAAATGTGCATTATCTCCGGCGTAGACAGTGTGTCGCAACCGCGACGATGGATGAGGTGGGAGGAGCGTGTTTGAGTCCACTGCGTCCGCGGCAATTGTTGCTTGGCGAAAAAAGCGCGGGCTCCGCGTGGTCATCTACGCATCGCGCATACACACGGAGCTCTCGCAAAATCGAAAAAACTTGCGCGAGCTCCGATAAGATAAATTCGCGCGCGCGACCGTTTCATATACCACGTTCGCGCCTTTGCTGTTTTGACGAAACTTTTTTTTTAACAAGCAAAGCGCGCCAAATTTTAGCTTCTGTCCTTATTAAATACCATCTAGAATAGTAATAATAACCATCTAGAACAGTTGTAGTAAAAAGTGTAACGGCCGTAACGTATTATCTCGAATACGTTATTCAATTCTTATTGATAACTTTATGTAATTTCGAATTTCCGTTTTTCTTTCGTAAAGAATTTTTAAATCATTCATAAAGTTTTCAAAATTAAAAAATTGAAAAAAGTGACTTTGGAAAAATTTCCTTCTCTACACGCCGTGCGCAAAGATACGACTTTGCGCACGCTCGTTCCAATTCGCTCGTGTAAAATCGTATCTTGCACACATTGTATCGAAAAAAACGGTTCGACACTTGTGCAAGGAAGTGACCTGAACCTCGTGTGACCTTTTCACACACGATTCACTCGTAAGCAAACTTCATGCATGTTTAAAATCACTTTCCCGCACATGTACCGAAATGTAGTATTTGAATACTATAAGTATTTATTTATTGTGGATATTTGTAAATTCTTTGTGATTTTTTTTCAAAGTGTGCTTATTGGGAAATGAGAGAGCAGATTGAAAATAATTTTTTTCTACCTTTTTTTTGAAGAAGCTTCCTTCGGTAACTTTTGCTAGAATATCGTTAATTTTCTTCTAAACGGAAAACGAAGTGGAGTTCACTCAAATCTGGTTTACGTTCCCTCAAAATATTTCTACCTTATATAAGAATTTATCATTTATACTCGAAAATTCAAATTGTACACAAAACATGGTGAACCAAATAAAAATTTCAAATTAACAAAAAAGATCTTTTTAAAAAAACTTAATGTATGGGCTTTCGTACCGCGAACTTGGAATTTTTTACATTTTTTTATGTTGGAATGCATCCCTTACAGCTACCGTAAAAAAATATACGACAACTACCTGCATCAAAGAGTTTTTTAAGCATGCCTGAGTTAAGAAAACGTAAGACTTGAAGTGTCCCCTTGGTCCTTTTTCTTCACTTCGATCAGGAGGCTTTTGATATTTACGCGCTCAGGCCATTATAAGAGAGAGAGAGAGAGAGACATAGCAGCGGGTGCGGATCGAGAGCTCACACTTTTTTTCTTTTTTTATTCGAAGCCAAGGTATTTATTCGAATTATATAAGACGTAAACAACGCATCACAAGAACTGCCGGAATTTCTATACCAGATAAACATTTACAAACATTTCATTTTGAATTAGTATTTTTGTATACATATATGTGGTATTTTCATAATATACACATTGTTATTTTTATATAACTACATTTATCGTTTTTCTAATCATTTTCTACGCGGTCGTTCATTCGAAAAGGTTACGCGGAGTTCAAAGGGGCTCGATTTATCGCGAGTTATTTTTGGATGGGCCCTTGATAATTCTAAACTTCATTCGTTCAACGAAGCCGTCGGGAAGCACGACAGCGATTGAAGGTATTAACCACTTTTTTGAGGAACGATACGGCTTGCGTCTACTTCTTTTCATACTCAATATGTGAATTAAAGTGCAGAAATTACGAAGTAAAGGGAAAAAAGTAAAACTGGTTTAATTAATGGAAAAGTAAGTAGCGCTGGAAGAAGATCGGTTAAGAGAAACTGCGCAATTTACAGTTGCAGCAGAGTACCGAAAGATCGGAAGTTATCAGTCGGCGGGCTTAGCCGCGCGTTCGGTAAGAAAGTTCACCCAGAAACCTCGTGCTGAAGGCGAGCGCCGCCTGCACATAGATTGTAGGCTCGCGGGCAGATCCGCCGAGCGCAAGGAGCTCTGGACGAGGCGAGCGTGCACGGAGAGAGCGGCTCCCGGTCCGCCGCTCTGCGCAGCCGCTGAAATTTTGAACCGAGTGGCGGTTACGCGGCGGCGCTGGTGGGGGGAGCGGCGGGCGACCCGCGCCTCCGCCGCGGCCGCGCGACGCCGCTCAGTCGGCCGACAGCGCCTCGCACGTGCAGTACGCGTCACCGCGCTCCGCTCCGCAGCACCCGGAGCACACCAGGCCGCTTTCCCGAGTATTTCCCGTGGCGCGAGTGCGTCGTCGCGCCGCGGCCGAGTGCGCGAGCGCCGCTGTTGCCGAGCAGAGCGCGAGTGCTTTGCGCGGGAAGGCCAGAAAACGTGCTCGGCCCCCGAGGCCGCGAGAGCGCGCGCTCCGGCGTGCCGTGTGCAGAGAGCGTCCGGAGGAAGAGGCCAGGGTCCTGCGGTCGGCCAGGGCGCCGCGCGAGTGCAGCAGGAACTGTAGACTGGCGTGCGTGGTTGGTGTGTTAGTGCGTGGTTGCCACGTTTCTCCGCTGCGCGCACGGGCGGCGGAGGCTTCTAGGAAGGCTCGGCGCGCTTCGGAGTCCGGAGGAGGCCGACCGCTCGATGCGCTGAGGAGGCTGCGGAGGCACTCGCAGAGCAGCAGCGCCCCAGCGACGGGAGATAAGAGGGCAGCGCCCGAAGCGGCGGTCGCCTGCGACGCACGAGACGGTAATATGAGCGCGCGCGTGCTGAACCCCGCGATGATGACGGAGATGAGCAGAGTGGTCGCGGCGAGCGGCGGCCCGAGCGTCGGCAGGGTGGGCCCGAACCGCGCGGAGATCGCGCGCGTGCGCCGCGACCTGTTCGGCCCGGTGGACCACGGGGCCGCGGCGGCGCTGGCGGAGCGCGAGCTGCGCGCCCAGGCGGTCCTGGACGCCGAGCGCTGGGGCTTCGACTTCCGGCTGGAGGTGCCGGTGGTGGGCTCGCGCTTCGACTGGGAGCCCGTGGGGGCACAGGAGGTGGTGCCGGAGCCGTACGCGCTGCGCGGCATGCCCTATCTGAGGAAGCACTCGCCCGCGACGCCGCGCAAGGCGTCGGCGAGGTCGCAGAGGACGCCGCGCCGGGCGCAGGAGGACGCGCCGGTGCAGGCGGTCTGCTCGGCGACGCTGCGGGGGGCGGCCCTCACGCCCAACGGCAAGCTGCAGCAGCAGGTCAGCGAGCGGACGCCGCCACAGGAGGCGCGCGTGCCCGTCATCGGCGAGACGACGCCCGACGTCGTGCCCCAGGTCGCCAGCGAGGAGCAGCCCACGACACCCGTGCTCGCCGCCAAGAAGCTGCAGCAGCCGGCCATTACAAGTGAGTATGGCTTCAGCCTCCCGGTGGCCTCTTTTCTCTTTCGATAGCGATTTCCCTTTTACGCTCACGCCGCAATGTCGTTTTAAAGCTTGTATTTTGAACGCTGAGAGGGGACTGCGCCTTCCCATGCTGCCTCCAGCTTTTTTCAACGACTTATTAGTTTTCCTCTAATCACATTAGTCACTCGCGGTGAATCACTTAAAGCATCGTCGCAAGCGGAAAATTCGCAAAGGTTTGTCGATATCTCTAAAGCACTTCTTCCTCGATTGTCAATATTAAACATTCTTGTATTCACTTCTTTCGATTCCGCAATTGAAAAAATCAGTTTACTTTATAAAACAGTACGCGCAAGCGAATCTGTGCGCTTGTAAATAATTTTTAAATAATCGTAAACAATCAAAGTGTGAGAACTTTATCAACTTATATATTTAATTTATTTGTCCAAGTTGCTGGTTTCAAATTTCATAAGTTTGAGGTAAAAGCACCGATAAATATACCACAGCACTGTAATAATACATAACGATACTCTTTTGATATTCTATGAATTGATGACCCTATTTATTAAAATATTGAATAAAAATTGAAAAAGAACCATCATGAACGTAGTTCCGCGCGAGTACACATTAGGGTTTCTTTGTTTCATATTCAAAATAAAATGAGAAGTAAGGCTTTTATTCGCGAAGAATTCAGTTAGAAAGCTTTGCGCGGAAATCGACTTGTTTTTTAAATAACTGAAAATCTAAGGTACCCCTCACATTTGTCCCAGGACTGGTACTCTTTCTTTAAATAACGGACAAAATTGAACTTAATTTGACAGGCTGTAGGCGAGTATAAAAATACAAAACAAGCATAAACATTGGGGCGATTGGGAAAGGCTTTCCGAAAAACGGCATGAAAAAGGCCTTTACACACGAAAAAAAAGGGAGCAGTCCGAGTCGCAGCGTGACGTTAACATTGCAGTCGAGCTCGACAGAAAAAGCCAGGCAAGCGCAAGAGAGGCCCACTTTCATCGAGTCATACAGGCTCCCTTTCTTCCTTTCAAAGGCGGACTGAAAAAAAATCGACAGCAAAAGAGAGAAAAAAGCACTTCTCTCGAGGGAGCGCACGAGTGAAATAGGAAAAAGGGAGTAGAGTTGAAGTGAGAGGGAGAGAGGCGTAAAAAAATTTAAAGAGAGCGTCGCGCGTCCACGTTTGGTCTGAAGCGCAAGCGAGCGGGTTTTGTCGCGTCGCATCATCCCCTGCATCGGTTCGCGAGCACCGGACGCATCGGCGGCGTCGGAAAATCGGGTGCTCGAACGGGTTAGCGGCGGCCGTAGAAACAAGAAACAAGAACAAAGGAAAGACGTCGTGAAACTTTCGCTGCCGTCGTTGCAACGACGACGCAGCCCCGAAGCTATTTTCGGACCTGACATGCGCCTCCGCATTGCTGCTGCTGCGCCTCGTGTTTACGTTTTATCTCGCGCTCCCCCGGCCAAGTTTACTGCACTCGGCAGCGTTGAGCGTGGACCCTTCTCTCTGTAGCGCTTGCTCTCATGGAGAAAAATGATTAGTAAAATTTACGGAAATGGTACACAAATTTTGCTTAAAAACTTAATAAGCTAGTTGTACCAAATTTACTTATGCGCTAAAAATTAAGTTTGTCTTCGTATTAAAAAAAATATCTGTTTTTATATAATTATCTGTAAAGAAAATTAAATTCAAAAGTTAACTTTCAGCTAAGCCGTAAATGTGAGTTTTCAGCTACTGCAAAGCTGCTTCACAATCCGCGAAAAACTACTTTTCTTATCTGCTGTGTTCACCCAAGTATTTCTTTATAAAAATTTGAAAAACATTCATTTACGTATAAATATAAAAAATATAATCTAAGTACTTGCAGTAGTAGTATAAAGATTGCATTAGAAGCATCGTCTAGAGAAATTTTTACCTTATTATTAAAAATAAGTAAAATAAGATATCATTGCCATGAACAACTTTGTCGCGTAGAATAATAATTCTAATAAAATGTACGTCTACGTTGGACTTATCAATTTCACATTACCTAAACGTTATTAGCGCTTGAAAATTCTATTCTCGATCAAAGCATAGCAACCCAAAGAAAATTGAATGCATTAAACGATTGGGATCGGGCTCAGGTAAAAAAATCCGACAATGCAATTGTGCTCCCCGGGTTGTTAGTCCCCGAGCTTTCCCAAGCAGCCAAACAACTCCAAAGCCAAATTTAGATGGTTTTAAAGCTTGTTAAAAAAAACTCCCGTTCGATCGGGAAAATTTCCGTTGCACCCAATCGTCGATCAAACTTGAAGAATCCCCTCATTTCCCATTGCATCTCTCCCCGAAAAAAAAAAGGTGACCCTCGAGCGACCGCTCGCGCATCCCGGGTGTAACGAAAGCCTCGCGCTGCAGATAAGCCCCAACAAACGATTGAAACCGCACGGCGAAAAAGCTCGATGGGGGTCGTTCGACTCTCCCCCCCCCCCCCCCCCCGCGCATACGTCGGAGAAAAGGGGAAAGGAGGCAGAAAACACAGGGGACGCGCGCGCGGCTATCGGTGTAACGTACTTTATTAATGAGAGTCGCAGTCAGCTGTTACCGTCGCCGGCGCATAATATGAGGGTTGCGCTGCCCCCGTCGCACCCTCGCAGTTTGCGTTCGCCGGATACACGCATCCCCCCCCCCCGACGCGCGCGCGCACTTCAGCCCCCCTCGTCGCGTCAGAAATACACATGGGGGTATCAGCTGTGTCGGCATAATGCAGCGGATTTTATTTTCGTACACTCCCTCGCGGGCCGAGTTAAAGCGTCGCCTTTTTCTCCGCCGAGTGGAGATTTAAACGCCCACCTTTTCCTGGGATTTCCATCGGTTTGCCGCATGCATTCGCTCTTGGAAGCATACGGGCTCGGTTGAAAAATTTTGCAGACTTTAAGGTCTGTCTGCCTTTCAACTTAGTACATTCTTGCTTAAGGTATAGATCTTTTAGAAAAAAAACATGTTAATACACATAAGTAACATTTGATTGTGTGAGTAATCATATGTGTTGAAAAGAATTATTTCATATGAACTGGAAAAAGTTGAAATAATTAATTTATAAAAATATAATTGAATTGTAAACTTCTAGAAAATTATTTAAGGAGTAAAATGAGTACGTGCATAATCCAAAATTAGTTAGATTTATTAAGAGGTTTTTTCGAAAGGGTCTTTACACTAGTTAACTATTTTATTAATTTATTGTAATTTACAAAATTCAAAATTCCACTTGAAAAGATTAATACCGAATCAGTAAGTCACAAATCAAAAGTCGTATCGCAGCTAGAGGACTGTACTAAAATGATTAGAATGAAATAGAATAGTAATACACAATAAATAAAACACACTCGTCATCCATACTAAATAAAAATTCATATGAAAATGTGTTTAAGAAGGACACAGTAATAATTAAACAAATAGCTATTACCCATTAAAGGTAATAGCTAGTAGTAAATTAGTCGAGATGAAGAAGATGTCTGCTCAAAGCGAGCTTAAACCTGCTGAGTTACGTAAGATTTCCTCATTGAGCAGACAAAAAAATTGAGAGCTGAGTTCTTCTGACTTGAAAGGAAGTTGTTGCAGTTTAGGTGCGCATGGCTTGTAGGCATAAAAAAAGAAGCCACGGTGAACTTTTGCTTTTCCCAAATAAAAAACTATACTTGCATTTCACTTTAAACGGAGTCCCTATGACAGTTGGTCACGTGCGCTCGTCACGCCTGATGCGAATAAAGATTCGAGTGATTAATCGCAGTGCCGCGCGTCATTCGGGAAAGCCTCTCTGCGGAGCAGGGAGATGAAGGATCGAGGAGAGCCTAGATAATCGGTGCCACGCGCGTGACCTTCCACATCGGTTTCGCTTGACCTCGGCATTTTTCGGGGGTTGCACGCTTGAGCCCCCCTGCGTAGCGTCCATATAGCGATGTGCACTCACCTTTTATGGCTCGGTAACTTCATCGCGACGACGCGACAGCTGCCACACTCGGATGCACGGGGGAAATCATCGTCGGGATTTACAATCGGACGGCGATCAAATTTTTTTCTTCTTGCGTCTTTTTACGACGTCAAACGGAGAATCTGTTGGAAATTCGAAGCTTTTGTTCAACTAACTTTTCCGTTACTGCTGGCTATAAGAAAAGCATCTCGTTTCCTTATATGCACATCCTTTTTAAGGGTGAAAGGAAATATACTTCACCCTAGACGCTTGTTAAAGTCTTGAAAAATTCTTCTCTAAAACTTCATCTCGCAGAAATGTGTCTTTCTCTGCGTACACAAATTTATAAAATGCAAAATCTTTATTTCTAAATGTCACAACACGATATACTTACAAGATAAGATACATTTAGTAAATAATTGATTTTAAAAATTGCTAAACATATACGAGTACAAGCAATTCTTACTGTCGTTTTGGTCAATTTTATTATGATGTTTTTCTCAGTGCAGTATACAAACTTTAATTTTCCGTTGGAAAAATGGTTAGAGCAAAGTTACACCGGCAGTTGGAGGTTCAGGGAATAATTAGACGTATGGGCAAAAGTCAACATTTGCACAAGCTCCCGCGACGCGTAGCTTGGCGAGACGCGGGGAATGCCGCGGTCCGCCCACAGTCCCCCCAAGGTGGGCCGTAAACAAATAGCAAAAAAGACTGCTCTATACATCCTGTAATGGGCTGCGCGGTGACAATGAGTACGCGCAACCGCCATCGCTCGCGGGGGGCTCGTGCCTGCGGGACAGATGGACACGCGCGGCGCGTGCGGCCTATCCAGATCTCTGGAGGGTGCATGTACTTTATTTTTTATTATTCAAAAATTTGAGCGGGGTCAGTTGTACCGCACGCGGCCCCGTTTACCCGGACTTTTTCCGTTGTAGACACTGCCGAACCGTCGACCTTATCTGCGCTGCTCGCTCATTCGGGGAAGGTCGCGTGCTGCACCCGCAAGTGCTCTAGCGCTTTTCAATTCTAATTCGAGCTCGCTTCAATTCATTTGAATTTTTTAACTTTGTTCCCCAACTGCGCGACGACGGCTGTCGAGTAAGGAATTTTAATTTTTTCCGCTTCCGTTGGCCCTCCGCGCACCCCCATGATTCAGGAATGCAAGGCAAATTCGTTAAGCAAGTAATCCGGGGATCAGGCTGCTTTCAAAATTTAAATATAGAATAATGATTAGCTGTTAGAGCAGTTACTTTGGCACGACAATTTTTAGCCGTTTAAAAAAAAATTGCTATCGTTACAAATTGTCGTATCTGGCTGAGATTAGGCGCTATTGCAATATGCGAGGCTATGTAGGCGAGGTCAAGTATCGGGCCAACTGCAACGCAGATTAGGCGCCTGAGCGAATGCGATTGCGGCGTCCGCGTGAACGCATCAGTTTTGCGACGTTTATAGGATGGAAATGGCGCGTTGTTTACGTATATGTTAAACGCGGTACTGGGGACGGCGCGATAAAAGAAAACTCCTTATTGTTGCGTTTTGTAGATGTAGTAAATGAAAAAAATGTTTGTGGTCTGAGGTGAAGATGATTAAAGGAGCCGCTTACTTTTGATTGCAGGTTTCATGAAGAGCCGCAAGCGGACGCTAAACGGCGCCTCGAAGAAGCTGATAGAGCCGCCGGAGAAGGTGTCCAGGAAGGCCGGGCAGATACGCTAGCCACTGCTGAGCTCCCCCTTGGCCAGGCGCACCATTTGGCTGTGCCATTGACCTAGACTAATGAAATTTGCTGGCGACTCGCTAGAGGAGGGAAAGAGTTCCGCTGCCCCCGCACAAGTAGCGCATTGTGGCTGCTTCGGCCGCCGGAAGCGGAAAGTGCAAATACGAGAAGAAATTTTGTAGACGTTTAAGGCTGCATTATCATTCATTATGCGATTAGTTTACGTTTTTCTAGCGCTTAAGCAGAGAGTATATTAATGTATTTTTGTCGTTTATTTGAAAAAAGTGAAAAACTGGAGAGCATCCTTTGGAGAATCTCGAAGATCGTTTTTTCTTTAGTTTGCCCCTTTCTTCTCTCGTTCGTCGAGCACTTACTAATCGGAGAGGGGAGTCCGACCTCGGCGTCGAGTCGACTGCCAAAAAAGCCTTGACCCGACCTCGAGTTCCGCGACTTTCTGCGAGTATCAAAGCTGTTTTTACGATGTGATCCTGAAAATCGCCTTCTTACTCAATCCGAATAGAGAGAATAGTTTTTTAATCGTGTAAAATATGTAAAATAGACATTTTTATTGTTTAAGGAGTCTTGAATGTTTTGTCAGTTTTATAAGTTAAGAGTGCAAGAGGGAAAATCAAGAATACAATGAACCAATGTGATTAGGCTAATTTTTTCGAAAAGCCGAGCAGTGCAACTTGCTGCTGCTTTCGAGAAAGTTGCACCGATGTAAATGACTTGGAGTATTTTTGAATTTCGCCTGCTTTAAATTATTTACTTTTTCTTATGAAAATTAACATAATGAAACTTTTATGTTTGAAAAAATGGTCTTCGGTCTTCGTCTTATGGAATAGGCGAGAAAGGGGATGGAAAATAATAAGATAGCAAAATAAATTAAGATCAAAGTAGATGAATTTTGTTATTGTTCTTACACCTGTATTTTTTTGTTTGCTTCTTGCACATCACTATTAAGTATGCAATGACTTGAATGATGTATTAAATTTTTATAATAAAAACCATAAAATTGTAAAAAGACGCTTTCACTTGTCAAAAACCAATCACAATTACGGACAATCCAAATGCACTCATTTAATGACGAATATAGTGTACGGCTATTTTTCACATTTTTTTTTATTAAAATTACAGCTAATGCTATTTTTTGTTTCTTTTTTGCCAATAGTCGAATAATTAATAGTACAATTTGTAACGACCTTCTTTCATATAAATAATAAAAGTTGAATTGCGTTAGTTTATATTAAAGAATGCATTACTTTTATTCATTCAGTGAGTCTGTGTAAAAAAAATCCTTCTTTATGCTCGGTGATAAGCAAAATGCATCGAAAAATATAAAATCTGAGAATGTCTAACATTTGTTTTCTCATTACCCTGTAATAATTCTATTTTTCTTCGAGATTACAGTTAAAAAATACAATTTGCGGTTACACAGTTATTTTTTCGAGACTAAAAATGAAGTTTAATCGAAACTAAAAATTGAGCATAAAATTGACTGATGTCTTTCATTGAAAGAGCAGCAAAAACATCATTTAACGATAGTATTTTTTTATTGTAACGACCAAATTATATGTATCTCACGCACATGAATGCTAAATGTAATTTATTTTCACGAATATTCATAAAATTTATTAAAAAAAGTTTATGATCAAAGGATGAAAAGAGTTACATTTGCAATAGTAAATCGAGAAAAAAACAGTAAAAAAATGAAAAGCTATATCTATGTAACCCTGTGATGTATTAGTATGATCTCAATAATGGTAATGTAGCGCATATTTTTTAATGTGTAATTAGACATGGATAAAAAAATAAAAAAATCGTAAGAGAGTAATAAGTGCTGCCAGTGTGCGAATGAATGTGCGAATGAAGGCAAATTTAGGAGTAAAAGAGGAATAACGCACCCCAGTGCAAGTTAAACAGCGAGCCTATACAATGAATAAACGTCTAACGATAATATTACTTATTAAGCGAGTACAGTACATTTTAAGAGAGTTTAAAAAAACTAACATATGTAAGTGAATAATATGCTATTGATTATTATAGAATTTATTAAAAAAATATTAAAGAAGTCTGTATTGTCAATAATTTACCTTTATCAACTTTTCATGCACATAGTTGTAAACTTATATTAACGATTTAGAACTTTACAGTTAATTTTTTACTATATTCTAAAAACTTGAATTAAGATCGAGCCGCGGATTTAATTAAATTTTGAAGAATAATATTTTGGTCCAAAGTAATGAAAATGCACCTCGAGACTAGAATTAACAAAAGAAGAGATTCATAGAATTTTATAAGCAAAGAAAGTTCTAATTTAATATTACACTGTATAAAGATTTTCAGTACAAACAGTTGAATAATTTTATTGCTGTTCATTCTTCCTATTTATTAAATTTGTAGATGTGTCTATAAATGTTAATAATATGATATACACTTTAGTAAAGGGATCATTATATTGGCCGTTAGGTTCCTTCATAAGAAAATTTTAAAAACATTTTATTTATGTTGCATTTCTATTGAATCAACCATTGCAAACGGGGAAAACCCCAATCGTTCTCGAGAAGTAAAATTCAAGATGGTAAAAATCTTACTTTTCTCAAAAAATTAATGGGTCTTTCAAACTATCAAACAATTTGCTTAAACTATAATAAAGTACTAACGAGACAAAAGAAATTCAATTATATTATAAAGCAATTATTAAACGAATCCATAAAATCATTAAAAGTTTTTTTAAGATTTTTAATTATTTTTTTCCATGTATAGCAAAGAAATGACGATAATTGATAAATCAAAAATGAGGATAAATAATATGAAATTTGATACCCTTTTAAATACATTTAAAGAAAATTCATTATATTGAGCATATCTTAAGGGGGTCACCAGCCTGGGTCAAATTGAAAAAAATATACTTTCTAGTATAATGCTATAAAAATTTTATTCATCACTTTTGAATACTGGCTTTTTTAAACTTTAAGTGCTGACATAATTTAATCTATTTATACACTATTAGGACCCAAACAGTGCTCTTTATTTCTACTATTGTTCCATCAAAAATATTTAGAATTTTTATTTATTTGAATGAAGCAATTTTCATTAAAATCAGACAACACGATTTAAGATCACAGACATCCATATACATATTGAAGAAACGTGATAAAATGATTAGGAAAGACTGAAAACGACGTTGTAACTTTTTTACTATTAGAAAAAATTTCGAAACGGAAATGCAGCATTTGGCGGCATAGTTAAATTGCAGCCTTTGTCTCCGGAAGCGATATTGGTTTTCGCTAATTCGCCGCACCTCTGGCCACTTTCGTCCGCGAGTAATGGGACTCCAGGCGACGAGGCGAAGCAGCGCGGGGGAAGGAGAGGCGAAATCTCGCCGGGCAGGTGCAGCTGCAGTCAAGTGCGTGCACCGCGGAGAAGAGGAGATGGGACCAAGCGGCAGGTGCACGTGCTCCAGAATCTTCCCCCCGCTCCACCAAGCAGCATTTTTGCTCCTTTACTACTTTGAAAACAATTCATGTATTTTTTTATTCATTTCCAGTTTATTTAAAATCACAAGCATCGATTTCAAGCACTTTAATGCATCGTTGACACGGAGAGCCTTGTGAACATTGAATAAGCTGTTCCAGTCCCGCGGAAAGAATCTTATAAAATACTATAAAAATCCATCCAATACATTATTTATCTGGTTTTAGGTGGTTTCTGCTGTAAATAGGGCATTGCACTGCATCAAAGATGTCCTTCACCTCTCGAAATAGAGATCAGTAATGTATAATATTTTGAATAATTATTATTTTATGATAGTCGCAATCAATTAAAATCGACGAGGTTATTAGAATATTTATAAAATGGCTAAGGCCCATCTCGGTTAGTCCGGCCGGCCGCCGAAATTATGCCCCACCCCCTTTTTGGAAGTCTGCTTTGCTTTCTTTTTTTCAGGGGTTGCTGCAAGTTGCTTAATCGTTTTTTTTCTTTAGTCGAAACCGGGAGCGTGCGCCGGTGCGTGACGGGCGAATCTCTCCCTGTTGCGATTGCACTTACTGTTTCGCTTTGTTTAAGTCTCTGCAACTCGGCGTTGCTTAGGATTACGCTATACTGTTGCATGTATCGATTTTTGCAAAATTGTTCAATTATTTCATTATATAAATATTTCCGGAAGTCTCATTATTTTTCAGATGCTCTTAAATTGCGTTCGATATCCTAATAAATGGTTCAAAAACATTTTCATTTGTTCTTTTATTTATTAGTGAAAAAAAAATTTAGCACCTTAAATTTATTTATTAAAACCTACATGATGAAAAAACGAAAAAAAGGTTTAATATTATGCTCTAAAAAATGTTGCGGATGTATTCTTTAAGAAAAAGCAAACATTTCTTAAATTTGAGTCGATCCTTAAGAAATAGAGCAAATTGAAATAAACGTAAGACTGGTCTGAGAATTTTTTGGAAACAAATAATTCGTCTGCTACTTTTTACGGTTGGATTAATTTTTAAACGACAATATGAATAATCTACATAATCGCAATATAATTATAAAGTTTGTATATTGAAAATTGAAAAATTGACGTTCGCTCTTGCCACCTAACAGAAAAATGTGAATCTCGACGACCACCTTGGCGACCAGTGAGACTGACGGTTATTAAGTACAAATTAGATTAATACTTTTGCTTTTTGAGTTTTGAAAAATTTTGAGCTCAGAGGCAATTGATGTATTTTCGGAATGAAGTAAAAAGATTGAAAGTGCGACTGCAGAGGTTGAGCTTGGGAATTTTCGGAAGAACGAAGAGGTTAGCGAGGGCAGAACTCCTCCGCACCTCGAGGCTGCAAAAAAAGCTCCGGAACTTTGGTCGGCAGTTGGGGTCTTGCGCTTCATGTTAAACATAAAACGAAACGATCATGGGAAAGGAGGAGCCGGACGATTAGCCAAGAATCCTTAGCGGGGTGTACCTCCTGCGGTAATCGAAAGGGCGCAAAAAGCCAAAGTCGAAGAGTTGGCGATACGGACTCGGAGGAGGGGACCACCCCGGCGGCGTGGAAAGACACTGAACCCGTGCACTTTGTCAGACGGTACGAATTAGCCGCGAGGGTCGCAGGTATATAATCTGCCGGCACCCTCTTCGCTCGGCCGATTACTCTCGCGAGTTTTGCATTAGAGCACATGCTAGTTCAATTTCTTAACTCGTACAGTTCAATTTCACTATATAATAGACTCATTTCAATTGGCTCTAAAGTTAATTTCACTATAAATTTACACTTCAATAGACTTCATTTTCACGGAGGATTCACTTAAATTATTTTGTTGATTCAACAAAAATTTAGTGTAATTATATTTCAGATTAAAGTCTCGTTAAAAAGCTTCATTTTCGCTTTATTTTCGCGAAAGTGTCGCTAAATTATATTATCATCATGCTATTCTTCATTTTATTTTTAATTACGATATACAGTAAATGAGGAAAAAATGGAAGATATTAAAAAAATTGAGATTAGTGTGTATTATAAAGTGTATATGTCTACTAATATTTGATGATAGTATATAGTAATAAGTTTTGCCTTTGAGATAACTCTTTCCGGTTAGAGACGGTTGAGCTTTTATGAAAAACAGGCCTTCGAAGGGCGGCTTTTAAAAAAACCATAAAAAGAGTTAAAAGAGACAGATGAACGCGTCTCTTTCGTTTTCCGTATAAGTAACTCACGAAGCATCACATCGAAGCCATAAGTTATTCCTAAGAAAAATTATCGCAGCAGCATGGCGAATTCGTAAATGTGTACTAAATAATTTAGACTAAAACTGTAATTTTTACACTGAAAAAGTCTTGGTATTGTTAAGTAAATTTTTACTTTGATAGTACTCGTTAAATATTTCTTTGAATCAACTGTAGCTACTTGATTGAGAGAAGTATTTAACAAGTGTTTTTGAAATAAATATTTACCTAAATTTCTAAATTTTTTAAAAGCGCATACTTTTATTTATGATATTACTGCGTATAAAGAAAAATAAGAAAAACGTCTATAATAATTTATATAATAATTCATATAATTTCATTGAATCATTGTAGTCATTATACATAGAAAGATGAAAAAATTCTGCATTAGCGAATCACAATGCTAAAGAGTACCCTTGCTCAATTGAGTGTAAGCATAATGTTATTCGTTGTTATTACATTAGATGTTGTGCAATGTAAAATGAAATGGTAGGCGACACTTGTAAGAACTACATAATGGAACGAGCGATTTTATCATGACGTGCTAAAAAAGCTAATACGAAACTAATTTTATTACTTTTTTCGTCGAAGTATTAAAGCAGGTGCATGTTGTCGTTGAGTGCGCCAAGAGTCTATGAAGCAACACAGGTGTCGGCGCTGGGAAGAATGTTCAATTGTCGTGGGTTACGCTGCCTTGCATTTTGATACTCTTGTGGTTTGACGTTACCGTTAACCACGCTAAATGCAATGGATTGCATTTGTCATTCTGAAAATTTCATACTCTGTTTCTCAGGCTTAAAGTTAGATCGATATATGTCATCTCAAATTTTAAACACAAGTTTACTAACTTTTCTCCTCAATATTCTCATTTTTATTGCAAATTCGCTCTTTCATATCGTTTAACTATACTATAGGATATTTATATTAAAAGTAATCATCCTAGAAAAATGTTAAAATAATTTTCTGATCATAGTCAAAAAAATATATTTTCGTAGGCTTCATATCAATTTGAAAAAAAATCAATGTAGATAAAATTAACTTTTTTGTAAATTATAATTTTGTTGAATTTTAATACTCTTTTAAAAATTGTATGTCGCTGTATCAAAAATATCTTATGCATTTTCTTTTTATTTTTATCAGATAGAGGCATAAAAATATATCTTTATTATAATGATAATTTTTTTCATAATCGTAAAATGAAAGTAAAAATTTTTGTTTGAGGCAGCATATACATTGAAATTATACTAAAAACAATATAAAACTTAATTTTTAGCAGTTTTTAGACTCAAAGAATCTCCATAATTGCGTCGAACAGTTCGGCAAACACTTTACCAAAATTTGTGTATATATTAAACTGTGTAAAACGAACTTCCGTGTAAATTTGCATTGTGTAAAAAATATTTGTGTATGTGATAATCATTTAACACAGATAATGTGTATTTAATTAAATTTTAGATTTGTTTTTAAAATCCCAACGTTTGTGTTATTTGGCCCCATCAGGTTTATGCACATAACGATTGTACACATAATATGTTGTGCACCATTAATTGTGAAGTTAATATTGTTTACATTGCAAATAAAAAATAATATATTAAGCACAAATATTAAAAAATAATTAATTATCAATGGTTGTGCTCTACATTTATGTGCACTGTGTTATTTTACTTATATTAATGCGTGTACAATAGGTTTTGTGAAAAATTTATTGTGCACTTAAATTTATTGATTGTGTACTAATTTGTTATTCCGCAATCATTGAACACGAGTTGTATTTGTGCAGAAAAATTGTGCACGTTTTACCGTTTTAAAATAGTGGATTTCGTGTACAACTTATCGTGCACGACGCACTGCGTTTCTAATTAATTATGTGCAGAAATCGTTGTGCGCGAGTTCATGCCAATGAAAAATTGTTGATTACGTGCACATATTATTGTGCACAATTTGCTGATATAGTAGCGAGTGGAGGACGTGCACAAATCGTTGCGCACGAGTTCATGCCTTTTAAATTTGTTGATTACGTGCACATATTATTGTGCACAATTTGCTATAATTGAAAAAGTAATTTTCGTGCACAATTTAATATTATGTACAAATTTCGTTTTTTATCATGATAATTGGGTATAGCGTGGTGTTCATGAGCACTTGTAAGTAGCGTGACTTGCACCGTACATTTTTTTGGCTAATATTTAAATATTTAAGTTTGTATGGACTGTTCATTCCAGCTAAAAATTTAGTGACACAAGACAACAATAATAATTTATTAATTTTTCGAAAGCGTTAAATGGTATTGAATACCTGGCAACTTTTAAAAATCTTTTTTAAAAGAATATTATACACTTAAAGGGCCCGCATGAACTCGCGCACAACGATTTCTGCACATAATTAATTAGAAACGCAGTGCGTCGTGCACGATAAGTTGTACACGAAATCCACTATTTTAAAACGGTAAAACGTGCACAATTTTTCTGCACAAATACAACTCGTGTTCAATGATTGCGGAATAACAAATTAGTACACAATCAATAAATTTAAGTGCACAATAAATTTTTCACAAAACCTATTGTACACGCATTAATATAAGTAAAATAACACAGTGCACATAAATGTAGAGCACAACCATTGATAATTAATTATTTTTTAATATTTGTGCTTAATATATTATTTTTTATTTGCAATGTAAACAATATTAACTTCACAATTAATGGTGCACAACATATTATGTGTACAATCGTTATGTGCATAAACCTGATGGGGCCTGTTATTTTTACATATTTCCTGTGTTTTGTTTTTGCTTTACGCAAAAATTATGGTTTTGCTTTTGCTTTACGCAAAAATCAACGAAAAGTTCCATTTACCAAAAAATTCTGTATACAAAATTTTGTTTTATATTTTCTAATATTCTTAAAGCCTTAACTACGATTTCGGATCCGAATTGTAGGCAGACGTACCCAAATTTGCGCAGACGTACTTGAACTTACTAAATCTTACGGTAATTTATTAGTTTATATTTTTTTTTCCAATCGGGGTATAATTAAAACACGAGTACGGACACGCCGATTTACGATTTTCAAAAGCGTAATTAATAATACCAATGGGAACGCGCAACACAAACCGGGCTACATTTAAAAAAATGTTTGTTGCCTGGCTTATACCATCATTTTGATAAGAAAATTAAAAGTTACAATACAGAATTGAAATTCATACAACTATTTTTAACTTTATAGGACTTTCTGTAAGTTTTATTTATTTCCGTGTAAATTTTTGAAAATTTCTCTAAATTATTCCCAGTAAAAAAATAATTATTAATTAAAACTGCAGTCTGGATATAATTACACTGAGACACTCACCTGGGTAAAATTTAAAAAGTGGTTGGTAAAAATTACCAACCTACGTGGGTAAACTTATCACAGACTGCCCACATTGTAATTTTTACAAGCTAGGTTGGTAAAAATCCTCATTAGCAAATTTTACTAACCTACTTTGTAATTTTTACCAACTAGGTTGGTAAATTTTATTCACTCAACTTTTAATTGTTTCGTGAATGTACTTGTAATTTTTGCTATATTAAAATTAGAAAATTTATCTAAGCAAATTTGTAAATTTTATGAAAGAATAAATATTTTTAAAAATAAATAATTTAAACATTTTTTTAGAAATCACTCGTTTAGTCTTTTTTTCGCTTAAAGAATCATTCCTTTAAGACATGATTTTTTTCAAACTTTACACCATCGCTATATCAAGATCATCGCATCGCATTTATTTATACTATTTACAATTTTATCGCAATCTAACGCAACCTAACCTAACGCATATTGCAGCTTACTAAACATATGTATAGAGTTTTTTCAACCATCTTATATACAAACCGAGGCCAAACCTATCCACTTGCGAGTATGTACGATAGTCGTGACACCATCTAGTGGATATTTATAAATTAATTTAAAACAACAAAACAGTCGGTGGTTGGTATTTTTATCGAAGTTTAGTTTGTATTAATTACTACGAAAATAGTAAATATTATTAACTAAAATGATAATTAGTTTTCTTTCGGCAGTCTGTGATCAGTTTGCCCAGGAAGTTGTTAATTTTTACAACCCATTTCTTAAATTTTACCTAGGTGGGTCTCTCAGTGTACATATTACGTTTCTTATAAGCGCCTCTTAAAAACACGAAAATCTCAGGCTGCATCTGTGAAGCACACGCGCGCGACACGAAAACTTCATTCTCGCTTCAAAGTCGTTGTTTTTTTTCACTTCCGCTGTTATTCTTCTCTCTTTCTTGATGCACTTTGCTACTTTTATTCCTTTCTGCTCGTTAAACTAGGTGTAATACCTGTAGGCTTTAAAAAAATACTATTACAGTTCAAAGTTTTGCAAAATTTTTTATTTATTGAAAACCTCATCAACATGATCACTTCTGCAGGAGGTAAACCTAAGGACAGTTTTCACCTTCCTTCAGATAAACTTCTTCTTTAGAGGTCAGCACAATAAAAAACAGATTCAAACTAAGTTAAAAAATGGCCGTTCTACTCAAAATTTTTCCCCATTTTACTCTTCAGGGCTTAGAGTGTACTAATCAATTGGATAAGGAAATATTTCATTTAACTTCCCAGATTACAGTGTAGATATCTTTATATTATTTAACGTTTCAGAGTTAACACTAGAGAGTAAAAAAGCAGAAATTTTATAAATTTAATTCTAATTTTATAAACGGTACTTCTAATGATTCTATGTTTCTAGCTAATATGAGAAAATACTTTTCAACGGAAAAAAATCACTTAATTTAGAACAATGATTTGCGCTGGAGAGTCTAAAATACAATTATAATTTCCTAAAAATAAATACGTAATGTGAACTTTCAAAATAAGAAACAAAAAATAATAATAATAAAGCGTAAGTGATAAAAGTAGTAAAATTAAAGCAATAAAGATTTTTAATCAATTGCCAATCAAATTGAAAATTTTTGAAGGAATGGATTAAAGAATAAAGTTTAATTCTCTTACGAGTGTATCATATTCCTGTCCTACTTATTAAAAAAATTATAGGTATTGTTATGTTGCATATTTTTTTTTTATACAGTGTTCGTAATTAAATTTAAAAAATTAAAAACTAACTCCTTTAAGCTCTCTTTCGCATTTTTTACGTACATGCTTTTTGTTCTTATGTATCGGTAATCGCAATTTTAAAATGGAAAACTGACATTCTAAATATTTTTGTTTAGTTTCTATTTATATCTACTTGATATTCACCTCAATCGTGGCCTACATCTCGTGTCCAAACAGTACGACGGTATCGTAACTGGTTTGATGCTTTCGTAATTAAGTCCATCATAATCAACTATTTAAATTGTTTGAGAATAAATTTTTTAGCCAAAAATTATCTTTCAAATGATATTTCAATAAAATTTTTAATAATTCAAAAATTCTTTTCTCATGACCATATTTTCAATAAATTTAATAAATAACTTTATTTTATATTCTCTTATTTATTTTTCTAAAATAGGTTTTTCAGTATTTTTAAGAGATTCCGAAATGCTAAGGCAGTTGTTATAAAATGTAAACACACTAACGGTTGAAAATATTGCAGCCTTAAAATTTGCATCACAAAGAAGAAAAGCGTATTGGATAAATAACAATCATTGATAACAAAAAAATGTTGTTCCATTCTCCTTACAATATTCTTTTATTGATTTTATTTAATTCTTTTATTTATTTTTTAATTTAAATTGAATTAACAATTTTTTGGCAATTTAAATAAAACTGTGGTTGAATGAACTAAATATGCACTTGAATAATCTAAATGATTTTGTAAGGAAAATTTGTTACTACAATCTAAAGTTTCAAGTACACGGATACAGGAATTGTTAATTTATTTGTTAATATTCAGTATATATTCCGAAGATTTTTTTATGTAGTGCATTAAAATGTCTATAAAAAGAATTGATAGAAACTACCAATATGCACTGAGAGGCCAAGTTGGTAATTTCAAGTATTTACTTCAATAGAACTTGTTAAATATTTCTGTGAATCAAGTAATTATTTTTTCGAAACTACTAAATTAATTTAGTTTTAATGAAATATTGAAGTAAATATTTATTAGTAATTACCAAGTTTTTTTATTGCGTCAAATGCAGTATAAATTGAAGAATAATAATGTTTTAGAAAAAAAACGTATTTTCAATTTCGGAAAAGGGCTTCCGTAAACTGTAAATACCTTACCTATTAATGAAGTACACGAAAAAAAATTAACTATCATTAAGAGGAATTAAAAATGTTCTAGCATTCAAAAATACTTAAAATTTAATGTATAATTCGCATAATTTGAGTCTAAAATGTACCTAGCAATCAGAAAAAACAATAACTATTTAAAACGTAATAAACAGAAAATTGACGAAGACTCGAGGGAGAATAGCCTGAAAAAGAAGTAGGAAGAAAGAGTAGATCTTTGAAAAAGAAAAATAAATGGAGACGCGTAAACAAAGGATACTTCGGGCTCTCGATCGAGTCGAGCGCTTATCGGGCGCTGCGACGCGCGCGCCAGTGCGACTTGGCAAAGGCGGGGGGGGGGGGGGCAGAGGCGTGATTCCGTGGACTGCATGGAGAGCGCGGCGCTCGATCGCAGGTTCTGTTGCTAGGCGCGCGCCACTCGCTGCTCAATATTTTTAGAGCTTGCGCGCGCGGCGCTGCTCTCCCCCTAAAAACTAACGAGGCGCTCAGCGCACGCATATATATAGATATGTATGTACTCTGCGCGCACGACGTGCTGACTGCGCCAAATAAATCGAGCGACTAGTCCGATCGGGAAGATCGGAACGCTTCCGGTGGCGGTTCTTACTCTCTTGTCGCCGAGAAGCTGGCCTGCAGTAGTCTGTTTATCTTCAAGGAAGACTCCGTGCGACTTTTATACCCATTGTTTTCGTTGCCTATCTCTCTGATTCATCGCGGCACTTGGCGCACACGCACCCATACCATATTTTGCGATGTTTTTCTAACCTAAAAAATAATGCATTCTCATTTTTTTAATTTAGAAAAATATCGTGACGGTATTATACAATGCTTGTTTCATATCCAATCGGAAAGTTAAATCTTTAAGAATTGAAATTAAATTATATTCATACGCCAGGATTGTAAAAAATGTAAAGGCTTGTATATGTTGTAAAAATAACCCTGTCGTACGCAAAACTTTTTGAATTTTGGCGCGAAAAAGCCATCGCATTCGTATATTAAATGTACAACAAAGGCCATATCCCTTTTTTAAGATAGGATTTTAAAAGTAGTAGTGGCGGTAATGGAATTACCGTTGAGATATTGATAAAAAGGTATTGAGATACAAAGAAAACGAATGAACCGGGATTCATTAAAATCGAATAATAAAATCCTGAGATATGGCTTGATACATACAAATACGCACACATACATGCAGGCATTTTCAACAATTAATTGCAATCGTAATTTTTATAAAAAAATTGTGTCTGTGTAAAAAATATTTTTCTTAGCAAGTAAAATCTATTTTACTATGTACTTTTTCCTACTAAAAATTTTACACTATGATTAAAATTTTACTTCAATTTAGATATCTAATGAAGTAGAGGTGTTTCACCATTAATTGGAGAATTAAAGAAAACTTGAGTAATGCATTTCTCGAAAACTTTACATTTAAAACTTCAAGAGAAAGGTAAATGGCCTGAAAACAAATATTAAATTGGAGAACTCATGATTTTATAAAAATATTGCTTCGCTATTGAAATATCTCATCGTTGTTCTTTTTAGCATAACAGAAGCTCATTTTTCAACTTCACGATAGGCATATCATAATTTTATTTAAAACGTGCAGTTAGCAAATTTCATAGAGGCTATTTTGTTTTTATTTCAGTTTTTCAATTTGCATTTAAAATATATCCTTGCGATTAATTTAATTTAAAAAAATTAAATTAATCGCAAGGATTTTAATCTAAATTTAATTTTTTAATTTAAATTAAAAAGGATTTTAATTTAAATTAAAAAATTATTAATTAAATTTTTATTTTTTTGTACTTTAAATGAATTTTAATCATTTCAAATAGTGTTTATCTCGATATCTACGATTAAATGGAGTGTTTTTTTAATTTCAGAAATAGGTTTAAGGGGTTTCGTTAAGGGGGCCAGCCTGGGTTAAATCGAGAAAAAATACACTTTCCAGTATAATAGCTATAAAAATTTTATTCATCACTTTTGAATACTGGAATTTTTACACTTTAAGTACTGACATAATTTAAGCTATTTATACACTATTAGGACCCAAACAGTGCTCTTTATTTCTACTATTGTTCCATCAAAAATATTTAGAATTTTTATTTATTTGTCCACTTGTCGTAGTTTTTTTCCAGACCAGACTTAAATTACGCTATAAGTTGAATCTCAGATGCAACGGATCACTTTTCTAAAAAAAATAAGAAAACAATTATTGTAGACACTTAGGTACAAAGTATTACACAATTACTAATATATACACTGGTAACAAAATTAATTTTTAAGTTTAAGTATTATTCAAGCACCAAAAGAGTAAAATAAAATAAAAGCCATTATATTGCGAGGAAAGTTAACTGACCGAATTTTCATAATGCAAGGGAGTAATACTTTTAGTACTTCTAAGAAGCGCGTAAAATCATTTGAAAAAAGTCCACATAACTTTGCAATAACAATTCGATTTATTAATATACATTCAGTTTGTGAATCAGAATAAAGGTAAAATAAGTGTGTGTATCAAATAAACTAAATCTGGAAGATTAGAAACTGTAGAAAATTTTTATGAACAAACTATGAGTCTCCTAGACTTAGCAATAGAGTCTAGATGGAGCAAAATGCGAGGGTTTAGCGCTAACAGAGTGATTTAGATAATAAAATGTTGTTTTAATCTCACTGCCGAAATCTATAAAAAGAAATTTTTAGTTGTTTTGGATAATAATCCAGAGAAAACTTTGTAAACTATGTTTAGTACACTGTTTATATTTTAGATCCTTCCATTAAATTTGCTCCTTTTTGATGAACGTTATCATCTTTATCAGTAAGTGAAAAAGTGGAATAATTTTGTGATATGCAAAACTGTAATCACTGTTTCTTCATTACGTAATCAAAAGTAATAATTGTTTATACACGCAGGTGCATATAAAATTTTTCACCCTAATCATTATAAGTACATTTTATTTGACAAAAATTCGTAACTTGAAATAAAAAATATATCTTTGAATATTATTTGAATAGAATTCAAGAAGTAGAAAATGATCATTTTTAATTCAATCCCCCAGTTTGACTGTTATCATCCACATAGTAATGCATAAAATGCGTCCGATTTGGGCTTCGGTTTAATTGTTCTTAATTTAGGCATAGTAAAGAGTTGGAATTTGTGATGTAGTTAACTATACAACTGGATTATGTTTTTGAACTACATAATACCCAACTGTATAATACTTTTCAAGAGGGTACTGGCAGAATTGCAGAAAAGTCATCTGCCGATATCCGCGTGATATTCTTCGGCAGTCTCGAAGACGCGAAGAACGGAAGAAAAGGTGGGCACCACGAGTGGCGAATCGGCGAACTAATTCCAAGTCGGTAAAGTGGAGAGGGTACCGCGCCTCGTATCCAGTAACAGCCAACTCGAGACAATTCTCGGCCGAGTAGAAACACTGTGCCTCGACGGGAATCTAATGACAAAAACAGGCCAGTTTTAAAATTATTTGCTACTGGATCTGCACCACCGATTCTTTTGAAAAATTGGAAAAAAATTCGAGCGAACCCCAGGGATGTTTGAAAAAATGTTTGGAAGCCGAGATAGCCGGTGGTAGCGTGCTCAAACGACAATTGGCTGTGTCGCCTAAGACAAATTATGCCCGTCGCGTCGCTCCTTTTAGTGGAGATAAAACGGCTCGGCGTGGCCGGCGGAGCGCTCCTATAGCTTCGCGTTGGCAATCACGGCGCGGCTAATCTACGGTCGAAATATACCCGAGCGAACGGGGAGTTAAGTAGAGCCATTACTTGCCTGCTCTCGACCGAGTCGAATCAGCAAAAGCGGGAATTTTCATCAGCAATTTGAATTTTGAATCTGGCGCTCTTTGCAAAACGCATTCCTTTTTTCTATATAAACTGTTCGTATACACGTGCTTGAGAGTCCAATTTAAAAAGTCTTTTTGAAACATTCAAATGATGCAACATTATGATTTACTAACAACAGCAATTATTCTTTGCAATTTTTTATTCATTTTTTTCGTAGTAAATTTATAAGTCATTTTTAAAATAGCCATACTTTGGCTTCAGACGCCGCATAAGATGGCAAAGAGGGCATTTCAACCTCGCTAAACAAAAAATAGTATACGCACGACGGAATTACTTCCATAAATATAGAATGCCTGCAATCGCAAGCTACTGACTCATTGATGATTATATTAATTCGATACATTATATTTTATGTGGAAAAAGTGTCAGAGGCAAGACCACAACGAGCTCTATTTAGTGAAAAATATTCATGTAGATTCATGTGGATGCATGTGCAATCCATGTAAATTCTTGAGGAATCAGGAATCCATGAGAATGGGTATAGTCACTGTACCGTCAAGCTTTTATTGAGATTTAAAAAAAATAAATAAAAGCAGTAAATTTTATTTTATATTTAAATTTTTTTCGTGATTTTTTTAAAATAACCTTTTTCTAAATTTCGTATGGATACATTCATGGAATTCGCGGTAAAGTGACTCAAAAACATTAAGTTCATGAAAATTTTACCTGGAAAACCGTGCTCTCTAACTTCTTTTTGAGTCTTGAAAGGTCGCGCATAAGTCGCTCAAAAATCAATATTTTTATATTAAAAACTGAATTCGATTACACGAATGATGGAAAAGTATACATTGTCAAAATTACAAATGTCTTAAAGCAATACATTTTCTTCAATTAATTCTGGAAAATAAGCATTTTTTAAAGTCCCATACTAGTTGTGCCTGCTTAATTAATAAAACTTGTATATTACACGTTGATTAAGTTCGTACCTAATTTTAAGAAGTAAAGGAAACACTTCAAATACGTGGCAATGAAAAGGTCGAAGTAAACGTAAGTATAGAAAACGAGACTAATGGGTAGAGCTCAATATATACATTCCTCGTTGTTGACCGGCATTCCTGCATAGTTTTATCTGTGCTTCGGAAGTAAGCAGCTAATGCACGGTTACTTATACCGGTAGGCTTGGCGCCTCACCAAACAGGCGCAGTGCGATGTTTACAGGATTGGAGAAGGGGCTATCACCGCCTGGCTATAGCAAATTACTTTACGCTCTTCGTGTCATTGAGCCTAAGAATGCTACGGTAAACACTCATAGCTCGAGCAAAACAAATAACAAAGACCCTCGCCCTATTTCCTACCAACCCCTTAACAACATTTATCTGATTAATACTTAACAAAGAGATTTTCATGAA
Organism: Sycophila sp. Sp_5; assembly: GCA_018906775.1. NCBI lineage: Eukaryota > Metazoa > Arthropoda > Insecta > Hymenoptera > Eurytomidae > Sycophila > Sycophila sp. Sp_5. The sequence continues at coordinate 662,487 of JACCID010000082.1, forward strand.
ATCCTCTAAGATACGTCATTAAAAAGGGCTCACTTCAATTTTCAAATGGTTTAGATACCAATTGGCGAACGTTTTATCGCTAAAGAGCTCCGAAGGTCGATTAAAAATTCAAATTTCGTGCTAAAAAACAAGTAATTGGCTTATAACAAGTATAAATAAAAGATGGAAAAAACAGAAAATACATGCCCTAGGTTAGGTTTGAGGCTTGATATAGTCAAGTGTTTCGTGGTAATTTGGCATAGTGAAACTAGAAAAGCTATTGAAACGCATGTGAGGTCTGCAGGGCTGAAAGAATGCGGTGACAAGATCGCGGAAAGATTGGCATACCTATCGGCGTTGGTGAATCGAGCCCTCCGAGGTAATCGGAGGCCTTCGCTCGGCCGCCAAAGCAGACTATACAAAAGGTAAGGGAAAAAAAGAAAAAAATTGGACCGACGAGTGTGCATTTTTTGCCCCAGCTCTTTCACTCTGACTGTGTCCCTTGCCGCGACGTATCCTCGTCTCTTATAAATTGTACGAGCTGCCGCGAGTGCAATGTACCCGTTGTTTACCACGGCGTGGGTTCAAAGTCCGGTCAGTGCAACGGTCCTTCCCCTCCTCCCCTTTACCTGCAGGAGAAGCGAACCTGGGCTCGTCTTCTCCTCCTCCCCAACCCTCCGTCTCGCTCCTCTTTTTTAACTCCTTTCTTTTTCTCTTTCCTCCGCTTCTTTTCAATCTTTCTTTCTTCCTCCTCGGCGTTTCTTCGGACGCGCCTGCAGCGCTGCGGCCTCCCTCCCCCCCTTCCCCGGGTTCTCTTCAACCTAATGACAAAGTACCCGGTTAAATACATATAGAGTCAGCCTAAAAGACGGTCCGGGATGGCAAGGGAGGGAGAAACAAGAGAGTACCAATGACTTCGAGGGAGACGTATCGACTCAACACGGGGAGCGATATCAAGGGGGCAAACAAAGCAACAGCCTTTCATTAATTCTTTCAATTGCCGTGGTGCAGACACTGTTTAATTTAGAACCTAAAGTTCCTCGCTCTTTCGGCTATTTTCTTCAGGTGCACTGCCTCCAATTAGCATTTTAATAGATCCTTTAATGGCGACTCGTCTTTTACTTTCTTTCCTTATTTTAAATTGTATACCGCATGCATTTGTTTTATTATTTTTCTAAGAAAGCTCCTTAATTACGATAAAACACGGTAGGGCCGTTTATTCGGATGGGTAGGTTCTTATACAACAGACATAGAAAGGAAAATCTTTGTCAATGATCAATTAAATGTCCGTGCGCATTCAAATATTATTATCGGCAACTGTTCCTTTTAGGAAAAAAGGTTGACGTGACTTGGAGTGCTGCTAGCGAATTGACATCAATGATTTTGTTTACATTCAACCAAATATAATATACTATTTTCTCATTATTAAACCTGTGAAGCATTACAAAATAAATTTTCACAAGATGTTTAAACTATTAAGAAAAATTGCTTCCTCCTAAAAGAAGCTTAGTAACAGAAAAAAAATGTTTCTCTAAGAAGTATTTCTCAATCAGTTCAAAATGTATTTTCACAATGTCTGTAAGGATATGTGTGGTCATCTGTATCGCTGAACCTTATTATCGAACTTTACCAAATACATTCATTTTTTTATATTTACAGACGGTTTTTTTTTATTCGTTAAAAGTTCATTATTTTTTGCTTTTTTGTGTACTCCCTATTGGTAGGACACTCACCTCAAGATGCCTGAAGTAAAGTCCGATTCGCTGCATGAGCGACGCAAAAAAGGCAGGAGTCGTTCAGGAAACTCGCAAAAGTCCCGATAAAAAAGGGCAAATGTCCCCTTAACAGATTCTCATTAAAATGCAATAAGTTGGTAGAGGAGAGGCAGGAGATTCTCAAAGTACGAAATGAAAACGAAAGTCAACAACGAGATTTTGGAGACAGGATAAATGAAAAAGAAAAAATTGTCAGGCGGAGGGACTTACAAATGCAAAGGGAGAAAAAGAGGACGAAATTAATCCGAACAGGTTTAACGCTGAAAAAATCGAAAGTTATAAAAAAGAAGACAAGAAACATTTTTGCAGACAAGATTGATGCATTAATTAAGTCGAATCTTAAATAACTTTCGTTGAAAGACATTTTCTTGTTTCACGCGAAAAAGCAGTTGTACTTTTACTCTCATTTCACATCTCATCTTCTTTTACCTATATCTTTTATTATTGTTACGTATACCAGTTATAGTATAAGAAAATGACAAATGTCCATGAAATTATATTTGGTATATAAAATTAGTTTAAATGAATGAATTTCTGTTATACAATTTTAACTTTTTAGAGAATAAATAAATATGTATAATAATTTTTTAACAAATTCCCATAATCGATAGCGTAACGGTAAACATGTAATATATTGATTGATTTGGCACACACTTCACTCGTCTCCCCATAGTCAAGATTTTTCCGCATTTTGAGAAAATTGTTTGGAAAATGTTTATGACGCTCATATAGCTTTCACGAAGAGATTATTTTGAGAGAAGGGTCAGTTAGACTCTTGAGTGCTTGCATTGTCTGCGTCTATACTGGGGTATACGCGGACGTCAATGAAAACTGTTTGGGGTGACAAAGTCACCATCCGTTGGTGAACTCGCATAAAGATGAAAAACACTTAACTTATATTTTTTTCGTTTAGCAGGACTCGCAAAAGAAGTTGGTATCCCATCACGGTAGTGTAGAAAAGATTTTAATCCCACATGAAAACCACCCGCAAGAATGTTATATAATATTAAAGATCGATGTTTCAGTAATCATCTTTGATCAAAATCAAAATTGCATCGTGGTAACTTTTCGAGAAAACCGTGATTTTATATAAATCGTATATAATTTTCTGTAATTCTACCTTCGACAGATAATAATAATAGTAATAATATCATGATTATAATAAATACATTATAAATAAAGTGAAATAAGGTGCACGTACTTTGAACGAAAAAATTTTATTGTATTAGATTTCATTAACATAAATATTTTACATACAAATTTCATTTGTAATAATAATATACATATTATTTATTTCAATTACAATAAATATTGAATACATATTGCAAATTTTAAACATGTAACGAACTATACTCATTTACAGCACGCAAAAGTCTTTTTTTATACTCAGAACGTGAAGGAGCTACTTTGTATTTAGTCCAATTGGACTTTTGCGTGCTGTAAATGAGTACAGTTCGTTACATGTTTAAAATTTGCAATATTTATTCAATATTTATTGTAATTGAAATAAATAATATGTATATTATTATTACAAATGAAATTTGTATGTAAAATATTTATGTTAATGAAATCTAATATAATAAAATTTTTTCGTTCAAAGTACGTGCACCTTATTTCACTTTATTTATAATGTATTTATTATAATTATGATATTATTATTATTATTATTATCTGTTGAAGGTAGAATTACAGAAAATTATATACGATTTATATAAAATCACGGTTTTCTCGAAAAGTTACCACGATGCGATTTTGATTTTGATCAAAGATGATTACTGAAACATCGATCTTTAATATTATATAACATTCTTGCGGGCGGTTTTCATGTGGGATTAAAATCTTTTCTATACTACCGTGCCATAAGACTACGGATTAAACGCGTAAAAATTGAATTACTAATAAATTGCGTAGGCCCGGAAAAATGTAACTGAGCTTTCTGTGGCTTAATAGCGACCAATACTTTCAGTTTCATCAATATCTCAACGGTATTTACCGAGAGTACTATACTATACTTTAAGGAGATTTTACCTATAATTAATCTAAAATTGAGAATTTGATGAGAAACTACAGATTATTAAATACAGGTAGATATGTAGGTTACTTGTAGGAGACAGAGGGAGTATTTAACGTTAAATTGGAAGCAATTTTTAACTAGCAATTCTTATTTTCTCCTAGGTACTCTCTAAAGTTGAATTAGTGAAAAACCACTAATTCATAGTGACTATGCACTAATTTGAAAAGTGAAAATTGCTCCACTATGAATTAGTGGAAATCTGCTATTTGCAATAGTGAATAAATTGTACTAATTGAAATAGTAAATAGATGCACTATTAAAAATAGTGTAAACTACTAATAAATTAATGAAATTAAAATCTTTTGTAATTGGGGAATTCACTATTTTAATTGGTGAAAAGACCAAAATAGTTATTTTATTTAACAAATAGTTTATTTTCCACTAATTTAAAGTGTTTTTACTAATTAAATAGTAGAACACTTTGTTACTATTTGAATTAGTAAAATTGTACTATAATTGATTGTGGGTTTTACTAATCGATTAGTGGAAAATCTGACCACTAAAAAGATTAGTGGAATTTTCACTAATTCAACTTTAGAGAGTAGTCTAGCAGATGTTACTGTTGCTAAACAGTAAGAAGTACTTATAAGGCTGTTTGCCTAGTGACGTACCGGTAGAAGCTCCTTAAGCAGACTCTGCGAGGGATGGGCGGTTGAGGGGGAGGTCGGAGAGGCTTAGAGTGAGTTTGAAAAAGAGAGGCGCTGGGCCCCGGAGCTCGTACTACTGCAGCGTATGGAGCACGCTCGGCGGAGATACCGAGCGAGTGACGGAGTTCAAAGCCCGGTCAACAAGCCTCCCCCCCTCCCCTGTATATTCACTCTCACTGACATTTACCCTCTTTCTTGCTCGCTATACTCTTCCCCTTTCTTTTCGCGCGCCGCACTTCTCTCCCCTCCCGCGGCCGCTCCTTTCTGCCTCCTTTTTTCTCCGCGATTGCGGCCATCAGGTTTTTTCACAGCCGACTTCGGGACCTTATCCCGTCCCGCAGATTCGGCGCTTTTTATTTAGCCGCGCCATATAGGAGCTCTTCCTTTTTTATTGCTTTATCATTGGAGCGCGTGTCAACATTTAGATACATCACACTGGGACTTTATTCGAACGCGATAAGCGAGGGGTGCCAAGTCGGACAACTGAACTTCGATTACCAGGGCAATGCACATTTTTAAACTTTTGCGTCCTCCTTAATTTCTCTCTCTCTCTCTCTCTCTCCCTTTCCCGAGATATAATCCGGGGAACCGGATCTTACTCATTCAGATTTTACCATTTTTATAACTTTCGCTTTTTGAAACGCCAAGTTGAGAGACATTTTACCGGGCTTAACCGAGTCGACATTTTTAAATGTGTCAATCGAAACACAACATTTTCGGCAATCATTGATACACGAAAACTATTTCTTTAGTATAACAATCAATATCTGGTTATGAAGACTATGCGAGTTTGAAATAAAAAGATGTTATTGACTATTCAGCCTAGCGGGACGAAACCATAATCCTTTCCTCCTGGCGCCCGATCGAAAAGGTTACGATTTCAGATCAAAAAAAGTATTACAGGCAACATGGGAGGTAAAACAAGAAGAGCCTTCGGCTCGCGTGCCAATTTCAGTGTCATCTGGGACCATTCTTGTGTTACCTCCCTGATCACATAATATACTAATCCATACCTAACCCTGTATTTAGATCACATGTAATTGTTGACCAAGGCAAAGCTTTTCTTATTACTCTGGGCTAGGTACGTAACATACTATTTACTCCCTGCAAAGGAAAACAAAAGGAAGTTAAAAAAAAGGACTTATTGAATGGAAATAAAAATGCATGGCACAAAGATCGTGGGGGAAGACGTGCGCGAGCTCAGGAGGAGGGTCGAAAAAGGAGCTGAAGCTATACGTTGCTAGTAAGAGACATGGCGCGAGGTAAGGGCCTCCAAATAAAGCAGCATTGTGTGGCTGGCGAGCGTAGAGGCGCGCGTACTACGGAGTTGGCCTTGAGCGTAACAATCTGTTTACGAGAGGGCCAGCGACCTCTTCTCTCTCTTCTCTTTTTCTTCTCTCCGTCTCTCTTCGCTGCTAACCTTTTTTTTGAGAGATCGTGCGTCGAGCGTCGGCGGAACGACAACATCGGCCCGGCAACTGAGGCGCACATCACACCCATAACTCGACGAGCGATGTGTTTATGATAGCGTGCGACACTCGTACTCGAACCTTTTCCTCTAGACGATTTTGCGACCTGCATTGCTTTTATAAAGACTATATCAGCCATCAACCAAATTGTTTATAAGTAATTCTTTTTCTAGTTGTCTGACATCGTCACCATGTCTTTGTCTTTGTCCATCTTATTTTTAAGGTAATACAATTCAAATCAATTCAATTGGATACATGCTTAATATTTATCAAAATACATTTTTTCTCACGTAAACAATAACAATCCAGTAGATGTGGCAACACCGCAAAGTAAGTTACAAATTTGGTCCTTTCGAGTAATAAATATTCAGTAAAATTTTGGTGCTACTATACTTGTAAAATAGAAGTACTCTTATATAAATAATTGTGAACCTGAATATTACGAATAGTTATTGGGTTATTATATGCTACTTTTCTTTCAAATTCAAATGTTCATTCACTGGTGTCTGCCTAAAACTGTAACATAATACTAATAAAATAACAAAAAATTCAAGTAGATTCATGCAATTATACTACTGTTAAAAAACACATACAAATTTTATGAGATGTACTTTTACATAGTATTGATAAGCATGTTTTTTTGAAAGATTTAAAAAAATATTATACTTTTCGAAAAATTTCTGACGGTATAAATAATATGAAATTTGATGCCGTTTCAAAGACATTTAAAGAAAATTCAGTTTAATCTTACTGAAAGGGGGGGAGGGGAATTATCTGAAAATAAAAAAGAAAAAAATATCTGAAGGAACGCATTTTCATTGAAATCTGATAATGAGGTTCTAAGATAGAGATGGCTACACACATCCATACACTTTGAAAGAGTGAAAAGTTTTTTTACTACGCTGCACGTTTAATGGAAAGAGAGCGAGCGACTCTCTGGCAGCCGTAAGAGCAGTCCCTTTAACAGCGGAGCTATTATTATTAAGACATAAAATCGCTACGAAAATGTTGGTCTCGGAAAGTTACCGCGAGGAAGTTAATCGCGTCCATTGAGGCGGCGGGTAAAATATGCATCGTAAAACTACGAATTTACGAGTGCGAGGCCCTCTCCAGCGGCCGCACAATGATCGTGTGCCAGGGGGTGTTGGCAACCCCATTGAAGACGCCCCGGGCCCCCCATTGACGAGTGAGTGATTCGTGACTGATGGAAGCAGTCGGAAAATGGTTCGAGCTGAAAAGCCCAGGCTGCGCGCGGAAAACGGCTTCTCCGAAACGTCGGAGCGCCGGGGACAATGACAGGCGCCGTTCATGCCGACGAGCCGCCCATTGTTGCCCGATGCAATTTATCGCGCGACCAAAAATATATTCGCGCATAAACTTACTTTTCCGGCTGTCTCTACTCGCCTCGAGATACTCCAACGGAAAGTGTCCACTTTCTACGCTGACTGCTTTACGAGGAGGAGGTAACGGTCTGATAAAATTCAGTATTTATTGCTCGACAGTTGGATGCACAACTTGTGCCTGCTTACCGACGATTCAAATTTTTATTTTCACCAAATTCCTTTAAATATCGTCATTACTCAACAAACAAAAGCTTTTTATGATAGAAAAATAATCATTTTTACTCGAGTAATCGGTAAACAAAGAAAATGCATTTTTTCGCTGCAGTGCACATGCAAAATGTAATATTTCTGTTTCAATAATAGCTGCGGTCCCTTAACTTTTGTTCTCCTTTAAAAAATTCTCTTCTCAATACTCCTCGAGCCTCCTCGACTTTGGCTCTAGGCAATTGATTGCGTGCTAAAGGGCCTCGAAATTTTATATTGTTGGCGTGTCTGTTTACACGGTAGATGTGAAAGAGTGGTGGGGATAAACGCGTCGGCAGACCGGAATGTTGCAAGGCGTTATATCTTGCGTGTCCGACCTATCCCTCGCAAATTTCCTTGAGCGCCGTTGTCCAATTTTATTATTTTTTTCCTATTTTAAAAACATTCAAGCTTTCAGAAATTCTGCACAGAGAGAAAAGCAGCAGTAAAAATTACTATGTTGTTTTTTAGACACAGACTCGACAAATAAAAAAGTGTACTATAATCTACATCAGTAGGATATATGAATAAAATAAAAAATAATAACAATGATGAGCAAGGGAGATGTTGGATTTTGCCAGTAAATGACAAATACCAATAAAATTATTTTCGCGAGTAACATGAAAAAGTTTTAGACGAAATTTCATTACCCAACTTAAAAATGTTTTTAAAACGACTTTAAGGGGTTTGTTGAACCTTTCATAATTTACTAGATGTTTAATTATTATTGCTTAAAACTTCACATCAAAAAGAGATTTGTTGTCTCTGCACTGAAAAAAAAGCATAAAATTCTACTTTTTATCGTCAATGCATTTAACTCGACCATAGACATTTTTGAACATATTTATTGTTACAAAAAGTAAATAATTTTATTATCAAAAACAATTTTTTTATTTTTGAAACTCTTTATTTTCATTTAGAAATAAGAAGGGGAATCTGCTTTTTCAAAAAGGAGGTTCTATAAAGTAATTTTACTATGCAATAAACTGTTTTTCTTACTGTAAGAAATGTTAATTGGAAAGCAGTTTTTACTTTCCCTAATCTTGCAGATCTTATACTGTTGTGAAACAGTAAGAATTACTAGTTTTTTAAAAGAACCCTAAACTTACAAAAATGAATTCTTGTTTTAAAATGAATTTATTAAATTGAAGAATAAGTCTGCTTCAGTATAATTGTCAATAAGTTTGCTAGAAAAATAGAATCATGTGAATTTTATCGTAAATATGTCAATTGTTAATATTTTTTGCTTATTAGAAACTTTCGTTTACGTTTTATCAAATTAATGATAAATGATGGTCCGCTTATCCACGTGATAAATAAGTTTGACTCTATAATAAGTAGATTTCCCAGTGCTATTTAGTGGATTTTTCTAGAACTTAGATTACATTTTTGTGAGTGTAATTTTTCTTTTTAGCTTTTCATCGGTATAGAGCGAAGCACTGTAAGGTTTGTTGAGTGAAGAGTTGATGTTTGAGAGAGGAAGCGAGACTCGAGCCTCGAGGAAGGTCAACGGACCTTTGGAAGAAACGCGAGCCGGCGGGATGCCTTTCCTCCGACCGCGGTCGGGAAGCCCTTCGTGACGACCCTTGAGCGACGCTGAACAGACGCGAGGATCTGCGAGCACCCTGGCCTTGTACCTGAGCATTAAGTATTGGCTTTTGATCGATTGCGTATCACTTTTGTCCGACGGGACTACCTTTCCTAACGATTTTATTAAAGACGTGTCCTTGAACTGTGTCAAATATATAGTTCACTTAAAAAAATGTTTCATTTATTTAAATTGTTTTATGCTTTCTATACTTTAAAAAAAGACGGATTTTCAATAGTATGTTACGAAACTGCTACAAAATTGTCTTCGGAGAATGCTTGTACGAGCGCAATAAAAACGAATTTTTGCCTAAAAGTGTAAAATGGTTATTTATTCACGGCTTACTCATAATCAGCCACTTTATTCTCCGAAAAGCGAGAATAAAGGGATAGATTACTCCCTGAATTTACCTTTTTCCTCCAAATATTTGTTTCCTCATAAACTTCTATTTTATACCTATTTTTATTAGTCGATTTTCAAGACAACAGAGCGGGTACATATAGATAAGCGTGAATAAATCAATATATAACACGGGACTAATGTCGATCATTCTTTTGAGTGATGTACGCGGGAATAATCCACGACTTTAGTCCCTCGTTATGTAATGTACTATATGGACCATGAGAGTAAAATAGGATTATTCTCGAGGTGCGTAACATATTTTTCACTCTAATCATTTATAAATCTATTTTATTTAACAAAAAATCAAATAAAACATTATTACAATAAGCAAAATAGATTTAAGAAAGGTTAAATTTGTCTTCAAAGGATAGAATATGTAATATTCTTCTGGGAAGTAAAGTAACTCTTCGAAGTGGAAAGTATTTCTCCAGAGAGTAAAGTGCTTCTTCGGAGAGTAAAATAAATCTAGACAATAAAATATGATTTTACTGCCTCCGTAGAATTTAATAAAGTGGATTTTGTGAATGATTAGGGCCAGAAAATACTTTTATTTTGCCTCCTATCCAAATATCCACTTTTCGGTTCTAACGATCAGGACGAAAGCAGCATATTTTTCTTAAAATCAACGTTTACGAGAAATGTAAGAATTTTGTGGGAAAACTTGTTATTTTTTAATTTTAGTTTTTAAATAAATAAAGTGGCTTCAATAGTTGATGGAATAAAATACTATGTGTAACACGGGGCGAAAATAGTAAATTTTTTGTTGGAATTTAAACAACAATAATATGTATAGTATATGCATACAAACAGCTGGTACTTGTGGGTATCAGACAGTCCCAGAGCGACAGCGGTCAAGCGCGCTTCACAAAAACACATTTCATTGCATTATACTTTTGTATTTCACTATTAAATTTTGTATCCAAATCGCGAGTGTTAATAATAATAAAGACTAAATATTATACATCAACACCATTGCGTAAATCCATGATTTAACCAACATTTTTCCCTTGAGTTAATATTCCCCTCACGAGCAGTATAAATGTGCCATTTTTACCCCCTTGTTACATAATGGACTATTTTAAACTAATGTAAAAAATGTAATTCTTACGAAAGATGAAAAAATTCACTTTTTCGCTCGCGTTATATATACATTTCGAGTATATTCATTGTTGCTAGTACTGATGCAGTAACTTTTGAAAGTTCGTTAAAAATTAAATGAAAATAAATCTGTTACATTATAACATAAAACAATACAAGTCAATGTTTGGTATATCAATAATTTTTTATTTGAATTAAAAATATTTGATAAGTACTTATTTGCAGTAAAATCGCTGATAGAAACAGTAATTATAATAATGGAAAATGGATAAGCGAAAAGAGTGCAATCAATAAAATAATTCGTTTGCACATTACATGATCTGCTAAAAAGAAGGATATTTCTTCATTTACTTCAGTTTACATATTCAATTTAAAAAAGAAAAGAAAGGGAGACTTGTTAATTGAGGGAACTTTTTATCGTGATGACATCAAGTCTCAATGGCTGCTGGGTTGGTGCTTTGCACTGAATAACCAGTAGAATTGCTTCCTCATTAATACATGTATTGCTTACATAGTTGGATATACCGCCACTGCCTTACATGGGATGCATGCAAGGTAGCTTTTTAATCATCCGATTAAAACTTTGTGATAATCGTCCACGTGCTCACCCTTTTCTTTGCGTCATTCTTTAACTTCTTACTTCTTCGAATGTAATTTCTCCAAATTCTCTTTTTTTGTTCTACCATCGAAATTTTAGAACACGTGCTTCGCGATTTCGCCCTTGAAGCGAGGTTTTTTGTATCGCGATTTTACTTCCATGCTCCTTATAAGGTAAAGTAGTCGAAATCTGGACAACTTGCAGAATGTAACCGAAAGATGAACAATATGGGTACATTAATATTAATCAGTATATTTTGATAATCTCATCCCCTATCTATGAGCAATAAAAATTTATGCGTTAATCCAAGAAATAAATGTGTTAAAAATAAAAAAATACCGGTAAATTTAAAAATTGTGTTTTTTATTTGACATTTAATTGACTTTCATAAAATGAACGTGGGTTCGGCTTCGCAATTACATATTAATTATTACGTGTCGTGTAAATGTCAGGCTTCTGGCGCGAAACTCGGGTAATCTTGATGAAGTATAAACTTCACCAAGAGCGGCGATGGCTCAGTCGGTAGAGTATCGGACTCGTAACCGGGAGGTCCCTGGTTCGAGCCCGGTCTATACCAAAAACTGAGAGACACCACTGTTTACAAGTGTCTAATAACATCAATAAGCTCACGTGGTTCGGATCCCACGTTTAAACGTAAAGTCCAGTTGTGATGTGCACCCGCTCTCCGTAGGTGAGCCGGGCATACAATACCCCTCCGACCCTGAGGAGCGGCCGATGGAACGACGTGGGCGTACCAGCAGAGGGTTTTTTCCCCTGTCCCCGCTGCTAGGGAGCCGCCGTTCCTCGTCATGCACTAGGTAACTAGGGGGCGTATGCCCTGGCAGACACTCAGCGGAGGGAGTATGCACATCACAACTAGGAGGCAAAGCACAAAGGGCTTACTTAGCCTACGTGCGAGTCAGCACGTCCCCGCGCAGGGGCCCGCTGGTGCGCTTCCAAAAATAATCGACTAATCGACTAAGAATAAACTTCACCAAAGAATGCGATTTCAGTCTTCTTTCATTATCCGTTCTCGAAAAATATCGAGCATAGTAATTCAGTCTATGTTATTATGTAAAATTGTTATTGAATTTAAAAATATAATTAAAATAAGGTAGACGGGCTTTGTCCCCTGCGCGCTTCGCGCGCCAACCCCCTCATCTATTTAAAATAATCTGCGATGGAGATCTATTATCAATATATTTTGCCACCGCAGCCGTGTCAGGAATTGACACCAGCGGCCTCTAACGGTTGCTTTGGCAACTTCCCCCTGTTAAAGTACAACCCCTTAATCAGGTACCACTTAATAAGGAGTGTACTTTATTTGATAATGGATATACTTCATTCAGGGACAACTCGTAATAAGGTATATATACCCCTCGATAAAAGGTGTACTTTATGTAGGTACAACCCGTAATAAGGTATAGCCCTTAATAAAGGGTGTATTTTCTTCAGGGTTGCCATAACAACCGCTAGAGGTGCTGGTGTCAAATACTGACACAGCAGCGGCGGCGGCGGTGAAATATTTTTATAATAGAGAGAGAAGAGAAGACATTATTGTTCACCTTTTAATGTTCTCTATCCAAAACTGTATGATAAATATTGTAAATTAGAGAATTTGAATTTACGTCGTTTTCACTATTGATGTTTAGATTCTTTTGAAAACGTTACACCGAGAGCTATTCAATTTTACACATCGATCCTGCTTAAAGATCAACTGATAACAGAGTTATAATTTTTAAATATTTAGCGACTGACTTAGCAATCTTTTTTTTTAATACACACTCATATACAGACATTTTTCAAAAACATCATAAAATAGTCCAAAACGAGTGACAATAAACCTTTATAATGTTTTTAGAGAAACTTTTTTTTTCTACTACAAAGCTTCTCCAAGGTAAAAGCTAAAGTCTTGCATAGTGGTCTCTTCCTTTGCTTTAGTTTATTTGCCTACATGAATCCTTTGGATATATTTTTCTACCGCTCTCTCTCTCTCTCCGTTTTTATTGTTCAGCTTTGCCCAGCTGCTCGGAATCTTTTCCGAGTGTATAGTTGGTCTGTCACATTGGCTGGGATAAAAAAAGGGACTGACGAGCATTATACTGCTGCGATGTAAGCACCCACGCAGAGGCAAACACTTATGTATAAAAAGATACGTCGCCGACTTCATTATGGGTACTTTAAATCTTCCAAAACACGTTAGAGCGACATTCGTTGTTTTGCTTTGTAAATCTCTTAGAAAGCAGCACAGTATATTTTAATGTCAATAATTATCATAATCATAATATCGTTTTAATATACTATAATAGTCGTTTTAATAACTATCATAATCATAATATCGTTTTAATATACAATATTCAAAATTGAAAAATTCACAACTTATTTTAAATCAATCAGAATCGCATTAAAAGCTTCACAACAAAAGTAATCACTTCCTTAACGGAGCATGATGATAAAATTACAAATATTTGGCAAGTAGCTGTGATAATATTTTAAAAAGGTTAGAGCATTAATTTTTTAGACGAGCGGATAGGTACCCACGTTTTCTCCGCCCACTCTCAGGGGCCATCCAAAATTTAAAATGCAAATGCGCAAAGCAATAAATTTCATTAGACGTGGCTTGAAGTAGTCCGCTCACAACTTCGAGCTTTCTTTCTTTTCTTCTTCTTCACTCGACGCTGTGCTGCTCTTTTGCTACAGATTATTTTTCACTAGCCTTCACATTTTTTGTACTATGACAATAACAATGTAACAGTAAACATTCTGAAAAATTAATTTATCAAAAGCATACGCACTACGATGCCATCTCGGAGTCCGGTTGGAAAAGGTGCCATCTCGAACTGTTTACATCTGGAGTCTGAGATGGCACCTTTTCGAGCCGGACTCGGAGATGGCATCTTTTCCAACTTGACCTCCGAGATGGCACCATTCCCAACTGGAGCCCGAGATGGCGCCGTCTTGCTCCAGACCGACGATATATACAATGTATTTTTTATGGCGTCGTTTAAGTAACAGGCAAGGTTTTAATTTTTCGTATACTCAAAATTTACTTTCTGCGTTTTGAAAAATATTCATTGCAATTACTATTTATATTAATATACCATATGATAGAGGAGCAACTAATAAATAATATTCCGTATAAATTTTATAATAAATTAATCTTAAACTATGAAGCTCAATGGGGCAAGTTGTCTCACTTTTTTGGGCTTTTGTCAATCTCATCAAAACTTGATTAAAACAAATATTTTGTATGTTTTTTTTTATTAAAAATGGTACGTACATACGAAAAATCTAAGGACAATTCCCTTATAAAGTTTTTGAAAATGTGCATGCAGCAACGTGTAGAGTGCAATAAATATTGAAAATCCGATTTATAGATCAGTTATATAAATACAGGAGGCTGTATACGTTTCTGCATATTCAGATGTTTCGGATAATTGTCGCACTAGAATGGCATAGCAGAACAATAAAGGACTAATACCGAATTTATAGCGCAGAGCCACAACAATTCGCCAGCTTGCGCACACCTATAAATATTGCTGCGGATGCGTCCTCCTTAGATGGCGCTCCGTCGAGATCCCCGGATCCGTGTGTCCAGCGGATTTGCTTGTAGGGCAGTTGAGGGCTACTACCGGTGTTCCATAAAATTTCATAAAATCTCCTCCGGGCGAGGGCCGCACAAAGAAGGCCCACGGCGATCGACCGCCGCAACCTTAGCGCAAGGGCACGACCTCACAGCTGCGGGCGCATAAAGAGGCGGAGGCGCGAGGCGGCCCGCGCCGAGGGGGACAATGCGAATGGCTCCGCGAAGCCTTTGAGCTTTATGCTCTCTAAATCACAAGCGTTAAGCCGGCCAAGCTCACTGGGCACATGCAACTGCTTATACCGGACACGAGCTCTAAGCCGAAAACAAAGTACTCATAACGTCCCTTTTCAATCAATGCACAACTTTGCAATTGATATTCAGTAGTTTTAACGCACTAAAAACAGTTGATACATTTTTAAACTTAGTACCATTTTACCGGAATCTGACGAAATGCTTCAGGATTACAGATGTGTAACTGAGAGTGACTTAAGGTAGTTCACTTAAAAATCACTTTTTCATAGAAATCTTTGAAATTATCAGAAAATGTTCATAAGATTGTTCTTTATAAGTGTACAAAATTTCGATATAGCAAGCGGGATTGAAAAACTCACAATTGGACTTGAAAGTTGAGACATTTAACGTAGGAAGCATAGGACGAAGCTTTTTTTAAAGAAGACTTTCTTCAAATACAAACGTAATTTTTCATATGATCTTTTAAAAAACTAAAGTAAACTTTTTGACACTATAACGAGCAAGATACATTAAAAAATGTGGGGAAGCGACATTCGTTTTTCAATGCCAAATGTTCAAAGTAGAGCGCTCATGCTTTTAGTATATCTATATATTGTGCTACTGACTAACGTAAAATTTCTAATAGTTTGTTCTTTTACATTATTCCATTTATTTATGTTACTTATTTCCATGTTTAATATTATTTACTTATCATATTTTTAGAAAATATGGTGGCTTAATATTGATATATACACGAATTCGTCAAGTTGAGCACCGCTCCATCGAGTGAACTACTTTAATTTATAGAAAGACGCGTGATTTAAATTTTTCGCGAAATTGTCCCGCGCAAGCGAGTGAATGCCGAATGCCATGAGCAAACCCTGCTAAAAAATCTCAAGATAATTTTAAAATTAAAGTTGCACTGTAATAATTCCTGAAATACACATTTTTCTTACGTTTCAGTGATGCCTTTTGATATATCGTAGATTTTCCAGTGCTATTTAGTGGATTCTTCTACCAGTTAAAGTAATTTTTTTAGATTGTTTAGAGCTATATTTTTGCATTTTTAAACTTTGTAAAATATTTCTCAGGCGAGATTTTAGGGAAGGCACGCCGCTGCGTCCAGCACAATCGACTGCAATACAAACCGTTGAAGAGTCCAAGGAAGCGCGCGTGCCTCCTCCCGGAAAAACCAGCAGGCAAAGCTGCGACGATTTATCGTGGGATTCGTTTACGTCGTAATTACCCTCGACTCGCCGGAGCGACTTTTACGTGTTTATCCGCACAGGAGTGGCACTTCGGATGGCGAAAAAAAAGAAGGGAATATAGAAAAGCGTAGAGAAGCGATTCTCCACGCGTGCGGGTACTTGAAACTGCCGTTTGCGGCGCGCATTTGCCCAGTATACTGCCGAATGCGTAATTTTCGACGGGCACGAGGGCAAAAGACCAAATTGGAAAGAAGCGCGGTTTATTGATGGTGCCGCTGATCGAGGGGAGGCTTTTTGATAAATCGAGCCTTGACAGTCAATGCAATCGACCCATCGGATCTATATACTTATTATTATTTTGGAAAAACTTGAAAAATGAGACGGACTCTTTTTTCTGTTTTTAAGGAAAAAACATTGCCAGTGTTGACTAATTCTTCTCAACCGTCGCCTTGAATTATGAACTGCGCGATATATTTTATTATTATTAGATCTTGTGAAAGTTCAATAATGTACCGTCTCAAGTTTTTAGAAAGGAAAACTTAATTTATATATATTTACTTCAAACTTAATGAATGAAAACATTTGGTATAATACGCAGTTTTTTTAATTAAGTATAAAAAGGTTGTTTTATTTTTATATTTTTATAATGACAATAATTTTGCGATTTAAATTTTTTTCAAAATGCTGAAAATATTACAGACTTTTTCCTGTAATTTTAATAAAAATTTGCAATATAAATGTCGAGAAAGGACAATTAATTTTTTTTTCATCTTTCATTGTAAAATTTCTGGAAACTTGTAAATTATTTCTTTTTCTAGTCTATTACCCATTTCCGAAAAAATGGTTTCTGTACAAGATCATTAATTGAAGAGGAGATCTATTTAGAAGCTATAAATTTACATGATTTATAAATATTTTTTTGGACAGGAAAAAGTAATGTTAGATTTTCTAACTTTGGCATTTATTAAGGCATATTACAGTCTACTATTACGATATTTTTTTCGCTTAAATTAATTAAAAAATGTTTTAGAGTCTCCATCACCGACATAATTTCTATACTTCAAGCCAAAGCGCGCTCAACTATCGACGGATCATCGCCGCGGCTGTAACTTCTGCACTATTTCGAATTTTAACTTGTATTTTTGAAATTGCAAGCTATACATTTATGAAAAAAAACATTTTTTTCAAAGTTCTAAATAGATCTCCTCTTTTAACCTTTAGAGGGCCGGAGGCTTTTGAAATTTCTCAAATCCCGGCATTCTTAAGATTAATTAGTACCTTTTTCCAAGGAGCTCCATGGAAAGCAGCTTGGAGTCTAGTTGACTGACCTGTTTGTTTCGCAGTCATTTCTTGCGTATACATGGAAATTTTTTCTATTATTTTCCGTTATTCTGTATCTGAATTTGGACTATTCAACAGAAAAAAAAATAAATAACGGTAATAATGAAACAGCCACTTATTATTAACAATAATAAACGCAGCGAAGTAAATCCAGCAGTAGAAGGATTTCAGATAGATTATTCTTTATTTCTGCAATCTTCATTGAAAAAAACATGGTGTATAAGAAGACGATAAAACCATTTTGTTGATTGATCCTGTTTGTATAGGATAATGCCGAGCTGTTGAGAACTCGATTAGAAAAAAAAAATTAGTTTTACAGCTCGAACAAGATAACACTGAAGAAAATTTGTGATTATGTTGGTAAGGTAAATTACCCGAAATCTTATTCTAGAATAAGATCGAAAAATAGACAACAAAGAAAAACTATAACAAAAGATTAAAACGGTAAAAATATTTCTTTGTTATAGCATTATTTGTGCTATTAGCTCTACGGTCACATTGATATTTATGAAATTATTTTTTGAATTAAATTTTAATGATTTTAAAACTTTTTGAAGTTATGTTACACTTGAATTTATGTGTCCAACTTTAGGATACTTCTCAGATCACTATAACCGAAAGCAGGACACTCGTTTTGGAGTGTAAAAAGATTGTCCATCTTTAGGGGTCCGATACAGTCCACCTTTTCGATCCTAGTGAAAAGTTATTTATTTAATATTTTTTATATAAATCGGCGAAGTAGATGTCAAATTAATGATTGCACTAAGAATTTTCTAAGTAATTAGTCTCTTCATTCTATACTCACAACTTGTTATTTACTAGTCTGAAAGTGTCCCGGTTTTAGATATTTTACGTTATCAATCCTGCACGGAGAGAAATGTTATAGTAAAAATTACTAAGTTCCATAGTATACAGTAGGACATACTCGACCTATGACGATTTTTACTATAAAACCTATTAAAAATTCCTATGTACATAGCAATTTCTGTATATAAATAGCTATTTTTTATAGTAAAAATCGTCATAGGTTGAGTATGTCCCGTTGTTCCTACGGAATATAGTAATTTTTACTATAACATTTCTCTCCGTGTGGATAACGTAATTTTATAGAAGATAAACATTACAAGCACAATTTCATTGTAAAATGCGGTAAAAACCAGCTACATGGCTATAATGGCTATATGCTTGCATATGCTTGCATACCATAGCTGTAAAAAGCATTAATCCACATGAGATTATTTGCAATATAAAAGCATTGACATCATAGATTGCACCTGTAAATGCAAAGTAGTTGGCTTAGGAGAAAAGTATATCTAAAATGTAAATTTTAATTTTAAAGAGCTTTTTTTATCCTCGAAGTCACATTAGTTCTCATAAAAAAGGAACTTCTAAGCCAATGAAGTGAGCATCATATTTTGCCCCAGAAAAAAGGCTTAATAAAAATAAGTATATAGGAAAGGAGTGACCGCTTTGACTTGTAAGGATTTTTTATATTAAAGTAGTAAATATTGCTATTAATTTTTATACAATTTGCTAACATTAATCACATAAATTGCTAATTTTGATGGTATAAAAGATAGGAATATCAGATTCATTCACGTACTAGATACTTCACAAGAAAGATCATCACTATTTTAAGATAGGATTTCGTGACATTTAAAAGTAATGTTAAGAAAATAAAAGAAAATATCTTTGTAATAAATAAATTTTGTATCTTTGTAACTTAGTAGTTTAATTAATGTCAGAAAATAGGAGATAATGCATGTGCAACGTAGGTTGGTAATTTGGGAAAAAATGAAAAAAAAAAAAATAAGACGCGTGAATGTGATCGCGAGACGCACAAAAAATCCGAACTAAGGCATTATTCATAAAAAGATATTATAATGAGGTGCATAGCCATTATTTCCTGGCGTTTTTTTTCTCTGCGTACGAAGACAATTTGCACGCGTCGATAAATCGACGTGACGCGGGTGTCAGCGCGAAGCGAGCGCGCGCCCCAGGCGAAGAAAAAAGGGGGCCCTGGCCCAGGATGAGGACCAATGATATTTTACTTTCGGTAGCCAATGTCTCGCTGCCGTAAATCGCCGCGCGGAGGATACGTCTTTTTTCTCCGCCTCCTCCACTTATAATGCATCGGCTACTGCAAGCTTCTTGACACTTATTTAATGCCGATTCAAGGAACGGATCATCTTTCTGCCAGATTCGCCTTTTTCCATTTTTCAACCTTGGCATTCCAAATTATTTTTAGTACACCCTTTTTTGCTAATCAGCTTAAGGCGGCAACAATCACGACGTGGCGCGCACTTTTTTTTCAGTGCGTGACCAAGTAACTTTTTTTCTGTCTGTGGATAAAGTGTAGTGCATGAAAAATGTCTAATGAAAATATACTTTTTTATGTACAATGATTTCGTAGTGAGTTAAATATAGAATACATTGGGACAAAGTGAATTGTTGAGATCTAGTAGGCCATGCTTTTATTCTCTATTCTTCAGAATTAATTGATAATGCAATTGAATTTTGAATATATAATTTTTGGACTGCATAGAATAGAAAAACATACATTAGAATACACATAGTCAAATGAGAAAATGTTGTCAATGGATTCCCGTAGTATTTCCATTAGTATTTCAATCCTTTTGAATAAAGATTGAAAAAGCGAATTTTTAATCGACAGTGTTATCTCAATACGTTGACTCGAATTTTCTTGAAAAACTTGCGATTTTTTCATTTACAGTGTACCTTAATTAAAAAGAAAATGAAGAATGGTATGATAATAATATAATTTAGCAAAGCTTTCACGAAGATTAAGGCGTTTTTACGATAGACTTTAATCTGGAAGTGGCAATCGATGGAACCGGCGGAGAGAGCATATAAGTGGTACGGCAAGAGGGGGAATCCCCGCATCTCGATTCGATTTTAATCTCTATCGCTTCTTTCTTCTTCTTTTCTAAGGCAGCCAGCATCCCCGGGCCAAAGGCGCATCTCCTGGACATCGTTTTTTGTCCTCCGCTTCCCCTACCCCCCTTTTTATTTTCCCCTCTCCCTCTGTTTTGGCTCCTGCGTGCGTTGGCTACCGTGCATTCGCGCGCACGGCTACCTAAGTCAGCCCAGTGAACCTCCAAAGCGATCCAAAGCTGAAAACAAATTAGACTTAAGGTCTCATCAAACTTTCTACATTCAAAATTGACGAGTAATTAATTTATTTTACAAATGTCTTCCATTCCATTCCATCTTTGCAATTTCTCTTAAAAAACATTGGCATATAAGGTTCTTCATGTAAGTATACAATTAACAATTTGAATCTGCACAGTACTTATGGATTAGCTCGGTTCACTAGGAAGTAGTAGAATTACGGAACAATAGAAGCGAACAATAGATTACGATGGAACGCTCTTTGTTAAAAGAAAATGTAAAGTTATTAGAGTTTACACTAAAGCATTTGTACTTATTTAAACAGCTCAGTGATCCCAAACACTAGGCACAACACGAGTTTTAAATAAAATCGGCGTGTCTCGGGATGTGATATATATCCGTGGATCGCGCGCGCAGAGGGAGAGAAGGCCCTCGTCGTCAGCTTTCTTCTCCTCTCGGCTGCGCAGGCCACTTGAAGGGCTCACCACCTCCTCTCTCTTCCGTCCTCATTTTTTCTTCTCACCCTCTTCCTTCGCCTTGTTCCTTTTGCCCGAGCGTCACTGCTCCGCTTCTTCTTCTTCGTCTTTTTCTGGCCGCTCTGCCCCTTTCTCCGCGAGCCCACTCTCTCCGCCTCCCGACCCGCAACTCTCATTCTTTTTCTCTCTCCTTTTTTTTCAGTCGAGCTTATCTCCGTCCCTCCTCTGCGCCGCTCTCCTTTCGTCTTTGTGTGCTGGCCCGCGGTGAAGCGGGCCCGAGCTCCACGAGGCGAAAGAGCGTGCGGTTTTTGAGCGAAGCGTGTCCCGCACGCGAGATGCAGGATCCAACTTGTTCCGAAGCGTCCCTCCATGGATATAGCGTACCTCTGCATATATGCTTTTCGCGCGGATAGCATTCGGACCCTCTATAAGTGAACATTTTTAAAATTTCCAATTGCACATCCAAAAAATTAATAGTTCTTTAGCAGTTATTGCTATTTACTATACGAGATTGTCACAATTTTTACTAAGTTCTTTCTCTCCGTGCACAGACGAAAATATTTTTTACATAAATAGATTAAATGTTCAATGTCTGTAGGGTTTCTTAAACAGTTTTGCTATTTTACATTATTTAACGTTACTTTACGTTAATTTCTGCTATTTTCTGTTAAGTAGCCGAAATTCAGACAAAAAATAACAGAGAATAAGAGAAAATAATTTTTTTTAGAATAAGGGAATATCCACTAATCCAATCGAGTTATTATCCAGTGCAGGTTTTGTTCGTATTTTAATGCTCTAAAACTTTTCTCTTGGCACTATTTCGATAGGAAGGAAAATTAATAAGAATCGATAACAGATTAATTAATCGGAGTTGCGCGTCCAAATTGATCTATGCATTATCCTTCGTAAAATGACGTATCGGTGTTGCCCGGAAGCCAATATTGTCATGAAATAAAGCTCTAATATATTGACCTTTAAATCTTGAAAATCTTTAAAACGAACAAATATAAAACACCTGATAGATATTATCAGCAAGTCTCTTACTCATTATAATCTCAGTGAAGAAAGCTTATCTAGCGATCTGCAGATACGGCGAAAAATCTGGCCGAATTTGTATAGTGGATATAGTGCACGGCTTTCCGCCGCATAAGTAGCGCACCAGGCGAGTCCCCAGGAAGAAATGCAAGCGAATAAAAAAAAGGACGCGGTTAGCGGTAAGATTTAAGGGGAAGACAAAAAAGGAAGCACGCCTCTAGAGGGGGTTCAGCTAATGGAAGAGAGACGGCCGAATAAATGAGTCAGAACGACGAAGTATATATATAAAAAAGAGCGAAAAGAAGTATAAAGGGAGAGAGGGAGGGAGGAGATAACCAGTGGAAAAGGGACTTGAACCGATCGGACCGACGAAGGGACAGAGGAGAGGGCCACCCCTTTACCTGCAACGATTTATTTTTTACGTCACGTGCTAATGGCCATTTAATTCGATTTATATTAGATGTATAATATTTATGTGAACAATCTTGATGAATACCGAAATAAGAAAACTTAGTAAAGCACAAGTAATAGATACTGTTGGAAAAATTATGAAAGAAAGGGAGAAATTTTGTTTTAAAAAGTTTTAACAGCTGCTCACATTTTTACAATGACCAACATTCTACGTTTCTAGTGCTTAGTGTAGAAAAAGTGGATTATACACGCAGACGAAATTAAGCGCTCGTATGCAATTGCATGAATTTCCGTCGGTTTAGCGAGTGCCGACAAACGCGTAAATATTTATCGGGCCTTGTTTTCTCCGAAGCCTCTCCGAGATAGCGCTTAAGAAGGCGGCGGCGGCGGGCTTCCGCACTTTTGCACTTATATTAGCCAGCCTCCCCCCGGCCTATCTTTATTTCGCTGGGCCAGCTTGATTTACGAGCGGCCGCGCGCAATTCTGCCGTCTTGGCCGCCTTTTTGCCTTCGCGCCGCTCTTCGCCCTTTCGTTTATAATAGGTACTGCGGCGCGGCATATTTTTTCCATTCCTTCCATTTTTCCCAGGCAATGCAGAGCACCAACACGATTAAGGAGTCGAAAAGTCAATTAAAAATACAAATTTCGCAGCGAAAAACAATTCATTTGCTTATAACAAAAAGCATAAATGAAATATCCAAGAACCAAGTGATATTTACACTACGTTAAAGTTCTAACTTCGTATAACGATACCGTGAGAAAAGCTTAAATAATGTAAAAAATCTGATTATTCAAGCTTTTCTCATCAAGCTAGTGTCAAGCAGCAAGTTGAAACTTTATAAAAATGATAGATCCTTATACCTAACGGAGGGCTAGTATCTCGTGGTCTTTTATTATAAGCAAATTGTTTTTACGTCGATAGGTCTCAAACTGGCTCATAGTTATAATTAGGGGTGAAATTTCGCCGCGATAATTGCAAATAATGACAGCCATTTATTTCGAGAGCGTAAATTTACTTTTGAAAATGCTAACCGGGGTTTCTTGCTATGAGGAGCAGAGTTCAGTTCTGGCGAATATTAATCGACCGAGGTTGTGGAACACAGCAGATTTTTTTGGATCTTATTTGGCTTCATGAATTATCGTGGACGACAAATTAAAAAAAAATTTGTTTACTTTCTTTTTATTTAACCTGAATTTTTCATCTTTTAAATGCTATTCTAAAGCGATTACAAAACGTTTGTTAATTTTCTCACTAATCCTGAAATATCGTAAAACAATACCGTAAGCTTTACTTTCTCGCAATACATTAATATTGTCGCGATAAATACTGAAGTAATTATCAAATTAAACTTGAAATAATTACACTAAATGGAACTAACTAATTAAATAAATTTTATTCTAAACAACTCGATATGACCTTTCGGTGTTCAATGTGATTTCATTGATCAATAATCTTTAAAGGTTAATTAATTTTTACATTATGAAAACAGTTGGTAGATGTGTGTAAATATCATACACTGAGAGAAAAATTTGTTAATTTTAAGCAAACATTTATTTCAAAGGTACTTATTAAATATTTTATTGAGTCAAAAAATAATTTTTTTTAAACTGCTAAATTTATTTAGAAACAAATAAATTCACATAATTTTATTGAAATCATTACTTGATTCAAAGAAATATTTAATAAGTACTATTGAAGCAAATTATTTCCTTAAAATTAACAATTTTTTTCAGTGTATATAAAAATAGTCAAAGCATCGCATCATAGACAAATTAGAAAATCTTATTTGTGCTTGCTTAGGATTCCGGTAAATATATTTTTTTAACTAACAAAACTCACATTCTTGCGTGTAAAAATATGAAACAAAATATTTTTTTTAATTAAAAAAAAGCTTACATTCTTACATGTAAAAATATGAAATAAACTTAAAAATAGCCTTTTGTTTAAATTACCATACGTAAACTTAAAAGTGAAGTTTATAAATCCTTATTCATCAAGAAAAATTAAAACAAAGTTTGTTATTATTTAAGAAGATATTAAATGTACTAAGGTTTTTGGTTGCAATACTAACAATTTCTGTCCCATTAAATCAAAGTTATCAAATAGCTTTTCTACTGCAGTAGCCTCTGCATATGTCTTAAAATAAACGTGACAATAGCGCGATCGCCGATTTTGTATGCTTTGAATGACAGAAACAGCCAGTGGCTCGTATTTATCAAATAAATGAAGTATATAAGCAGGGCCGAACGAAGGATGAATGTTGCCTACGACGACTTCTCCCGCACGTTTTGTGAGCTCTGGAATTTCAGTGTCACTATATTCCAATTCTTCCGAATGAATTTCTGCGGTGAATAGCTTATTTTTGTTGACAGTCACTTCTCCGTTCAATTCCCCGACTTCATTTGCAACGGTAACTTCATTCACTCCATCAACTTCATTTGCAATGGTAATATTTTCATTGACTCCATCAACTTCATTTGCAATATTATTTTCGACAGGTGCGTTTGACTGAATAGGTTGCATATTTTCATTATGCGTTGAATTAATTTCAGTTGACATAGAATCTTCAGTGACTGATAGCGAATTTCTTTTGTACTTCGTTAATCTCAATGAAATTGTACTAACTTTCTTTTCTATTTCTCTACCTAATTTCGGCGACTCTTCTTGCTTGCTTGGATTTTCTTTTAAAATTTCCGACTCATCGCTGTTCCAGATATCTCCTTTCTTCGAATTGAATCTACTGTTATTTTCAATATTTTCTTTGTTCGATGTGTCATCTTGACTATTGGAGATTTTTTTTTTATTCACGTAAGGTAAGAGAGATATAGTGGGATGATTTGCGACTGCCTCAAACGCAAGCTTAGCGCCTTCCGATGTCTTGAATCGCGGAAAGCGAAATCCCTTCTCCGTGCCAGCAACTCTTACGTCGTTGAATCCTTCGAATTGAGAGAAAAACGATTCTATTTCATCAATTTGAAGTCCGTGCTTATTCGGAAACAATAAAGTGTAAAATCCCTGGTTGTCAATACCGCACATTTTTTCGAAATTCATATTGAATGCTGAAAAATAAAAAAAATATGTTTAAGACATTCTTTTTGTAAGACAACAAAAACTTTCATAAAAATTTAACAATAATTTGACAACATAAAAAACGAAAATATTGTATTCCAGTATTACTCTTATGTTAAAGTAATATATTTTATGTAAAAATATGTAAATTAATATCACACACGCTAATATTATTTTAAAATATATGTTTATATTATAATATGTTCATTGCTACAATGCAATGAGATATTCTGGTAAATACTGGCATGTTTTTCTACATACTTGATGTATTCACACAAAAAAATTACTTGAAATATAAACTTTTTAAGAGGTTCAAATTCAATGTTTCCAGTACATATTTGATTCAATTTTTTTTTTTTTGACAGAGTAGTTAAAATCTAAAATGAGCTAAAAATATGTATTGCGAGTTGTAGGGAACAATACATTTTTTATAGTGAGTCTTTATATCCAAAGCAGTGTGTGCAGATCATATTAACAGAGTAACGTTCTATCTAAGCTTTAATTTCTAATAATTTCTTAATCCGTATTTTAAAGTTTGAAATCATTATAAGGTATTTTAGAATATACTTAACAGAAAATAAGAAGTAGAATTTATTAAACAAAAAATAAGATCTAACTTTTGACTTCCTTTATATCACTTTAGAAAACTAAAACTGTAGTTATAGTACAAAAAATATTAAATAAAAAAGTTTAATATTTATTGTATTATTTTGCAACGAACGTATATATTAAATTATCTTAATATGTACTTGAAAGCAGTGATCCAGAAGCAATTGACATCAGTATTTACAAATTTCTATATACTCAAACTACTAAATACCATTTATTATGTCATTCTATTTTATTTTTTATTGCACTTTAAATGATTATGTTTTCACATTCTCCCATTGTTCTAACCTTCAAATAGTTTACACTTTAAAGTTTCTCAAGATTTTAAAGCACACATTTAGTTATGATTTTTTTGCCTGTTGCCGCTAAATATTGAATTTCAACATTTCTGTTTTATTTAAAATTAAAATACATAAAATAGAAAAATACACAAATGACATATACCTCGTTTGTCACTTGTAACATGCAGATAATAAATTTGTCTTAGATGAATATATCGCTGATTAATTAAAAAGTTAAAATTGCTGTATTTCCGCTAAAATCTCCACTAATTTCTGTGTAATTATAAACTAAGTAAAAGAAAGCAGCCGCAGATAACTGACTGAGTCGTGCATTCGTTTTCCAGTGTCAGCTCGGCGGAGAAGAATGTCACATTGTCGACTAAATCGTACCACTAACACGCCGCGAGCATATTTACAAAAGAATCCTTAGAAAAAAGCAGCGCATGTTTACTTTGACTTGACTGACACCTAGTGTCGAAAATGCCTCACTTTCACTTTTTAACTTTTCTCATGCAAACAGCAAACCGTACTACAAATCTATAACAAATTAAATAATAAACATCATCAGCTGATCGAATATTCATTTTTTATATTGAGTACGTCATTCGCTTTTGCTGTTTAATTTCTGCTTTCTGCACTTTCGAGATACCATACAATTCGGAACAAATTAGTGTACAATTCAGAATCCTCTCTTAAATATTTTATATATTTCGTGTTTAACACTTAAAAATTTTAATTATTTCAAATCTTTAATATTAGTGTCAATTAGTTTTTCAAATTAAATTTAAAATTTACTTGGATTAGCAAAATCAAGCGCGATATTTATATATTACATTCTGCTTTCTTCGGTTAGATTCATTTTTTCAATTTTGGCACCGTGTTTGTAAAAAGATAATAACATCATCATAATTTTATTTTAATGTTGTATTATTCAAAGTTAATTTAACGATCAGAGACCATTACTTTTTAAATGAGGATCGATAATAATAATTTTTTTTCTAAAATAAACATGTATAGGTACGCAAATGTTGCATAGCATCCGTATGTGTGCTTTAAAAAAGGCTTAAATTTAGCGATGACTTGATTTTAAGCAATCTTTTAATAGTAAATTTCAATACATGTGTAGGAAAAGATCACACGAGGTTAAAATCATTTTCTCGCCCCAACCACTTTTTCTTCGCAAGGTATGCAAGATGCGATTTTCCGCAGGCGAATTTGAGCGGACCCTTTCTTTGAAAATAAATTACTAAAAAATTTTCATATGTTATAATTATAATTAATGCGTTCACTAAATCGTCATTACCATGCTATATATTTTAAGTTTAGCAAAATATCTCATTATATTTGAAACTCGTTCAAAATTCATTCGGGATAAGACGGATCAAAAAGTTTATTCGTGTTTATTATAATAAATTAAGAAAAAGGCATATTTTAATTACAAAGTAAAGTAGTTATGACTGAAAGCAAAGATTCCTTTTGAAAAAAGTTCAAATTAATTTGAATGAATTCATACTATTATATTCGTGCATTCGGATGAAAATCGTTAACAATTCGTTTCATTCTGAGAAGGCATAATTAATGAATTATAAAGGTGAAAACAGTGCAGAATAGAAAGACCAGTAATAAGATTATATATTTGATTTGACGAAATTGCAGTCTCGCGTCATAGAAATAAAAAAAAAACTGCAGTTTCGTCAAGGTCACAGATGATTATTTCCTCCAAGTACGTCATCAACATTGGAAATGAGGGGTGCGAGCGCGCTGATTTCCATGAAAGGAAAAGGCAAATATATATACGCCCAGTCAGATAAACCAACGCTGCATAATATATAAGTAAGCTTTTTACCTTACTTTTCTGAAGTACCCATTATGAAAAACATTCACATTAGCTACCTATCGTCTAACAGTCCAATAACAATGCATTTTATCAGTTACTGTTCCCCATATTTATTAATAAAAAATATATTAGTATAGTTTATTTTTGTTGCCTCGTAAAAGAAGCATTGTGATAATAAAATTTTAAGTTTTGTTGAAACTTAGTGGAAACATGTTTCTATAGCGATATCTTGGGATATACACATCAGAATTTAACCTCTCATAACTCATTATTTTTCTTTTTTAATTCCGAATTAGGGAAAAGAATAATCATTTCAATCCGCTAATTAATATTTTTTTAAATAGAACAACTAGCATATGAATCTAGAAGGTCAAAACGGGCAAAACTTACTGCACTTTCTTCTTTCGTCAATATAACCCTAACACAGATTTTGCTGTTGTATATAATACCCTAAGGCTGCATCTCTATCTTTGGCAAATGTGATCTTTTCGATGGTTGTTAATCTAGCAGGACATGTTAATCCAATGGCACATACTACCAATGGGGGAACATTATATCGTGTTGTTTATTAGAGTCTCATTTACATGATGCAGTAAACTATGAAGATATCTTTATACTTCGTTTGACTTTTTAAAGGGTACATTGAATTCATGAAAGTTTGTATACCTTTCATACCTCTATCTAAGTAGAGATTAGGGAGAGTTTGCTGGTGAGGTATGGCGAACCCCCGTCATTTTTTTTATTTAAATAAGTTTTTATTGGCATTTACTCGGGGTATACAGCCATAGCACAATATCGAAGTACATGTTTTAGCTGATAATTAATGTAATTTACATTTTCTTATAATTGCCGTTTGGATATAATTGTCGAACATTTTTTTAGTAATTCTCTTAGTATTGTAGTATTTTTAGATATTAATTTCAGAGTCTGTAATAAAAGTAAAGATAACGTGAACAATATTTTCGCTTAATGTGGGATGAGTGAGTAGGGTGTAAATGCGATAGGGACCAATCAGCTTGAACGCGTGTAAGCTATGGAGCATTTTTTTCTATGTTTTTTGTAGTGTTTGCGTTACCAAAAAACATGGTCGGTTGTTCTTGGTTCTCATTGCATATACACCTATCTGAGTTAACAATTCCTTGTTTCAATAAGGACGATTTGAGAAAAGTGGCGAACCAAGTTCTGGTTTTATATTCAAAAAAGTTTTGGAAATATAATTTTCCTTTTGTTTTACTAAGTTTCAGGATTTGCTTTTCGTTGTTTTTGCTGCAGAATGTTTTGTATAAGGGAAAGAGATTGAGGTGAGAAATGTCAATGTTATCTGGATCAATTTTTAAAGCGATTTTTTTTGCTTCAATATCTGCCTGCTCGTTACCGAAGATTTTAACATGTGCCGGTATCCAGTAAATCTCGACTAGTAGATTTAGTTTTTTTTGCCGTGTATAGTTGCTGTCTGATGTGTGAGATGATCGGTGATTCGTTATTTAGTCCTGTGATGATGTCTATAGATTTGACAATTGTCTGTGAGTCTGTAAAAATTCTAATTTTGTTAGTGAGTAGATCTGTATGAAAAAGGTCGATGATTTTTTGGATGGCGAATGACAAGGCAAGGCATTCGGTAGAATAGACAGAGGTCAGCTCGGGCAACTTGTATGCTCCTTTGATGGAATCGACTCTTGACCAAAAAGCGCAACCCCAGAGAGTGGATTGTTATCAATTATCAAACCATCTGTCAAAGTGGTGGGTGTGTCGTTAGAGTTCTGGATGAAGGTGCCAATTACTTATGTTTGGATTGAAATATGATTCGTAGTTGTTGGAGTATTTGATAAATTTTTCTGACCTGATAATGAGTTCTTCATAGTCCTTCATCCTTCATATACGCACACCGCAAGGAGCGCTGTTGTCGAAATCATCACTCTTTCAATAAGGTATTGGCAATCATCTCTCCCTAATCTCTGATCTAACTATACTAAGATAGTTAAGATCTCCATATGTCATTCGATCACTATTATTTTGCAGAAAAAATAATTGTCCTGGTATTTTTACAAATTTCACTTTAGATCCATAAAATCATTCTAAGTTCAAACTCTTTTTTTTGCATGTTGCACATATCTAACGCAAAAACAATAAAGTTAAATAAAATATTCTGAAAATATATTTATTGACTGTTTCACATTGGAGACATTGAAAATTTAACACCGGAACATAATAATCAAATGCTGTTTCACAAAACATATAAATGAAGTGCTTAAATTTGCAAATCAAAGTATCTTCTTCACTTTATTTGCTAAAATGCATAGTTTAGAACAAAAATGAGTTTGAAATCAACCTTTTTTTTTGCAAAATTCATAACAAGTATCTAAAAGTTTCCAATTAAAAAAAATCTAAAACAATTCACAGAAATTCAAAACATTGAGAATAACATATGATAAATGTTTCCATTTGTGCGATGATGACATATTATATCGTACCCCCAAAAATCGTTTCATAATAGGTACTTTTACCGTAAATTACACTTGTACATAAATTTCTCAAAAAAGTATAAGATCGTTATAATGTTATTACGGAAGTAAAGATTTTCGAAAAGAACAGTAATTAAATTGTACTTTTTACCCAGTAGATTTAACTGTAAAATTAAAAGTTAATTTAACTTTCGGAATGGTCAGTAGAATCCACAACTGCCAAATCTACTTTTCTGTAGACTAAGATCGACTTTACGGTTGAAAAAGTTCAAATTGATTGGGAAAATATGTAGCGTCGACTTTCTTGTAGAAAAGGAGATTCTATTTTTCAAGAAAGATGTTTCTGCTAATAATTTTAGCTGAATTTTTTTATTTTTAGCTAGAAAGAATAATATCCGTCATGATAAGGAGAATCTGCTTTTTTATAGAGGAGATTCTAGATTTTATGAAAAAGGAAAAAGGAAATCTACTTAACTTTAAAACGAATTTATTAAATTGAAGAATATATCTGCTTCAGTATAATGCTCAATAAGTTTACTAGAAGTATATAGAATCTTCTGAATTTTATCATAAATTGTTAATTGTTCATATTTTTTTGCTTATTAGAGGGACTTTTTCATTTATTGAATTCATTTCACTTTTTATATTAAGAGGAAACTAATAATAAGTAGATTTTCCAGTGCTATTTAGTGGATTTTTCTACCAGTTAGAGTAAATTTTTGAGAGTGTATGAGAAAAGCCTTTTAAGTCAAGGGGGGGGGGAAGTAAATTTTGGAGCTTATCTGTACCTCCCATCGGCTTGGCCCGGACTTTTTTACAAGCCTGTACCGGGTGAAGGATGGGCCGCGTAGTTCGGTAGCTGAACTGGCTGTAGCAGGCACACGCATGCGGAGTTAGTGGAGTCTCATCCTCACACCCACGTGGCTCGAGAGCTGGCCCGACCGCTTCTTACTCCCCCAGCGCTCTAACACTTGCTTATTATACTGGCCAGCCGGCTTCGTCTTCACTCCTGTCCCTCATCTGCCTCCCCTCTTCCTCTTTCTCCCGCTTCTGCCTTGGACTCTTCAATACATTTTTCTTCCAGAAATTACCCGCCTTTCCCCCTACTTCACTCTCTCTACCTACATAATCTTCGTAATCGTCGCTTCTCTTCGACTTTGACTTCTGCTTTCGTTTCACCCTCGTGCTTCTTCGCTGTCGCGCCGTTAGGACTTTACTTTTTCTTTTCCTTTTTTTATCCGCACCCTTTGGTTAGCAATATATTCTAAAATTTTTAAATTATTTTATACTAGTTTTTGAGAAAAAAAAAATAGAAACGAAAAAAATTATTTAATAATTGCTTTATAACAGTAGTATAATTGAATGAACCTTCTTGAAACTTTGTTATTTTGTTAGTATTTTCTTATAGTTTTGGTAAATTCTTTGGCATTTTGAAAGGTCCATTAATTATTAATAAAATGAAGATGTCTATTTTTAAAATTTTTTTTAAACATTTAAGAGAATGTTTTGGTGTAAAAATATAAAAAAAATTATATAAAATGAAGGAAACCAACAGTTAATATTTTGGCAGCAGTTTTTTATTTTTCTGAAGTGAAACGCGTGTCTTAAAAATGTATTTCCCTTGATAAAGTGACTCACCTCGCGGTGAATCAGGTGGAATAAAAGGTGGATTTACAAAAAGCACCCGCCAAGTTTTTCCCAGTCAACGAAGCCAAATGTACTGCGTGCGTCTTTTTAATCGCAAATTGCGCGCGCCTAAAGGGTCAACGGTCATACCCAGCGTTCCATACTTGCAGCTCGCGCGGCCGCAGGCGCAGGGGGAGATAAATGATGGCTTTTATTTGTCAGGAGGGCCCGTTTCGCTTCGCGCTCCACGACGAGCATTTATATGCAGCTACGGTGTAAGTGTCAAGGCCACTGCTATTTTTCTCCATTATCCTGGGTCATTAATAATAATTTCCTATGCGAGGCTCGAGCGACGTTTACAAATTTGCAGATATTTAAGGTCGAGGAAAACCCGGTCGATTATAAACTTTTCATTCTAACGCGAAGGTATAAGTGCGATGGGGAAACAATTTGAGGGGCTGTCTCCTTGTCAAGTATCAGCTCTAGCCTTAAGGTAGCTTTGACTAGCAAAATGAACAGAATTCGACATTCAGCAAAATTAATTCTCTATTAGATAGATACTTTTTCGAATTTCAACACTTTTTACCATATAATTTTTTAATTTAATTCAGCCAGGGATCCTATTCAATAAAGTGCTCAAATTGTCGGCAAAACTAATTTATACAGAAATGCGTATTAAATCGAAATTTAGAAAGGACTCACCGTGTAGAATAAAAAATATTGTTTCTCAAAACTTTGTAGTTTTTGACAATTATTTATGCAAATGGAACGCGACAACGTTTACTGAAGACACTTTATTGTATTGAATTTGGAACTAACTAAAACCTTTTTAATTTCAGTTAAGAATTTGTATTTAAAGGATGTAATAAACACAATTAAACAATATGTATATTAATATTAATAATAATTATTGCACTTTCAAGATTTAAAAAAAAAGTGAAACAGCGGTATATTTATAATTTACGCATAAAATATGCAAATTATGCAAATGTAAAAATGCAAATGTAATCTTATAAATTACATATAAAGTAATATGAAATATAAGTATATCTTATGAAATACAAATAAAGTAAAATAAGCAACTTTTTCAACTGAGCTAAAACTTTATCTTTTATAAAGTATCTCTTAATATCGCCTTTGGAATGACGTTATATTATTAACAATACGTTCTATTATTTAACGATCTCTGCACTTACATAATTAGTTAAAAAATTTCATTTTCTGTAGTAAATCATTTACGGCAGACGAGGAACTTTGTATAATCATTAAAATATAACTCGGAAAAATCACTATTTTTACCCGTAAATGGGTCTTTTCTCTGAAATGTTCCACTTTTCGACCTGGTAATCTCGAAAAATCAATTCTCTGTATAAAAAATCGATAAAATACGATAAATTATCTTCTGGACTTAAAAGTACAAACATCCAGCGCCAGGACTTCATTACTTCAAACTTTTAATATAAATATATTATCGAGGGAAACTAACGCGTGACTTATTTAAATTTCCCTAAAAACAAATTAATTAAAAGTTATTATTTTGTTTATAATTTTGAATCTGCAGAAAGTGCATTGTCAAAGCGTTGAAGTGTAAAGTTTCATTTCATCCTCATAGGATGAATTGAAGTTTGAGTTAGAAGCGGAAAACAGCCTTTCTCAGGCCAAGAAAAAACATTGGTTTTTTAATTAAGGCGAAGAAATACGGTCTTTAAAAGGAAGCCTCGAAAAAAAAAGTCTACTCGTAGAAAAGCCATTATTTATGTGGCCGCCCACGAAATCTCCGCAGGGATCTGGTGATCTAACGTACTTTTTCCTCTGCCCCCTTCCATCAGAAGTTCACAGGCGAGGATGCGTGAAGTGCATTTTGAAAATGTTATACGCGTCCAAAATATTCTCATGCGTGTAGCTGTCTCTGGGCACCTTTCTCTCCCCTCGAGACCCACGGAGCGCTTGGATGACGTGGCCCACTCTGCGCTTATGTCGGCAGGCATTCCGAAATGCAGCGGGGGCGGGAAGTGGAGGTGCTCCAGCCCCCGAAGACTATCCACCGCTCTATTGGCTTTTTGAAGAGATTCCCCTCTCCCGTTGCTATTGTACAGGCATGACCCGCCGGACTTTGCCGATACTTCATTGTGCCTTATACTATACCCACATCTATTCGAGCTTTTCCTGCATACCCTTATTCGTACTTTACGTCAATCATGGAAATTGAAGATTTTTGTCATCCGTTGCTGGTGGATTGTAGAGCTACGATTTTTCAATTCATTGCAATGTCAAGTGACTTTTATGTTACGAAGTGACTATACAGGGTGTTCGAAATGTTCCGGACCCCCCACTTATAACATAAAGTAAGCATTTTGGAAAAAAATGTTAAATACAAAAGTTGTTAAGTTTTGAAGGTTGAACTAAATGATGACCTTGGATTTGTTATTGGTTATCATTTTCAAGGTCATTTAAAGGTCATCTTCAGTTTTTTAAATAGGGACCCCTATTTTTTATTTCAGATTCTAAAAGAGCACAAAATTTTACATCTGGATATGTACCCACGTTATGGCTCAAAATGACCTACAGAGGTCATTTAGTGGTTAAATGATTATTTAGTAGCAGAAAGCCAAGAAATCCCGATTATTAAGAACTTTGGGTGTATTTGACGAAAAGAAAAAAAAAATTTCGTACTTTAATACTAAAGTACATAATTTGATTTTCTAGGACGAACTTTATGGTCACTTTAAAATTGGCCTTCATTTTTAAGGTCATTTGAAAGTTATCTTCAGCTTATTAAAAAGGGACTCATTTTGTATTCCGGATTCTGGAGGAGCATTAAATTTTAGGTCTGGAGATATGTACAATATCCACGTCATGGCTCGAAATGATCTACATAGGACACTTGGGGGTTATTAATTTCAAAAGCAAAATAATCTAACCGTTTTACATGAACAGTTTTTATTGCAATAATTTTTTGCAAGGGTTACGAGTTTCTACGCATGATTCATAGCATTTTCAGGATCGTTACTTGTACCTTAGAAGATTTTGCTCACTATTCTTTTTAGGAATCAGTTCATTTATAATTGTTAATTAACAATTGTTTACTCCTATTTACTTTTCTGTTTTCAAGAGTTAAGTGAAGTTCTCTTACTTCGAAATTCAGATAATTGTATTAATTTTCAATAATTGTACTTTTAATTGTAGTGAAAAATGGCACATCTTACTGAACGAGAAAGAATATCTTTGTTGATGATGCGAGGGTGGGGTGATCAAGAGAGAGGTTACAAACAGGTACAGCGTTTATTCGATGAAACATTCAGAGTTGAAGAAAACAACCCTATTTCAAAAAGTACCGTAATTCGTACAATTAGACGTTTTGAAGAGACAGGTGGTATTAAAGATCGTCCTAAATCAGGTAGATCCAAATCATCGTCTAATGATGAAAAGAGCTTAGACGTAAAGTGACCATAAAGTTCGTCCTAGAAAATCAAATTATGTACTTTAGTATTAAAGTACGAAATTTTTTTTTTCTTTTCGTCAAATACACCCAAAGTTCTTAATAATCGGGATTTCTTGGCTTTCTGCTACTAAATAATCATTTAACCACTAAATGACCTCTGTAGGTCATTTTGAGCCATAACGTGGATACATATCCAGATGTAAAATTTTGTGCTCTTTCAGAATCTGAAATAAAAAATAGGGGTCCCTATTTAAAAAACTGAAGATGACCTTTAAATGACCTTGAAAATGATAACCAATAACAAATCCAAGGTCATCATTTAGTTCAACCTTCAAAACTTAACAACTTTTGTATTTAACATTTTTTTCCAAAATGCTTACTTTATGTTATAAGTGGGGGGTCCGGAACATTTCGAACACCCTGTATATACAACAATAATATATGGGGATCTGAAAGACAATTAAAAATTCAAATTTCCCTTCGCTTCATTTTATAAAGTTCCAACTTCTTACAACAATATTTCGGGAAAACTTGAATAACATCATTTTTTCAAGTTTTTCTCGTGAAATTTCACGAAAAATTGAAATCTTTAATTTACTTTCAGATTTTCTTGGAATAAATATAGTAATTTTGCCAGACACTGTTACAATTTTGATTAAAGATAGGATTAAATTCTTCGTAATTTCAAACTGTAATTACTTTTCCATACAGTATAACATGGGATATTGTACATTATATATTACGCAAGCGAAAGGAGCGCATAACATTGATTTAAAATCGATTCAAATTTGCGGTAAAGTGATGTTAGGAATAAATTTTCCAAGATTCTTGGAGCGATCGAGATTGGCATAATAAAAAACTTGCAATATAATAAAATAAAAAATGCACTGTTCTCTGCATTTAACTGGAATACAATATCACTCAGTACGGCTCTTTTTATAATTTTTTCTATATTTCTCAATGTTTTTAAAGCTTCGTAATAACGTAAAATTCAATGTTGATTTATTTAAGACATTACATTAAATAACATTTATTTAACACTGTTTTAAGATATTTTCCATTAATTATTTCGTTGTTTAAATAGACCAAATCAGATAAAGAGTAACGGAAAATAAAGCAAAACTTTTCCAGCAGAGTTAATTTTCATGAAATTTCATTTGACTATTTTACACAATAAAGGATTACTTTAAAATCCTTTAGGGAAGATGGACGCAAAGAAAATTGAGAGCAGGATTAAGAATATCCGAGACGGCAGGTAAATAAAATGAGTAAAGCAGGAAAAAGAGGCGAGGGCAAACATTGGAAAACACTGTCCCCCGTTGGAGGGGCGAAAGATACCCCCGAGATAGGCTGGAAAATGTTCACGCCGGGAGCTCGGCGTCTCCGAAGCTCGAGGGACCTGTTGCAGAGTCCGGCCGTAGATAATTGAAGATTCCTCGAGCGCGCAACTTCCAACTAGCCTTCCAACGCATAAAAGGGTCGTCGCCGTCGCTGACTTCAGCCGCGACGCTTTGTCCGCTCGCACACGTCGATAGACGATGGAGATTAAAAAGAGGGACCTGGCACGAAGGGAAGCACGACCAAGATTTTCTTTATACCCCGCGCACCTTTGAAGCTGCTCGCGGCAGAGAGCCATTAAAAAGAGGGACGCGTCGTCGGGAAAATACGCGCGAGACGGAGATCTTTGTGCGCGAGTTTAGGGCTTTAGGAGGAGCTTGCATTGTTGCCCGCGGCCGTTGCGTTTCTCATATAGCGTTGAAAGACGATCTTTATGGGGGACTCGGGAAACTTTTTTCTGCTTTCGATATATACCTGCTCCATGCGCCGGGAGGGCGAGATTCGAGCAACGCCTTTGAAGAGCGCTCGCTTCATTCAAATTGCCGGAAAAACGCATTCGAGTTCTTTTTTTACGACCCATGTAAAATTTATGCTCTTTGAAGTGAAGGAATTTCTTATTCTGTCTTTTTAAATTCTAACGGAAGTTTCACGAAAATTACAAAGTAGGGCTAAACCAACCGTTTTCTATAGATGCAGTACATTTCAACAAATTTTCAAAACAACATATAAATTTTCATTTTCTCAAAAATTCATTGGGAACCAAACTGCCAAAGATCTTGCCATACTATAACAAAATACTAAGAAATTAAAAGAATTTCAAATCGACTTCACCTTTTACATATTTAAGTTTTATTTTTTTTTCTCAAAAACTAGTCCACAAAATCATTTAAAAATTTTATAATACATAGTTCACCTACATTTTTTTTGAGAAATTTTTAATAATTATTTTCCATATATGTGTAACAAAGAGCGATGATAATTAATGATCTTATCGAAAAAGACAAAAAGTTCTTTTTCTAAAATTAAACAATTGTTCCACAAAATGAACAAATGAAGATAACAAAAAAACTCTGGAGATATAAAAAAATGAAATCGAATGAATCTATTTTTGTTAAAATACGATTGTAAAATTCTGAAATAGAGATGATCACACGCAGCCATATAGACGTTTTGAAAAAACATGATAAAATCATTGAAAAACACTCAAAATGAACTTGTAACATGTTTTTAGAGAAACATTTTTTTATTATTACAAAGTTTCTTACTTTTTAAAAAATATCTAGTCTTGATTCTATAGCAATTTTAATGTTTTTTAAAACTCTTTAAATGTTCATTATTTAAAATAAAAGAGCATTTGTTGATGCTGTAACATTAGCACGAGACATGAAAAAAGCATAACGATGCTAATGCAGTTGGCCGTGCATATAAAAAAAGGTTAAATATTTAAGTATCTTCGATACCGCAAAATTTGTATCTGAAGCGTTCAATAGTCTTTAAATAGTTCGAAGGTAACACGAAAGAACTTTTCAACATTATTAAAATGCTTGAGAAAGACGCAAAACGAAGTTGTAACGAAAGCTTCCTTTAATAGGAAGCAATACTGGTCTTGTAGGTAAATATGAAGGTCATGAAGGACGATAAAGAAAAATTCCTTAGAGTGGAAGCGAAAAATGTGAGTTTGATGTAAAGCCCAAACACTAATTTAAAGAGTAGTCCCAGGGCACGTAAACTACCTGCCGCAAGCGCGAAGAGAAAAAAAGTCAAAGGACAGGAATAGGAAAAAGAAAAGGTTGCTCGAACAGATAAGGCGCGAAGTAAAGCTGAAGCGCACGTACTGCTTCTATAATACAGTAGAAAAGAGGGAGAGCGCGCGTCGGGCTCAGGTGATGGGGCAACGCTGAAGTTGACGCAGGTGTACGTTCCGCTTAGCTCCGTCTCGCTCTCACGGGCTTCCCTCGGCAAGATAAAAGGGGGAGAGAGGCATTCCCGTGCGCCTCCAATTCCCGCGCAAGTCGCCGCGAAGTTTTAACGACGCAACGGACGGGAAAATCCAAGTGCACGCTGTAGAGGGGAGGGGAGAAAAAATCGGTTGGCCCGGAGCTCAGATTATAGGGACCTGCTTTTTTCTCCTATTGCACCAGACAAAGGGAAATCTTCATCGTGTATGCGCCGACCCAAGTGAAGGCGAAGCGAAGAAGGAAGGCGAGGGGGAAGATTTTTCCAGGAAATACAGCGAGACGCATGAAGACGAAGAAGTGTAGGAGATGCT
Source organism: Sycophila sp. Sp_5 (assembly GCA_018906775.1). Lineage (NCBI taxonomy): Eukaryota > Metazoa > Arthropoda > Insecta > Hymenoptera > Eurytomidae > Sycophila > Sycophila sp. Sp_5. The sequence goes on from JACCID010000082.1 coordinate 702,058, forward strand.
CGTAACTTCGGGTGTAGGTCGGAATTTCCATGGGGTGCCTCATAGCCGCGGTTTTTTTCTTGCCCGCCCGTCAACAAAGAAAGAAACGCACGCGCAGCGGGAAAACGAATTAAAATCTTGAACGATGGGAATTTCTTTTGGTTCGAAATCCAGCTAATGTCGGCGAGTCCAATGCCGGTATGGGGGTGGACCCAGGAGGAAAATTATGAGGGTGGACGTGGTTATATGAAGTTTTTCCATTTATCGAGTCTGAAGTCACGGACCTTTTGGTTTCTCAAAGCAGAAATGATATACAGAGACATTTTTACTTGCTGTAAGTTTGAAAATCTTTTATCACTCTAAAGAAGATCATGCGTAGCGGGATCCTTTATTTTCTCTTATTTTCCGTTACTTTACATTATTAGGCACGACCACTACACGGAGTGCCTTATATTTTCACCAGAGCAAAAATGGGGTGTATGTAAGATTCCATTTTGTTCCAAGCATAACTCCTTTGAATCTTAACGAATTGAGCTGAAACTTTCACAGAATGTTCGTCATCATCCCGAAAGGTGCCAATAAGGTTTACGACCCATTCCATCTAAACGTACGATTACAGTAGTACATTATGCAAACGAAAAATAAAAACAAAGAATCAGTTTTTTCAAAATAACTTGAACAATAATGTATTTATCACAAACTCATGAGTTTCATCTTATAAAACAATAAAAAATACAACTTTTTCATACAGTAAATTTTTCTCTACAATGAAATCCAAAAAAGTTACAGATAATTTTCGCTTCAAAAACGCACTTTTTCATTAAAAACTCGCTTTCTACCTCTAAACGCTTTTTAATATCATTTTACAATAAAACATTAAATGTAAAAGTTATAGATACAAAAAAAATACAACTTTTTCATGTAGTACATTTTTTTCTATAATTGAATCTAAAGAAGTTACAGCTGATTTTCGCTTAAAAAATGCAATTTAACACTAAAAAATCAACTTTTTGCCTCTAAATACTTTTCAGTGTGATTTTACAATAAAACATTAAATGTAGAAGTTGTAAATACACAAAAAATACAACTTATCATACAGAACATTTTTTTCTATAATTGAAACTAAAGAAATTACAGCTGATTTTCGTTTAAAAAATACAATTATCATTTTCGTTTAAACAGATTTATTAATAAAAAAAAAAAGGTAGAATGAAGAGCGAGCGCGAAGCGATCGCCATGTGGCGAGCCTAGTTTTCTAATATTTTTTGTTAGCTTCTAATAATTTCTCTTATTTTTTCCTCACTAGTCCAAATTTAGAAAAAAAAAACGAAAATAATAGAAAAATAACAGAGAATAACAAAAAAAAAACAGAAAATAAATCTTTTTTTCGCCATTTTTGGATCGCTACCAAAAATTTCACGTGCTTCAAACAAACACTCTTTTATCAGCTAATTTCTTTTTTTTTTCCAATTTAAGTAGATTAGCAATTTACATCAGAAAGTTAAAACTTATAAATTGAAGAATGTTATGAATTTCAGTATGCTTATTTCAAAACATATTTAAGAAAGCAAACATTTATTTACAATTCATAAAATCTTCATTGATTGTGTAAAAAATTCAAACTAATTTATTTAGTAATATCTGCATCTGAACGGCTGGTAAAAAAAAGTAATTGCGAGATTTCGCTTCTGCAGGAATAACATATGTCACACATTATGCACCTCCTCCATTGAAAATTAAACTTTCTGTTGGTTGCATTGCAAAGACAATAAATTATAACTTTTAACTATGAGTAACACATTTTCAAAAGTAAGTTATACAATAGAGATTGATGTAGCCGTTGTAAACTTAATTTATTTTTCTTGTGCCTTTACTTTTTTTTCAAACTGTTTTAAAAATTGCATATAACGACAGGATAAGTATTAACTTCAATTTTAGAAAATTTTTGTAATAGTAGGCAAAAGCTGGAAGTGCAATAGTATGACTAAAATAAAATTTGATTTCTTAGAAACCTTATTTTACTGCCATATTTACTTCCGTTTGTTGGTAGTTCTCACACCTCGTACCCATAAATTTACTGCACACGCGAGTTATAAAAAAAAAAAACAGAAATCAAATTTCTATTTAAAACGTTGGGAAATGGTTTTATGTGAAAAAAATTTCATGAAAAGTCAAACAGAATTTTTCCTGATTTACTCTCAAAAAGGAAACTTTCGGCAGATTACTATAAAGGGGAGGTAACAGAAATTTTTGGTTGTAAATGAAATGCTCGAAAAAAAATCAGAAGGGTGGGCACGTCAATAACGGAAAATCGATGCACTAAAGTCACAGGATTCGGTCTCATGAATCCACCCCAAGTTTACCTTGAATACAATAACAGATTTTATTCGATCGTGTGTAATATTTTCTCCGTTTTTCCTTCATTAAATCAAATGTGTTTGATATACAAATAAAATAATTTTTTTTACATTTTTTTATCAATTATAACGCGAAGCAATACTGCTTTTAAGATCCGTGATTTTACATTATTTATTAGAATTAGCAGTTTCTAAATAAATGTGTAACTAAATGTCTGAAGATAAACTTGAAAACAGAAAATATTTAAAAATCAGAAGTTCTTTTTTTACAAAATATTTATTATAATTAATTATAATAACAAATAACTAAAGAGAAGTATCTTTACATAGAATAAAAGTATCCTTTGGTAATTAAAGAAAAATTAAAAAATGATTGTGAGTATCTTGCTTAAGCAATGATTACGATAGATTAGGTAAAGAACAAAATATTTTGTGAATTCTCATACTAAAACTAATTGAAACGTAAATAAAAATAATTTGCAGTTAAAGAATATAAAAAAGGTAACATCAGTATTTATCATTGAATATTGATATACTTATGCTAAGTAATTTCTTAACTTTTATTCATTATTGTCTGGTGATGCTGGTGAACCGTAATAAGGAGTTTGCGGTGTAACTGAAAGAAAGAAATTTAAAAAAGAATGAACAAATGATTTTAGTGTATGTTTATACATTCAACTTATATTTACCAGTTGAGGATTCGTTGGATTCCGTGGGAGACGATGGTGTATAATCCAAACGAGAATTCGCGAAGTTAATGTCAGAGAGAGATTCTATCTCATCAGACATATTATGATTAGGACTTACTGGCGTGCTTGGCAATGGACTTTGAGGCGACTGACTTAAATCGTATCTTCGTTCGGGGTTGTATAGTGTCCCAGAAGATTGCGAGTCATCGTAAGTTGGCGAATAATCAGGCGCATCGTCATTTTCTTCTTCTGCAACTTCATCATATTCACTACTCCTAGCAGGAGTGTTTGAGACAGAAGGATCCCAAGCTCCAGAGGCGCCGGGAGTTCGCGAGCCTTCTTGCGACGGAGTTAAAGAGCCGTAATACGGAGTACGCGTTCCAGCTAAAAATAACAATAAAGCAATAAGAATACATACTTAGAAAAGCAATAAGAGATGAAACTTATAAATGTTTTAAATTTACAAAAAAATGTAATTTTTATTTTTAAAAATAAAATAATATTTAATTTGACAAAAAGGACAAAGCACTTACTATCATACATAGGCGTATGCGAGCCGTGCATAGGAGTTTGAGACCCATGCACGGGGGTCTGTGAGCCATGTGTAGGAGTCTTTGAGCCATCCCTCAAACCATACATAGGCGTGCGGCCTCCCTGACTGTAAGTTGGCGTGAAAGTGCTCTGGGAATCAGTGTTTGGTTGCGCCAAACTTAAGATGTGAGATCGATCGACCGAAATCGTTTGGCACGGTGAGTGCAGTTCAACTCGAACTGTACTTTCAGTGGCATCTTTTACAAAGCCAATGTTACCTTTGTAAGGACCGCCTGAGATCCTAATCGTCGTTCCGATTAATTTATTGTCGCGTGTAGGGCCGAAACCTCGGTTAGAGTAATCCCTTCCACGACCTACTCCTCCACCCGAATCTCTGAAAATTTTAAATTTATTCATTTATTTTTCATCATTTTAAATTAATACGAATATTGCAATTTTTTCTTGTCACTTACTTGTCATTACGAGTGGGTGAAGCTAAAATTGCAACTGGATTAAAGTCAAGTACTGCACTTGTTTTATTACCACCAACCAATTGCAAATGTCTTGTTTTACAAACAAATATTCCACCTGTGTGGATGTAAACTTTTGAAAACAGGAATGCAAAATTTCTGTATAAGTGTTTTATTTCTCCTTCTCTACCAGAATGGGGGCCATCTACCACTTTGACTATGTCTTTTCTTCTAATAGTATCTTGATGCATATCTAGAGCCATTGTATTTTTATTCTCCCGATACTTTGTTAAAGCTGCAGCTTTGGATTCAACTAATTTGCCGTGCATTGAAAGCACCTGAAAGCAGTCCCGTTCAAGTCGAACAATTACACCGACTGTTTGTGCATCAATTTGAACGAGATCACCCCACTGAAATTTGCCATAACTATCGACTCCTGATGCCATGTCTGGGCATAATTGTAAATTATTAGGTAAAGCTTCTACCTCATGCATTGATAAATCAGAAAAAACAATTATTCGATTTTCTTCAGTACGAACGATCAATCCTGTATCGCCTTCATATTTTCCACTAATTACCTAAAAAATAGAGTTTTAACTCAAAAAGTTATTCTAAATTATCTCATTGTTCTAAACATTCGAAATTCAATTTACCTTGACATGATCTCCAATAGTGAAATATTTTTTTAATTCAAAAGCCATAAATTCAATAGGATCTGTTAATTCTTTATGGCTAGGCATCACCATTATTGTGTTACCATTTACAGAAATAATTTTCCCTTGTAAATTCATTAATTCACCTTCACTTACTTCAACCTTATCACCTGCACTAAATTTATGAGTAACCGATTGTACTTTTCCATTGACAACTTTTAAAGTAGATTCATTGTTTAACTCAATATCTACATTTTCTGGATTGTCTTCAAAATTTTCTATTTCTGATAACGTTGGTCTTACTCCTTCAGATAAAATAGCATTAATATTGAAATTTTTGTATAGAAAACTGAAAATAAAATTTTATTTGATTAATTTTTGTAGACAAAAATTTATATAAAACAAATATTTAATGTACCCTTTATGAGAATAATGATTTCCTTCAAATACTAAATAATCTCCATTATTTGTTATTTCTCCACCAATAGCTTTAATAGCTTCTGGTTCAAAATGTTTAGCAGGAGGCCTTGTACCTTTCTTACGTTTTGGAGGTTCAGCATCTTCTGATGTTAGTCTTAAAGCTCCACGAAGCTTTGCATAGTCTATTCTTGGTAATAATTTTAAATGAACTTTATTCTGAGTAATTTCCACGTAGTCAATTTGAGCAAGATCATCTTTATATAATCCTCTTTTAACTCTAACCCACTGATTTGGTTTTAAATTTACTTTCGCTGTAACTCTAAGTACATCCGGCATTTCTTTAACAGGTACCATTATTTGTCTCCAAAAGCCTATTTTTAAACTATTAATATTTTCAATTGCAGCTTTAACATGCACCTGTTTATAAGCTTCAAGGTAAATCATGCCTTTTATACCTGTAAGTGCAACTGCTGACTTAATAACTAATGGATTATCTGTAAAAAGTTTAATAAATTTATCTATACTTTATGTAAATATAAAAAGAAATCTAAAATCTGCTGATACATTACCTGTATTCTGAGATGTAAGAAATTTCCTCATCAGCAGAAGAACAGTTGATTGTTCATCTCCTATCCGACATTTTACTAACCATAAGTTTGGATCTTTTACATTAGGCAAGAGAGTCTGTTGAACAATTTCATCATTCATTTGCTCTCCTCCATCACCAAAATGATGAGATACTAAAGCTTCGCTTGCATATTTATTTCTAAGATATTCTTCAATTTCGTCTTCTTTTTGTGAGCTGTGTTAAGAAATATAATATGTCCTAGTCAAATATGCTAATAAAGAAAACATCATTAAATTTTATGTTTATACGAACTCCCATAAGTCTGATACTCTTCTTCTGCCTTCGATCTCTCTAGCTGTTGGGCCGACCTCATCTATTTCGTTTTCAACTATCCCAATTTCATGAGCTCCTTCTTCCCATTCTTCATCATCTTCTGCATCATCATCAACTTCAGCTTCTTGAAGTATAAAATCACTGACGATTCTTCTAGATTTCTTCCTGGGCCTTTCATCTTTTTCATCTTCTTGGTCGGAATAACTACTTTCAACTGCAGAAAGGAAGAAAAATATTTGAAAGAATAAATAAATAAACTACCGTAAAGATAAAAAAAACTATTCTTAGTGGTTTGAAAAATAAAAAAATTTCATTAAATTTCTTTACTTTGTATCATGCAATGGGAATAATAATTTGAAAAACAGATAAATGTCAATCCTTTTTTTTTTTACTTTACAATGTTCAATGTGAAAATAAAGTAATAAAAAATCATACCAGACTCGTCGTCAGAGTCCTTATTGTAATTGTTTTCTTCATCCGACATTTTTTCAGATCTTTCTCCATCTTCAGAATGAAGTTCGCGCCGGCGGATATCGTAGCTTTTCTCGGATCTTGGCAGGAAGTATTATTAATTAGTACTCACAGTTGAGCGCAGAGATGGAAAAAATGTGAAAAAAACTTACCCAGAGTTTGAAGCGCTAGAGTGCGATTTAGTCGACATTTCTTCAAAAGGGGCTCAGCTCCAGGCTAAGCCCTGACAACGACGTTCGACGACTGCGACCCGACCTCTTCGAGGCTTCTACGCGCATTAGTCCAGCTGACAATCTTTTGTTTACAATTTCAAATCGCCATTCACTGGAGTATTGGGGAGCGCAGATCAAATTCTTAGCCCAACAGAGACTAGGATATGTTTATAAATTGTCTCGGAGCGCTGCGCGATAAATAACGTCTTAGGAGGCAGATTACGCTTTCCCAGTCCCAGTCCCAGTTCCTGGAATTTGCCCGCGTAAGCTTTGTTCTCAAGTCTCAAAACGGGATATCATTTCGGCCGCTGCGGCAGTGCGGCACACATGCAACAACTCATAGTACGTGTAAACAAATGCCTGACCTTTCCAACAGTGACCGGAAATTTTTTTAAAATCTCTTCCAAAAGTACGAATAACCATACCATGTGAATTTTACAAGTACTTATATTTATGTGAATTTATAAGTTTTAATCTATTGCACCTCTGCATTCACTTGCGTACACATTTAAATTTAAATATTTGAAATGTGATGCTCATATTACCGACTTACCAAAGTTTCCAAGGTTATGTTACTTCCTGCATTATCGGCAAACGTTAAATTTATTATTTATATGAAGCTTTATGTACGTCGTGATTTTACAATTATTTTATTTTAGAAAGTGAAATATTTTAAAATATAATGTCTGATAGTCGAGAAAACGTTTAATTTTTGAATATTTGGCTCTCTATAAATTAATTGCTAAGCTATGCCACTGATGGCGCTTGGAAAAAACCGTTGGCTTTTCCCGCCTTTATTTTTATTATCACGCGTGTATACATGTCGTCAGGACGGCTCATCGCGTCCTTTTAATTTTTAACGAATTCGTTTGCGTAACTTATTAAAAAGGTTTTCGTTGTTAAACTTGTATGAAGCAAAAGAAGGTGGGAGCTCAAAATTGTAACCGATGACATACAATGCATCAAGCTAATAAAAAGTCCAAAGTCAGTAAGGAGGGTACTATTACTGAGATTGCTACTAGTATACGTGAGTTAAAATTCTTTTTTCTTTTTATCTTGACCAATAATCGTTATTCTTGTTGTTTAAAGTAGGATGTAATGGGAAAGATATTTTTTATTGAAAAAAATGCACTGTTCAATGGTTTATTGTATTTTCAGTTGATATTTCTGAAACATTGAACCAGATTGGGCAAGCTCATAAAAATCTATTAAAATCCAATGAAGTAATCGTCAAATATTTACTTTCAATTCAAAAAGGAAGAAAAGCATTAAACTACAGTGATGTAGGAAACACATCGCAGGCACCAACACAGGCTCTAAAATCAGCATTCGAATCTTAAGTAGTTAAACAAATTTGTAGTTAAACAACATTGAACATAATGTAGGTAAAGATTGAAAATTATTATTATTGTTAATAAAATTCTAATAATATAATATTCATTTGTAGATATGCAAAGGGAAATCAAAATGAATTTGGATTATTCTGGAGCTATATCATTTACCAACAGTTACTTTGCGTTTGTTGACGGTCTTGTCTCTGGCTTTGAAAATTGTCTGGCAGAAAACGTTGTCCTCGATTGGTTTGGCAAAACTATCAAAGGCAAATCTAATGTTGCTGCTTTCATGAATACTCATAAAGTAAACTCAAGACATGTTTTTAATGACATTAATCCAACAGAGAATATTGGATATAAGTAAATATACAGTTATTTAAAATTTACTTGTATTATTCATAACTTCAACTAAACTAAATGCACTTATGATATAAATTAAAATATTAATATATCTTGAAAATCTTGATATTGGTTATATTACTTTTTTAATTTATAGCAAGTTGAATTTTAATAAATATGAAATGGTATTACCGTTCATTTTAAAATAATTTTTATTTTCAGCAAAAAACCAAATCGTAGGACAAGAAGACAAAAAGTAAAAATTTCAAATGAATTAAATCAATTGAATATTTCTACTGGAAATGTATCTAGTTGCAACAGTACTCCAGTAAGTGAAATTGTTTTGTCTGGGGATAGATCTCGATCCCCATCAAAAATTGATGCCAAGGGAAATCATGTAGAAGAAAGTAATCTAACTTTTGAACTGCATGATGATGCAGTTAGTACTCTCTTTAAAATTGAAAATATAAAATCTACAAATGTAGAAGAAATTATAGAAAAAATTAAGCAAATTAGCTTGCAAGACAAAATAAATCTAAAATCCCCAAGAAAAAATGAAAATAAAGATGTAAAAGGATCCGATGTCATATCTTCTATGAAATACATTGAAGCCTATGGAGAAATTTTATTTTCAAAAAAATCACGCAGGCAAAGTTAGTATTATACCATTTAATATTTTTTTTTATGAATGTTTATAAGTATAAGTTAATAACATTTGTTTTAAACCTTGACTTTTCAGGTGGTTGGAACGAATGTAAATTGATTTCAACAAGCTCCATGCAAACATGGAGAAAAGCTTGTAAATTACAAATTGCTTATTCTTCACAAAAGATTTGTTTACAAGATTATATTACCACAGACAATTCAAAAACCTTAAACTATTCTTCTGAACTCTGTAATCAATTAGGGCCAAATGTTAATAATTTTGCTGGGTATCTTAGAAATGTCAATATTGTCAAAGAAGAAGATACATTCTTTAAAAATCTTCGTGAATATTTTTCGAAAAATGACTCACACAAATTAGGTTTGGGACCACAGAACGGTCAACTAGCTTTCCAAAAAATGAATTGTATAAGTCAGGAAGAACATCACAATAATTTCATATTTAGTCATTTAATTCATGTAATTATTTATGAAGGTCAAAGTCGATGTAGAGTAAATTTATCTGAAAAATTTGTTTAAACTACTAGTTTAAAACAATTTTTCTTTCTATTATTATTCATTAGTTTTATTAAAATACAATATTGATCATTCACAAATAATCTTGCTAGAATTATTTACATTTAATAATTTGTAAAGCAACACTTGTTTGCACTAACACTTTAATACTGCAAATGTAGAGAATGATCAATCTTTAGTTTTTTCAGGTAGTTTCAGTTACTAAGATATATTTTAAAAAGTTTTTACTTTAAAGTATATATATATATATATTTTTAATACATGTGATGTGTTAAATTTTATTAAGTATTGAATTTTCCATTTGTTTATTATAATATTTTATTATAATATTTAGTATATACTTAATGTATGTAAAAAAAATTGATTGAAATTTATTTTACGAATGTTGTAAAAATGAGTCTCGTGTAAATATTATTCTATACTGTTTTCTTAAATCGATAAATATAAAGAACTTATAAAAATTATTTATAGTAGTTATTTTTAGGTCTATATATTGCTTATAGGAAATTGAAAGATATATATTATTAATTGTATTGCACTGATTTCGTAATCTTCCAGAGATTATAGACTGTAAAAAATTAAAGATATTACTAGACTGATGAATGTAGCAAGAACCATTACTGTGCGCAAGTGAAGTTAATTTTGCTGATGATAATGCACATTGCACTTAAATTGGTTCACTTGATCGAAAATGCATGAGGCATGAGAAAAAAATAATGTTTCTAAGAAGTTGAAATATATAACTTTGTTAAACATTAATATAAGCTCTACTCCTGCTAGATTACAATTAAATAAATCATAATTTACTACAGTATGTCTTTGTAATTTTATATCATTAAATAATTTAAACTAAATAGTACAAATTATATAAAATAATACTTGTACTATACAAAGCATTCATTTGCCAGATTTTGTTGCAATTGCAAAATTTTAACATTTAGATAAAAAAATTTAAACGAAAAACTTTTCTTTGCTAAAAATTTTTAGAATTTTTGAGCTCATAAGTTACGGGCATTGCATTAAACAAGTTTGCTGCTGATATTTACGTCTTATAATTTTAAATTGAAACGGGAAACGTGACTGTGTATATGGCGTCAGAACATTACAAGTTTTCGACAGTGTCGACCTCTGAAGGACTAATGTCGCCTAAAAAAGTGCGAAAAAAACGACACGGCAACCTCAAACCTCTCTAAATTTCTGCCTTTATATATTATAGTCTAGAGGCAAGTATAGTGTGTCTGTGTGTTGGAGCGAGAAGTACAAATCCGAGGGCCACGAAAATGGCGAGGTTAATGGAAGAGCAGAATTCGATGGAGATGAACGATGTCAAAGAGACGTGAGTTTTTCTTAATAGATTAATAAAAGATCCAATAATCCCTAAACTGCAGATGAATTTTTTTTTACATTTAAATGACTATTGCAACATTTTGCTTTTAACACGTTTAAAAAAATCTTTAGAGATGATTTAAGCAATAATCTTGTAACAATTTTATTTTAAGTTTACTGCAATCATTATTAACGATTTCTGACTGTTATAGGTTTGATCAAAACTCGTATAACTGGGTGGATATTACACAGGAGTTTTTTGAAACAATTACTGGTAAGCAATTTTAAATTGATAAGACAGAACTGTAGAAGTTATTCTAATACACGAACAGTAATGAATATAATAATTTGACAAATGGAATTAACAGCTAACTTGTATATATACTTTATAGAATTGGAGCTTGGAGAATTAATGCATGATGAGTTATTTGGATTATTTGATGCAATGTCTGCCATTGAGATGATGGATCCAAAAATGGATGCTGGAATGTTGTGCAATCGTGGAAACAATAAACCTTATTCGTTTTCTCAAGCTGCATCAACTGGAGTAATAAAATTAGATGGCTTAACACCTTCAGAGATCATCGGAATTATAGATTCAACTTATGCTTGTATAGTCTCTTGGCTCGAGGGTCACAGTTTAGCTCAAACAGTTTTTACTAACTTATATTTGCATCAACCTGATCAAATCATTGACAAAACATTGAAAACATTTTGTTATGCTGTATATAAAATAATGAAAGAAATTAGAGAGTGTATAATTAAAGCATCAGTGTATGAAGAAGAAGATTTTCAAAGTGTTATGTATGGTGGTTATAAATTACAACCAGAAATTACAGAACAAAAGACTATTTCTATGTTACGAGAAGTTGAGGAAGAGTTACACAGAAAGAGCAGAATAAAACCTGTTGACGAAGAAACGGAAAGAGAAGTAAGTTTATTTGATTTGTTGGAATAAATTAAATGATAATTAATTTGATTTTTTTAGTACAATGATGGATTAGCTCTTTATGCTAGAATACGGTTTACAAAAATGTTTTATCAAGTTTTAACATTAATGGGACGTAAAGAACAGCTCCAGCAGAATCTGTCTGGGTGTCAACGATTGCTTACAAACTGTTCTGAAATGATCCAAGTTATGATCAAAACAATTAGTAGAGGTGAAAAGGCTAATGAAATAAGTAAGTTACTTTTTACATTTTTAACTATCTAAATTAATTCACAATATGCAATTTTACTTGATTAGTACATTAATTAATATTAAATAGCGAATCATCCCAATGTCATGGGTTTTGATCCTATGATTAACCAAAGACTACTGCCACCAACATTTCCACGATACACTAAAATAAAGCCAAGGATCGAAGCTCTTGAATATATGGATGAGCTAATAAACCGATTCAAAGTGGTTACAAAAATTATTAGTTACACTAGCTTCCATGCTGCTTTGGTAATGCTTATTATTACATGTAATATTACTTTTCCATTATTTTTATTAATAAAAAATTTGGTTTGTAGGATTTCTTTTTAGAATTTTCTCGTCAAAGTCCATGTATATTATCTAGGTCTATGTTACAAATAGTTTATTTTCCTGTGGTAAATCGTGTATTTGGTGTTCACAATTTTGCTGATGTTTTGAAAGATGCTGCTAGAAATTTCATTGCACCACCTGTGCTGATGCCAAAGAACTCTTTATTGCAAAATCATCAAGCAAAAGAGTGCATCGATAACTTCTTGGCTCATTGTGTCAACTTTTTTTCTACATTGTTACAAACTAGTGGTCATAATAGAGCCAGGCAGAGAGATAGATTAGCTTATTTATTTGAAAGTTTTGCAGCTTTACAAGACGAGGTATTTAGAATACCTTGTTGTTTTTATATTTTTTGTGATTAAATTTAAAAAATAGTACTAAGCATGTAAATCCTTTTCAGGCTGAACGTGTTGACAGTTACATGCACGCACTTTCTTTAAAAAGCGACACACCGAGGCCGCACTTAGCATGTTTTGGTACATGGATATTGTACCATACATTACGAGTAATGGTCATGTATTTATTAAGTGGCTTTGAGCTCGAACTCTACTCCGTTCACGAGTATCACTATATCTTTTGGTACCTCTACGAGTTCCTATATGGTTGGTTGGTGTCTGCCATCACCAGAGCCGACACATTTATAGTGGAGCAGGACATACACAGTGAAACGCACAAAGGCAGGGGTGGCAAAAAGAGTGCAAAGAGTAAAAAAAAGAAAGCTACTCCTAGACCATATTATCTGGAGATATTAATGTATCAAGCTATGCAAAATATTTGCGGTGGCTTTTATAAGGTAGTTTCCCTTAACTCTCACTATAATATATATATATATATCGTCGCCTATTTTAATTTCCTATTTTTCAAGTAATAAAGCGAATTCTTTTAAAAATTGGTGCATTTAAGGTATTGTACGAATGATACCTGAAGTCTATCAAGTTCTGCAAGAATTTACTTGTCTCTAGAGCTTATAGAATGGCAAATAAAATACGCTTTTCTTTAAATGTGTTTTTCTTTGTTAGAGGTAATGATACAAGTTTTATTAACAAATTATTTCATTTTAGGCACTGGTTGGTTTTCGTATGGATGGTAGGATACCACTTCCAGATAGTCAATTTGATTGTGAGCGAGTTCGATATGAGCACCGGTTATTACCTTTTTCGTCGCTTTTGACTCCTCCACCTGTTCATTATAAAAAATTTTTAGAAATGACGAATGCTCAGATAAATAGAAAAAATGTGAGTTGCTGCAGTGAATATATTTAATAAACAAACCGAGTGACTCTTTTAGAAATAAGGGAGTAAGAATAATGTTATTATTGCAGGAGAAAGCCACAAGTGAATCTCAGTATTTCGACGGCTGTAGACACTTTCATCAAGCTAAAAATATGTTGGATCGCGCGCTAGAACTCAACCCAGCAAATACCAATACTGTAAACGAGGTAAACAAATGGATAGATAGAATTAAAATAAAATGTATTTTCTTTTAATTCTATTGATTTTCTTTAATATTTCAGATTAATGACTTATTGAAAGTCGCAAAAACAAATTTCATAGTACTGAAACTTTTGACTGGCGGGCACAAAAAGGATTCGAAAGAGCCTCCAATTTTCGACTTCTCGTGCCACCAGCACTTCCCTATCATAAAGCTTACTTAAAAGTACTTTAGCGGCCATACCGTTTTATATGCGAATCGTTCTCAATAGTTATTTATTTCGATCACCAAGAAAGATGCGATAGTTCAAAATATGTAAACGTTTGGGTTACGATCTCCACCCTGAACTGCGTGGAATATCAGTTCGTCTTCCTTGGACCTTTCTGAAATTACCTCCAATGACCTACTGCTGTACATTCAATAAAAAAATTCAAACTGAAAATTGACAATCTAAATATAAATAAACTCACAATAAAGTGATAACGTTCATTGTTAATTTAAAGTTTAATTAATTCATTCATAACTTAATTAGTGATTTATCGTTGAAAACAAGAAGGCCCAAGTTTTGTAAATAATCTTTAGGCATTACAATTATTATATTGAGACGAAGTCGATCAAAGTTCGCGGCTCGATTATATTATAAGCAACTGCTCGCGCCATGCGAGAATCCTTCTTCTCATTTTGTGAAATGTACAAATTTGTATTTGTTTTTCCGCGATCGTTTCGAATCGTAACTGAAAAAAAATTCTATGTAATTTATGTTTGCGTTGAAAAATGTCGACTATGTGTAGAAAAGAAATGCCGTCTGATCGCGCATTTGTAGATATAGTTAACCGAAAGAGAAAGAGAAAAAACAGAGCGAAACGAAGTTCTGTATTTTATCAGCAATGTGATAATGAGAAAAGACGAAAAAATTGACTTCCGCAAGCGACTTCAGTTTAGTGCAGTGCAACGCGCCGTTTGCGTCGGTGTTGGCGAGTTGAGGGGTCCCGCGAGCCATGACGTTCCCCCCGGTGGAGAGGAACCTGATCAGGAAGCCGTACCTGGGGGGATGGCGGCAAGTAGTCACCGGGGTTGTCTATTTGAATGGCGAGTCGCAGACTGGTCCGGCGCCGAAGCGGGTGCCGCTGGAGCGCACCTGCACCCGTAAGGTGCAGACCATCGAAAACGCGGACAAGGCGGTGCAGCAGCCCTGCGATCATGCTATCCAGACCGACCGGTAAAAGGGCGTCTTGAGGAACAGCGCGATCATATATTTTTTCCCTTTTTTTCTCGCAATTCTTTGGGATTCGCTGCGCTGTAGGTTCTGCTTTTTTTTACGTGTAATTTTATAGTGGTGTGTACACTTTGGCGCCGTAGCTCACACGAGAAATTATAATTTTCTTATCATACGGATAAATAATAAAAAATTTTAACTGTACCATAATCATTCGTTTCACTTTAAAGGCATACCTAAATTTTAGTGCAAGATACTTAGTTTCTAAAAAAATTTATTTTATGAATAATAAAAAATTAAGTAATGTAGTAGGTCCCTAGGGAGGAATATTATCTTTTTATCTTTCTTATTGCGTATACTATTTTTCGATCTAGCGAGACAAAAATTATAACCTTCCTTTTCATCCTTAATTAAAAATTCAAATTTTGCACCATAGCATAGCTGACAGAAAAAAACAATAATAAAGAGTGCAAATTGGTAGTTCCAAATTCCAAGTTGGTGCTGAACAATACCTTAATAAAAATACTTAAATAATATGATATTTTATATTATTCAAGCTTTTCTCGTGAATGTACTGTTAAATAGCAAGACAAGGACAAGCATCTCATTTATACCCTTTGTCATAAGCAAATTAATGTTTTTTTCGTCTACTGTATTGTGGTACGAAATTTAAATTTTTAGTTAAGTTTCAGCCTCTCTTAATTTTTATTAATTTCCAGGAAAATCACACTTGGATTATGTAGACGGATTACATTTAAATTACCTAATAAAGTGTTCGAATTTGTTGCATTATAGTTAACTAACTATGTTATCTGTTTGGACATTGCAGTTGAACTAAATAGTACCCAACTATATAATTCTTTTGAAGTCTATTTTAATTTTTAGTGCGATTAAAGAAAATAAAGTTTTTTTTTAGTCTATTATTTTGGATACGAACTATTTACAGTAATTTGAAACTAACGAAAAAAATGAATAAAATATTAAAATTTTAGACGTGACCTGTACATTTCATGTGTATCCGATGCATACAAGAGTGTGAAACCTTACAAAACATACGATGAGTTGATGAGTACAGATTTAGACGCAATGGCTCGCCTTATACAAAAATGTTGGAAAGCTTACCGAATATTAAAATTCGTAAAGGAGTGGGCAAGTATATACAGGAAGCTGCGAGCCGAATGCGATAAGTTAGAAGAAGAAAGAAAGAAGGCACGCAGGTACTTAAAAGATTAGCAATTTTTATTAATAAGATTCGGTAATACCAATTCTATATACATATATATGTAAGAGTTATCAATATTTTTTTTAATTTTATTCAAATTCTCATTTTTTGCCTTTACATTGAGTGATGAATACGGAAATATTTACGATAACAGCTTTTGGAAGGGTAGGTGCATATGGGTGTGTAAATGATACAGATAGCTGAGTGCACTTGACTTCCGATTTATTAATTTGAGATCCGGGATGAATACAGTGAATATTTACAGGGCGCCATGGCGCGACGCGGACAGCTGAGTTTAAAAGGCAACTGACATGTTGACAAATATAACTGACAGAGTAACGACAATGACAGGATTGAGAATGGTAAACAAGCATCGCGATTACAAGGCTATTTATACCCGTCAAACGAGCGCGCGAAAACAATAAATCTGGCGGGCTTTTATGCCGCGTAATTAATCGCAAAAAGAGGGCGTGGCAGGAGCAGCTGCTTCCTGCGGTGTTTCCGCTGTTGAGGCTCCCGGCGTTGGGTGCCCTGCTTGGCGGGCTCTTCGAATTCTTGATTAACCTCCACAGCCACTCCCCCACCAGTGAGCTGCTCCGGCTGAGCAGCAAACGAAACTCTTGAAGACCTCCTGCTGGTTGGAGTTGGGATTACAGGAGCAGGTTCTGGCTGTGACTGTGGGTGGATGTTCGGCTGCGATGGAGTAGTCTGGCGGTCCTCAACCGCACTTGGTGTCTGCTGTGTCCCTGCGCTTCCTCGATTGGTTGCTGCAAGGAAGGCAAAGGCGTTCCTTGTGTCGCCGGCTGCAGGTGTGGCTGGTTGTCTGGTGTCGGCTGCAGGGGTGGCTGGTCGGCTGGCATTACCTGTAGAGGTGGCTGGTCGTCTGATACGTCCCTGAAGGCTGGCTTTAGCCCGTCAGTGGTGACCGTCCTTTCTTCTCCTTGTATGCGAATTACGTAGACCTTGTCGCTGATTCGTTTGATGACCTACTAGGGCCCAGAGTAGGGTGGCTCCAGCGGTTTCTTCACCGTGTCTACCCGCTTGAAAACGTGAGTGCAGGTGGCAAGATGTTTGTGCTGAAACGGCTTGTAGTTGGAGTGGTTGGAGGCAGGAACCAGCTTTATGTCCTTCATAAAGCCTCTGAGACGCTCGACGAAGCCGTGCTGCAGTGACGGCGTGCTCGACTGCACGAAGAAGTCGCCTGGGATCCGGAGAGTGGTGGCGAAAAGCATCTCTGCCGGCGAGGCCTGCAGGTCTTCCTTGAAGCAGGAGCGGAGTCCCAGGAGCACTAGAGGTAGACGCTCTGGCCACGGGGTGCTTGTGTCGCACATCAAGGCAGCCTTCAGCGTGCGGTGGAATCTTTCAATGAGTCCATTAGCCTGCGGGTGATACGGCTTGGTGCGGATGCGCTCAGCACCCATCATTCATGCTAGCGCAGTGAAGAGAGCCAACTCGAACTGCGTTCCTTGGTCTGTTGTTATGGTGAGAGGCGAGCCGAACCACGCAATCCAGTGCACAACGAAGGCCGACGCTACCGTCTCTGCTCGCATGTCGGCTAGGGGAACGACGACAGGCCACCTGGAGAAGCGGTCAATCATTGTCAGGCAGTATCGCAGGTCTCCAACTTGAGGCATGGTGATGAGGTCCATGTGGACGTACTCGAACCGGTTGTCTGGAATAGAAAAAGATGCAAGAGCGGCCCTGTTGTGCCGACTCACTTTTGCTCGCTGGCATGCTTCCCATGAGCGTGTCCAGCGGTTGGCGTCCTTCAGTATGCCAGGCCACACAAATATATTTCTTAGAGCTCGTACTGTCGCCCTGACGCCTGGATGTGCTGGAGCATGGATGAGATCGAAGGCCCGTTTTCGCAGAGAATCCGAAACGTAGGGCCTGACGATGTTGTCCCGGGTGTTGCAGGCAATGCTTACGCCGTCCATGTAAAGAGTCTGCAGGCTCAAGACACAATTTTCTAGCAGGTGAGGAAGTTCCTGGTCTGAGTTTTATGTGTCTGCTATCGTCGTTGCGTCTAGTGAAGTTGGCATGCTGATGGCGCATGTCCGTGAAAGAGCGTCTGCAACCACGTTGCTCTCTCCTGCGATGTGCTTGAAGTCCATGTCAAATTGAAGGATGTAGTCCAGCTGTCTTTGATGCCTTGGCGAAGCTTTTCCAGATGGCTGCCGTGCTGCATAAATGAGGGGCCTATGGTCTGTCTTTACTATAAAAGTTCGTCCTTCTAAAAAACGTTCAAAGCACTTTATGGCAGCAAAAACTGTAAGCAGCTCCCTGTCGTATGTGCTGTACCGCTTCTCCGCCGGTAATAATTTTCTTGAAAAGAAGCCGATCGGACGCCAGGAGCCTTCCAGTTGTTGCTCGAGCACAGCTCCAATTGCAGTGTCCGATGCATCAGTTGATAGTGAGAGTGGAGCGGTTGGTGAGAGGAAGCTGGGCCTCGCTGCATTTACCAGGCTGTTCTTGCAGGACTCGAAGGCTGCAGAGGTCTCCGCTGACCAAGATAGCTTTACTCGGTCTCCTTTTGGTGCGCCTTGCAGCATGCCGTTCAGTGGTGCTTGAAGCTGGGCTGCGGCTGGAATGCACCTTCTGTAGAAGTTTAGCATTCCCAAAAACCTTCTTAGCTGCTTCGGCGTCTTGGGTTGCGGAAAGTCTCGGATGGCCTCGACTTTCTCTGCGGGAGGCTTGTATCCGTCACGCGATACCTCGTAGCCTAAGAAGGTGACTTTCTCCTGTCCAAAGCGGCACTTGGAGAGGTTGATCGTAAGGTCGGCTTGGCGCAGTCTCTCGAACAGAGTACGCAGGTGGCGCTGATGTTCCTCCTGGTTGCCGGACATCACGATGATATCGTCAATATAACATCGAATAAAAGGCAGGTCCCGTAGAAGTGCATCCATGAAGCGCTGGAAAGTGGGAGTGGCGTTGCGCAGACCTAGAGGCATCCCCAAGAACTCAAAGAGTCTGAAGGGTGTCGTGATGGCTGTCTTTGGTATGTCATCTCTCGCCATAGGCACCTGGAAGAAGGCGTGGTCCAGGTCTATAGTCGAGAAGACCTTGGCTTTTCCGCAGTCTTGCAGCAAGTACTCGATGAGTGCAGGTGGATAGCGGTCCGGCTGAGTGATGCCATTCAAGCGCCGATAGTCGCCTGTGACGCGGTAGCCTCCTTTTGACGTGGGTACCAGGTGCATCGGGTTGGCCCATTGACTGGAGGAGGGGCGTATGATGCCCAGCTCCATGAGGCGTCGAATCTTCTGCTTGGCTGCTGCCTTCTTCTCCCCAAATAATCGTCGAGGCTTCTCTGATACAGGCGGACCAAGCGTGTGTATGTGGTGTTCGACCCCCTCGTCTGGGTTCGCTGAGTGACGTCTGGTTGGCTGGGTTAGGTCATGGAATTCTGAAAGTAGAGCGTCATAAGCTAATCTGGTCTCCTGATCAAGAGCTGCGTCTGTATGCGAGACTGAGTGTACAGATGTGCTCGCTGTTTGAGCTGCAACAGCGATGCTTGTGTGGAAGTCCCGCAGTTGTCGGCTCTGCATATCCACCAGGAGGCACGTGTGCAAGAGGAAATCCGCACCCAGGATAGCCGTTTCCACGTCCTAAATAATGAACGGCCACGCGAACTCACGCCGTAGACCGAGGTCGAGTGACAGAATCCGCCTGCCATATGTGGGGATGGGAGTCCTGTTGGCAGCCAGCAGTAGGAGGTCATCGCGCTTGAAGTTGCCCCTAACTGCCTTCTTCGGGATGAGGGACACCACGGAGCCAGAGTCGATGAGAAATTTAAGGTTTGTCGATTTGTCAAAAATATGTAGGCGGTTTTCTTCGATAAAGTCGCTGCCATTCGACACCTGAACCGATGGCAACGGGTTCAGCTTTCCTGCGCTCCTAGCGTAGGGTAGTTGCAGGGCTGTTCGCACTTGTGCGCCCTCTCCCGGAAGCGGCGGTGGTAGTAGCACCAACTGCTATTACCGGCCGGAGCGGGTGAACGACCTCTGGATGCTGAACAGCCGCGATCACCCCTCTGAGCCTCTGACTGCATGAAGTCTAGGAGTCGATTGTTGGTCACCGTCAGTTGGGCTATCATGGTCTTGAGCGCCGCCAGATCCGATGTAATGAGCGCCAAATCAGGTGCGGCAGCAGGTCGTCTCGCCGGTGAGGGGGTGAGGGTGCGCACCAGTGGTCCCGCGGCGCACACAGATGCAGGCATGGCGAGCATCACGTCGGCTGCCTCCGCCAAGTCGTTGAGCAAGGACTGCTTCAGCACACTGAGTAGCCTCCGGGCTGGTGTGCGTAGCAGGTCCAGCCACTTTACGCGGAGGACGTCATCAGTAACGCGGTCGCCCGCCAGTGCACGCATATGCCTCAGGAGCTGCGAGGGCTTCTTGTCGCCGAGCTCCAAGCCCGTCAGGAGCATGTGTATGCGTTGGTCCGCCGAATCCGCCAAGCGCGCCAAAATTTGCGATTTTAGGTGCTCGTACTTGCCTTGCGCTGGCGGGCTCCTGATGACGTCCAGGAGGTCCTGGAGTGAGTCGCCGTCCAGCATCGCCACCACCATGTTGTAACGTTGCTTCTACTTGATGGAACCAAGCCTCTGGCATCCTTCTCCAAAAAGGCGGGAGTCGGCAGGACGCCACAGACTCAACTACCGGTTGTGCGCCTGCCTGGTGCAGCGGAGTGCCCTCATGGCTCGGCTGGTACAAACTTGGTGGTGGGCCGTAGCTAGGCTCTTGCTGGAGCGGGTTTGCGCGCAGCTCGACGTCCACTCGTTGGCCGACAGGCTGTTGCTGTGCACCAAAGCCTCCGTCCTGTGCGCCGGGCTGCTGTGGATTTCTCACCGGCGAGTGTAACATTGATGCTGCGAGGCTTGCAGGTCACGAACACGTAGGCGCAGGTGCCGCCCTTTAACCGCGCGTCGTCCACTTGCCGTTGCGTTGGTCCCGGATCACGTCGGGGTCACCAATTTGGAAGGGTAGGTGCATGGGTGTGTAAATGATACAGATAGCTGAGTGCACTTAACCTCCGATTTATTAATTTGAGATCCGGGATGAATACAGTGAATATTTACAGGGCGCCATGGCGCGACGCGGACAGCTGAGTTTAAAAGGCAACTGACATGTTGACAAATATAACTGACAGAGTAACGACAATGACAGGATTGAGAATGGTAAAAAAGCATGGCGATTACAAGGCTATTTATACCCGTCAAACGAGCACGAGAAAACAATAAATCTGTCGGGCTTTTATGCCGCGTAATTAATCGCAAAAAGAGGGCGTGGCAGGAGCAGCTGCTTCCTGCGGTGTTTCCGCTGTTGAGGCTCCCGGCGTTGGGTGCCCTGCTTGGCGGGCTCTTCGAATTCTTGATTAACCTCCACAGCCACTCCCCCACCAGTGAGCTGCTCCGGCTGAGCAGCAAACGAAACTCTTGAAGACCTCCTGCTGGTTGGAGTTGGGATTACAGGAGCAGGTTCTGGCTGTGACTGTGGGTGGATGTTCGGCTGCGATGGAGTAGTCTGGCGGTCCTCAACCGCACTTGGTGTCTGCTGTGTCCCTGCGCTTCCTCGATTGGTTGCTGCAAGGAAGGCAAAGGCGTTCCTTGTGTCGCCGGCTGCAGGTGTGGCTGGTTGTCTGGTGTCGGCTGCAGGGGTGGCTGGTCGGCTGGCATTACCTGTAGAGGTGGCTGGTCGTCTGATACGTCCCTGAAGGCTGGCTTTAGCCCAGATCGCGTGATTATCCTATGATTTTTCAGTACAATTTAAAATTTTATTTTGGGAAATCATGTGACTCACGTCTTATTCGTAATGATCATACGTCCTTTACAGTAGAATCTAAATTGATGATAGTTTTGTTTAAGTTTAAGTGTAAATTAACGTATTTACTATTAATTTCATCAACGATCAATCCTCAATTTAGATTATTCAAACTATACAGATGCATTTATTTGTGCAAATGTAAAAATTTATTAGTATATACGTTAAATCAGCTGGAGTGCAATTTTCACTCTAATGTACTATAATTAACTCTTTTGATGGAGTGACTTTTTACTCGGTAGTTCACTCGGTGCAGTGGTGCTCAACTTCATGAATTCGAGTATATATCAACATTAAGACACCATTTATTTCTACAAAATGTTAAGTAAATTATGTTAAACAATGAAACAAGTATAAGTAATATAAATAATGTGGAATAATGTAAAAGAAGAAACTAGCACAATACAGATATGTGTTATTATTATTAAGTTCCAAAATAAAAGTTCTCCCTTTTATATTAGTCAACAGTTTTATTAGATTACAAAGGTGTACAGAGTACGCGGACAAGCCATCCGACCTTCACTCTAGCTGAGCGCAGACTGACTTAGCCTAACATGTAAAACAGTTAGTTATTAAAATTAGAGAGGGCGCTTCCTTATACTATACACGGTGTTCAAAAATGAACTGGCACGACCAGTATATCCGTGTTCAGAATAACATTCTAAGCACTTTTTCACTTTTGCCATTTTTCAGAATTTGGGATAATTATGGAGTTATTGTTAATTAAAATCTACAATAATTAGCCAATCAGCGCTCGATTTGACGATGATCCCCGCATGACTCTCCCCGCGCGGCCCATACTGCTCGAGTAAACCCCGCCTACCAGCGTCAGCTAGAGCGCTGATTGGCTAATTATTGTAGATTTTAATTAACAATAACTCCATAATTATCCCAAATTCTGAAAAATACCAAAAGTGAAAAAGTGCTTAGAATGTTATTCTGAACACGGATATACTGGTCGTGCCAGTTCATTTTTGAACACCGTGTATAAAGCATTACAGTGTGCTCTTCTATACATATTCTCAACTATGACTTTACAACACTCCCACTTAGAAGACACACATACCAATCTCATTTCGCAAACGTTCAAAACACGTTTTTGGTAAACCTTTTGTTAAAATATCAGCTTGCTGTTTTGCAGACGCTACATATTGAATTGAAAACATTTTTTCATTGTATTTTTCTCTGACATATTTATATTTGATATCGATATGTTTCGTACGGCAATGAAATTGCGGATTCTTAATGATTTTTATAGTGACTTGATTATCGATATAAAGTATTGGAGTTTCGAAATTACATTCAATTAGTTCATGAAATAATCTTTCCAACCAGACAAGTTGTTGGACAGTAACGCACGCAGCTATAAATTCCGATTCTGTTGTAGATAATGCGACCGATCTTTGCCTTCGTGAGAACCATGAAATTAAATCTTTACCTATTTTTATTATACAACCAGATGTTGATTTTCTTGTCTCTACATCTCCGGCAAAATCAGCATCGCTATATGCTATAAGTTGTATATTTTTACTCAATTCATTTTTTCCTAAAATTAATCCGTATGACAGTGTACCTTTTAAATATTTTATAATACGTTTAACGCAATTCCAATGAGCTTGCGTGGGTTTATCTGCATATCTGCTCAAAACTCCCACTGAATAGGATATGTCTGGTCTACTGATCATAGCAATAAACATTAAAGAGCCTATTGCTTCTTTATACACTAGTATATTATTCAAAATCTTTTCATTTTCAAAATTCTCAATTTTGATTTGCGAATCGAAAGGTATGCTTACCGGATTTGAGTCACTCAAATTAAATCTTTTTACAATGCATTCGGCATATGTTTTTTGATTAATAAACAAATGTCCATTTGACAATTTGTTTATTTCAATGCCTAAAAATTTATTTAAATCGCAAATAGTAATTTTTAAATATTTTTGCAAATGTGAGATCAATTCTTCAATCATATCAATATCTTCACTAGCGATAATGCCGTCATCTACATATATGGCTAGAAGAATTTTTTGTCTTTTATTTTTGCTAACAAATATACAAGGGTCAGCTTCAGTCGCATATAAATTAAATAATTCTAGGCATTTTACAAATTTTTTGTTGAAACATTTTGCCGCTTGTTTAAGCCCATACAAACTTTTTTGCAATTTACATATCTTATCTTTATTATTATTATAAAAACCTTCTGATTGATACATGTAAACAGTCTCAAGCAAATCACCATTTAAAAAGGCGGTTTTTACGTCAAACTGTTTCAGGTGCATATTTTTGCTTGCTGCAACTGATAGAAAAGCTCTTATAGAATCGTGGCGCGCAACGGGACTATAAGTCTCACGATAGTCTATACCAGGACGTTGTTCATAGCCCTTCACTACCAATCAAGCTTTAAAAATCTTACTGTCATCGTTATTATTTTTTATTTTATACACCCACCTATTTTTCAAAATAGTTACATTAGGCGGAGCTTTTACAAGTATCCAAGTATTGTTTTCTTGAAGCGATTTACTTTCTTCTTGCGTGGCTTCTTGCCATTCTCGTGAATTACAACTATTTATAGCTTCGTCGTAAGTTAAAGGTTCACTGAATTGAGACAAATATAATTCTTCCATATAGAAATCGTGCTCAAAGTTTACAGGTATTCCGTATCTATCAGGTTGACGATTTTTAGAACGATCACGCAAATTATATCGGGTTAAATTTAGATCATTATTCAAATTTTCATTCGGGTTTAAAACAACATTTTCATCATTATCATTCTGAAAATCATCGTCATTCGCATCATTTAAATTATTATCATTTTCTATCGAGCTTTCATCGTTAACACACTTTTCATCTGTAATCACATTTTCATCATCAGATAAAATTTTAAAGCTAAGATCAACGTTTTTTATTTTGTTTTTTATTATTTCAATTTCATCTTTAACGATAACATCTCTACGCACATGAATTTGAAAATTATCAGCATATAGTATTCTATAACCTTTTACATTGTCATCATATCCAACAAAATAGCCTACTTCGGCTTTGCTATCCCACTTTAATCTTTTTTGTTTTGGAATGTGCACGAACGCTTTAGCTCCAAATACACGAAAATTTAAAATATCCGGTCTTTTATTAAGCCATAACTTAACTCGTAAGGAGTTTTGTTTAGAACTTTGGTTTTTCTCTCGATCGATTCCTGCGACCTGCGAGTGAGTTTATTTCCATCGGTCCACACAATCCGTGTGAATTAAATCCGCGACCCGTTTTATTTCGGCGGTACTTTCTGAAAAGGGTAACCGATGCATTTTTCCGTAAATACAGCTTTCACAAGATGACTTAATATTTTTATCTGTTATCTTAATATTATTTCCCGACAAAACCTTTTTAACATGGTCAAAATTTTGGTGTACTAGGCGATCATGCCATAAATGCAAGTCACTTATTTTATTAGTTTCATTTTTTCATTTTGGCAAATAAATGTACTATCAAAATTAGAGTCATTTATCATTTTAAATTTCATTTCAAATAAAGCGTCTTTATGTTTTCTTTCACCCATTGCAATAACTTCATCATTTTTATAAAACTTACATGTAAAATTAGTTGCTTCTAGACGTGCATTTTTGGCCAGTATACTACCCATTGAACATAATTTAAAATTAATTTCCGGGACGTACAAAACATTAGTTAAAATTTTTCGAACCCATGAATTTCCATTATAAGCATATATAGGTATATTTCCTCGTCCTATACCAAAGATCAAACGAGCATCGCCAAGTCGAATTGGGGTCGGAGATTCCAAGTATTTGATTTCTGTAAATAAATGTTTATCCCCACACATGTGAGATGTCGCGCCGGAGTCAAGCAGCCATGATGATGTGTTGTTGTTTGTATTGAAATACATCGACGATTCTTCGTTGACAACAAGAGCGTCGTCCTCTGCTTCGCGAGTCGATTCCCTTTCTTGTTTGGTAGATACTTTCCAAGAAGCCGGGCGTTTGTCTTTGTTTTCTTCACGAAACCAACAGTCTTTCTTAAAATGCCCTTTTTTCTTATACTCATAGCACTCTACATTTTTTGATTTTATTTTCTTGCTTTTTTCATGACTGAAATTTTTATTTCTTACAGTATTTGTATTCATATTTTGCACTTTCTTAGATAAAAACGCCACATTTTCTTGATCACTTTGATGCTTCTTTTTTCGTTCTTCTTCAACATTTAGTCGTGAAATCAAATTATCAATTGTTCTTTGATCAGTAGGACATGATTCCCAAGCAGAAATAAAGTGACAATAATCTTGAGGAAGAGTCATAATAATTTTTGTAATTATCATGCTATCTGAGATTGTCTCACCTAGAGCCTTTAAACGTATGCTTAAATCTTTTACCTTTGAAATATATGTATCAATATTATCACGAGAATCCTTTTGGAGATTGAACCATTGCTGCTGTAAAACGTGTAGACTTGTATCAGATTTATTTGCATAAATGGAATGCAATTTATCCCACATTTCCTTTGCCGTTGTGCAATGAATTATGTGCATCATTGGTCCTTCTTCGAGAGACATGAATATATACTTTCTTGCCAAGCCATCATTCTGAATCCATTTGTCGAGGCTCGCTTGATATTTTTCTTCAGCTTTTGCATCTGCTCGTATCTGGTCCTGAGTAGAAGCGGTTGGTAACACACTTGTACCTTTCACAATATTAAAGATGCCTTTTGACGTAAATAATATTTCAAGCTGAAACTTCCACATCGCCCAATTATCAACACCTTTCAAACATTTAACTTTTGCTAACTCACTTTCCATTTTGTTTTATTGTTTTATTTAAACACACTTTAATTATGGAACTCAGATTAAACTCAGCACTGGGCCCATAACCTGTTATTATTATTAAGTTCCAAAATAAAAGTTCTCCCTTTTATATTAGTCAAAAGTTTTATTAGATTACAAAGGTGTACAGAGTACGCGGACAAGCCATCCGACCTTCACTCTAGCTGAGCGCAGACTGACTTAGCCTAACATGTAAAACAGTTAGTTATTAAAATTAGAGAGGGCGCTTCCTTATACTATATAAAGCATTACAGTGTGCTCTTCTATACATATTCTCAACTATGACTTTACAACAATATGCTAATAGCATGAGCGCTCTGCTTTGAACGTTCGGCATTGGAAACCAAATGCCGCTTGCCCACATTTTTTTAATGTATCTTGCTCCTTATAGTGTCAAAAAGTTTACTTTACATTTGTATTTGAAGAAAGTCTTCTTTAAAAGAAGCTTCATCCTATGCTCCTTATGTTAAATGTCTCAACTTTCGAGCCCGATTGTAAGTTTTCCAATACCGCTTGTTATATCGAAATTTTGCACACTTATAAAGAACAATCTTATAAACATTTTCTGATAATTTCAAAGACTAAGTAGAGCAAAAGGTAGAGACTTAGCCTGCAATTTGCTATTTTACCTTAAAGTGAATTTGACTCTACTATAAAGTGAATTTAAATCACTCGCTATTTATGTACCTTGTTGAAAATATCCAGCTGGAAAACCATCTGGGATTTCCACCTGGAAACTAGTCCATGTATGGATTTCCACCTGGATTTCCGTTAAATCTATCTGGAGTGATTCGAAATCGAGCTAAAAATTCAACCTGCATTTTCTAGAAATCCAACTGGAAATTCGACCTGGGTTTCTGAAAAATCCAGTCGGAATCCAGTCCATGCATGGATTTCCACCTGGATATTTTCAACATGATAGATTTAAATTTGACTCTACAAGCACGGAGAGAAATGTTTAACTTAAAAATAAATTTAGTAAATTTAGAACACTTACGTAAATATTTAGTACATATTGCTATAAATAATACTATATGGTATAGCAAAAATTCAACATTGTACTTTTTAGTATGTGGTATCGTAAAATTTATAAATATCTTAATTTATTAATTAATTTATTAATTTGTAAATTAAAATATTAGTAAATTGAAATATGGTTAATTTGTGGCGCTCTTATCCTCGCACCTTCGAGGCGCGAGTCTTTAGATCGAGCCGTGACAATATATTATATAATATAATTTATAAATATATTATATAGTAAAATTGGTATACAATATATTGCAGTTTAATAATCCAAATTTTTACTATACCATATACTAAAATTTAGAGAAATACGAATTTCTCTCTGCATTATTAAAAATATAGTGTGACGTTCCTCGGAGTTACCTCTCGAAGTTCCCTGAGCCTCGTCTACAAATGGGCTCGGACTCCGGCCTATATTTTTAAGGGGAGACGTATAATACATGCTCCCGGGGCGCCAGGCACTGAAGGTGCCAGCCGGAGTACAATTCTAATTTACACTAATAACACCACGCTCGGCTAGCCGCGGCGCGCGGGTTGCTCGCTCGAAAGGTGCCCGTTAGTCTAAGGATGGTGGGGCAAACCACCCTAGCGAGGAAAATCACACGCACACAATAAAGAACATAAAGACTGTGACGTTCAGCTGGGGATCAGAGCTGAGTCACGACAGAATGAACACAATAGAATTGATAAGAAGAAATTAGATTTATTTTAATGAATATAATACTGGAATAATTAATTATACATGCCCGTAGCCGATACGGGATTTCCTAAGGGCGCCAGTCGCGAAGTTACGGAGTCGCGACACTCCGCACGAAATTATTCTCGAACCACACACACTATTGCGGCACGATCTTGCCAGGATGGGGATAAGCTGGGAGGGGAGGCCACCTGCCTCGTCGACGATGTTGTTGTCGTCCTCTCGTCCTACTCGCCTGAACTTGTCCACGCTGGACGGCTACCTCGCACGGAATGCCGCCCCCGGCCCCGGTCCGCGCTCTTCCGTCTTCTTCATGTATTTCCTCTTTTCACCACTAGTGGCGTGGCGGTGCGCCTAGCTGCCTTCCGCGCTCTCTCGTAGCAGTGTTGTTGTTGTCACGAGGAAGCTGTCCACGTCCGCCTACGTTCTCTTGGGGGGACTGCGGTGTGCTGAGGGAGAGGAAGAGGCGCTAGAGGCATGGGGAGCCCATATTCATCAGCTGATGGGGACTTGGCGGCATCCTAAGTGTCGTTGCCTGTAGTGTTGTATAGATAGTGGGCTGATTTCCCTCTACGTATTTTCAGCTCGTCTCAGTTGCCGGTACGCTCGCCTGTATGCGGAGGAGGGAAAGCAGCGTGTTCAGATGTTCTGTGTGGTTTCCTGGGATTTTCCGTAGTTGCAGAAGGTCTTCTTGGTGCCTATAAAGAATAAGGCACTCTAACCTCTCAGCACAGGTGGTATGGCTATTCGTTCCCTGGTAGAGCTGTCTGAGTATTTGGCCTCTTTTATTGGCTTCTCTATATTCTGTTTTAGGTGAGCCTTGATCGTGTGTTGCTCCCTTTTTGTCCTCGGAGCCAGCTTTACCATTCCCGTAGTTATTTTGGAAGCCTTTATGCCTAAGTGCCTCCTCGATATTGCCTCCTCCTGTTGCGGTGATTCTTCGAGGCCTCCTTGGGACTGCAAGGGGAGAAGGAAAGGATTTGTGGTGCCTCTAAGGATGTTTGCGAATCGTGTGCTTTGTGTGATGTAGCTTTGGTTCGGGTAGGTAGGATAGCTTAGTCCAGTACTCCTCCACGGTTACGCTCCTATGCTAAGGACTCCGTGCGAGGGCTTGCTATGTACTAAGGGTCAGGGCTGTGCGAGCAGATCTGCCTCGTCACAAGACACAGTAATTAATATAAATATGCGCTTTAATGCGGCTTCCGAATGTGTGAATTACAATTGTTTCGTGTCTCGCGTCTCGACACACGCCAACGCCTGTTTCCCGCGGATAATAAAATCGCGTCACGCCACACTAACTCTAATTCGCGCCTCGACGACTCGCGTTCTCACGAATTCGCGCTTCGACCATACGACGTTTATGCGGCACTCCGGCGCTCGCCTCACCGCAATGGCGTCGCTCATCCTCGCGGTCTCGTCCTCTGGTCCACTCACCGTCGCCTAAATAGGTTGCCCTTTTCTCTGAGATAGTTCGCTGCTCCTCTTGACTAACTCGACGACTTTCCTCACTGCACGGCTACGCTAGGCCACGACGCGACTCTCTAGTCTCTCAACGAATACGCTGACGACAAAACCAAACTACGCTGCCAAAAGGCATGATGCAGTTGGAAACGATTCCGACCACGAGTGTCACACTCAACAATGGCGACAATTGAGTATCCCACGGCGTCACCTGCATTCTCTCTCTCTCCTACGCAATTGCAATTATCGCTCCTTGTTTAGCCCTTAATTAGACTAATCGGGCATAATGTGTCGCGCCGGTCCTTCTTCTCCAGATGATCGCCTATTTTTTGCCCGATCGTGATCGCGATGATGTCGCCCTGCATGCCCTCTCATCGATCGCGCAGTACCTCGCAAAAGGCGGAGGCCGCTCGCCTCGCCTTCGGTACGCGCGGAGATTCCAGCCACGACTTCAGCATTAAATGTGTGGGCGGCTGGCGCAGACACTACATACGCCCTTGCGCCCGCGTATCGGCATTCGTCGCGACTCGGCACGGTTCGGCTGCGCTCGCGTCTGTCTCTCTTACTCGCACCGCCTCGCCTTTCTCCCACGTGTTCGCGCGCCGTCTGTCTCTTTCTAACTCGCGCTCGCCTCCGGCCACGCCCTTGTCGTCTCGTCGCCGCTCTCTACGTTGCGCTCGCATCCGGCCACGTGCTTGTTGTCTCTTCTTCTTCTTCTTTCTCTTTCTTGACTGGCACCGCAGCGCGTACGGCCATCAACGGTGGAATGAGGTATTACTGGTAGGCGGGGAATTCAAATTCAGTTTGGGTTGTCCGGTATGCCTGTAATCATAAAGAGAAGGAAAAGGGGAGCAGACTAATCAAGATTTAGATTAAGATTTAGTAACGAGAAAGGGGTTGTATGGGAAAATGGGTTGGTAAACATAGAGGAAGAGATGAGTTAGATATCGAGATTACAATCAGATAAGAATTCTAATAAGATGGCGATGATATTAGGAGAAGGGTTGTAAATGAAAGGAATAATTGAAAGGGGGGGGAAGTGTTTAAGGGATGCGAGTTTTGATAGGAGGGAGGCGCGTTGAGTATCGAATCGGGGGCAGGACCAGAAAATGTGATTTAGGTCTTCTTCTTCTACTAGGCAGGAGGGGCAAAAGGGGGAGTCCACGAGGTTTTTCCTAAAGAGGCTAGAGGCGAGGTTGTAATGGTTGCTCCTCATGCGGGAGATGGTGGTGATAGCTTTACGTTCCAGGCACAGTTTGTGGAACCATGGACGGAGAGAGGGGGAGAAGCAAAAGGAGAAATATGAGATGCCTGTGGAGACTTTGTGGTGAAGTAGAAACTGTTTGAAATCTGTAAGAGCAATATTGTTAATGAGAGGGTGAAAGTCTGAGTAGGGGAGTGGGAGGTTGATTAGGAGGCCGATTTTAGGGGCCTCTCTGGCAAGGGCATCTGCTGCTTCATTGCCAGGGATGCCTCTGTGGCTAGGGATCCATGCAAGGGTGATTTTGGAGCCAGATGAGTGGAGTTCAAATAGAAGTTTTTTAATTTTAAAGATGGAAGTTACAGGGGAGGTGATGAGGTCACAGGGGTTGCTGATGGATTGGAGGACGCTTAGGGAGTCTGTGAATATAGAGGCTTCAGGAAGACGGAGCTCTGCAATTTGCTCAAGGGTGATTTGAATTGCCAGAGCTTCGGCTTGGAAAATGGAAGCACGTGAGGGGATGCGGAATTGGAGTTTGATGTTAAGTTTTGGACAGAAGACGGCCAAACCAACGTATGTGCCGTCTGGGCCCTTAGAGCCGTCTGTAAAAAAGGAATTGGAAGAGGAGAGGAGGTGGTCGAAGAGGTCAGTGAAAGATGAGGATGGGGAGTTGCTGGCTTGGACTTTGCGGCCTAGGTTAAGTTCGATATTAGGGATAAATTCTTGAGATTCTAGGGAATAGGTGTAACATTGGAGGACAGGTGATGAGAAGAGGGAGGACTTATGTCTTTTGAGTAGAGCATAGGCCCTGAGGATAGGGAGGTTGAAAAGGTTGAGACGGTCTTTGCCGTTAAGGGTGTCGAGGAGGGAGTCTAAGTATATCAACGTGGGGTTTTGAGCGATGGTGAGGGATTTGATAATGAATTTAGAGGCTAGTTTTTTCTGGCGAAGGGGGAACGGGAGTTCGCCGGACTCAGCGTAAACTACCCTGTTGGGGGTAGAAAGGCGGAGGCCGAGGGCTGCTCTGATGGCGCGACGTTGGGAGACTTCGAGGCGTTGAAGAGAGGAGCGATCTTTGGGGAGGATGCAAATGGAACCGTAATCAACGGTGCCAAGTACGAAGGCTTTATAGATATTAAGTAAGGATGAGGGATGAGCGCCCCACCAGGTGGTTGAAAGTGATTTAATTAGATTGACGTGGGGGATAGATCGAAGGGAGAGAGAAACGAAGTTGGGGAGACCAGGTTAGTTTGGAATCGAATATGACACCGAGGAATTTAGCTGAGGGGGATGAGGGGATAATAGTGCCGTTGAGAGAGATGGATAGATCAGTGGTATCTACGTGTTTGTTAGTAAAGATGACTAATTTGGTTTTTTCAGGAGCAACGGAGAGACCTAGGGAGAGGAGGTATGTTGAAAGAGAGAGAAGGTTATCTTCAAGGGTGCGAAGGCACTCTGAGATTGAAGGGTGGGAACAAAAGAGAGCAATATCGTCGGCGAAGCTTAAGTAGTTGCAAGGGGGATTGATGTGGTTTTGGATGAGGAGGGTATATATGATGTAAAGGATGGGGCTGAGGATAGTGCCTTGGGGAAGTCCTAGGAGGGAGTTGAAAGGACCAAGGGTTTCACCGAAGATTTTAAAGAAGAGGGTGCGGTTAGAAGTGAGGAAATATATAAATCGAACAAGGTTAATGGGAAGGCCCAGATTTTTGAGGATGTGGGAGAGGATACCCGGGTTGACATTGTCAAAAGCGCCCTTGATATCTAGAAAGAGTGTTGCTGTGTAATTGCTTTTAAGGAGATTTGTATAGATAGAGGAGGAGAGGATGGAAAGATTGTCGAGACAAGATCTGCCCTTTCTGAAGCCAAATTGAAAGGTGGGGAGGATTTGGTAGCGCTCGAGCCACCATGTGAGGCGACGGTGGAGTAATCTCTCAAAGATTTTGAGAAGTGATTGGACGAGGGTGATAGGTCTATATTTACCTGAATTGTTTTTGGGGATAAAAAAGACAAGTGATTCTTTCCAGGAGTTGGGGAAGTCTCCAGAGGAGTAGATGTTGTTGAAAACTTCTAGTAAGTCGGATTGGATGTTGGGGGGGAAGTGGGAGATAAGGAAGTTATCAATCATGTCAGAGCCGGGGGCTGAACGAGGTTTAGCCCGGGCTTTGTTGATTGAAATGGTGAGTTCAGATAAGGAGAAAGGTTTTTTGAAAATTTCGTCTACTAGGGGGTCTGGGTTAAAGTTATTTGGAAAATTGGGAAATAGACATGAGGGAGGGCAAATGGTGGGGATCAGGTCTCGTTGTTTGTTAATATTAGCAATATTAGCGGGGGAGTTGAGGGGATCAAGATTTCTATGGCGAAAACGCTTAACTGTATTCCAGAAAGTGGAGGGGTTGGAAAAAGGTGTAAGAGAGGAACAGAAATCCTTGAAGGAATCTTTTTTGACCCTAGAGAAGATTTCTTTGGCAACCCGCTCAGCCTCGAGCATATCCCCGAAGGCGTTAGGATTTCGCCTAAACGCCCGCCTGCCCTCTCTCCGCCTATCCTCGGCCTCAGCACACTCGCCGTTCCACCAAGGAGGCTCAGATGGTTTGAGCCTGCGGGTCGAGGACGGGCGAGGCACCGAGGGGGAGGGGCGGGCGGCTTGAACGGCGTCAAGAATAGCTGAGGTAAGCGAGTCGTATTGGAAGCTTGCTGGAGCGGGGGAGCCGTCGGGAGTGAATTTGGGAAGAGAAAAGGAGTTTAAGGATGAGGAGAATTTAAGCCAGGAGTCTTGTGGAAGTTTCTTGTAATTGGGTCTGTGTGAGGAGGGGGGGGGGGAGGTGATAATGGATAGCCGATTTCGATGAGGATGGGGAAGTGGTCAGAAAGGAAGTTATCTTTATTGACTGACCATGAGGAGATAGGATAGAGATTTGTGGAAACAAAGGAAAGATCTAGGCAGGAGGAATTATCTGGATTGTTAGAGTTGAAAAAGGTTGGGGTGCCTGAGTTTAGAACAAGGAAGTCGTTATCGAGAAAGGAATTAAATAGAGAATGGCCCACGGGGCATACGTGATTACTACCCCAAGAGTGGTGGTGACAATTGAAGTCACCCCCTATGAAGATGGCATTATGAGGGGGGATGAGTGGAGGAGGTTACCAAGATGAAGTTGGGGGTTTTGTCCAGAAGGGGGGTCGATAGGCTGAGATGAGGAGTAGATCACCTTGAAGGGTGTTAATGGAGGCAGCAATACATTCAAGGTTATGAGGGGAAGAATAGATGTTGGTTAGTGAGAAAGGATGGAGGTTCGGAGGCAGATGGCAACGCCACCGCCTCTGTCGCCATCAGGTCTGTCGAATCTAATAATAGTGAAACCCTTGAGGGAGGCATTGTCTCTGGGGGTGAGCCAGGTTTCAGAGAGGAGGATAATGTCGTAATTATGGGAGATGAGTTGGAGGTGCGATCTGCGTTGTTTAAAGGAGAGCGACAATTCCATTGGAGGATGCGGAGGAGCTTGTGGTTAGAGACAGGTGCTTGGTTATGGTGTAGGTTCTGGTTAGGGTTAGGATTTCTATGGGAAAGATTAGCCATAGAAGGAAGAGAGGGGAGGCAACGAGTCTACAGCGAGTTTCAGTGCTCTTGCTTCTTCCGACTTGCCTAGGGAGGTTAGTAGGGGGACAATAGAGATGGCAATTTGTGAGATAAGGGTTTGTAGGGAGGCTAAGGGATTGACAGGGGGAGGAATTTCTGGGGGAGAAAGGGAAAAGTGTCTTTGAGATTGGTGGGAGGGAGGTGCATTAAGTGTGTTGGAGGGCATATTTTAGATTGAGGTTGAGAAGAAGGGGGTAGAACCAGAGAAAATTGAGAAGAGAATGAGGGTTGTGATTTGAGAGTGGGAGCTAAAGTGGGAAGAGAGGCATTTTTTTTTATAGAGGGAGTTGAGTGCCCTGTTGGGGGATCCTGAGAGGGGGGGGGAGACAGGGGGTAGAGGACAAGAGGGGGGGAGAGATGTGAGGGGGGTAGGCTGAGGATGTTGGTTGGGGGTGAGTTAGGGTTTGGGTTTGGATGATGTTAGGTGAAGAAGAAGGGAGGTTGTCCCTGGCTACGCGAGCGAAAGATAAAGCAGGGGTAGGGAGGGGGAGAAAAGAGGAGGCAGGAGGACCTAGAGGAGTAGATGAGGTCATGATACCAGGGGATGCGCGTTTTTTATATGTTGGCATACGACCTTGAATAGTGTGAAAGAGGGTTGGCGATGACGTAGTAGTTGAAGGCTGCGTCCAGAGGGAGGTTGTGGGTTGATGCGAGGGCCTTGACCTTTTCCTGCAGTTGCCACTCCGGACAGGACCTGTCCTTAGGCAGGTGGTGTTGCTTGCAGTTGATGCAGGTTGGTTGGGTGTCAGCGCAGGGGCATGGATCCTCGGGGGAGGTGTGGGCTGCTTTGCCACAGCGTTGGCACAGTTCCCTGCCTTTACACTGGTTTTGGATGTGGCCAAATCTAAAACATTTAAAACACATTTTAGGGGGGGCACAAATAGGTTAACCTTATACTTCGTAGAATAGTGAAACATAGGAGGGGAGGCTTTGTCCGCTGAATGTTAGGAGGATAGAGTTAGTAGGAATGAGGTTTGATACTCCTTCTTCGGAGAGGGCTCTTCTGGTGAGACGTTCAGCTTTGACTAGGCGGAAGGGGCCAGAGCTAATGTTGGTCTTAATTCCTCGATGGAGAGGTCCGCTGGTACATCCCTGATGATGCCTTGCTTATTGAGACGGTGAAAGGGTATAGAGGCTCTGAGGTTGTGGTCGGCGAGGATGGGGCTCTGTAGAATCTTGTTGGCAGTGGTCTTGTCACTGGTGACCCACTGTGACTTTGTTGAGACCTGAAGAAGAAATAGATGTGATTTTACCTGGGTAGTGAGTGGAGATGACTCTGCCCACTGTGGTAGGGTGGAGTCGAGAGGTAGTTGGAGGCTTTGAGGCCTCTGAAGATAGTGGCTCAATGAAAAGAGCAAATGGTCCTTCGTTGGACCAGTCGTAGGTTGGGGCTTCTGCCTGGGCAGCTGACACTTGCTGCGAGGTGGGAGGAGGCTGTGTAGCTGAGTGCAGGTGCTTCGCTGTGTTCGCTGACTTGATTGAGGTGTCAGTGCTGAGAGGGAGTGATGTTCTTTCGCCCTCTAGCACAGCAGCATCAGCCTCAGTAGTCTCCGTTGACCTCGAAGCTTTTGATGGTTTTGGTGAGTTTGTGGATTTATCTCTTCCCACAGGCCTCGATGAGAGCAAGGGGTCGCGAAGGAGCTTCCTGGTGGCTCCAGTTGAGGGGTTTGGACCTTGGGTGGGAGCTGAAGTAGTTGAAGCTGATAAGGGGCCTGGATGTCCTTGGCGTTGCTGATTATTTTTTTGTTGTGGTTAATGGGGGGTGAGAATGCCCTCTTGTATTCCTTCCATGGGCTGAGGGCTGGGTCTGCGAGAAGAAGAAGAAGAAGAATGAGAGTTAGGATTTTTGATAGTGTTTTTAAGAACTGTGGGATTTTGGATGATGGAAGGAAAATCAAGTGGAGATATGTTGGGATAGGCTTCTTCAAACAATGAAGCTAGGGAGGATTGGGGGGGAAGAGAATTTAAGGGTGGTGTAGGAGAAGAGGATCTGGAAAGAAGTGGGGGAGAGAAGAGGGCTGCTGTAGAAGCTGTCATCGGTGACAGCATCTGCAGTGGTGTTGGGGGTCACGTGGGTTGACATGCTGTTTGGATATTTTTTTTGACGATTTATTCGACTTATCTCGATCCTCCGCCTTTGCCTTCTCTTTTTTGCCTTTTGTGCCCTTCATAGCTAATATGAAGGACCTCGAAAGGGGCACGCCGCGGGTGTGGTGTTTAATAAGGCAAGGCTTAACGTGGAGGCCCACGTGGGCCTCCCGTTGGAGGTTAGGGCGGAAGGCCAAGTCGCGGGACAACGCGAAAAAATCGCGAAAGAGAGGACGGTTTAGGAGGCAGAAGGAAGAGGGGAGGATTATGGACACTGCGAAAACTCGCGCACAACACAAAAACTATTTATAACTCGATACAAATACTGTATTCGATGATTTTTGTGGATGTGAAATTTGATTCAAACCGTTATAGCGTGTACAATTGTATATATTTCTTAATACAATTGTAATTCAGATAACTTTTGCTCTTCAAAAATTTCAAAAACCAAGTCATACTTGTTATACGTATCAATCTATCATCTTATTCGTCTTAGTATTTTGACATAAAAGTTCAAATTCATGTAAGAATACCTTGATGTGAAAAATCTTGAAAAATGTAAAAATTCATATTATTTATGCTATTTCATAAAGTTATTGTTAAGCACCGACTTCGAACTTTATAAAAATATAGATCGTTACTTAACAAACGATAAGTATCACTTGCTTTATCGATATTTCATTTATACTCTTGTTATAAGAAAATTAATGGTTTTTTCAAAGTCCAAATTTTAATGAATAATTCTTTCCACATAAGAGTTGTTAAATTCTTTTAGATTTCGTCTTTAAAAAATTTAATTTTTTCGACTTACAAGAAAATCGTCTCTACCAGGAAGCGTGACGCCAAACACTGTCAAGTCCTGAACGATCCTCGCACGCCCTTAGACCTGGATGCTTTAATGGAGTACCTAGAGACCAACCAGGAAAAGGATAAGGATCTCCTAGTAGACCCTCGTCAGCGTGCTCGGCACTTTTTAGAAACCCGTCATCAAATGGCGCTGGCGGCCGAGCGGAAGATCAGCATTGCACGAGAGGAGCGGGCCATAGCATCGCGCGCGGCTTTTTTGGAGCGTTTTTGTCGTCCCTGGCGATGGTTGGATCACCGCGGTCGTCCCGTCGAAATGCTCAGTCTTAAGAATCAGACCGCCCGAGAGTGCTGGACAGTGTTTGAACAGCTCAAGGTGGATAGCATCGACGACCGAAGGGAGATGCTCCTCAGGGTAAGATGCTGAGTATATACCCAGTTAAAAATAGAAACGTTGAAATCAACATTAGAAGTCAACATTCATTCAACGTTGATTTGAACATTTCGGAGCGTTGAAAAACGTTGTTTTTGCCTGATTACAATGTTTCTTTTC
Organism: Sycophila sp. Sp_5; assembly: GCA_018906775.1. Classification (NCBI taxonomy): domain Eukaryota; kingdom Metazoa; phylum Arthropoda; class Insecta; order Hymenoptera; family Eurytomidae; genus Sycophila; species Sycophila sp. Sp_5. The sequence goes on from JACCID010000082.1 coordinate 740,427, forward strand.
AATGTTTTGTGTTTCAAAACCAACGTTTTTTTAACGCTCCGAAATGTTCAAAACCAACGTTTTTTCAACGCTCCAAATGTTCAAAACCAACGTTTAATCAACGTTGACTTTGATATTGATTTCGACATTTCTATTTACAACTGGATATACACACGTACAGAAAAGTCTAGTAAAATTTATTATATTATTTTGCAACACGGACAGATTCGACAAAAAATATTTAACTAGAAAGTATAGTCAAATGTGCTAGACTTGTAGTAGATTTTAGTAAAATTGTAATTTATCTCTTCTGTCCCTTGCATTACAAGATAGTATACTAATTTTTACCAGACTTTTCACTCCTTGCATAGTGTACAAACAAATTTTAGCCTTAGCCGCCAAAACGCGATCGAGTATGATAATGAAAAGAGGTCTTTATTGCCTCTGTAGTAATTCGATACAAAACCCGCGTCCCGGGGAAGTTAGTGTGCTTCGGGCGCGTGGGCCGCATGCCTCGAACGCGCCCGAGTGCTGCCGAGCGAAGTTGCGCACGAACGCAAACGCGAGGGAGGGAGAGAGCGAGAGAGAGAGAGAGAGAGAGAGAGAGATAAATAGATAGCCTTTTATTCGCGTATTTGGCAAAAATTTTTACATCATATAAAGTAACGAAACATTACATAAAAATAACTTATAAATATAGATAATTTGTACAGATTGCATCACTTCAATAGATAAGATATCACAGTCAGAAATCAGAGTCAGATATCACAGTCGAAACATAATACTACTCACTTACTTAGAAATTAAGTCATTAGATATAAAAATATCACAGTCAGGTTCAATAAATAAATAAATAAATAAGTACATATACATAAATAAATAAATAAATAAATAAATAAGTACATATACATGAATTAATAAATAAATAAATAATCAAGTAGTCTGATGTGACAAATTTATTGTTTTAAAATACCGGTGCCATGAAGCCCGACTAGTAATGGAGGTCAAGGGTTAAGCCCGAATAAATATTGGCGAACCGCCCTCTTAAATGCAAAAAATGACGGCAGGTGCCGGATCTGGGTGGGAAGTGAGTTCCACAGACGAGCTCCTTGGGCTTGGTATGTCCTGACTCCAGTTTCCCCGTGCTCACTCTGGTATATTAAGTTCCTGCGGCTCACCTCTAGCCGAAGATCTGGGGACATGCGCAGAGAATAGACTCGCGAGAGGCTCTCGCATCCGAATGATTTTATAAAGAAGCAGTGCTGTAAAGTACAGTCTGCGAGAGTGGACTCTGAGCCACTCCAGGCGTCTCTGTAGAGCGAGATGTGCTCATCCCTCCTAACTCCGTAAACATATCTCCACACTGAATTGCTCAACCTCTGGAGTCGGATTCTTTGGCTCGTCGGGCTGCGTCAGAGTAAACTGCGCAGTAGTCCAGATGTGGTTGCGTCGCCTTCCGTTTTCCCATGTACTACAATCCATACTACCCCTCTCTTGATCCCGCTATCTGCCTACTCCGTTCATCCTACCTGATTTCGCTTGGTTTGGCCATCATTAACCGTTTTGGACAAGTGACTCAACTAATCTCTTACGGAGTTCCTTGTTGGTGCAATCCCTAATAAACCGCAAACTGTAAAGGGCTTTGTTGATCTTTTTAGTAACGGAATCAATTTGCGGTTTCCACGTTAATTTGTTGTCCAGTACAACACCAAGACTAGTAACTTCTCTACTGAATGGGATAAACACTCCTTCTCTCAGCTCAACTCCTGGCAAGGACGTACTCTCTAGGTCGTTTACGTTCCTCTTGAAACCAAAGAAGATAGCCTTAGTTTTGCCAGTGTTGAAATTTAATCCACAGTGCAATGCCCATTCAGCCACTTTCTGTGCCGCAAGAGATAGTAGAGCCACACCTTCAGTTAGTCTGTCTTTGGTAGTGTGAAGATAGATTTGAAGGTCGTCTGCATAGAAAATGTATCTAACTGTGAGTCCGTCAAGTTCGTAACGTAGGTCATTGACGTAGAGGCTAAATAATAGGGGCCCCAGGACAGATCCCTGTGGAACTCCCAGATTGGTTTCTATAAATTCTGAATTTCCATATTTATTGGAACCATGTGGATTTATATGGATACCATCTGGGAGCGGCCTTCTAAGTATGATTTAATCCAAAGTAGAGCTGCCCTGGAAAAACCCAAATCCTTCAGCTTGCAAAGCAGCTTAGGATGCGACATGGTATCAAAAGCCTTACTAAAGTCAAACAACAGAAGAAAGGTGACATTCTTTCTATCGATGGCCATGTGTACGTCATCCGTTAGCTTTACCAGTGCTGTTTGGGTGCTGTGATGTTTACGAAAGCCGGTCTGGAAGGGGTCCATTAGATTATTTTGATTAAGGTACTCTGTGATCTGGTCATGAGTGATCTTTTCCAGAACCTTAGAGAGGAAGCAGAGCAGTGCAATCGGATGAAAATCCGAGGGTGACTCCGGAGCTGCGCTCTTTTGCAATGCTATAACCCGCGCCCTCTTCCAAGTTTCCGGAAAAACTCCCAGGGCAAAGGACGAATTGAATATTCCTACTACAAGCTCTCCTACGCTGGGAAGAGCATTTACAATAACAGATTGGGGGATCTCATCCTCCTCCCTTGCTTGCGATGAAAAATGAGAGATCGCAATGATCACGTCATTTAAGCTGATAGGTTTAAAAACAAACCTTCTTTGCTTGCTTAAGAAGTCCAGTACTGTATTTGTGTTCTCAAGAGGGGAAGAAGACACCTCAGAGAAAAATTCATTTGGGCTGTTGGGATTAAAATTGAGGGTTCCACCATCGCTCGCCCCGGGAGGAGGCCAATGCTACGCAACTCCCTCCAGATGTTCTTATTCTCATCAAGAGATGCAGTAAGTTGTTTCTGCATGTAGGAGCTACGATCTGCAATAAGGAGAGCCTTAACCACCTCGCTCAGCTGTAGGTACTCCTCAAGGAGTGGTGCTTGAGATGTTCTCTTATATCTCCTTAGAGTGGCGTCTCGCTTGTTGACAAGTTGCCTCAGCTCAGGACCAAACCAAGGAGCACTCTTTTTCGTAGGCAAGACACTCTTGAGGGGCGCCAAACTGTTAATAGAGCAGCTAAGGTTGTGGTTTAGTGCCACTAGCGGCCTT